>CM019073.1:74883287-75603636 GCA_009667805.1 Leptobrachium leishanense | reverse complement strand
AGTTTTATTGAGTTTTACAGAAAAAAATACAAGGGAAGGAAGGGTACAGAAAAGAATAAAAAGGGGGGGGAGCAACAAAATAATATTTGCAACCATATATCAGGTAAGGAATAAACATTGTATTTTATGACTTTCCTTTTGCTCATTATTAATTAACAAAAAACTATTTATATTCATTTGTCAATTTGTCTGAAGATTTTCTTTAATCTGTTTAATGCATTCTTAAAAATTTATTATTTTGTGATTTAAATAAATATATATTTTTTAAATTGCTCACTTTTGAGAAATTTAGTTTTATTCTCTATTTTTGTGGCTTATAGAATTTCCTAAAGACACTTTCAGGATAATTCAAAGAGATTCGAAAAGTCACCGCACGTTCAGTGACTTTTCGTTCTCTTCAATTCGGTTTGTTTTGCCGTTCCCATTTCAGTGACCCTGCGGTGTATTCAGGAAGCACCACAGGGTCCCCGAATTGCAGGGAAAGGCTGCCGCAAATCCGACGAAAACTAACCGCAAAACCCGGCGAATGCACGCCGACAACCCGCAAAAACATCTGGATTAACCCAACGAAAACCGTGGAAAAACCCGAGCAGGAGCCGATCACACGCAGTGAAGCCGCCGGAAAAAGCCGACACCACAGGCGAACGCAGTGAATAAATTAGCAAAACAGTTTGCTTGAATGTGTGAAAAGTGAAACACTGTTTGCAAAGAAACTACTGAGTGAAAATGTCTGAAATTTACATATGAGATCCAAGGAATGATAAAAAAGGGGCTGTTACAGAAAAAATTTGGATCTCTTTGAATTACACTGTATGTGTGATAAAACATATTTTATGAATAAAACTCTTCCCCATCTGGTGGATCAAAATAACAACTTTATAACAGTAGCCCAAAAAGGGCAAAAGTGAATAATTGGCGCTAAAATTACAGTGTTTATCTTTACAATTTCGTGCTGCTCCAGCACCCACGTGCACCCCACACACAAACAGAAATCAAAATATAGTCAGACACCAGTCCCCGTGCGAGCGCACACTCTAAATCCCAATGGTATTATATATGCATCATCTAAGGGATAATATTCAGGAATTTATTGGGAGGTATAATGTAATTGGCAAAAATCAGCATGGTTTCATGAAACACAGATCATGTCAGACTAACCTAATTACGTTCTATGAGGAAGTAAGTAGAAGTATAGATCAGGGGGTCGCAGTGGATGTGATTTACTTAGATTTTGCCAAAGCTTTCGACACAGTTCCACACAAAAGGTTACTACTTAAATTAAGAAAAAATGGTCTAGATGAAAATACTTGTTCTTGGATAGAAAACTGGCTAAAAGATAGGGTACAGAGAGTGGTCATAAATGGTACATTTTCAAGATGGACACCAGTGGTAAGTGGTGTCCCTCAGGGGTCTGTTATAGGACCAATACTATTCAATTTATTTATAAATGACCTTGAGATAGGCATTGAAAGTCATGTATCAGTGTTTGCAGATGACACAAAGCTAGGAAAAGTAATACAATGTGGAGCAGGATGTTACTTCGCTGCAGAGGGATTTAGATATATTGGGGGACTGGGCACTTAAATGGCAGATGAGATTTAATCTAGATAAATGTAAAGTTATGCACTTTGGAGTGAAGAACACACAAGCAATTTATACCCTAAATGGTACGGAGTTAGGAAATCCAAGCAGGAGAAGGATTTGGGAATAATCATAGACTTCAAACTAAGTAACAATGTGCAATGTCAAACAGCAGCCGCCAAGGCCAGCAAGTACTGGCATGCATAAAAAGGGGAGTTCACTCACGGGATGAAAACATAATTTTGCCTCTGTATAAATCAATGGTCAGGCCGCACCTTGAATATGCCGTGCAATTTTGGGCACCTGTCTTAAAAAAAGATATATATCGTTAGAAAAAGTGCAGAGACGGGCAACTAAATTAATAAGGGGGATGGAAGGTTAAGTTATGAGGAAAGACTAACAAGCTTAAACCTGTTTAGTTTAGAGAAAAGGCCTTAGAGGGGATCTGATAACCTTATATAAATATATACGGGGCCATTATCACCATTGTCTGATAACCTATTCATTAACAGGACTATACACAGGACAAGGGGTCATCCATTTAGACTGGAAGAAAGAAAATTTAGCTTAAAGCATAGAAGGGTTATTTTACGGTGAGAACAATCAAGCTGTGGAATTCTCTGCCTGTTGAGGTGGTTGGGGTCAGAGTCTGTACAGACTTTTAAAAACGACTGGATGACTTCCTGCAGACACAGAATATTAAGGGTTATAATATTTAATATGTGGGTAAAAGCTTCTTGATCCAAGGAGAAATCTGACTGCCATTCTGGGGTCAAGAAGGAATTTTTTCCCAGTATGTTGCATATTGGCAAGCATTCAGACTGGGTTTTTTGCCTTCTTTTGGATCAACAGCAGTAGGTTATGTGGGAGAGGCTGAACCCGATGGACGCATGTCTTTTTTCAGCCTATATAACTATGTAACTACTATGTAACTATATCAGTAATCCATAAGAAACACTTATCTGATAGTATAGCTGTCATAAATTTGAATCCTATAATATAGGGAACACAAATAAAAGGCATATGGTGCAATATTGTCTGTGCAGTCAACGAAATAATCAATGATGGTTTATAGATTTTCACTCACAAACTCACTCACGTTCTATCCTGTACACAACCGGATTAGTTTCCCTAGCGTGCGCTAAACGACCTTGTTCATGGACTACCGCGGACAAGGTGATCTGTTAGGTCATCAGACACTACGTTTTAACGACTCGCACTAAATTTTTCCTTTAGTGATGGCGTTTTAGCTCACACCAGGTGATAGAGCCCTTCGTTTTATTAAGTGATATGATTTATTGGTGAAAATTATTAGTGCCCCCCAGTTTTGATGGCGGTATCCTATGTGCCCCCCCTAAATATTGTTCCTAGAGTCACCACTGGATAGATAATAATAATTATCATCTATCATTTATATATAGCACGTACAGTTTCCGCAAGCGCTTTACAATAACCAAAGGGAATGAGATACATATAAAAGAACATATGATGGAAACAAGAGGCGTAGAGGGCCCTGATCATATGAGCTTACAATCCAGATAGATATGGATAAAGATAGATATGGGAAAGATATAGGCTAGGGTCAGACTAATGCATTTTTCGCGTTGTCCGTGAAAAAGTGCGTTCGAACGAATGGACGTATTTTTTCACGGAATACGCGATAGCGGTCATACGATGCGCATTTGCGTCCGTGATTTTGTACAGATCATCAATAAAACCCTTTTTGCGTCTGGATGTTCTGTTGGCCGGACATTAGCAGCGTCTGACGTCTCCTAATCACGCACACATGCCGCTAGCGGACGCAGCGCACAGCGGTATCACGTTCTCGAAAAAAAATGCGTTTGTTTGCCGCTTGCGTTGCGCGGCCGCACTTTTGTGGAGTCATTGGCCGTCATTTGCTGCTACTACGGACGTGATAAAGTGCGGCTGCACGCGCGTTCGCACTGCGTTAGTCTGACCCTAGCCATAGGGGTTATTCAGAGAGATCTGAAATGTCACCGGACACTGAAATTCAGCGTACGGGGACATTTCGTGGCCATTTGGCTATTCAGAGAGCAGGCAGTTTGGCAAATTGTCTGCAAGTACGGTGCCTGTTCGACGGCCGTGAAATCCTCCATAGAGATGCAATGATTAATCTATTCGGAGACACCGAACAGCAGAGAAATGTCAGTGAAATGCCCTGATGTTCTGTGGTTTCATTCGGCTTCAATGTTAAAAATGTTCACGTTTTAATCCAATATCTAATAATCCGTTGATTATAATATTCTGCAGTAAAAAGTCTCTTTATTTTTAGATTTTGTAGGATCTTTTAGGCATTTTTGGTGATTTTTTTTAAGCAAACTCTTTTTTTTTTATGCGCTTTTTCATTTTTCTGTTACAGACCTTTTTATTATCATTCATTGGATCTTATATGTAAATTCCAGGCATTTTTGTTCTGCATTTTCTTTTTTGCAGACAGCGTTTCAATTTTGAAACTTTACTGTTGTTTGTTTTTTTCCGGCGGCTGCTCTGCGTTGTGATCGACGGCCCGTTGGATTGTTCCGGCATGTTCGGCGTGATTTTTGCAGCTATTTTTGGTGAGTGTCCAGTGAGTGTCCGGTGAGTATTCGACGGGTTTTCCCTGCACCCCGGAGACCCTGCAGTGATTGCTGAATACACCGCAGGGTCGGCAAACTAGAATCGCTGAATCGCCTCGAAGAGCGGGGAGCGAAGGTGCACCAAAATGTCAGCGACATTTCAGTGCTCTCTGAATGAACCCTTCTTAAAGATACATACAAAGATAGATAGAGACACAGAGATAGAGACACAGAGATAGAGACACAGAGATAGAGACACAGAGATAGAGACACAGAGATAGAGACACAGAGATAGAGACACAGAGATAGAGACACAGAGATAGAGACACAGAGATAGAGACACAGAGATAGAGACACAGAGATAGAGACACAGAGATAGAGACACAGAGATAGAGACACAGAGATAGAGACACAGAGATAGAGACACAGAGATAGAGACACAGAGATAGAGACACAGAGATAGAGACACAGAGATAGAGACACAGAGATAGAGACACAGAGATAGAGACACAGAGATAGAGACACAGAGATAGATACGAAGACATACTTGAAAACGAGAGAAATCTCAATGTATCGTTCCTTGTAAAATCCTGTATAAATAAAAAAATACAGAGATAGATATAGACACAGAGATACAGACACAGAGATATAGATAAATGGAGATAACTATACAGAAATAGATAGAGATACAGAGAGATAAATAGATACAGAGATAGATACTCAGATAAATACAGCGATAGATAAAGAGATACAGGGTTATTCAGAGAGAAACGAAATGTCGCTGACATTTTGTTGCCCTTTTGTTCCCCGCGCTTCGGGGCGATTCGGCGATTCTAGTTTGCCGACTCTGCAGTATATTCAAGTACAACAGTAGGGTCCCCGGAGTGCAGGGAAAACAAGCGGCAAACCTGACGAACATTGACCGGATGAGCACTCGTGAAACACTCACCGGACACTCACCGAAAACCTGCAGAAACCGCTGCAAAAACCACGTCAAGCACGCCAGAAAAAGCCACCGAGTTGCCGATCACAACGTAGAGCAGCCGCCGGAAAATCCGACAAGCTGACGAACAGGATAAAATTGTTTTAAAAAAAAACAGTAAAGTTTCAAACTTGAAACGATGTTTGCAAAAAAACGAGTTAACAAAAATGTCTGGAATTTACACATAAGATCCAATGAATGATAATAAAAAAACAGAAGGAAAAGTTTGATGAAACATCCTGAAAAATGCCTAAAAGATCCAGAAATTTTTTTTAATAAAGAGACTTCTTGCTGCACATTAAAATAATAAACAGTTCATTAGATATTGGATAAAAACGGGAATATTTTTAACATTGAAATCTATAGGATTCGCCTGATTAAACCTGACGAATGAAACCACAGAACAGCAGGGCAATTCACTGACATTTCTCTGCTGTTCGGTGTCTGTGAATAGATTAACCATTGGTTCTCTATGGGGGATTTCAATACCGTCGAATAGGCACCGTACTGGCTGGCAAGTTGCCAAAATTTGGCGAACTGCCTGTTCTCTGTATAGCCGAATGACCTCGAAGTGTCACCGTACACTAAATTTCAGTGTTGGTTACATTTCGGCGTCATTTCAGACCTCTCTGAATAACCCATATAGATAGAGACATACCGTATTTTTCGCTCCATAAGACGCACTTTTCTTCCCCCAAAAAGTGGGAGGAAAAGTGGGTGCGTCTTATGGAGCGAATGCGTCTTGCGATTATGCCCCAGCTCACCTGCCGCCGCTGCGTTCGGCTCCCTCTGAGCGTGCGTCCGGCAGCATGGAGCTTGGGCACGCGCGTGGGGGAGCCGCGAGATCTCGGCGAGAGTAAACTATAACCAGTTACATTTTAATTGTAGCCAAAATGAACGAAAATCCTGTTTGTTCCTAATTATAAAGATACTGTGTATACAGTTGTGTTCAAAATTATTCAACCCCCACTGAAATTGAGTGTTTTGGCCAGTTTGACATTGATTTTGATCATTCAGTCATCTTGCTTACAATTAAATCAAAGAGGCACGTGTAGGTCAGACAAATATAACATAACATTTATAATGAAATAACCACAAATGTCTTTTCTGTGCTCACATCATTATCAGTTTTATTCAACCCCCAAGTGACAGTCAATCTTAGTACTTAGTACAACATCCTTTTACAGTTATAACAGCTTTTAAACGTGAAGCATAGCTTGACACAAGTGTCTTGCAACGATCTACGGGTATCTTCGCCCATTCGTCATGGGCAAAAGCCTCCAGTTCAGTCACATTCTTAGGCTTGCGCACTGCAACTGCTTTCTTTAAGTCCCACCAGAGGTTCTCAATTGGATTTAAGTCAGGTGACTGCGATGGCCACTCCAAAATGTACCAGCCTTTAATCTGCAACCATGCTCTAGTGGACTTGGAGGTATGCTTGGGATCATTGTCCTGTTGAAAGGTCCAATGTCTCCCAAGCCTCAGGTTTGTGACGGACTGCATCACATTGTCATCCAATATCTCCTGGTACTGAAGAGAATTCATGGTACCTTGCACACGCTGAAGCTTCCCTGTACCTGCAGAAGCAAAACAGCCCCAAAGCATGAATGACCCCCCGCCATGCTTCACAGTAGGCAAGGTGTTCTTTTCTTCATAGGCCTTGTTCTTCCTCCTCCAAACATAGCGTTGATCCATGGGCCCAAACAGTTCTAATTTTGTTTCATCAGTCCACAGAACACTATCCCAAAACTTCTGTGGTTTGTCCACATGACTTTTGGCATACTGCAGTCGACTCTTCTTATTCTTTGGAGACAGCAAGGGGGTGCGCCTGGGAGTTCTGGCATGGAGGCCTTCATTACGCAGTGTGCGCCGTATTGTCTGAGCTGAAACTTCAGTACCCACATCTGACAAATCTTTTCTCAGTTCCTCAGCAGTCACACGGGGACTTTTCTCCACTCTACGCTTCAGGAAGCGCACAGCAGTCGAAGTCAGCATCTTCTTTCTGCCACGACCAGGTTGCGTTTCAACAGTGCTCTTTGCCTTGAATTTGCGAATGATGCTTCCTATGGTCTCTCTTGGTATGTTTAACATCTTTGCAATCTTCTTATAGCCATTGCCCTTCCTGTGAAGAGTAATCACCTCTTAACTTGTCTTCCTGGACCATTCTCTTGACTTCACCATGTTTGTAACCACACCAGTAAATGTCTAGAAGGAGCTGAGTATCACAGTCATTTTAAAGCTGCCTAATTGGTGCTTATTATGCTTTATTGCTGCTCCGTGACATCCACAGGTGTTTTCAATACCTGATTGAAAACACTTGAATGATCCTCTGTTCTTCAGAGTGGTAGTCTTTAAGGGGTTGAATAATTGTGTCAATGAAGAATTCACAAAAGAAACATTTACTACTGTATTACAAAACCAATTGATGTCATTTTAGTTGCATATGGTTCTTTAAAAAGTCCTTGTAGGATTTCATTCTGAATACAATTACAAATGTACACTAAATTCCCTAAAACCCTTTATAGCATTGGGGGTTGAATAATTTTGAACACAACTGTAAATCTCCAGCATAGGCCATGGCTCCTGCACAGGTATTTTGGGTTCAAATAATCAGATGTTGACCAGAAAACATTGCTCTTTATTAAGGATTTAATTTTGAACATAGAACCAGCAGAACTAGTGACCCTAACCCTAAAAGTAACCTAACGTTTTGCTTAATGTACATTATTATATAGTGTAACAATATAGCGCTCGTCTGAATGTTGGAATCTCACACATTTATCAGACACTTGCGACGTCTCCAAACTATTTAGATTCCAGAATGTTGAAAAGATTCTGAATCCAATCTGAAAATTTTGGCCGTGTACATGTCTAATGTATACAGATTTTTAAATGATTGAAATTCAACTTTTTACCTTGAAATCTTTCCCTCCTCGCTAGGCTTGTGCATCGATTTTTTTTTTTCGGTTCCATTTGATTTTTCGGATTTTTAAACTTTGATTCGGCTCGTTTCGACCGATTTCTGTTTCGATTCGGCTCGATTCGTTTACATTTTTTTTTCGGAATTTCGACCATTTTTCGTATTGTCGTGTCACTTAGCTCGTTTTTTGTATCGACTTTTCGTATTTTCGTTTTTTTCGGAACGTCTGTTCTCCTCGTTTCAAAGCAATAAATTTAGATTTGACACATTTCAAGTACATTTGAAAATATTTAGTTTCGGCTCGGAAAACTTTTCGGATCTGCCATTTTCGGATCTAAAAATTTTCGGAAAAATCGGCCGCATCCGAAGACACGAAATCGGGAAATTTCCGAAATTCCGAAACGCACATCCCTACTCCTCACTGAAACAAATCATCTCTCCTGTAAAGCTCTGTGCGTTCATTCTTACAGCTCACTATTTATCGGATAAGCCATGAAATATCCAATCCTTTTCTTGGCATCAGTCGCTTTGCGTGTTTGATTTATTTTATTAATGTTTCTGTGGTTTTCTTCTTCTCTGTCTCTTTAGCACCCTAAGGGGTACGTGGTGACAACTTCCGGCATGGACCAGAGCAGCCTCCAGGTACGTTATGGACACTTCCATTCATTTTATTAAAGTAGAGTTACGTTCCAGTTAATGTGCCGGCAGAAAGCACAGCTAATGCTATATGTTACAAAATGAAAATCACTGTGTAATTTATAGCTTATTGAGATGCTCTCCTGTGGCTTACTAAAAGCCAACGCATTTTACTCCTATACACGTAGCATACAGGGTAACATGGCATTAGCTGTGGGTCTGGTATCGTTGCAGTCTCACGGTTTGGGGATTACTTCCCGCAGCAGGACATTCCTCCCCTCCCTCTCCATCCAGTCGGTCTGGGTGTGTATTAGAGTGTTCATGTCTCACACTGTATCTGTATCCTGTGCTTGGTGGGATGGAGGCGGATATTTTACAAGATATGTTTCATGTGACACTATTGGTGCAAAAAACCCATTGATCACAAGTTTCTGGTTATCGGCCAGAAGTAAACAGCATACTCATAGGGTCCCATATCACTCCATCCACTAACGTATAATGAAGCTGCCAAAATCAAGTCTTCAGTGTTCTTTGCACATGCAGAATGACTTAAAAATGTGTAAAATAAACAACAAAAAAAAAAAAAAATCAACATTTACCCCTCATTCCATCAGCAGAGAGAAAAGAAAAATCTGCCATTTCTTCCCTCCACAAAGTGAAGGACACAGAGAGCAAATAGTACGTCAGTGTCCTTCCACTGGTACTGCATGAACCTATTGGATTGTGCAAGTCTTCATGGCGTACTATAAACTCCGGCAGGGAATATCAGTGGCGCCGCTGCTCATGATATCCTATATCTGCTCCTTAAATTATGAGCCGACCCACTAATAAACCGGATGGTCTGAAACTGAGCCGAAATAGGGAGAATTTATTGTTTTTTGCCTAAATGATTTTATTGGATGAAAATCTATGAGGTTAAATGGAGTTACTCTCTGATATGACCATGTATACGCGGCATACCCACACTTCGTTTGGCATACAATAATAACAGTATCTGCAGTGTGTTTCTGCTGGGCGGCCGCACTTGGAAAGTGATATCGTTAGCGCTATTCTATATGAAAAGCTTTTCAATGGGACAAAAATAATCAGAGGGAATTTATCACTTGACGTAATCTTACCACATGTGTCAGGAGACGCCAAGTGATTTATACCTGCGCTTGATGTGTGATTCCGGTGCTGCACTGCCAGTGATAATGAGTCACTATCGTTACCGGTATTTTCACAAGGCACCGTTACCGCCTTGTCTTTCCACATGGAATAAGGCTCAAGAATCCCACTTTTACAACGTGTCACACGTTAACCTTAATGAAGTGAAATTGATGGATAGGATATGTTTTTCTGATTCAATCCTTTTATATATTTGTTTCTCGTTCCCAGAACATCCAAGGGCTGCTGAAAGTCCAAAACGCACCGATGGCTCCTCAGTGGGTGACGGTGGGCCAGCAAACAACATCGCAGCCCCCAAAGCCCCACTGAATCTGAATCTTCCAGGGATGTGTCAGGACCTTAATGAGCAGAATGAAGTTCATCCTGGTAATGAAGCAGAGAATGAGCCAGAAGTGCGCCACATGGACAACGTTGCCATTCCAGCAGAAGTATCACCTGAGCTGGAAGTGGTCAATGTGGACATGGCTAGTCTTCCACCAGTTGAAGATATAGATCAGCTGGAACTCCCCAACCTGGAAAATGCCATTCTTCCAGTCAGGGAAGGGGGTATTGACCCCCCAAGAGGAAAGTCTGACTGAGGAAGCACAAGAAGCTTTCCGCGACTTCGATTGGGTCGCTAACTGGGAGGGTTAAAGAAACATCATTTAATAACACCATGGACCGAGTAACGAGAAGCAATGCGGTGGATGAAGAGTGCAACCTACTGCCTTATATCATCTGGATTATGATTTCTCGTCCAAAAGATGAGGTCCAGGGACAGACAGATATACTGGAGAGCCGTCCGCCCTAACACGGGGTCAGGAAGGAATTTTTTCTTGTGACACCTGACTAAAAGGTCGTCCAAGTTTTTTTCACCTTCCTCTGGACCAAACGATAATAAAGAAGCATCTTTTGGACACCTCATTAATAAATGGTGCTCAAGCAGCCCCTTCCTCTGTCAGCAGGTCTGATGTATTAATTCCATGCACAGAAGGTGTGCAACACTAACGGCCTGACGAATCACACTGTATAATGTGATACACAGGGCGTATGGGGAAAGAAAGGGGGAAATAGGAAAAACACACAATTATCTCAAATAAGCTAAAACTAGTCTAGAAACCCAATGAGGAGTATGGAGTATTTATATATGATAATATATATACTTCCTTTGTTTTAATACCCTTTGCCCTTGTTGTCACTCCGTTTCTATTGTATTATTTTTTGTTTATTTCTGTCAGTTTTTAAATAAATTCCAGCAGACTCTTCACATGGGGATTATTTTTATTTTATTGTTAATTATGAAAACCTCATGGATGTAATTATTACACTGCAGTCCTTCATTTTACATTTTAACAGCAGCAATTGATTCTGAATCCAGCCCAGTGAGTTTGATTTTTAAATATCTTAATGATATAAATTTTTGTAAAACTGGGCAAAACTGAGCAAAAACCAACCAAAAGGTCTCTGATAACAATCCTATATGTACATGAAAACCAGGGATCTGACAAATCCCGGGGAAACTAAGGAATTACAGTATAGCACAGTATGTGACGCTGCCAGAACAGGCTGTATATTCACACACAGAACCAGTATGAATGACGTGAAAATAATTCCTGCAGCCTTCTGCCATGAAATACTTTGTATCGTTCTATAATATAGTTATTGTCAGGTGGCGTGTGCGGTTCGGGTGTGAGCCCAGCAGGCGGCGACACAGAGGGGAGGCCAGACAGGATGTCAAGCAAATTATATAGATTTAATGAATAACACAAATGGGACTTTGGCAGTAGGCACTGGAATGAACAGAATAAGCCAATTCTGTATAACACAGGCAAAAGTCTATTGACAAGAGAGGATAGTGGGTATTGTAGTCCAGACTGCACACAGGATCCACCAAGTAAGAATTAGGATGGCTGGCACTGTTACCTTAATGGAAGGTCAGGGAAGGTGGTGAAAACTGTATAGGCCACAGGTAGGATCCAGACTGAGGATAGTGGGCTATGTAGTTGAAAGCCCACTTGTACAGCAACCAGGAGGTCTTGACCAAGGATCTTGGATGCAGAGCAGGTGGAGATTGCAGGAAGTTCCAGGCAATGAAGGAGGGTGTACGGTGATATATCCAGGAACAGCAGGGCAGAGTAATGGCAGGAATCAGGATAAAGACTGGAACTGAGATGATGGATACACTCGCAGGTACAGGATACACTCGCAGGTACAGGATACACTCGCAGGTACAGGATACACTCGCAGGTACAGGATACACTCGCAGGTACAGGATACACTCGCAGGTACAGGATACACTCGCAGGTACAGGATACACTCGCAGGTACAGGATACACTCGCAGGCACAGGATACAAAAGGCCAATTGACATCAGTCAGGAACCACAATGCAGAACCAACCTTGCTGGGTCTCTCTGCTATTTATGGAGGCTTGATAGCAGATGGGTTTCAGCTGTAACTCCCAGGCTGGACAGGAAAACCCAGGCTGGATCTCCAGGAACCTGGACAAGGTGCTGAGCCTGGGCAAAACCTGGAATGGAATCCAAGAAAGAGATCCAGGGCAAAGTTCTTAGAGCCAGGCTGTGCATTACAGGTACATCAGCATTGTTTCAAAAGGTGGGGCATGACAGTTATAGAGAGGGAGAGAACAGGAAAGGAATGAAATGAACAGGATAAATTTCAGCGATACACGCGCCTCTTCATACACTTTCTCTCTGGTAAAGAGGGACAAATTAGAGAATGGAGGAACAGAAGAAAAAGGGAAAATAGAAAACATAATAAACAAAAATACAAGAAGTAGAATATACAATACTTGAATGTTCATGCTGACCTGTGTGTCCTCCCCTCAACCCTTTCCCACCCCACTTGGGCATCCCAGAATGTTGATTCAGATCTCCAAGCAGGAAAGCCCCTCCCTCAACTAGACAGCTCTCAATTAGCATTAATGGATCTGCCTTCCAGGATTTAGGTCAGGAAAGCAGATCACTGAATATTCCTGACCAATACATGGGCCTTAATGAATTTGCATTGAAAGCCATTGGATTGGGTGGACTGTCAGGCGATGCATAGAAGTTGGTGTCCCAGAGACGATACATCAATGATATATTCCTTAATAGGAGGAAAGAAGAAACATATTTTCATGATTTTTGTGCAAACTGAACGAGTATAAAACGCGCCAGTACTTTTGATTAGAGAGAAAGTCCATTTCCATGACTTAGAAATTTACATACAGGTCTATTCAAAGAAAGGTGAAACTCAGGAGAATGACTGGAGAAGTGAAAATGCTAGGTCAAAGTAGCCAAACCAGAAATTTCTCCCATTTATCTCACTTTCCAAATCGGCTATTCGGTTTAAATTGTTCTCTTCTCTTGCCATTCTCCTGGTTTTCACCTTTCTTTGAATAACCCTGATAGTAAATATTACCATTGGAATTTGCTCTCATTCCAAGCCGGTAGATGCCAACGGCTTTATAGGTCTCAGGAGCCGTCACCTGCCGGTCTGGTTAAAAGGAATCCTGAAGAACCAAATTGCAGAAGAGTATTGTTTGCAAAAAGAAACAAAATTCCTTTGCATTGCTCCAGAATTTGAATTAATGCCGACTATACTTGATTTTGAGGCAGGAACAGGATGTAATAGACAGCCAACAGAGCGACAGACAGGTATCACTGGAATGAGGATGCGAATGCACCGTGCATTCAATGTAAAAACAGAGACAGCAACCAATAACGCAGCACCGAGCATTCAATGTAAAACCAGAGACAGCAAATGATAGTGCAGCACTGAGCATTCAATGTGATAGATAAATAAAATATCTGCAAATATCCCACTCACATTTGTTAGAGCCTATATGGACATCGGCTCCAGTTACATCACCGTGTGGGTCGAACCCGGGTGACCCCAGCCCTCTTTTCCCAGGCAAACAGACAAAGGAGACAGGAGAGAAAGGAAGACGGAGCTCCCATAGCATAATATGTCAAAAATCACTTTATCACCAAAGGTAAGAGATACACTCACCAATGGTGATGCCCAAAAACCTTGTCGGCTCTGACTGTTTCACTTTGGGTATCGTTATGGGTAATACCGAGACCTCTGCCATGGCGTTGCTTCTTGTCTCCTAGACGTCCTCCAGTCCTGCTGCCGATATGTATTTTCCAGCTCGGTTCATCCAGAATCAGCGTAGCTCCACGTGATGGTCGATCCCCCATTTTTCACCAAATCGGCAGCAGAATGGGTGTCGTGTCCCGGCTGAATAGTCCCACCGTGTAAAGATTTCCTTGCTGTGGTTTATAGTTAGCGTCAAAAGCTCTTAGTTGTGTTAGACATTCCGTCCCATTTCACTTTGTCATCCCCTCAATCCGCTGGGAATCCAGATTAAAAACATGGAAATATTGTATGACATAAAGAGCTCACAGCTTCCACCAGCGCCATGGCCAAATCTACTAGTAGCGTCCAAGAGAGTGCGGGAAGGACTGGGAAGCAGCTGGGAAGACAAGATTTGAGGGGGTTTAGGAAGGGAGACCTGTCCAAGGTGCTGAAACATCACTCAGACTTGAGCTCGGCTTCTCACACATCCACCCCTGGATACAGATATTTATTTTCTGTATAGTTATCTGGATTTCACTTTCTGGAGGAGGAATTGCCCGCAGAGCCGGCCTCTGATTGGGGAATGGAAGATATTAAGTCCCTCTTCCTGAAACGGGATGAGAAGACATTGACTTTATTTAATTCGATGTTCTCAGTGTCAGATGGAGATTTATATTGATATATACACGTTCCTCCTTCTTTTGTGGTCCCTTATCGGTGTCTACATTTGTGTTACAGAATGGGCATCATGTCATTATTTTACTGGAAGGTCAATTCAAAGAAAGGTGAAAATCAGGAGAATGACTGGAGAAGTGAAAATTCTAGGTCTTAATAGCCAAACCAGAATTTTTTTTTCCCATTTTCCAAATCGGCTATTTGGTCTAGATTGTTCTCTTCGTCTGCCAATTCTCCAGATTTTCCCCTTTCTTTAAATAGACCTGTTTGTTATAGTGCTTCCCTTGTCGCTTCACTTTTGCGGAGTAACATGTAATAAATAATTTGTGACTTTTGTGTATCTTTATGCCTGGGTTTCCCAAATGTGTCCTGAGGACCCACGAACAGGCCAGTTTTGAAGAATATCCAAGCGCAGCACAGGTGATATGATTTGCTGCTCAGTGATTGCAGCACATCCCAGTGTTGCTCGGGGTTACCGCTTCCAACATAGGACTTTACCCCGAGCCATACTCAGGATACAACTGGGGGGGGGGGGGGAATAGACCGCTTTTAGACGCGGTTTTTAAAAACAAATTAGACTGCCAGGGAGATTAATTTGTCTTTTTGGTTTTATATATTTTTTGCATTTTTTTATAATTCATGTGAGCATATATTTATTTTTGCTAATTTCACTTTTATTATTTTTTTAATTGTAGGTATTTTTCCATTTGTTTATTCTTATGTTTTTACATTTTCAATTTTATTCCCTTTATTTATTTTAGTTTTAATGCTTTTTAATAGCTTTTTTTTTGTACTTTATATTGTCTTTTATTTGGCTCTTTATTTTTCTGTTTTTTTGTGTATTAATCTAGCCCTTTGTTTTTAATGTAACTTTCTCTTTTTCTAAAAATTTTTTATGGTTTATGTGTTTATGTGAGCAATCGTTCAGTCTTTACTTATTTTACTATTTTCATTTTTTATTCTTATACATTTTATACTTTTGGATTATTTTTTCTCTTTAATTTATTTTAGTTATTTATTTGGATTTTTATGAGCTTTTTCAATTTCTACTAGTTTTTATTACTCTGTGGGGGTTATTCAGAAAGCACAGAAATTTGATCGAAATTTCAGTGCTTTTCACTTCGGCACACTTCAACAATTCCGGTTCGCCAAATCTACGGTGTATTCACTATTCAACGAATGGACACCGTAGTGTGCCGACGATGGAGTCGCCGAAGAGTGCCGAAAAGCACTGAAGAACTTGGCGAAATCCACTGAACTGCAAAAAAAAAAAAAGACTCACCTGGTCCCCTAATAGGTGTTTAAACCAATAACAATTTACTAAAATGTGTCTAAATAACAAAAAAGGTCATTTGAAAAAATAAAATGATCGGTTACAGAATAAAATAAAAACGCCTTTAAAAAACATAAGAAACCAAAATTTTGTCTAAAAAAATACAAGAAATACAAAAAGGTTTTCTAAAAAATAAAAAGTATTTTTGCTGAAAACGAAAAGAATAAAATTGTATTTTTTTTACAAAAAAAAATTAAAAATTATATTATGAAGGTTATTCAGAGAGCTTCGAAATGTCACCGACATTTCAGCGCCCTCGCTCTTCAAGCAATCTAAATTCCCCACCCTTCGGTGAATTCAGCATTTACCGCAGGGTCCCTGGAGTGCAGGAAAAACCCGCCGCAAGCCCGCCAAACACCTGGCGAAAACCTGCCGGAACCGCCGCAAAAGACACGGCGAACACGTTGGAAAAAGCCGACGAGCTGCCAATCACCGTGCAGACCAACCACCGGAAAAAGCCGACAAGCTGATGAATGGGGTAAAAAAAAAAAAAACAATAAGATCGAAAGTGTCAAAATTGAAATGCGGTTTGCAAAAACAATACTGAGCAAAAATGTCTGGAATTTACATATAAGATCCTAAGAATGATAATAAAAAGTTCTGTTACAGAAAAAAGAAAAAAATGCTTAAAAAAAAAAACCTGGAAAAAAATTTTGCTGAAAAAATCCCAAAAACTGCCTAAAGGTTTCTAAATAAAATCAAAAAATAAAGAGACTTTTTGCTGCAGATTAAAAGAATAAACAGTTTATTAGATATTGGATTAATTAATATTTTTAACATTGAAACCTATGGGATTCCCCTGAATAAACCTGACGAATAAAACCACCGAAAATCAGGGTATTTCACTGACATTTTGGTGCAATTCGGTGTCTGTGAATGGATTAACCATTACCTCTAATGCTGGGTTCACACCACAGCGTAGCGCAGCGTCGCGCAATGCGCGCGTTTTTTTACGTGCGTTCGCGCATACAAAAAGACGCGCAAACGTGCGTTGCAGTGCGTTCGCGGCTATGATATGGCCGCGAACGCGCGACTATATGCTGAAAAGAAGCTCCCGGACTTCTTTTTGCGTCGGCCGTTTCTCAGCGCGTTCCTGCGCGCTGAGAAACGGCCAGGTGTGATATGCCCACATAGGGAATAATGGTATTTCACTGTTTGAGCGTTTTACAGCGCACAGGAGCGCGCTGTAAAACGCTTAGGTGTGAACCCAGCCTAACTGCACCGTATTTTGCCAGTATTTGGTAGTTTAGAGAACAGACGAACTGACACGAAATTGCCTTCAGTGACGTCTGGGTTTGGGGTCCCTGATCTGAGGGGAGGAGCGACGCCCAGCGAGGGGGAAATGGTGAATAAAATCACCTAACAAAAAATTATATAAACATTGTAATTGTGCAGAGGCTGTCAGCAGGAAACACCCAATTATGTGAGGAAAAACAGGGAGAGCTTACTCTTCATAGAATATCCCTTTAATGGCTATAAATACAGTATTGTTTTATTTGTATTTCCTGCGGGGGGGATCTTCATTTTTGAGGGTTCACATTAGAAGAGTTTGTGCACCCCCTGCGAGAGATTTACACCCAGATTTCTGTTTTTAAAATTGTGGTTTGTATATGTTTGTTGGCTTTTCCAGGTGACAATCCAGACAGGAATTGCAGGTGACCCGGCTTGAATGGGAAGGTAAATTTCCATGCTGGGCAATGAGGGGCAGCTCCTTTCACCTGCTCTCTCCAGTCATGGATTAGTAATAGGGGCACAGGAAAAGAAAACTAACATGGCATCCCAGCCTGGAGCACAGAGAGAGTGAGGTTGCTATGGGAAACCGCGCCTTTTACCCAGGATGCAGCCTGGCTGTGGTATCTCCTGCACAGTGCGTCACTGACTGCACGTGCGCTTCTGGCTCTGATGACATAGCCAGGCGCGCCAACTTTAACTGAATCCCGGGATGAGAGGGGTCTGGCTGCAGACTGTGCAGAGTGGAGCTCCACAGGAAGTGCAGGGTGGAGCATCACAGGAAACATGTGACCTCCACTCACTCATTTCTTTGAAATCAACTTTAATGTAATGAACAACAATAAACACAATAATGCTGGACACTGGTTTCTGCTTGATTTTCATCTACTACCTCTGCCTTAATTATTATTATACACTGAAAATGCAGCTATTATTATTATTATTATAGAATTGTATTGTGATTAATAGTAGCATTAAATTAATTATTAATATTAATGATATTCTGATCATGCTGCTATCATTCACAATATAATACTATAATAATAATAGCAGCATTATCATTGTATAATAACAATTATGGCAGAGGTAAATGCGTAAAAAAAAAACACCCTGAGATTTGAACGCAGGAGCAGCTGTTTAATAGACAAGCACATTAACCAAGTGAGCCACAGCAGCGATTCAGAGGTCCATCCACAAAGCTGCTTAGGTTGCGTCACACTGTAGGCAGACAAAAACAGATTCACTTTCAAGACGGCGCCGGACCGGGCACAAGTAAGGATTGTCAGAACACGAGTCTCTTCAGGAAAGGCAAACTTTATTGTGTCGTCACACAAGTGCCCACACAGGATTGAATCGCAAAGAGTGAGCCCCCCTTTTCACCCGTGCAAGGGATCTTATACCCAAAAATACGTAATTAGGTACATCCCAGTTAGCCCACCTCCCAATGACACTTTATTCCACCCCACGTGGGTTAATACCTCCCTTTGGCTAATACAAAGACATTCCATTAATTGGCTGTAAATTGGCAAACTTTGTGTTAGTTTCAGTAAATCATAATTAATTGCTCTTACTGTTCCGGGCTGCGCCCTCCTCCCTTGCGCCTACAATCACTTGTTACAGATGGCACCTGGCCTGATCTCTACTCCTTTGTCTTTCTGCGGGCCCCAACGACCTTGGAGGATCTACTTCGCTTTTCTCCTCCGTGCCAGGAACAGCAGAGATCTTTCATAAGGCTTTAATTGCTTTTCTGCTAATCTAAACGCATTCCTAAATTTCTACGTATACCTCATTCTAGTTTCAGCTACAAACCTGTCTAGTTATATACAAGTGAACCAATATTCTGAACAAGATGGCCGCCTGTGTACAATGGCGGCCATCTTCCAGCCTATTTCCACTTCATTCCCCCCTTGGCTCAAGTGTCAGGATCTTTTCCTGGCACTTGTAGCCATTACACTCCACTATTCTGAAACTCCTTGAAAAGGGGGGGGTTTCTTTCACTGGGAACATACCCTGTGGAATTATCAGTGGTATCTTCTGTGTTTGTGTAGGTGTCAGTGCTGTTTTGCACAGTGGCCATAAACATAGCCCTATGCGGTATATCAGTATCCCTATGATCAAGATCACCACTATCATGAGTATCATGGATCCAATCCGTGAGATAAATCTCAAGATGGAACCAAACCATTCTCCCATTGCTCCAAACCCACGGAGCGGATTCCAGCCTTCGGCAGCAATCCTCCTGGCTATACCCTGCAACTGTGCTACCTTCTCTTGGTGATCTTGAATTACCTGGTAATAATCTGGGACTTCATGTGTAGTGTTTCTGATGAAGGTGCAACATTCATAGTGCATTGTCATTTCACACAATCCATTCAAGGCCGCACTGATCTGCTCAAGCGCCATATCATGTATCATCTGCACCTTTCGTAACTCACGCATTTCTAGATTCAGCAGCTGGATATCCATACTGGTTCTATTCAGAATCTCATCCATCAAATTGACATAGCTATTCAATCTCCTCATCATCTCTCCTCCCCATCCAGTCCATGCTGGCAACCATGTCCATATTCGATCCATCTTCGCGAACAATCCTCTCTTTGGTCTTTCAAACACCAGTGGGTACCTAGGGTGTAGTTCTGTGTCTGTGTTTGTGTCTTCTCCCCTTAGTCTCTGGATTGGGACCAGTTTAGCCAAATAACACATTCCCGTTATTGTTGGTGGTACCCATGTGTAACACACCCTTTCACAGCATACCTGGTACCCTCCTTTCACTATAAATGGTGATGAATGTAGTGTTCCCTTTGATATCTCTATCGCAAGGTGTCTCAGCCGTCTCATCATATCCACTGCACCCTGCCTCCCATTGGTCACATTCCCAATCACCGCCTCTTGGTCTCTAGTGAGTTGCCTGCATCGTATATATAAATAATTCGCCTTTTGTCCTGTTTTGAATATATAAATGTATAATATCCAGTTGAACTGACTTGAGTTACATAACCCACCCTCGTTATTTATTTCTTTATCTGGTCCTATTATGGGGTACCCGGGACTGAATGATTCTGTCTTTTCCCTTGGTGCATCGACAGCATGTATTGTGACATTCCCTGATACAAACATACTCAAATTCATTGGAACAGAGGCAAATGGTATATGAATTGTCTCTGGGTGCACTTGGGAATGTACCTTCTGTACCAACTCCGGGTCCATTGACCCCTGCTCTGGCCATCCTGGGACTAACAACGGCCACACAACTGTACACATTACTTTTAACTTCTCTTTTTTTTTTTTTTAATTCTACACCATAGTCATGAGTTTTATATAATGCTTCGAAATTCCGCACCATATATTCTAGGGGCGTCTCACCCTCCTTCACCTTCTTGGGCTTAGATGACCCGTTACCCATTATTACTCTTGAAAACAGTACTCTTTGCAATACAGATATATTATTTCACCAACAGTTAAAATCTACAGTCTGATACTTCAGTCAACAATTCATCCGTGTCTGCAGGCGCTTCCCCCTTCAGTAGCCGTCTGCAGTCGCCTGAGCCGGAAACGTACGTTCGGGGTCAAAACTCGTATTTGCTTCCTCGCGGAGCGAGTAGGCGCACGTTCACTCACAGCACTCGAGTCAATTCATTCACAACACATACCGTATCAGATGCTTTCATCACATAACAGAACATAAAACACTTCAACTCTTTCTACTAGCCGAGGGGTACTCAGTCCCTCCTCTGTGGCTCCTTATACCCCGTAATTTGAACTCTAACTCTTGACTGCTTGTGATTATGTGCACCCCGTTCTATATCTATACTCCCGTCTGCAATTCCAATTTGCCTTATGGATAATCTACCCACTCAGCACCACTATCTCTGCAGCTACCGCTGGCTCCACTATGAGCCCTTCTCACTACACGGCGTACACACTAGGCACTGACTCAGGCTTTCAGCCCAGTCACAGAAAATCCCTCCTCCTTTCCCTTTTACCCACGTGGTGAAGCTCTATTTACAAACACTGAATGACTTATGCAACTCCACGTGGCTACCTTCTCCCTCTCTTACAGAACTACACTTTGATTGGCATTCAATTCCCCCGAATCCAGACACCCGCTAGCCACTCTGGCTCCTTAGCAATGTCAGTGCTATCAGCGGCGGGCTAGATATGCCAATAGGATGGTGGCCATCGCATCCTCTTATCCGTCTATCTCAGTCGGACGTTTCCCTTAGATACCGGTATCTCCTTTAGACATACAAAACATAGAAGACACGTTACCTATCGCCGGCGCTGCTTGCTGTTTCCTCAGACTCAGTGGTGTCGCAGTTCCCTGGTCAGGGGTCCGTTTGGGACGAGACGAGGTCCACTGAACAGGAAATCCTGCTTGGCGCCTGCAGATGTCAGCTCACCTTCAACGGACGCCCAACCATCGGGATTCTCGCACCCGCTGCAGTCAAGCACTGCACTGTGTTCACAGCAGCCCGTTACTGTGTGCCCGGAAAGGGCCCGTATCCCGGCTCACGATGCCCCCAAAAATGTAGGCGGACAAAAACAGATTCACTTTCAAGACGGCGCCGGACCGGGCACAAGTAAGGATTGTCAGAACACGAGTCTCTTCAGGAAAGGCAAACTTTATTGTGTCGTCACACAAGTGCCCACACAGGATTGAATCGCAAAGAGTGAGCCCCCCTTTTCACCCGTGCAAGGGATCTTATACCCAAAAATACGTAATTAGGTACATCCCAGTTAGCCCACCTCCCAATGACACTTTATTCCACCCCACGTGGGTTAATACCTCCCTTTGGCTAATACAAAGACATTCCATTAATTGGCTGTAAATTGGCAAACTTTGTGTTAGTTTCAGTAAATCATAATTAATTGCTCTTACTGTTCCGGGCTGCGCCCTCCTCCCTTGCGCCTACAATCACTTGTTACAGATGGCACCTGGCCTGATCTCTACTCCTTTGTCTTTCTGCGGGCCCCAACGACCTTGGAGGATCTACTTCGCTTTTCTCCTCCGTGCCAGGAACAGCAGAGATCTTTCATAAGGCTTTAATTGCTTTTCTGCTAATCTAAACGCATTCCTAAATTTCTACGTATACCTCATTCTAGTTTCAGCTACAAACCTGTCTAGTTATATACAAGTGAACCAATATTCTGAACAAGATGGCCGCCTGTGTACAATGGCGGCCATCTTCCAGCCTATTTCCACTTCATTCCCCCCTTGGCTCAAGTGTCAGGATCTTTTCCTGGCACTTGTAGCCATTACACTCCACTATTCTGAAACTCCTTGAAAAGGGGGGGGGTTTCTTTCACTGGGAACATACCCTGTGGAATTATCAGTGGTATCTTCTGTGTTTGTGTAGGTGTCAGTGCTGTTTTGCACAGTGGCCATAAACATAGCCCTATGCGGTATATCAGTATCCCTATGATCAAGATCACCACTATCATGAGTATCATGGATCCAATCCGTGAGATAAATCTCAAGATGGAACCAAACCATTCTCCCATTGCTCCAAACCCACGGAGCGGATTCCAGCCTTCGGCAGCAATCCTCCTGGCTATACCCTGCAACGGTGCTACCTTCTCTTGGTGATCTTGAATTACCTGGTAATAATCTGGGACTTCATGTGTAGTGTTTCTGATGAAGGTGCAACATTCATAGTGCATTGTCATTTCACACAATCCATTCAAGGCCGCACTGATCTGCTCAAGCGCCATATCATGTATCATCTGCACCTTTCGTAACTCACGCATTTCTAGATTCAGCAGCTGGATATCCATACTGGTTCTATTCAGAATCTCATCCATCAAATTGACATAGCTATTCAATCTCCTCATCATCTCTCCTCCCCATCCAGTCCATGCTGGCAACCATGTCCATATTCGATCCATCTTCGTGAACAATCCTCTCTTTGGTCTTTCAAACACCAGTTGGTACCTAGGGTGTAGTTCTGTGTCTGTGTTTGTGTCTTCTCCCCTTAGTCTCTGGATTGGGACCAGCTTAGCCAAATAACACATTCCCGTTATTGTTGGTGGTACCCATGTGTAACACACCCTTTCACAGCATACCTGGTACCCTCCTTTCACTATAAATGGTGATGAATGTAGTGTTCCCTTTGATATCTCTATCGCAAGGTGTCTCAGCCGTCTCATCATATCCACTGCACCCTGCCTCCCATTGGTCACATTCCCAATCACCGCCTCTTGGTCTCTAGTGAGTTGCCTGCATCGTATATATAAATAATTCGCCTTTTGTCCTGTTTTGAATATATAAATGTATAATATCCAGTTGAACTGACTTGAGTTACATAACCCACCCTCGTTATTTATTTCTTTATCTGGTCCTATTATGGGGTACCCGGGACTGAATGATTCTGTCTTTTCCCTTGGTGCATCGACAGCATGTATTGTGACATTCCCTGATACAAACATACTCAAATTCATTGGAACAGAGGCAAATGGTATATGAATTGTCTCTGGGTGCACTTGGGAATGTACCTTCTGTACCAACTCCGGGTCCATTGACCCCTGCTCTGGCCATCCTGGGACTAACAACGGCCACACAACTGTACACATTACTTTTAACTTCTCTTTTTTTTTTTTTTAATTCTACACCATAGTCATGAGTTTTATATAATGCTTCGAAATTCCGCACCATATATTCTAGGGGCGTCTCACCCTCCTTCACCTTCTTGGGCTTAGATGACCCGTTACCCATTATTACTCTTGAAAACAGTACTCTTTGCAATACAGATATATTATTTCACCAACAGTTAAAATCTACAGTCTGATACTTCAGTCAACAATTCATCCGTGTCTGCAGGCGCTTCCCCCTTCAGTAGCCGTCTGCAGTCGCCTGAGCCGGAAACGTACGTTCGGGGTCAAAACTCGTATTTGCTTCCTCGCGGAGCGAGTAGGCGCACGTTCACTCACAGCACTCGAGTCAATTCATTCACAACACATACCGTATCAGATGCTTTCATCACATAACAGAACATAAAACACTTCAACTCTTTCTACTAGCCGAGGGATACTCAGTCCCTCCTCTGTGGCTCCTTATACCCCGTAATTTGAACTCTAACTCTTGACTGCTTGTGATTATGTGCACCCCGTTCTATATCTATACTCCCGTCTGCAATTCCAATTTGCCTTATGGATAATCTACCCACTCAGCACCACTATCTCTGCAGCTACCGCTGGCTCCACTATGAGCCCTTCTCACTACACGGCGTACACACTAGGCACTGACTCAGGCTCTCAGCCCAGTCACAGAAAATCCCTCCTCCTTTCCCTTTTACCCACGTGGTGAAGCTCTATTTACAAACACTGAATGATTTATGCAACTCCACGTGGCTACCTTCTCCCTCTCTTACAGAACTACACTTTGATTGGCATTCAATTCCCCCGAATCCAGACACCCGCTAGCCACTCTGGCTCCTTAGCAATGTCAGTGCTATCAGCGGCGGGCTAGATATGCCAATAGGATGGTGGCCATCGCATCCTCTTATCCGTCTATCTCAGTCGGACGTTTCCCTTAGATACCGGTATCTCCTTTAGACATACAAAACATAGAAGACACGTTACCTATCGCCGGCGCTGCTTGCTGTTTCCTCAGACTCAGTGGTGTCGCAGTTCCCTGGTCAGGGGTCCGTTTGGGACGAGACGAGGTCCACTGAACAGGAAATCCTGCTTGGCGCCTGCAGATGTCAGCTCACCTTCAACGGACGCCCAACCATCGGGATTCTCGCACCCGCTGCAGTCAAGCACTGCACTGTGTTCACAGCAGCCCGTTACTGTGTGCCCGGAAAGGGCCCGTATCCCGGCTCACGATGCCCCCAAAAATGTAGGCGGACAAAAACAGATTCACTTTCAAGACGGCGCCGGACCGGGCACAAGTAAGGATTGTCAGAACACGAGTCTCTTCAGGAAAGGCAAACTTTATTGTGTCGTCACACAAGTGCCCACACAGGATTGAATCGCAAAGAGTGAGCCCCCCTTTTCACCCGTGCAAGGGATCTTATACCCAAAAATACGTAATTAGGTACATCCCAGTTAGCCCACCTCCCAATGACACTTTATTCCACCCCACGTGGGTTAGTACCTCCCTTTGGCTAATACAAAGACATTCCATTAATTGGCTGTAAATTGGCAAACTTTGTGTTAGTTTCAGTAAATCATAATTAATTGCTCTTACTGTTCCGGGCTGCGCCCTCCTCCCAGCGCCTACAATCACTTGTTACAGATGGCACCTGGCCTGATCTCTACTCCTTTGTCTTTCTGCGGGCCCCAACGACCTTGGAGGATCTACTTCGCTTTTCTCCTCCGTGCCAGGAACAGCAGAGATCTTTCATAAGGCTTTAATTGCTTTTCTGCTAATCTAAACGCATTCCTAAATTTCTACGTATACCTCATTCTAGTTTCAGCTACAAACCTGTCTAGTTATATACAAGTGAACCAATATTCTGAACAAGATGGCCGCCTGTGTACAATGGCGGCCATCTTCCAGCCTATTTCCACTTCAACACGAGCGTTCTTTGAGCGGAAGGAACGTTTGTGAGAGTGAACGTTCCCTCCACTCTGACACCCGTGTGGCCACCTCGCTGAGTGCAGTCTACGCTCAGTGCTGCAAAACGTGAACCTCTTATGGAGGATGGCGCTTTTTAGGCTGGTGTCAGACGCGCGCACTATGTGTGCCTGTACTGACATGCCTCCTGGCGTTGTGATGCTGCGACGGGGCTGGTGTTCTGCCCAGGCAGCTAACTTGCCAAATTAACGAACCCGCATCACCGGAAGTGACACAGATCAGCTGTTCTCAACATCCACAATGCCAAATCGGCGAACCCGCCACACTGCGCATGCAGCTGACATCTATTTATTTATTTATAAAGGATTTTACCAGGAAGGATACATTGAGACTTCTCTCATTTTCAAGTACGTCACCACATGCCTCTAACCACAAAAACAGTGTGTTTAGAGCCAGCGGTGAAAAATCAGTGAACCGTCAGGAACGCGCACACGCACTGACGTCACCACATGCCTCTAAAAACAACCCGGTGTGTTTAAAGGTAAGGTGCTAAACCAGCGAACCGCTGTGAACGTGAATGCATGTGCTAATTAACCCGTTCACCACCACACCTTCTTGCAGTAAAAAAACTATGTTATGCAAGACGGTGCAAAATGTTTAACTGTGTCAATGCCAGTACTGTCTGAAACACACACACACACTATAAATAAAATATTAGTATATGATATAACCGTTTCAATGCCATTTTTAACTGTGTCAATAAATACTCATCACTTCACTCCATCAATTATTATTTTTTAAATTGTGTATTAACCCGTGTGACCATACAAAAATTTGTAATAGTTTATAACTAGCATATTAACCCCTGTGTGACCATACATAGAAACATAGAAAAATGTCGGCAGATAAGAACCTTTCGGCCCATCTAGTCTGCCCAATTACATGGATACTTTACCTGGATTTATCTTTTGTTTAGGATAGCCTTATGCCTATCCCATGCTTGCTTAAATTCAATTACTGTTTTGGCCTCTACCACTTCAACTGGAAGACTGTTCCATGTATACACCACCCTCTCAGTAAAATAATGCTTTCTGATGTTACTTTTAAACCTTTACCCCTCTAATCTAAGACTATGTCTTCTTGTTTTGCTACTTTGTTTCCTTTTAAATATACTCCCTTCCTCTACCTTTTGGATTCCCTTTACGTATTTAAATGTTTCTATCATATCTCCTCTGTCTCGTCTTTTTTCCAAGCTGTACATGTTAAGATCATTAAGCCTTTCCTGGTAACTTTTCTCCTTCAAGCCGTACACCATTTTAGTAGCCCTTCTCTGAACTCTCTCTAAGATGTCTATATCCTTCTGGAGATACGGTCTCCAGTACTGCACACAGTACTCCAAGTGAGGTCTCACCAGTGCTCTGTACAGTGGCATGAGCACTTCCCTTTTCCTACTGCTAATACCTCTCCCTACACAACCAAGCATTCTGCTGGCATTTCCTGCTGCTCTATTACATTGACTACTTACCCTTAGATCCACTGAAATAATAACCCCTAAATCCCTTTCCTCAGATGTTGAGGTTAGGACTGTATCAAATATTCTATATTCAGCCCTTGAGTTTTTACGTCCCAGGTGCATTATCTTGCACTTATCCACATTAAAACTCAATTGCCACAGCTCCGACCATTTTTTTAGTTTACCTAAATCATTTCTCATTTGGCTGATCCCTCCAGGAACGTCAACCCTGTTGCAAATCTTTGTGTCATCAGCAAAAAGACATACTTTTCCATTAATACCTTCTGCAATATCACTAATAAAAATATTAAATAGAATGGGTCCAAGTACTGACCCCTGAGGTACCCCACTGGTAACAAGACCTTGCACCGAATAAACTCCATTTACCACAACCCTCTGTTGCCTGTCACTCAGCCACTGCCTAATCCATTCAACAATATTGGAATTCAAGCTCAAAGATTGCAATTTATTGATAAGCCTTCTATGCGGAACAGTATCAAAAGCCTTACTGAAATCTAAATAAGCAATGTCTACTGCACCACCTGTGTCTATTATTTTTGTTACCCAATCAAAAAAATCAATAAGATTAGTTTGGCATGATCTCCCTGAGGTAAACCCATGTTGTTTCTGATCCTGTGATCTATGTGTTTTTAGATGTTCGACAATCCTTTCCTTTAACATGGTTTCCATTAATTTCCCCACTACTGACGTAAGACTAACTGGCCTATAGTTCCCAGATTCCTCCCTACTACCCTTCTTGTGAATGGGCACAACATTTGCTAATTTCCAGTCTTCTGGGACGACTCCCGTTAACAGATTTATTTAACCAATCCTTGCTAACGGTTTTGCTATTACATCACTGAGCTCTTTTAATAATTTAGGGTGGATCCCATCAGGCCCCATTGACTTATTTGTCTTTACTTTAGACAGCTGCTGTAGAACCTCCTCCTCTGTAAACTGATATGTAATTGTCTCGTTAGTGTTTCCTCCTAACTGAGGTCCCTTTCCTTCCTTTTCTTCTGCAAAGACTGAACAAAAATATTCATTGAGGCAGTCAGCGAGACTTTTATCCTCTTCTACATACCTTCCTTCCTTTGTTTTTAATCTAACTAATCCTTGTTTTACTTTTCTTTTCTCGTTTATGTATCTAAAAAATGTTTTGTCCCCCTTTTTTACTGACTGAGCTATTTTCTCTTCTGCGTGTGCTTTGGAAGCCCTTATAAATTGCTTTGCCTCTTTCTGCCTAATCTTATAGGTTTGCCTAACTTCTTCACTCTGAGTTGTTTTATAATTATTGAATGCTGTCTTTTTGTTCTTCACTATTTTGGCCACTTCTGCAGAGTACCACAGTGGTTTCTTCCCTTTTTAATAGTTTATAACTAACATATTAACCCCTCTGTGACCATACAACACTTTGTAATAGTTTATAACTAGTGTAGCGCTCACCCCCGGAGGAGTCGCTGAATAACCCCAGGATAGTCCCACCGCACTAGGAATCACTATACACCAGCAATGTTGTGGATTGTCTAAGTGATATACTTTACTGGATCAATAAAGTGGCATATAATACACATGTACGTTGAGAGAAATAACAGGCCTGCGCAACGCGGGAAAAACACACGGCGGAAAAGAAACGGATAATACCCCTCAGTTTGCGAGTTTAAGTCCTGTTCAAAATGGCTCAAAAGATAGTGTCTTAGGGTACCCGGGTACTATATTCAACTGGCCAGTGAATGAGCAAAGTTATCTTCGACTAGTCAATGTTGGGGCCCTGTGGATTGAAGCAATTAACCAATTGCGCACTGTTGATAGCGTCATAGGCCTCAGGCCTTCTCAACCAACCGGCGAAACAGCTTGTCCCGGACAGAGGAAACGCTGGAGGAAGGTCCCTCTCAAGAAGATCCATCCTCTCTCTACCGCTTGGAACCCGGTGCTGTCTTTGTCTGCACTCCCGATTCAGTTCTCCTCAGGTCAGAGCGCGGGTGCCGCCAGCGCTCTGCTCCGTCTGCAACCTCCTTACTCGAGGTCCCCCTTCTCCAGAATGCACTTGAAACAGGAACAGTCCAGCATGACACACACACAGCCGATCGCTCCACACTCTCCCCGATCCTCCAGCACCGGATGCCGCCGATTCTCCGCAGCCAACTTACAAAGATCCCAGAGAGTGTTATCCATGCGACTGCTCACTCTCTCTCTCCTCACGCTGCACATGAGGTCCTCCACTTCCTGGCGCCAGCTTCTCCTTCCCCCTCCTGTTCCCAGGGTTTCTGGGGATGAAGTTCATAAATCTCTTAGTCCAGCATAATCCTTTCTATATGTTATACACTGGCTCCCCCTAGTGGCCATATTGTTTAATTTCAGAAGGACAAATTTAAACACATCTCTACACTAGCATATTAACCCCTCTGTGACCATACAACACTTTGTAATAGTTTATAGCTTGCATATTAACCCCTGTGTGACCTCACTCCACTTATTATATAATTAGCATATTAACTCATGGGTAACCACACACCATTTAATATTATTTAATTAGCATATTAACCCATGTGTGACTACAAATTATTTTTTATCATGTAATTAGTCACAGAGAGAAATGAAAAAAGGGGATAACAGAAATGAAAAAAGGGGGCACATAGAAATAAAAAAGGGGACCACAGAGAATTGAAAACGGGGTCACAGAAAGAAATTAAAAAGAAAGGGTTACAGAGAGAAATGAAAAAGGGGTCACACAGAAATTAAAATGGGGTTCACAGAGAAATGAAAAAAGGGGGTCAGAGAAATTAAAAAGAAAGGAGGTCACAGAGAGAGAAAGAACAAGAAAGGGGGTCGCACAGTGAAATGAAAAAGGGGGTCAGAGAAATTAAAAAGAAAGGGGGTCACACAGAGAAATGAAAAAAAAGGGGGTGAAGGAGCGATGAAAGTGGGGGGTTGCGGAGCGATGAAAGAGAAGGGGTTACAGAGAAGGATAAAAGAGAAAGGAGTGATCATAGAGACGTGACAGGCGTGAGAAAGAGCGAGAGTACACAGAAATTAGAGAGACTACTAATTCACACTGCACATTCCTATAAATTAAATTGCTGTGGAGCTCTGTGATAGGGATGAGCGTTCGGTTTGATCTGTTCGGAGTTCGCATCGAACAACGGCCGTTCGACAGTTTGCGAACTTCGAACTTTTTGGGACGTTCGCCAAAAGTTCGAAAAAAACATGTGTTTTTGAAAAAAGTATAAAAAATGCTTAAAAAATACAAAAAAAATCTAGAAATGAAGAGACTCTTTACTGCAGAATGTTATAAGCAACGGTTTATTAGATATTGAATTAAAACGGGAATATTTTTAACATTGAAGCCTATGGGATAAAACATTCTTGTTACTAAAACATCAGGCAGACACGGCCCTCTAATCAGGTACTGTAGAGGGCAGCCTGCCGGGGCCTCCCAAGGATCCCCTTGAGGAGCATGAGGCCGCCGGATGACAGCTGCGACTGTGCGGGCTAGCCGCCCGGATGCATGTGGCAGAGACAGGCAGCGCAGGGAGGGAGCCACTGCACCTGCGGCCACGGCAGACCCCCCCCCCCAAAACCAGGATCAAGGGAGCCCCTACTGACCACCAGGCTAAGGTAAGGCGACACATTTCTAAAAAAAATAAAATCCGAGGACATTTTTAAATGTCCCCGGGAACATAAAATAAAAAATAAAAATTTCTTTCTCTACCTGGCTGAATGTATTTAATTATATATATTAGATACATTCAGCCAGGTAGAGGGGGGTGGCGTTTGCGGGGTCTCAGGCAATGTTTTTTTTTTGTGTGTATATTTTTAGCAAATTTATAGGGGAAGGTAAGGGCAGGTAAGATATATATATATATATAGATAAGATATATATCTATATTCTTATAAATATATATATTCAGACTTGTATTACACACACATTTTGGCAACTAATTACCCCCCCCCCCCATTTGGTTGATCCCTCCAGAAGAAATGTTGAACCTGATAGAGCAGAGAATAGTATATTCTCTGCTCTGTCGGGTTCAACATTTCTTCTGGAGGGATCAGCCAAATTGAGGGGGGGGGCATTTAGTTGAGATTGTCCACATGCCACCCCCCATGTGCGTATGTGTATATATGGTCTGAGGTCTGTGGGTGGGTGTATATATATATCTGCGTGTTGATATATACGTATATATAGGTCTGCGTGTTGATATATACGTATATGTCTGTGTGTAGTAACAATGCATCCCTACTCTATACACGGCGCTCCGTGTCCCTATAATATATATGATCAGGGGTTACTTTTTTTCTATATATTTTTATACTATTCCTATTAAATTAGCAGAAATTTTTGATGTATTTTATTCAGTAGAAACTTTTTTTTGCCTATATAACATGTGCTTTGTGAAAATAAAACGGTTTTGTGTGTACATTTTAATTTAGTTAGTGGATTCCTGTCCAGTGCGGTGAGAAGCAAACGTAATGTAGTGTAGACACGCTGCGAGGCGGAGCGGAGTGAAGTCAAGCCTGCAAAATGTTTGCTTCTCTTCGCTTCGCTACGCTGTGCGTCGACACATGCTCAGTGTGTCTCAGCCTTTATTCCCGCATCGCTAGCTTACCGATTGAGTTTGTATACTTGTTACTGACCCTGCTTGTTCTGAGGACCCGATCTGTTGCCGACTTTGCCTGCCATTTGACTATTCTCTCTGTGTATTCCCTGCCTGTTCTGTTTGCTTCCTGTTGCTACTGGTGTGCGCCAATTCTCCCCATATACAGTAGCGCAGTACAAGTGCCTAAACATTGCTGACCCGGTTTTGTTGTAGCTGCTGACGTAACTGAATAGATCTGGGATCTCTTCTGCATTACCAAAACCTCCACCACTGCACTCTTCCACAATACATCAGAGGGGTTACGGTGTGAAGGCACTTGCTGGCTGCCACCAAAGGCACAATATTTGGGTGCACTGCCACTGACGCCTATACCAGATTCATATCATTTTAATATTGGACCGCAGGGTCCAACCCCGCACTCTTCCACAATACCACAGAGGGGTTACGGTGTGACGGCACTGTTGCCGACACTAAAGGCCCAATTTTAAAGCACCTATTATTACTTTCATTCACAGCCTGCATAAGTTTCACCATAATTTAGCCAAAAAAATCACTAAACTTGTTCTGCGTTTCCTAAAACGTCTCCTCTTTTCATACAGACTGCCGCCCCGAGCAGTTGTTTATGAATAGATTAAAGGAAAACCATTTACCGTCATTTGAATGTCATTTTTTTGTTTTTAAATGTTTCTATACATCCTACAAATCCGCCACTTCAGGACCTCCTAGGCACGATATTTGAAGGAATTTTTCGTCTTTATTCTTAACCTTTATTTCATGGCAAACTCACTGTTCCTTTAAAAACGTTTTTTTAAAAACTTTTTTTCCTTGTTTCCTGTCCCCCAGGGCACTACCCGCACCCCCATATACCTTTTATGGCAAATATCTTGCATATATGCCCTCTTATATAATCTAACAATTGTGATGTCACCACTGAGGATTAAAATATACTTAAAAACGTATCTTATCGCAAATCCCCTTCGGCGTTTCTTCCTCTTCCTCTTGGAGGGCACTCTAAAAATCGAACTTTCGAGTCCCATTGACTTGCATTGAGTTCGGTTCGTGTTTCAACTCGAACTTTTGAAATTGTTCGAGTTCGAATGCGAACCGAACACGGGGGTGTTCGGCTCATTTCCTGATCTACACATGAGACCTTCATGTCTGGTTCTACTAGTTCTGCTAGTCATGCCAATGCCGATCCGCGAGACAGTTGTGCCCGTGTTGTGTGAGCCAGCTGTGCCAATGTCCTGCTGCGAGGCAGCCGTGCCAATGTCCTGCTGCGAGGCAGCCATGCTAATGTCCTGCTACGAGACCATTGAGGCCTCGTTAGGTTGTGAGACCGATGTGCCCACATTAACACATGAGACCACTGTGCCCTTATCCCACAGTGGGTCCAGTGTTGTTCCTACCGTTGTCATGCCAAGTGTGGACGATGAGCCCTTCATGTATAATTCGGGTAATGTGCCCCTACAGCCTGTTTCTGGCGATATGCTAATGTTTGTCCCAGGTGGGCGATAAGCTCTTCATGTCTGGTTTGGGCCAAAAGCCCCTCATGTCAGCCTCTAATGGCACGCTGCCAGGTGTGTCTGCTTCTGGTTATTTGCCAGTCCTGCCAGTTACTGGAGATGATACAATCAAGTATGATACTGGCAAAGAATCAGCCTTGTTTCTGTCAAGGGCTGTAGTCACTGTGCCCAAGTCCCATGGTGAATCTAGGAATACCAGGCTTCATTCTAGGTCTAAGGAAGCCTGGCACAATGATGGAGCTGCATCCAATTTAACCGGTATTACCATCTCAGATTCTAGCCCTGTACTCGAGGGTTATATACAATCTCCATGTGGGATGTTGTTCCGTGAGGCACACTGGGCCATGATCAAGAAAGACCCTAATGCTTTGAGGTGTTTTGAGGAGGATTCCGATGATTCGGAAGGTCCACAGTGTATTCCTCCAGGTGAGATGTGTAGAACTAGCAAGGTGCCAATAGTTCCATGTTCTGCTAATGTGCAAATCATGCCTGGTAAGGGTGCTAAGCCCTTTCTGTCTGGTACAGGTGATGCTGGCGAGCTGCATGTCTTGCCAGAAGCCAGTGGGTTGTCAGTAAATCGCATGGCAAGCCTTAAGTCAGCGATACCCAAGTCATGGCAGAAGACCACTGTGCCCAAGTCTCACAGTGGGTCCATTAATGCTAAACCCAGCAGTGGGTATAATGAATCAAAATCTTGTGTGCTCGAGAACACAATGTCTGTCCCTACTGTAGCTATGTCATGTGGGGTTGTCACCAGTTTTAGATCTCGTTCCAGGAGAAGATGTAAAAAGGTGACCAACCCTGGTCCATCTGATTCTATGTCCAGTCTGACCGATGCTGTGATCCCATGTGCAGTCGCCCTTTGGACTGGTGTTCAGGAAGGAACACTGGGCTGCCATTCAAAAGAACCCTCATAGACAGAGGTGTCTCAGGGAGGAGGGTGACGACTCTGAGTGAGGAGTGGGACCCCAATGGATTTTGGTGACTGGTGTTCGTGATCTGTTTTCCTGATTCCATCTGTCGTGTTTTCTGTTTTGGGTGCCCAGGGGGTCATCCATAAGGGAGGGGGTTATGTTACATTTTCCCTGGTATTGGCTGCGCCCCTGGTGGTGAAGGGTCTTCATGTCTGTTTTTCCCCTGTGGTGTGTTTGGCCGTGCTGTTTGGGGCTGTTTTGGGGTTCTGATGTGATCTCCTGGTCTGGGGTCACATGGCCCAATCACACAGACCCATTCCCTATAAATATCCCAGCAGCACAGAGCCTCATTGACGTTTTGTGGAGTTTGATGGTGGTTGTGTCCTGTTAGTTCCCTGAGTTGCTGCAAAGCATTCTTGTTCTAGTGCATTCTGGTTTTGACCTCGGCTGTGTTTCCTGATGATCCTTTTCTGCTGACTCCTGGTACTCTGTATGCTGATCTGTTGCCAACCTTGCCTGAACGACCATTCTTATATGTTTCATGTTTCATGTATTTTGTGTGTCCTAGTTTAGTATAGTCTCCGAGGCTATTAAAAGGACCTCCTCAGTGCAGGTTGTTTTGTCTGTCTTGTTTATCCCTTGCCCTTCTTATTTATATTTATCTGTTAATTCTTTTGAGGGTTTTTCTTAGAAGTATTCCCAGCATAGGGATTCCTTTAGTTTTCTCCTGGCCCTCTTGTTCCATGTGTCACTGTCTGGTTCCTGCCTGTATCATCCTGAAGTGGTGTTCAGTTCAGGTCCTGTTTCGCCAATTCTGTCTGTTTGTTGACTGCCCTGCAGCCTGCATAATTCATCTACTGTCATTCATTGTTTGTGTTTCTGAGCGATTCCTGAGTTATCCGTTGGTCTTGAAACCTTTGGAGCTTAGTCGCAATTCAGTCCTACTTTTGTGCTCCTTGCTTTTGGAGAAACAAGTCTGTTTTATTGATCTGTCCAGTGTCCAGTCTGTAGCTCACCTACCTTAAGGGCTACACTCCATGTTCCAAGCTACCACGATGGCCCAAGAGGGGGCCAACCGTTACAGATATCTATTCATCTCATCTCGGTGACCCAGTCATCGCCCTTAAACAAGCCTGGGAAGTGCTCGATCAACGATAGGGTGCATCCATGTTGACAGAATCCTCACTGTTCGATCGTGTAAATGATTTCCCGGTCATCCGCATGAATGAACCCGACAGGTTATGGGACTTCTCTATCCTTCTTACGCAGTTGCGAGCAGCCAAAGAAGATCCTAACCTAACGTGACTGACATGTCTCGACCAGCACAGAACACAGAGACCTATCGTTAGAAAATTACCAACACACTTAATCGAAAAATGGATCGAACTATCAGATGACTTTAGAGAGCGCAACCTAGACAGAGACCCTCCCTTCGCTGCGCTTCAAGAATTTGTTGCCTACCAAACGAAGCGGTGCAACGACCCTCGAAACCGAAGCTTCGAGTAGAGTTCCCTACCACCAGAAAGGCCAACTATAACTCTGACTTCACCAAGAGTAAAACACAAACTGCAAGGGAAAGGACCTTTGTGTCTGTGCACAACACACAGGTCGCTACTTCGCCCACAAGAAAGTCAGATGAGCATCCGTCGAAGAGAACGCCACTTGAAACCCTAGGAACGAATAAAGATCCTTTCTGTCCACTCCACAAGTCCCCGCACCCTCTGAACAAGTGCAGAGACTTTGGAAAGAAGCCCTTAGAAGAAAGGAAAGCTTTGCTCAGGAAGTACAGAGTTTGCTACAAGTGTTGTGAGTCTATAGAGCACATGGCCAAAGCTTGCACAGCTAAGGTGCAATGTTTCTTATGCAGAAGTGACAGACACCCAGGTGTACTGCACCCAGACACCGAGTCAACAAAACGGACAACACCTACCCCTCCTTCAACTACAGAGTCTCAGGACGACACAGAAGCGCACCCAGAGGTAACCGCGACTATCAACTGCACGACAGTATGTGGTGGCTCAGCAGTCCCCCGCTTATGCCACGAGATCTACCTATCCAAAGTCTACCCAGCCAGACGCCCTGAAGAAGCTGTGAAGATGTACGTGATGCTGGACGGACAAAGCAATAACTCGTTAGCCGGGTCCACATTCTTCGATATCTTTAACGTCCAAACTGAAGACACACTATTCACGATATCTACGTGCACTGTTTCCCAGCGCACGGCGGGGAGGAAAGTCACTGGGTTCTGCATAGAATCGTTAGATGGAAGTAAAAAACTCAAACTGCCACCATTGCTAGAATGGGACGCTTTGCCAGATAATCGCAACCAGATTGCGACACCAGAGGTAGCAAACTATATACCTCACCTGAAACACATGGCTAGCCTCTTTCCTGCCCTAGACCCCGAAGCTGAAATCCTGTTCTTGTTGGGATTGGACGCCTCCGAAACTTTCATTCAATATGATCAAGTTAGAGCCCCAGCAGGTTTTCCGTTTGCCCGTTCGTCTGCACTCGGATGGGCCATCTTAGGAACGGTTTGCGTCGATCGGCTGCAGGCCCCAACCCAGGTCAATGTCTTCGAACCTCCATTCTCAGTAATGGGAGAGCATCCCACTTGAAACAGTGTCACGACCACTTCACGACTTCAACAAACAATCCCGCTTTAGAAGCAACAGTGTTCCAGACCAGCAAAGAAGATAATGACCTAGCCTGGTCAATCGAGGACAAAGACCTTTTGCAGCTCAGGGATAAAGAGCTCCAACAGGATGCCACCGGGAGCTGGGTAGCCCCATTACCCTTTCGCATACCCAGGCAGTGCCTGCCAAGCAACCATGAACCTCTTCAGCCTGTTCGACCCTCTAGGGTTTGCCGCACCTGTGACGATCCAAGGGAGGCTTCTTCCATGTACGCTCTCCCAAAACATCAAAGATTGGGATGAGCCACTTCCACCAGACCAGAAGCAAGAATGAGAGAAATGGCGTGCCTCCCTGAGGCTTCTCGAAAATGTTAAGTGTTCAACACACATACGTTCCCTTTTCGCTCACAGCCGCAATGAAAAAAGAGCTGCACGTCTTTTCAGATGCGTCGACTAAGGCAATAGCAGCTGTAGGATACATCAGGGCCTACGGCGGGGAGAACAACGTTCACGTCGGTTTTGTCATGGGAAAGACGAAGCTAGCACCACAACAAGGTCACACCGTACCAAGGTTAGAACTCTGCGGCGCCGTATTGGCCATGGAGCTCGCTGACCTGATAAAAAAGACTATAGACCTTGAGCTACAAACCACCACCTTCTACACGGACAGCAAGGTGGTGCTGGGCTACATCCACAACCAAAGCAGGCGCTTTTATGTCTACGTAAGCAACAGACTAGACAAAATAAGAAAACCTTCAGAGCCTGAACAGTGGCGACATTTGCCAACAGACCAGAACCCTGCGGATTATGCTACACGGTTCATCCCAAAATCTAGCCCACTTCTGAAGCTAAATCCGTACCTTGATATCCACGGCATGTTACGAGTAGGGGGACGTCTGGAAAAGGCCGCAATAGACTCAAAAACTAAACATCCTATTATCCATCCCGCTCGTCACCATGTGGCGAACCTGCTGGTTCAACACTACCACGAAACTGTCCACTATCAAGGCAGACACTTTACAGAAGGAGCTGTTAGGGCTGCTGAACTCTGAATTGTAGGAGACAAAAGGCTCATTGCTACTGTCCTGCATAAGTGCCTACCTTGTCGTAAGCAGCGAGGTGGAACTTGCAACCAGTTGATGGCTAACCTGCCAATCGAGCGTTTTGGTACCGAACCGTCCTTTACCAACGCTCTAAGAAGGTTCCAAGCCCATGGGACTTGTGCACCATGTCTTACCTAGCGACCATGGACTAGTCTGCCAGGTCGAAGTGCAGATCGTGAAGGTGAAGGAGTCAGGTGGCGACCAGCAGACCTTCGCCAATTACCGATCTGGTACTGCTGCTCAAGAAGACTGAACTGGAAGATTGAACCTCAAGCTTTACATACTTTGTTTATAACTTATTGTTTGCACTGTTTGATGCTATGCCTTTATTTATCTCAGTTAACAGTTAGTAAGTAGTGGAATTTTATAATTCCAGGCAGGTAGTGTGCTGCTGACTAGAGCAGCCTGAGAATATAAATATCTTATATGCCTTCCATTGGAGTTGAAGCTGTCTGTTTCTACAAAAGCCACCGTGGGGACAGAACAATATTATATATCGTTGAACGTGAACATTGGTGGGTAGGAAAGGCAAGAGCTTTCAGGACGGAGAGGTAGATTGGTGGAGGTACACTGAGATATGAGGCAATGAACATTTTACAATAAGGGGGGGTCAGTTTCGTACACCCCCAGAAAATCTTGAGTAACGATCCCGTGTCCAGTGGAAGGACAGTTTTTTTGTTTTTATTTACTGTCATAGGGTGTCTCTTGGCGTGAAGGAAATTAATGTTAGTTCCTAAAACATAAAAACTGTAAGTCGCCAGGTTTTCAACTTCTCGTTATGCCACTCTGACATGCTAAATTAACATTGTTACACCTATTTATAACAGTTATGGCCAACAACCCACACATCATGAGTAAACGATTGGGAGGGAGTGTGTCTTCACAATATTGTACTTCTTTCTCAAAAAAAATCCACTGTAATGTAATGATTGCACACCATAAAATAAGGGCTGTACGGGCTATGCAGCTGCACTTCAACACAGGAAAATATCACATCCAAGTTAATAAGTCAATAGACAGACCGTAGATAATGCTCAGCTACACATTTTAGTCAGAATTTTTTTCATTTTAATTTTTAATCATTTTTAAGGAGCAGTTTTTGGGGGGTTTAACACATTTTTAAAGGGTTATTCAGAGAGGGCCGAACATCCCACTGTTTTCACCGAACGGTGAATTTCATGGTAGTTTGGCAATTTGGGTTCAAATTTCCAAATACTGGCAAATTGACAGCGAAATGCAGTGCAGTTCGCAGCAATTTGGCGACATTCCGCAGCAGCGAAAGTGTCCCATAGAGAAATCATGGTTCATTCATCTATTCAGAGACGGGCGAACTGCACCGAAGTGTTAGTGAGTGAAATGCCCTGACTTTCCGTGGTTCATACAGGTTTAAACAGGTGAATCCTATAAGATTCTGAAGTTCCCGGCAGTGTGCGGATTCATATGCTGCATTAATTATACTGCAGAGAGACACTGCCTGGCAGTGTGTGGATTCATATGCTGCATTAATTATACTGCAGAGAGACACTGCCCGGCAGTGTGTGGATTCATATGCTGCATTAAATATACTGCAGAGAGGCGCTTCTCCGCAGTGTGCGGATTCATATGCTGCATTAATTATACTGCAGAGAGACACTGCCTGGCAGTGTGTGGATTCATATGCTGCATTAAATATACTGCAGAGAGGCGCTTCTCCGCAGTGTGCGGATTCATATGCTGAATTATACTGCAGAAAGGCACTTCCCAGCAGTGTGTAGATTCATATGCTGCATTGAAACCTACCGCCTCTCTGCAGTATAATTAATGCAGCATATGAATCCGAACACTGCCGGGAACTTCCCAGCAGTGTGTGGATTCAGTGCCAGGGTTGTAATGGATTAAAACATATATAAAACAAATAGAGTCAAGTGGTGGATCCACCACTTGACTCTATTTGTTTTATTTGTTTTATATATGTTTTACTCCATTAAATTCCTTTTTTTAAACCCGAATTTTGAGTCCTTCTCCTCATTGTGGAGTGTTGAAAACCACCCCTTGAAGTGTCCGGACTCAAGGCTTCATTCTAACCGTTTGAAGGGTGGGACCCCTTGAAAGGATAAGAGGTCCTCTGTGTACATACCGAGCCACTCTGCTAGGGAGGCTCAGAAGCATGTAAGTGGGATACTTATCCCCATCTCCACCTTCAAAGTTTTATATACTGTCCTGTGCTATATATTTTTCTTTTTGAGGTTTATTGCTGCCAAGCGGGACCATCTCCACTCTCAATCAACACTATATCGTGAAAGGTGGGAGAGGCCCCCATAGAGGTCCACATGCATTATCAACGAGTCTAATTAGGCTCCTCACTTGTGAGTGAAACCTTTTTTTTATCATTTCAATCCTTTATTGTTTGATATTGCGCAATTGGTTTGTTTTGTTCTTGCACTGCAGATACAAGCAACCCTCCACCATTTATTCTTCCATTGTCTAATTGTGAACCTACTACCATCATTTGCGCTCCCTGAATACAGTATCGTATTTTTTTCTATAAACAATATATATCTATGTGTGAGCTGGGGCAATATATCCATGTGAGCTGGGGGCAATATATATCCATGTGTGAGCTGGGGGCAATATATCCATGTGTGAGCTGGGGGCAATATATCCATGTGAGCTGGGGGCAATATATCCATGTGTGAGCTGGGGGCAATATATCCATGTGTGAGCTGGGGGCAATATATCCGTGTGAGCTGGGGGCAATATATATATCCATGTCAGCTGGGGCAATATATATATATATCCATGTGAGCTGGGGGCAATATAAATCCATGTGAGCTGGGGGCAATATATATATCCATGTGAGCTGGGGACAATACTATCTTTTTTATATTGCAGGGGGAAAAAAAGTAAAGATATAGATCTTTTTTGGGGGGGGGGTAGGGGGGGCCTTCATGGTTTCTTGCACCGGGGCCCTCAGGTTTCTAGTTACGCCACTGTGTGGATTCATATGCTGCATTGAATTGGGTTAAAAAGCCTTGTTTCTTTAAAAAAAAGTTAGGAAACCTAAAATTGCACCCAAAAAATACCTAAAAAATCCTAAAAAGAAAAATTAAGTAAACCAACATACATTCTATTGGTAGTAATCTACTTCCCATTCTTAAATAAACAATAAAAAACGAAATAACTTATAAAAAAGTGAAAAATCGACTGATCCAAATCATCTGAAATGATCCGAATGGAAAAAAAAACCACCCGAAAAAAAAAAAGTCATGCACATCCCTATTTAAGCAAGTGAATCCCATAGGTTTCAATGTGAAAAAAAATCCCGTTTTTCTTAAATGTTTATTCTTTTTCATTTGCAGCAAAAAGTTTATTTATTTATTTGACATTTTACGGCAAAAAAAAAAGTCCTGTTTTTTTTTTTTTTAAATGGCGTTTTTTTTTCTTCTGTAACAGACCTTTTTATTGTCATTCATAGGACTTCATACATCATTTCCATGCAGTACTTTTTGTTTAAACGCCTTTTAAAAGATGCGTTTTTTTTTATCCGTTTGGCGGCTTGTCAGCTTTTTCCGGCGGCTGGTTGGGGGTCTATTTATTTTTTTTGATCGATATGGTTTTTTTTCGATCTGTTCGGTGGTTTTGCAGCGGTTTTCCAGATGCGTTCAGTGGGTTGATTCACCACACTTTGGGGACCCTGAGGTGAATGCTGAATTCACCGCAGGGTCGGGAGAACGGAACTTCCCGAAGTGCGACGAACAGGAGACCTTTTGGTGCTCTCTGAATAACCCTGCATCTCTTTTGGTGTTGTAAATATGCAGCTTAGTCAAGAAGTATATAAAATATATATACAAAAGTATATTGAAAGGGGAGAGCACTCATTTGGCACTCTGGCTGCTCTGTTTGTCCATGTACCCCCCCATATAAATAAATATTTATTAGTTTTTCCAAACACCTGTGAAGTGAAAGGCTTCAGGTAATCAGGAATATTGCACATATTGCACTGCAGAAGTAAATTCGGGTTCATCGAACATATTAACTCGAGTCCCCCAGTCATGGCACAGCTGTCATGTGACACCTTTTACTGAGGAGTCATGTTATACATATATCTCTCCTGAGTCCTGTCACACAGTCCCTCCAGGTCCCGCTGCTGAGCTTCTACATAATTTCAGCTAACCCGACAAGAACATTCAACTTTTCAGACTAGACAAGGATGAGTTTGGGAAATGACGTTTGAGCTGTAGGTGGCGCTGTTGGGAAAACTCCAAAGTAATACTTAGGTTACGTTGCAGCAGCGCGGAAAAGAGGCTTGGAACGCATGGCCATTGGACACGTGAGACGTGGATGCCGAAATCACGGAAGCTCAATGGTTCCGATATTCGGCCGCTTTGCTGTGCGTGTCATTGGTTGTATGTTTCAGGTTCCCGCCTCTCGCTATACATTCAAACCTCAAGTTCCTTCTTCGAGGTTCTGTAGAAGCCGGAGCATGGCTAATAACCCCGGGGACCGTATGGTGTGGGTGGACCTGGAGGTAAGCGGTGCACCATCCTGACAGATCACTTACTGACTTGAGAGGGTTTTTTTTTTACACCAAATTAGGAGAAACGGGTGGAAAAATGAGGCATGTCACTGGACACTTTAAGACTTTTTTTTGTTCTGTTGGAAGTTTATTGGGTTGATTTAGAGATTATTTCACTGACTTTTACATTTGACTGTTTTGTGATCCCTTTCTGTGGGACCTACTAAAAGGAAGGATAGCATGAACTTTTAACTTTAACATGGTAGCGGAATGCCCATGGAGAATAAGGGGACTGAGCGGAATGCCCGTGGAGAATAAGGGGACTGAGCGGAATGCCCGTGGAGAATAAGGGGACTGAGCGGAATGCCCGTGGAGAATAAGGGGACTGAGCGGAATGCCCGTGGAGAATAAGGGGACTGAGCGGAATGCCCGTGGAGAATAAGGGGACTGAGCGGAATGCCCGTGGAGAATAAGGGGACTGAGCGGAATTCCGTGGAGAATAAGGGGACTGAGCGGATTCCGTGGAGAATAAGGGGACTGAGCGGAATTTCCGTGGAGAATAAGGGGACTGAGCGGAATTCCGTGGAGAATAAGGGGACTGAGCGGAATTCCCGTGAGAATAAGGGGACTGAGCGGAATTCCCGTGGAGAATAAGGGGACTGAGCGGAATTCCCGTGGAGAATAAGGGGACTGAGCGGAATTCCCGTGGAGAATAAGGGGACTGAGCGGAATTCCCGTGGAGAATAAGGGGACTGAGCGGAATTCCCGTGGAGAATAAGGGGACTGAGCGGAATCCCGTGGAGAATAAGGGGACTGAGCGGAATTCCCGTGGAGAATAAGGGGACTGAGCGGATTCCGTGGAGAATAAGGGGACTGAGCGGAATTTCCGTGGAGAATAAGGGGACTGAGCGGAATTCCCGTGGAGAATAAGGGGACTGAGCGGAATTCCCGTGGAGAATAAGGGGACTGAGCGGAATTCCCGTGGAGAATAAGGGGACTGAGCGGAATGGCCGTGGAGAATAAGGGGACTGAGCGGAATGGCCGTGGAGAATAAGGGGACTGAGCGGAATTCCCGTGGAGAATAAGGGGACTGAGCGGAATTCCCGTGGAGAATAAGGGGACTGAGCGGAATTCCCGTGGAGAATAAGGGGACTGAGCGGAATTCCCGTGGAGAATAAGGGGACTGAGCGGAATTCCGTGGAGAATAAGGGGACTGAGCGGAATTCCGTGGAGAATAAGGGGACTGAGCGGAATGGCCGTGGAGAATAAGGGGACTGAGCGGAATGGCCGTGGAGAATAATGGGAACAAAATATTTGAAATAAGAATTTGACATCGAATATTTAGCAGACATTTTCTCCAAATTCAGTGGGATTGTTAAAATTTAGATTAAGTGGGATTATCACTGTTTTCTGGGGAATGACAAAGGTTAATGTCATTGTGGGATGCCCATAGAAAACAATGGAAAGAAAAATATCAACTCCTTTTCAGGCAAACCTGTGAGATGTAGCAAATTAAACCCTTTCCCAGCTGTTCCCCAGTTACTGTAGCAGACTGTAATTACCTGGGTTTATAGCTTCTTTTTTTCTTCTGTGGAATGGCAAGGGTGAATGACACAATGGAATGCCAAATGGAATGCCCATAGACTGTATTGGGAGGAATGATTGGACTTGGAGTCGAAACCATTTGATATATCAAATATATTTTAAGCAGATATACTCTCCTAGTACTCTGGCAGTTATAAAATTAAGCGGGATTCATTGTTTTCTATGGAATGGTAAAAATGTGTTTTTTTTTTCTGTTTCGGGTTATTTTTACTTTTTGTTCCTCGCTGATCGCAGCTCCACCTCCTTTGCCCAGGGACTCCCAAACACGGAGGTCCCTGAAGCTTTCTAATTTGTGGTCCTAGGTAACTTGTGTAGCCTAGGAATCGGCACTTGTGCACGTCAAAAGTTCCGTAGCTCCTGCGCAGAACGATGGATCGGAGATGCTTGCATGCTTTATCCCATACATGAACTGGGTTGTTACTCCTGGCTGTTGCAGCCTCTCTGAGTACAGGCGCAACGCCATTTTTTCTGTATGCTTTATCCCATCCATCGGCTGGCTCGCTACATCGCCTGCTGATGTCACAGTTGTCCAGCAGCTGGCAAATTCAAAAATACCAGCTGCTGGGTGGGATGGGGGGGAGCTCCTCTACTTCACCCAATCATGGCAGCTGGTAAGGGGGCACAACTCACATCCTGACGACTTTATAGTTTTAAAAGTGGTCAGGATGAGGTAGAGTGTCCCTTTTTGATACTCCAATGGATTCCTAAACTGCTTTCCTTTTCTTCTTCTAGATGACTGGTCTGAACATTGAGGTGGATCAGATTATAGAGATGGCCTGCCTAATAACAGACTCTGAACTGAACGTCCTGCATGAGGTAAGACTCTTGATGTAATAAATTTGAGGAGAGGTACTGCTCTCTCTGCTTGAAATATTCTTAATGGTATGGCTTGGTGTTTAATGTCTCCATTCAAAGAGGGCTAAAATTCCTTCTACTATCAGGGCTTGATTTTGTATGCCTTTCACGGAGAAGGGATGGCTCGCCATGGTAGATATTCATCCTCCCAGTTTAATATTTACAGTAATGGGTGTGTGGAAACTGAATTCGCTGAGGCTGCACAGGCTTCCCAGAGGTGGAAGGGAGAACAGGAGCTTGGACGGCTCAGAAGAGATGAATGCTTAACCACTTCGGTACACACTGGAATCCTACACAGCATTAACACTTTATGATGTGTGTACGAATATATATTTAAAATTTAAATTAAATTAAATAAATTTAATTAGCAGGCCGAAACGTCGTTTTTTCTTTTGTTTCCTTCAATGTAAACTAATAAACCTCAGTTTTTAGAGAAGTCCTCGTGTGTGTTAGTTAATCTGCGGAGTCTGCTTTACAAAAAAAATATAGATCTATTTCTACAATAAAACACGACTTCAAACCAGTGTTTAACCCCTTAAGGACGCAGGGCGTACCATGCCGTCCTGCACCACGTGGGCTTTAATGCCGCAGGACGGCATGGTACGCCCCGCAGCGTTTGGTGGCTCTGCGCGCCGAAAAACGGCCCGCCTCCCTTCCCACAATGCCGATCGCTGGCTGGGGGTCTGCCTGACACCCGGGCAGTCCCTCCCAGCTGGCGATCGGCATTGTGGGAAATGAGGCGGGCCGTTTCCCTCGTGGAATCGGCAAGGCAGCCAATCCGGCGCCTGGAGCTGACAGTTGCAGCGGTGACAAGCTGTCACCTCTGTAACTGTCAGAATGTCTCAGCCAATGATGTTGCATTGGCTGAGACATTGTCTCTGCCCCTTTCTCCTGCTCCTCATTGCGATCTGAGGAGCAGAGAGAGAGACAGAGCAGAGAGGAGCAGGAAGAAAAAAAACACTGAAAACCCCAAACCCCAGGCACTGTACCCCACCCAGGCACTGTACCCCACCCAGGCACTGTACCCCCACTGGCACTGTACCCCCACTGGCACTGTACCCCCCCCCCCCCCCAGGCACCTACTGGCACTGTACCCCCCGGCACTACTGGCAATGTACCCCCAGGCACCTACTGGCACTGTACCCCCCAGGCACTGTACCTACTGGCACTGTACCCTCCTGGCACAGTACCCCCTGGCTGAAAAAAAAAAACCCAGGCACAGTACCCCCTGGCTAAAAAAAAAAAAAAAAAAAGGAAAAAAACCCCAGGCACTGTACCCTCCTGGCACAGTACTCCCTGGCTGAAAAAAATAACTGAAAAAAAACCTGAAAAACCCCCAGGTACAGTACCTCCTGGCTGGCACTGTACCCTCCTGGCACAGTACCCCCTGGCTGAAAAAAATAACTGAAAAAAAAACCTGACTGAAAAAAACCCCAGGCACTGTACCCCCTGGCCTGCAGTGTACCCCTGATTGGCAGTGTACCCCCAATTGAGAACCCGCATTGGCATACGACCCTTTGGCATTTCTGACTACCCGCATTGGCATACGACCCCCTGGCATTTCTGACTACCCGCATTGGCATACGACCCCTGGCATTTCTGACTACCTGCATTGGCTTACGACCCCTGGCATTTCTGACTACCCGCATTGGCATACGACCCCTGGCATTCCTGACTACCCTTGTCTAGATAGATAGAAGTACCGGCCACTACAAGGACCGGAAGGGCTTAGTTTAGGTGTTCTAATATTTTATTTGTGTACTTGACCCCATCAGTTCCCCGTCCTCCCACTTTTATTCCCCAGAAGAGGCATATGAGATCCTGGCCGCCTCTGAGAGCGACGCTCTCGCTGACAGTGACACCCTCACAGCCTCTGATATAGAGCCGCTTAGTGAACCCTCCAGTGATGGTGACCCCCCCACCATCTACTGGGAGGCGCAAGAGCATTTGGGTACCCCCAAATATGGCTGCCCCAGAAATACCCCCATTTCTAGCGACTCCTGGCATCACAGTAATGGTAGAGGACTGTGAGCCAGTGAGCTTTTTTAACCTCTTTATGTCGGACGACGTATTCGAGATGGTGGTTGAGAAAACCAACCTGTTTGCCAACCAGTATCTTGATGCGCATCCGGATTCACATTGCCACAGACGTAACAAGTGGCACCCAACGGATGTGATAGAGTTAAAAAAAATTTTGGGCTCTAACCCTCGTAATGGGAATAGTGAAGAAGCCAAGTATCTGGTCTTGCTGGCACAAAAACCCCATCCTGGCTACTCCACTATTCCCAAGGGGTATGAAGAGGGAGAGATACGAAAATCTCATGCGATTCCTCCATTTTAATGACAACGCACTGTGCCCACCAAGAAATGACCCAATGCATGACCGCCTCTATAAAATTCGGCCCCTTATCAGTCTTATGTCTGCCAAATTCACCGATTAATTATGTTCCCGACCAAAATATGACGAGTCCCTTATGAAATTCAAAGGCAGACTGCTCTTCAAGCAGTATATCCCAAGCAAGCGATCCCGGTATGGCATCAAATTTTATAAATTGTGTGAGTCCACAACAGGCTACACCTGGGCGTTTAGAATATACGAAGGGAAAGATAGCCACCTTGACCCCCCAGGATGCCCCGATTGTATTGGCACCAGTGGAAAAATTGTGTGGGATCTGGTCTATCCCCTATTCAACAAGGGCTATCATTTATGGGTCGATAACTATTACACCAGTATCGACCTATTTAAAAATTTATATTGTTTTGAGACCCTTGCGTGTGGCACAGTGCGGAAGAATCGCAGAGGTTTTCCCCAAATCCTGACAGCAGGCAAAAGAAGTAGAGGCTCCTCTTCATCTCTACGTCAGGAAGAAGTGCTAGCCCTTCGGTTCACCGATAAGAAGGATGTATACATGCTATCTACAGTGCACAACGAAAGTACAGTGCCAGTGCCTGTGAGAGGGAGGACTGAGCCACTGGAACAGCCGAAGTGCATTGTAGATTACAGCAAGTTTAGGGGGGGAGTAGACTTGGCTGATCAATGTATACAGCCTTATCTGGTGAACCGAAAGACTAGGGCATGGTACAAGAAGATTGCCATCTATTTGACCGAGCTAGCAATTTTCAATGCGTACGTGCTCTACAAGCAGGCAGCAGTACAAAAGCCATATCCCTTCCTAGAATTCATGCTTGAGATCATATCCCAACTTATCCTAACCCCGGCCCCCGTTACATCCGCTTTGGAATCAGGAGATCTCCAAAGATTAAGCGGCAGACACTTTCCTTCCCGAGTCCCTCCCACCCGCTGTAAAAAGTCCCCCCAGAAAAAGTGTTGTGTCTGCCGCAAGAAAGGATTCTAGTTATTATTGCCCTACTTGCCCATCTCTACCTGGCCTCTGCATAACTGAGTGCTTCAAAATTTATCATACCGAGCTAAATTACTAAATCCCCTTTTCTGCTTTGTCCCGATTACCCTTTGCTGCCTGTACCGACTCATTGGCTTGTTATACCGACTACTCTTTGTTTGCTGCCTGTACCGACTCATTGGCTTGTTATACCGACTACTCTTTGTTTGCAGCCTGTACTGACTCATTGGCTTGTTATACCGACTACTCTGACTTCTGGAATCCCCTGAATTTGGCCTGTCCCTGTTTACGTTAAGCCCAGCTATTCTAAAGTGGCTGCACCAAACAACTCAAAATACTAATTTAGAATCCTTGGCACGTCATCTTTGGAGCAATATTCTTTCTTGGCGTGCCATGTTCTCTCAAAGTCGACATAAATCCTGAAAATCACTTGTCAAATTACCAAAAAACTAAATAAAAATGCTACATGTGGGGTACCGTTGAATTCGTAACACATTGCCGAACACAAATATCAATGTTATAGGCCAGTAAAAGGTTGACTGAGCAGGATATTAGCAGCAAAATAACAGTTTTCGTGTAAAACAAATGCAAAACACAATCTTGAAAAATAAGTGTGGCCAGGGTTTGTGACCAAGTGGCTACTATAGAAAACTGGACATACCCCATTTTCAACACTCTGGGTTGTCTACTTCTCAAAATGATATGCCATGATGGGGTACTTTTCATACCTGAGCTGCCATACCCTCTCAAATTCAACCTAGGCCCAGCAAACCAATCTGGCAAACTCTACATTTGACCGTGTAACTTTCCAAAAAGTAAATAAAAATGCAACATGGGGGTACTGTTGAACTCGTAACACATTGCCGAACACAAATATCAATGTTATAGGCCAGTAAAAGGTTGACCGAGCAGGATATTAGCAGCAAAATAACAGTTTTCGTGTAAAACAAATGCAAAACACAAACATGAAGACCAAGTTTGCGACTAAGTGACTACTATAAAAAAACAAAACGTACACCATTTGGAATAGCCTGGGTTGTCTACTTTTCAAAATGGTATGACATGTTGGGGTACTTTTCATACCTGGGCTGCCATAACCTCTCAATCTGGCAATTTTCAAGTTGTAAAACGTGAAATGGGCAAACTCTATATTAGACCCTGTAACTTTCCAAAACCTCCTAAAACCTCTACATGGGGGGTACCGTTGAACTCGTAAGACATTGCCGACCAGAAATCTATGTATTTTATTTCATTTAATGCTAAGCGTACAATGTCATTCACACTATAAATACAATGGAGAACTTTGAAAATTGCAAAATTTCCTTTTTTCTCATAGTTTTTAGTTTTTTTTTTCATACTATAATATATTTTATATATAAATCTTTGATGGAAGATGAAAGCCCTATTTCTCCTGAACAAAATGATATATAATAAGGGTGGGTACACTTAATATGTAAGAGGTAAATTATGGTTGAACAGCGAATAGCTGAAATTCTACTTTTAGAAGTGTTCAAAAGTGTTCCAAACTTGTAAAATTACTCCCGTCCTTAAGGGGTTAACCTAGGTGAACCTAATGAGCTGATCAGCATGAAGCGGTTAGCACTGTCTCCAAATTATTGGCTCGCTCTCTTAAGCAAGGAGAGAGATGGGGCATACAGTGTTATCCAGAGGTGAAAAACAGAATTGGCAGAAGAAAACAATCTAGACGAAATAGTCGATTTGGAAAGTGAGAAAAATGGGAGAATTTTTCTGGTTTGGCCTTTTTGGCCTAGAATTTTCACTTCTCCAGTCATTCTCCTGGTTTTCACCACTCTCTGAATAACCCTGATAGTGGATATAGATGGGGACTCTAGGGTTTTTGCCACAAGGGTTCTAGTTGGAATCAATCACTTCTGTTAAAGTTTAAACCAGGGGTCGACAAACCCGGGCGCCATGGCGACAAGAAATGCTGTCCTGGCACCTGGGTTTGTATACATAGCCTCCACTTCTGGCAGACCTGCTCGCTGGGTCCTCCACCCGTCGGACATGTAGCCTTTTACAAGGCTTTGTCCGCTCGTGGAAAGCTATGTGCACGCTGCAATTTGTATCGGCAGTGTGCACCCTTTATGGCCCGTCTCTGCGTCTATCTGGGGTTATAAATCAGACCCCCGTGACAGGCGCACACACAGCTGCTGGCCCGGCCCCCCTCCTTCTCTACTGCTGTTGGCCCGCCCCCTCCCTCTCTCCACTACAGAGGGGAGGGAGGAAGAGCGCTCAACTCTGTGCATGCTGTGAACATGACCCGCAGCATCACACAGCCTGGGCAGCTAATAAAAAAAAAATAAAGTCCCCAGATCAGAGGGATGGGGGGGGGGCGCACAGCTCACCCAGCTGTATATACACTACCTATAACATTCACTGTGTGTTACATATAGTGTATATACTGTGCCTGGATCAGCTGTGAGATCTTGAGGAGAAGACGTAGGTAGGTGTGTGTGTGGGGGTGTTATCTGACCATACATTTCAATACTATGATAAATTGTACAGGCTCTCAGCAAAATCCTAAAATATTTATTGGAAAGCGTCACATGACATTAAATAAATGTATTGGTACTCGGTCTTAGGTAAATGGTACCGTGAATCTTTAGTTGTTATGCCTGGGTCAGGCGAGCGTTTTGCAGAGCGGAAGGAATGTCCGTGAGAATGGATGTTCCTTCCACTCTGATGCCCGTCTGCCCACCTGGATGAACACAGTGCACTCAGCACTGCAAAGCACGATCCTCCTAGGGAGGATCGTGCTTTGCAGTCCCCTCAACGTGTGTCTACAATTTCGACGGATGTTTTGTGCGTGCGCTCAAGCGTGTGACCAGCCCTGTTGCAGCGTCGCAACACTGCAACGAACACCGCCGGTAGGCACGTCAGTACAGGTGCATCTTGTGTGCTCGTCTGACACCGGCCTTAGTCTGGGGGAAAAAAAACCTGGCTCCTAGATTCAAAGCAATTTGTCAAGCCCTGGTTTAAACTGTTGTGTAATAATAGTTGTTTGTTTGTTTTTTTTCTCCTCTCCAGGGACCAAACTTAATAATTCATCAGCCAGATGACCTGCTTGATGGCATGTCTAACTGGTGTAAAGAGCATCATGGAGAGGTACTTTATTGTTCAAACAACTGACTTTCGTATAATAATTAAGCACATAACCCCGAAGAGCTATTTGAGACAATTCCATTATATAGCTATAGAATTTTTATTTATTTTCTTTGCCTCATATGAAAAACCCTCCATACAATCAAGATCATGCGTAGTTTTGATTTTTCTCTTAACCTCCCTGGTGGTATTCCAGAGTGTGGCTTGGGGTTAAATTTCAATGCTGAAAACGGTAACCCCGAGCCACACTTTGGCTGATACATACCTGTCCTTGCGTTTCCTCGATGTCCTAACGCAATCGCATTCACCTCCGTCTGATTGTGGCATCCTGATTCCCTTCTTGCGAGAAGGGAAGCAGGACGGAGGAGACGGCGGGAGGACATCGTGGAAACGCAGGGACAGGTATGTATCAGCCAAAGTGTGGCGTAGGGTTACTGTTTTAAGCATTGAAATTTAACCCTGAGCCACACTCGGGAATACCACCAGGGGGCTGAATAAATGTACCTCTTTTGACATATAAAAATGTTAAAATTGGACCGCCAGGGAGGTTAAACTGAAAGTAATTGCAATCATTAACAAACTGGAATAACTTCATAACACGTGACAATGGGCGATTCCAGTATCCATAGTGTAAGAACCAGCTCACAGTATTGACAACCAGGGAATCACAGGACCTAGTCTGAATTCCACAAGTGGGTCTTCCAGACTTACAACGCTGGGGTTGACTAAAACAAGCATTCCAGTGCTGCCATTTCCTCTTAAATGAGTCATGGAGCTTGAAGAGGTGAATAGAAGGGAGGATGTCTGGAACACGTCCTCAGGAGGTCAAGTATGTGGTATCATTAATCCAGGCACCTGAAAATGGAACAAAGCCATACAAACATCAAATGTTGAAGAAAAGGAAAAAAAAAGGGGGGGGGGTGACTAACAGACGCCAAGCTGTATTTTCAACTTCTTGATCCAGAATGACTGGCTAAATAGGCTTACCACAGAGCCCAGAAGTAAATTGAATAAGCCTAATTAGCCCCATTTACTACCATGATCGTTTATTCTTGACCTTGGGGCACTTGTAGATGCTTTTGAAGATTGAGTATACTCAACCTTACCTTGTTCTGCAGCAATGCAAAGGAATTTTGTTTAATGGCAAACAAATTTCATTTGCATGAGGTCTCCAGAACTTTTACCTAATTTTGCAGCATACTGGACATTACAGCCATTGCCTAATGGACAATGACTCCTCTCCTTTGACCAGCAAAAGGTGGGGGGGGGGGGGCTTGAGTGTCAAATGACCATAATGTATTGTAACAATGAAAGTATAGATGTCAAATTAATTACAGTTTAGGTAATGGAAAGTAGTTTCCATAAACACACTGGTTTCTGACAGCGGTTTTATGGAAACCCACTTGCTAGTGAAGGGGTTAAGAACTGTAAAATAATTTTTTTTTCCATACGTCGAGCGGCAGTACCATGGGTTCATCTTCAATCCCACTTATGGACAGGTTACCAAGCCTAAAAACAAAAGGACACACCTAGGGCCAGGTGAACCCCTCCCTCACCTGTGACTCCTCCCCTGTTGCCTACAAGAAGAGCCTAGCCCAGAACCCCCCAGTCTTTTCCTTCCTGTCCTCCGGACAGGGTTACCTGGGAGGCGGCGTTGGGGGAATCTGTTGGTTCCGGGGGCGGCCGCATTGTTTCTCCCTCTCGTTCCCAGGCCCGGCCTGGCCCTCCTTCTCCGGGCGTTGTCTTTGGTGGAGGGTTTGCGGTCGGCCGGCTCCTGCGCTGGCATTTGCAGGGCAGTCCGGAGTGTCTGCGTGCGGGAGTCGCGTCTTGGACGTGACTTCCAGGGTCCTCCGGCGCTTGGTGCACATGCGCCGGGGGTTTGGCGCCATCTTGCCGCGTGGGTTGCTGCTTTGGTGCCGCACCTGGTGCAGATGTTTGCCTGGAAGGCCGTGGGTCAGCGTTGGCTGTTTCATCCGGCTCCTGTGTCTCCTCCGCTCGCCCCAGACCAGGTTGGTGTCCTTATGGTGGGCTGCTTCGCGGGCCCGGTTGTGGTTCCCCATCTCGTGGGCTGTGTGTTTGCGCCTCTGGGCTACCGATCCACGTAGCCATGCCTGCTTGGGGTCGAATCCCCCTCCCCGCTATTTTTTTTTTTTTTTCTCTATGGCTGGTTGTGTTTTGTACACTTCAGCGTGCCTGGGCTCTGGCACTTTCCGTGCTATACCGCTGCTATACCGCTGCACGGTGGCTCTGGGTAGTTTGGCCTGGTGTGCTTCGAGGCGTGGGCCTATTGATCTGGCTGGTCGGCCTTGGTGTCTGGCTCCCCGTCTTTCCTGCTGCGGGGTTTGCGGCCCTGCGGTCTGCTGCTGCCCCGGCCCCTCTCGTTTTTTTTTTTTTGTCACTCGGGGTCCCTCGGATGTCCTTTCGGCTCCGCGGATGCCTGGCAGGAGTGTTATGGGGGTTTGAGTCCTTGTTCCTGCCTCTCCCAGTTCTCCTCAGTTGCGGTTGCCTGGTGGGGGTTCTGGGGCCACTATACGTCCCTGGCACTGCAGCGTTGGCTCTATGTGCTTCGCTGTTTTTTGACCCCTGGACATGCTTGTCTCCGGGAGATGTCTCTCTGTATCCTCCCTGGGGACCCGTTCTCGCCTAGGGGTCCTGGCTGTGGGCCCTGGGCATGCTGTCAGGCTCGGGTGCTCCTTCTCTTCCTTGTTGCCCCTGGGTGTGTCCGGGGTGGGGATGGTTCCTTCCGGTGCCTGGCGTCCTTCTACTGCCCTGGCTTCCCAGGCCCTGGTGGCGTGTGTTATTGGTTCGCCGGCACGACGTCTCTGGTTACGGGACCTGCAGGGTGTCGGGGCCAGTCCATCTCCTGCCGTCAGACGCCTGTTCCTCCTTGTTCTGTCCACTTGGGTGTCCGTTGGGCCGTGGCTTGGAGGGTTGGGCTCCTGCCTGTTCCGCCGGGGGTCCTGCTTTCTCTTCTTGGTGGCGCTGTCAGTGGTGGGGTTTTACCGTCTTCGTCTGTGATGTTGTGCTTCCCTCCGTGTCACTGGCTTCGCGGGCCTTGGGCCTCCGTGTGGTGGGCCGTCGAGCGGTCTGGCTCCGGTCCTGGTCGGCTGCTGGGGAGTCTCTGTCTTCGTTCTGTGGTCTGTCCTTGAGCCTGGCATGCTGTGGGGTTCGGCGTTGCGGGACTTGTTGCAGCTGGTTGCGGGTGCGGCTCGTCCGCAGGCTAGCCAGTGGGATGCCTGGGATCATGGATTCTGGGGTCGTTTGTCCCTGCGACTGGCGTTCCGTCCCTTTCATGTGCCTGAGCAGAGTCCGCAGGCTCCTGGGGTTCGTCTGTTCAGACGCTTCTGCCTTCGGATGCCTGGGTTTTTTGGTGCTTGTTCGGCTTGGATCCGTTGTTCGGTCTGTGTCTGCTCCTTGTACTGCCGTCCTGCTCTCCTTGTAGTGGTCGCCTTCTCGGTGGTTCGGGGGCCTGTTGGTCTCGGGTTGCTCACCCCTGTGCCTTCCCAGGACTGCTTCCATGGTCTCTGCTCTCGTCTCCTTCTGTGTGTTCGTCTCGGATGGTGCCTGATGGATTCTGTTGGCGCGGCCTCTCTGACTCTGCGGCCTGGTGGTTCCAGGTCCCATGGATCTGCAGTATGCCCCTCTCCGTGTCCTGGTCGCCCTGGTGGGCTGGTTGTTCCTCAGGTTGCTGTTCGTTCTGGGGCCTGGTGATCTGTTCTCGGTTTCTGTTCCGGCGCTTCCCTGTGGGCTGTCTTCCGCTCCTGTGGGTTTTTTTTCCTCGGGTTGCGTTGTGCTTTGCGTCTTGGGGGGCATGTGTGTTGTCCCCTCTCTGGCGGCCTGGCTTCTCGTGGTCGCTTCCGTGCCGCTCCTGGCTGCTCCTGTGGCCCGCATTCTTGAGGTCTGTCCTGGCGTGGGTGGCTGGGGCCGCTGTCTTACCTGGTGCCCGTGCTGGGGCTTCTTCCGGGTTCGTGTAGGGTAGGTCTCTTATGGCTCTCCTTCCGTTTCCTCCTCCGACGCTGCTTCCCGGTCCCCCGTCCGAGGTCTTCGTGCTTCTCCTGGGGGCTCTGTCCGGTGTCTGTGGGAGCATCTGGCAGCCGCTCTCCCGGCCGTGCCTGAGCTCTGGCGTTCGCCGGCGGTCTGCTCGGCAATGTCCTGTCCCGTTGGCAGGGGGAGCCTGGCCTCCCTGGACCTTCGCGTCTGCGTTCCGGAGTCCGCCTTGCTCGGGGGCGGTGGTGTCTCCGTTCTCGCCGGGGGTTTCTTTCCTCTGGAGGGGCTCGCGGCGACGGCCGTTGCTTCCGCTCCCGGGGGCGGGCTTCTTGTCTGGGCCCGCAGGGGTTCGAGATCCTTGGACTTGCGCTCTGTCCTCCTCCTTGTTGGGAGCTTCGGGCTGTCTGGGTGTCTCTTCGGGCCTTCGCTGTCCGTGGACGGGCCGAGTGGATACAGTCGGTCCCCGTCTCCTCGGGGGGTTGCCTGGTCGGGCTTGGGGGCTTCTGCTCTCGCCTCTTCTTTTTTGATTTCTGTTCTGTGCAGCTCCTTCTTGGACTGGGCGGTGATGCATCTGCGGGTGTGCTCTGCGGTCCGTGTCCGCAGTGTTCTCGACACTCGTGTGGTCTTTTGGCGGGGTGTCTCTGTCGCTGGGGGTCTGGTCCCTGTCTCCGGTGTTGTTTTCGGAGTTGCGGTTCCGCGGGCTGTATGTCGTTGTCATGGCTATTGGACTCTCTGCCGCGCTTCCTCGCTTCGTTTTCTCTCCGGGAGGGGGGCTGTCCGGCTCTGCTGGATGCCTTCTCATTCCGGGGGGGGGGCCTTCGCTCTAGCTTCTGTCTTCCCACCGTTGCACTGTTCCCGCAGGGTCCTTGGGCTGTTCGGGGTGGGCCTGGCTTCGTTGTTACGATCCTTCCTTCTGGCCTCGCGGTATCTGGTTCCGGTGGTGTTGATTGGATCTCGTTGTCACTGTTTTGGGTCCTCCCGCTCTCGGACTCTCTGCTGGGCTTCCCTGCTCTTTCGCCGGGGCGCTGGGGTCCTTGGGACTGGCTGCGTCTCTGCTGCTGCCTCCGTTCTGCCCTCTCTGGGTCTCTTGTGGGTTCCTTGTTGGCGATGGACGCGTGGCCCTCGTCTCGGCGACTTCTAGTCGGGGTTGGTGCACGTTCTCTCCTGGTGCCGGGGGCTTCCCCTGGACCTGGTCTCGGTGTCCTTTCCTTGGCTCCTGCGCGTCCCGGTGCGGGGGTTCCGCGTGAGGTTGCGGCCTGGGTCTCTCGGGGTGCCTGTGGCTGCCGTCTCTTCGGTCGCTCTGGGGGCTTGGGCTCTGCCTCCTTGGAGCGTATGGTTTTTTGGGGGCTGGGTCCTGTCTGCGACCCTCGTCGGGGTCTTGGTTCCGCCCTGGGTCCTGCCTCTGGTCATGGAGGTTGTGTGGTGCTCCTTTTGACCCTCTGGTTGCCTCCTCCTTCGGGGTTTTGTCTCTGCCGTCCGGTGTTCTCGCGGTTCTCCCTCGACCTGGTGGGTGCGGCTGCCTCCTGGTCCTCTCTTCACACTTCCCGCGTTGCTCCCGTCTGGTTCTCCTGGCCTCTTCTGTCCTGTCTTTTGGGCGTCCGTTACTGCGGGCGGTGGTTGAGTCTTGTTCCCTCCCTCGATGTGGGACTTTTTATGTCCCATGGTACTGCCGCTCGACGTATGGAAAAACGGTATTTTCTTACCGTAAATATTCTTTTCCATAGTCGTAGCGGCAGTACCGCTTATCTCCCTCTTGATTGCGTTGTGTTGGTTTTTGCCTCAGTTGATCTGTTTTTTTTTTTTTTTTGCTACTCTGGTTCTGCTTGTCATGGACTGGGGGGTTCTGGGCTAGGCTCTTCTTGTAGGCAACAGGGGAGGAGTCACAGGTGAGGGAGGGGTTCACCTGGCCCTAGGTGTGTCCTTTTGTTTTTAGGCTTGGTAACCTGTCCATAAGTGGGATTGAAGATGAACCCATGGTACTGCCGCTACGACTATGGAAAAGAATATTTACGGTAAGAAAATACCGTTTTTGTTTTCTCTAATGTAGCAGCATTGGCTACTTTTTCTAACCTGAGCAATGCTGCTGCAATAACTTTCTCATTTCCCATGCTGAGCCCAAGTTAATTGTTTTATACACAGACGTATTATTTATGAAATGCAATGTGCCAGAATACAAGCGAGATAAAATGGTATTTTCTTCCAATTTGGTTAAAATTGTGTAAAAGAATGCACTAACGGGTTCTAATTCCCCCCCCCCCCCAAAGTACCCTTTAGAATATATAAGCACAAAGGTTTGCATGATAAAATGCAGAAAATTTTACGGAGTGTGATTATATAAAAATGGAAATTTATACTTTTTGAGATTCTGTTCTAACGTGACCATACATATATTGAGTCTGCTGGAATGGATATAAATTGTCTTGGTCCTATAATGAAAAATGATCACAAATGACATCTAAATATGATCAACTAATGGACAAAGTAAAAAGAAAGAGGCGCTGGAACAGCAAAAGGAATCCCCCACAAACAATGTTCTATGAGGCAGCTAAACTCCAAATAAGGGGATTTCCCTACAAAAACCCTTAGCAAAATTACATATAACACACCAAGAAAATAGGAAAGCGCCTATATATAGCACATAGAATGTGAAGAAAAGATTATGGAATAAACAATACACATATATTCATGTGCACAAGATTTTCTCAAAGTATCGACACCTCAATGTGTGTATATGCATAGAGATGTTACCAGAAAATGGTTGATTCTGATATTCAACATAAGAACACTGGCATCCAGTTATCCTTAAGTACACGAAATAAAGATAATAAAAAATACATAGCGCAATATGAATTCACAAAACAACCCAATACAGTAATATGCAACTGACCACTCATGTGGATCAGAGCCTAAGGGGTTGAGGCTCAATACGTCTGCAGTGGGTCCCTTGAGGGATGACCCCGTCCCGTATTCATGAGTTCTTGTGGAAATTCTCATGCAGTGACACAAATTGAAAGACCATAGCATAACTCCGTGGGACCATATCATGAACGTCAATCATATGTATGGATATAAACTCACGTGGCCCAGAGCCTGTGTAACTGGCACTAGCTCTGTATATGCGCTTCAGGTGTAAATATAGGGTACACCAATCCCCCTTTCCCCCGGAAGGATGATTCTTTCTCTCTCCAAAAAATCTCCAATAAAATTCAGCAGAATGAAATGACCGATACGCATTTCGCTTGATTCGGTACGACCGATGAAGCTGGAATCCAGCGAAACGCGTATCAGTCATTTCATTCTGCCGAAGTTTATTAAAAATTAGATTTTTATCTACTTCTGTGGATTTGGTGTCTAAAAAGGTGTCTTTTTATACAGGTAACAAGCTGAGATTAGGAGCACTCCCTTTAAGAGAGTGCTCCTACTAATTTTCGCTCGTTACCTGTATATAAGAACCTTTTGGAGCCAGAAATCTTAATGATAGGGCATCAAATACTTATTTCACTCATTAAAATGCAAAATCTATAACTTTTCTGAAATGCGTTTTTCTGGATTTGTTATTCTGTGTCTTACTGTTTAGAATAAACCTACCATTAAAATTATAGACTGATCATTTCTTTGTCAGTGGACAAATGTACAAAATCAGCAGGGGATCAAATACTTTTTCCATCACTGTAGTCATTGATTTTCCCCCTAAAACAAAAAAGAAAAAGTGGAAAATGAGCCCTAGTGCTCATGGCTTGAAAAACCATAGGGGTCCTTTTATAACCGGTGCAATAGGAGAGTATATTACTCAGTATATTAGAGCTGGAAGGGTCCACTGATTACATAGAAAAAAGGCAAAAGAAACCGGGAATATAATTATAATGCTAAACAGTGGCACTCAATGCGTTTCCCCATGTATGACTTGCCTTCCTCAGGAGCTTGTAAAGCATTAAGGGCTCTATTACAGTCCTAACGGTAGCGCTCACCTGCGTGAGCACTACCATTAGCTGCGATATCTACCGCATATTACAATACAAACGCAAACGGGTTAAGAAACCCGTTAGCGTTTGGTACCTTGCGCTTTGCAGCGCGAGGTCACTGTACTTTGCGCTCCCTATGTTAAGTATAGGGAGCGCAAAGTCCCAGCGCAGAGCCAGAACCTGGTGTTAACGGATTCCGCTTCCGCAGAATCCGTTAACACCAGGATAAAAAAAAGATACTTGCCCTCTGTCCTGTCGCGCGCATCCCGGCACATAGCGGGCGCAAACTATACAGCCAGCATTTTTTGCGCCTGCATTGTAATCCCCCGTTAAAATGGGGGCGGTAGGGGGAAAACTGCGGGTGCAGTTTTTCCTCCCTACCGCCCCCGTTTTAGCACGGGGATTGTAATAGTGCCCTAAGTGTGTGGAGTTGCAGGTAACCAGAACATAAGGTATACCCCCTCCTTAGGCTGGGGTCAGACGAGCCTTTCTTCAGAGCGGAAGGAACGTCTGTGAGTGGACGTTCTGTCCACTCTGATGCCCGTCTGGCCACCTCGCTGAGCGCATTTAGTGTGCTCAGCACTGCAGGGCTCGATCTTCCTATTGTAAACCACCTTTGCAGCCCCGTTGAACGCGCATCGTAGAGTTTCGACATGGAGGCTTTCAGCACGCTCACTGTAGCGCTCGCAATTCGTGTGCACGCTACAGCATGTGGCCTGCCCCGTCGAAGCGTCACAATGCTGCGACAGATGCCGGGAGGCAAATCAGTCCGGGCGCATGTATTGCGCTCGTCTGACCCTGGCCTTAAATAGCATTATTGGCCAGAACCCCCACAAGATTCCACTGCATGGTGGAATTGGTCTGCCCCTTGGCGTCACACGCCGAGGCGGTCCAGTCTGCCGTGATTTGTTAAGGGGTGGGGGGTGACAGATCCTAATCATGGGGAATCCACCCTCACCTGACTTATTGGGTAATCTAGTCCTCCTAATTGTGATGCGTTGGTCAGGAAAGAGGTGCTCATCACGTGGCTCTCCTGGCGCAAGTGGGGTCTGAGGCTGCCAGGAAAACGGATCGCTTGTAAGCAAATGTCAGTCACTCTGGTTGGATACAAACACAGGGAGGGACTGGAGACTGGGGAGAAGCACTTTTCTAAATTACACAGGTTAATATTGTAATTGGGAAGAGCACTTCTTCACCCACACAATCAGGGTGGTCCCCCCCCCTTCCATACACTGTAGTTTTGTATTCTTGGAGCTATTAGGATTTGTCCCCCCCCCCCAATAATGTGTTGAGTTATACATGTTGCAGCTAAACTATCAGGGTTATTTAGAGAGAGGTGAAAACCAGGAGAATGATTGGAGAAGCGAAATCTCTAGGTCAAAATAGTCAAACCAGAAAAATTCTCCCATTTCGCTCACTTTCCAAATAGGCTATTTGGTCTAGATTGTTCTCTTCTCCTGCCATTATCCTGGTTTTCACCTTTTTCTCTGAATAACCCTGTGTTGATTATAAATGTAATTTTAATTTTTCCTCTTAAATTTGACTCCTTTCTAATAGGAATATTTCTGTTTAGTTTACTCCTAATATACATGGGATCATTCACACATTTTGGAAGCAGGAATGTTTCAATGTGGTACTATTCTTGAAGTAAAAACCTTTGTTTCCAGTGGCGCCCCACCACCCTGAAATGTCACCAGCCGCCACTGGTGAGCATAGAATTGAAGTCTAATTAAAATCTAATGTTCTCGTTGCTATTTCATAATGTTGTTTCCTGTCATTTCTGTAAAACACACTTGTAATTTTTTTTTTTCCTTTTTAGTCTGGATTAACCCAGGCTGTAAGAGAAAGTAATATAACTTTACAGCATGCGGAATATTCCTTTCTGTCTTTCATCCGACAACATACTCCTCCTGGACTTTGCCCACTAGCAGGTAACTGACATGTACTGGGTCTATCTTTTTCTTTTTGTATGTACCTTTTTTATAAACCTTTTTGAAATTTCCTCCCAAATTTTTTTTTTTTCTTCATGTGAATTTTATCCGGACATGTCGGCAACTGGCATTTATTAAGGGTAGGCATTTGCCTTTTTCTTGAGCTAAAGTGCTGGGGGGAGCTTGCTTGCTAATAATACAGTTGTGTTCAAAATTATTCAACCCCCACTGAAATTGAGTGTTTTGGCCAGTTTGACATTGATTTTGATCATTCAGTCATCTTGCTTACAATTAAATCAAAGAGGCACGTGTAGGTCAGACAAATATAACATAACATTTATAATGAAATAACCACAAATGTATTTTCTGTGCTCACATCATTATCAGTTTTATTCAACCCCCAAGTGACATTCAATCTTAGTACTTAGTACAACATCCTTTTACAGTTATAACAGCTTTTAAACGTGAAGCATAGCTTGACACAAGTGTCTTGCAGCGATCTACGGGTATCTTCGCCCATTCGTCATGGGCAAAAGCCTCCAGTTCAGTCACATTCTTAGGCTTGCGCACTGCAACTGCTTTCTTTAAGTCCCACCACAGGTTCTCAATCGGATTTAAGTCTGGTGACTGCGATGGCCACTCCAAAATGTTTCAGCCTTTAATCTGCAACCATGCTCTAGTGGACTTGGAGGTATGCTTGGGATCATTGTCTTGTTGAAAGGTCCAACGTCTCCCAAGCCTCAGGTTTGTGACGGACTGCATCACATTGTCATCCAATATCTCCTGGTACTGAAGAGAATTCATGGTACCTTGCACACGCTGAAGCTTCCCTGTACCTGCAGAAGCAAAACAGCCCCAAAGCATGATTGTCCCCCCGCCATGCTTCACAGTAGGCAAGGTGTTCTTTTCTTCATAGGCCTTGTTCTTCCTCCTCCAAACATAGCGTTGATCCATGGGCCCAAACAGTTCTAATTTTGTTTCATCAGTCCACAGAACACTATCCCAAAACTTCTGTGGTTTGTCCACATGACTTTTGGCATACTGCAGTCGACTCTTCTTATTCTTTGGAGACAGCAAGGGGGTGCGCCTGGGAGTTCTGGCATGGAGGCCTTCATTACGCAGTGTGCGCCGTATTGTCTGAGCTGAAACTTCAGTACCCATATCTGACAAATCTTTTCTCCGTTCATCAGCAGTCACACGGGGACTTTTCTCCACTCTACGCTTCAGGTAGCGCACAGCAGTCGAAGTCAGCATCTCCTTTCTGCCACGACCAGGTAGCGTTTCAACAGTGCCCTTTGCCTTGAATTTGCGAATGATGCTTCCTATTGTCTCTCTTGGTATGTTTAACATCTTTGCAATCTTCTTATAGCCATTGCCCTTCCTGTGAAGAGTAATCACTTCTTCTCTTGTCTTCCTGAACCATTCTCTTGACTTCACCATGTTTGTAACCACACCAGTAAATGTCTAGAAGGAGCTGAGTATCACAGTCATTTTAAAGCTGCCTAATTGGTGCTTATTATGCTTTATTGCTGCTCCGTGACATCCACAGGTGTTTTCAATACCTGATTGAAAACACTTGAATGAACCTCTGTTCTTCAGAGTGGTAGTCTTTAAGGGGTTGAATAATTGTGTCAATGAAGAATTCACAAATGAAACATTTACTACTGTATTACAAAACCAATTGATGTCATTTTAGTTGCATATGGTTCTTTAAAAAGTCCTTGTAGGGTTTCATTCTGAATACAATTACAAATGTACACTAAATTCCCTAAAACCCTTTACAGCATTGGGGGTTGAATAATTTTGAACACAACTGTATACAGGGTTATTCAGAGAGCGTGAAAAGCAGGAGAATGACTGAGGAATGAAACAACATTCTAGGTCAAAATAGCCAATTATTTTGACCTAGAATTTTTCATTCTCCAGTCGTTCTCCTGCTTTTCACGCTTTCTGAATAACCCTGATGGTGTTATGGTTATGATGCCAGAGTCCCACAGCCACATTAGTGTCGTATCTTTTAGAGCAGCAACATACAGTTGTGTTCAAAATTATTCAACCCCCAATGCTGTAAAGGGTTTTAGGGAATTTAGTGTACATTTGTAATTGTATTCAGAATGAAATCCTACAAGGACTTTTTAAAGAACCATATGCAACTAAAATGACATCAATTGGTTTTGTAATACAGTAGTAAATGTTTCTTTTGTGAATTCTTCATTGACACAATTATTCAACCCCTTAAAGACTACCACTCTGAAGAACAGAGGTTCATTCAAGTGTTTTCAATCAGGTATTGAAAACACCTGTGGATGTCACGGAGCAGCAATAAAGCATAATAAGCACCAATTAGGCAGCTTTAAAATGACTGTGATACTCAGCTCCTTCTAGACATTTACTGGTGTGGTTACAAACATGAAGTCAAGAGAATGGTCCAGGAAGACAAGAGAAGAGGTGATTACTCTTCACAGGAAGGGCAATGGCTATAAGAAGATTGCAAAGATGTCAAACATACCAAGAGAGACCATAGGAAGCATCATTCGCAAATTCAAGGCAAAGGGCACTGTTGAAACGCTACCTGGTCGTGGCAGAAAGAAGATGCTGACTTTGACTGCTGTGCGCTACCTGATGCGTAGAGTGGAGAAAAGTCCCTGTGTGACTGCTGAGGAACTGAGAAAAGATTTGTCAGATGTGGGTACTGAAGTTTCAGCTCAGACAATACGGCGCACACTGCGTAATGAAGGCCTCCATGCCAGAACTCCCAGGCGCACCCCCTTGCTGTCTCCAAAGAATAAGAAGAGTCGACTGCAGTATGCCAAAAGTCATGTGGACAAACCACAGAAGTTTTGGGATAGTGTTCTGTGGACTGATGAAACAAAATTAGAACTGTTTGGGCCCATGGATCAACGCTATGTTTGGAGGAGGAAGAACAAGGCCTATGAAGAAAAGAACACCTTGCCTACTGTGAAGCATGGCGGGGGGGTCAATTGATGCTTTGGGGCTCTTTTGCTTCTGCAGGTACAGGGAAGCTTCAGCGTGTGCAAGGTACCATGAATTCTCTTCAGTACCAGGAGATATTGGATGACAATGTGATGCAGTCCGTCACAAACCTGAGGCTTGGGAGACGTTGGACCTTTCAACAGGACAATGATCCCAAGCATACCTCCAAGTCCACTAGAGCATGGTTGCAGATTAAAGGCTGGAACATTTTGGAGTGGCCATCGCAGTCACCTGACTTAAATCCGATTGAGAACCTCTGGTGGGGCTTAAAGAAAGCAGTTGCAGTGCGCAAGCCTAAGAATGTGACTGAACTGGAGGCTTTTGCCCATGACGAATGGGCGAAGATACCCGTAGATCGCTGCAAGACACTTGTGTCAAGCTATGCTTCACGTTTAAAAGCTGTTATAACTGTAAAAGGATGTTGCACTAAGATTGAATGTCACTTGGGGGTTGAATAAAACTGATAATGATGTGAGCACACAAAAGACATTTGTGGTTATTTTATTATAAATGTTATGTTATATTTGTCTGACCTACACGTGCCTCTTTGATTTAATTGTAAGCAAGATGACTGAATGATCAAAATCCATGTCAAACTGGCCAAAACACTCAATTTCAGTGGGAGTTGAATAATTTTGAACACAAATGTATGTGCTAGTGTGTGTGTGTGTGTGTGTGTGTGTGTGTGTGTGTGGTGTTTTTTGTTTTTTTTTGGGGGGGGTTACTCAGAGACCACCGACATTTCTGTGCGCAGTTCGGCACTCTTAATTCACCACAAACCACCATCCCATCAAAACCTATGGGATTCGCCTGTTTAAACCTGTCAAATGAAACCACTGAAAATTTTGGTGTTCTTCGGCGTTCTCTGAATAGATTAACCTCCCTGGCGGTATTCCCGAGTGTGACTCAGGGTTAAATTCCGCTACCGCGAACGGAAACCCCAAGCCACACTCGGGCTGCATACTCACCTCATCCTGCGCTCCCCCGCAGTGTGATCACGGCGACTTGCTTTCTGGTAACGCTCCCTGTGAGTCACACGATGCAGGGGGGCGGGACCAGGCAGCAAACTGAAAAAAACACAAGAATACACTGTATTCCAATGTAAAATTTCATGAACGGCCACTAGGTGGCACTAAAGGATCAGAAACAGACCATACATAATCTCACCCTTGTTTTCAGACAGATTTCAGTGTTTTTTGTTTGATTATTTTATTGAATATAATTTATTAGCTTTATTTTGGATACTTATTTTTGGGATAATAAATTATTGTCGTGTTTCAAACTTTATCGGACTCAGTGTATTTACTATTTATTTTATTTATAAAGGATTTTACCAGGAAGAACTCTTGCTTGCACGGATTTCAGTGCGTTATTCATAATTATTACAGGCTAACCATGTACAAAAACACGTTTCCTTTACCGTATGGGGAAATTCACCGTTCGGTGCTCTGAATAACCCCTAAGAATACAGTATCATAATAACATTAGCAATTCTATTTTAGTCTTCTATTTAGGTGGGCGCTTCATTTATCAATGCTAATGGCATCATAACCTACCAAATGGTATGTTTTGAGCCAAAAACATAGAAACATAGAAAAATGTCGGCAGATAAGAACCTTTCGGCCCATCTAGTCTGCCCAATTACATGGATACTTTACCTGGATTTATCTTTTGTTTAGCATAGCCTTATGCCTATCCCATGCTTGCTTAAATTCAATTACTGTTTTGGCCTCTACCACTTCTACTGGAAGACTGTTCCATGTATCCACCAGTGTGCAGGCAGAAGATCTTAAAAAGGTCTTAAAGGGATACTCTAAGAGCCCTCCTCCATTTTCCTTTCCGCTTATATAATTGTGCAAATGTTGTTGACCGCATGTTCACAATTTTATTCTATATAAAAGGTAAATGTATTTAGGTTCCTCATCCAAATGTGGAAGTCCCTGGTGCCCATAGACGTGTGCAGCCTATTGTATTAGGGTGTGCACCCAAAAGTTCAAACGCACACAAATATATATATACGCACCCTTATGCAAACAGACACACACTCATGCATTCAGCCAAAATATATCATTACTATAGGGGTCATTCACAGAGTGCCGAAATGTCACCGACCTGTTGTTCCCCGCACTTCGGGGAATCAAATTTCCCCACCCTGCGGTGAATCACAATTCACCGCAGGGAATCAGCCACTCGCAACAGGAACCAGGACACCGCGATTGGCCGGCGATGACTGCGAGAGGACAGCGAGGGAGCGCAGGGACAGGTATGCAACAGCCCAGGTGTGGCTCGGGGTTACTGCTTTCAGCATTGGAATTTAACCCTGAGCCACACTCGGGAAAACCGCCAGGGGGCTGAAATAAATGCACCGATTTTGACATAAAAATGTAAAAATCAGACCGCCAGGGAGGTTAACCTTCTGCTGCCAAGCACCAATATTTAGTCTTCTACCTGTATCTCACGATTCTTTATTCACTATTCTTACTATGTGGAGTGCAGGCAGAAGATATAGCGGCGATTCTAGGAGCAATACCAGCCTTTTGGATGCAGGGCAAGGGTCAATGTCCGGCTGAGACAAGGACACAGGTGCCGAATTTTACGCACAGCAGCCTGTTTAAAGGCAAATACATGCATTTGCACACACAGCCATACAGTGCAGTCAACACAGAATCCACAGCAATAAAACCCCCAGCCATGTGCGGTGTGTATGAGCATATCACAGAATCCACAGCAATAAAACCCCCAGCAAAGTGCGGTGTGTATGAGCTTATTACAGAATCCACAGCAATAAAACTCACAGTAATGTGCGGTGTGTATGAACGTATCAAAGTCCACAGCAATAAAACCCCCAGTTTAAATACAAAAGTTGCCCCCTCTCCTGCTTACCTTTCTTTTTGCAGGGAGAGGGTTGAGTATTGCTGGTCCAGAAGCAGGCCTGGACTGGGGATAAAAAACAGCCCCAGTAATATGCGGTGTGTTTGAGGGTATTGCAGAGCTGTACAGTAATAAGCAGCTCACATTTGATATATTGCCCCCAGCTCACATGGATATATTGCCCCAAGCAGCTCATACAGGGTTATATTTGCCCCCAGCAGCTCATACATGGCTATATTTGCCCCCAGCGGCTCATACATGGCTATATATTGCCCCCAGCTCACATGGATATATTGCCCCAAGCAGCTCATACAGGGCTATATTTGCCCCCGCAGCTCATACATGGATCTATTTACCCCCAGCAGCTCATACATGGCTATATTTGCCCCCAGCAGCTCATACATGGCTATATCTGCCCCCAGCGGCTCATACATGGCTATATTTGCCCCCAGCGGCTCAAACATGGCTATATTTGCCCCCAGCGGCTCATACATGGCTATATTTGCCCCCAGCGGCTCATACATGGCTATATTTGCCCCCAGCGGCTCAAACATGGCTATATTTACCCCCAGCGGCTCATACATGGCTATATTTGCCCCCAGCGGCTCATACATGGCTATATTTGCCCCCAGCGGCTCATACATGGCTATATTTGCCCCCAGCGGCTCATACATGGCTATATTTGCCCCCAGCGGCTCATACATGGCTATATTTGCCCCCAGCGGCTCATACATGGCTAGATTTGCCCCCAGCGGCTCATACATGGTTATATTTGCCCCCAGCGGCTCATACATGGCTATATTTGCCCCCAGCGGCTCATACATGGCTACATTTGCCCCGCAGCGGCTCACACATGGCTATATTTGCCCCCAGCACCTCACACATGGCTATATTTTCCCCAAGCAGCTCACACATGGCTATATTTTCCCCAAGCACCTCACACATGGCTATATTTTCCCCAAGCAGCTCACACATAGATATATTTGCCCCCAGCAGCTCATACATGGCTATATTTGCCCCTGGCCACATCGCATGGATAACCGCCGGGACTGGACCCTTCACCCCCGCAGGCCTGGTGGCAGCCTCTGCTTCCCTGGTGGTCCGGTGGCTGTGGGGTGCTACATTGTGTTCTGTGCTTCACGCACAGACCGCAGAGCACGTCCCACAGTGAGCGAGTGACTGGACACGAACGCCGGAGGTGACTTGTCACCTGACCGCCGGCGCTCTGACACAGTCATTGAGCGCCGGCGGTCATGTGACAGGTCATCGTCGATCGCCGGCGCTCGTCTCTAGTCACTCACTGTGGGACGTGCTCTGCGGTCTGTGCGCGAAGCACTGATCACAATGCAGCACCCCACAGCCACCAGGGAAGCAGAGGCTGCTGCCAGGCCTGCGGTACTGAAGGGTCCCGGCGACTATCCATGGGATGCGGCCAGCCGGGACCCAAAGTGTTCTGCGGGGTGTGCCGGGGGCCGGCATTAGGGTGTGCCCAGGCACACCCCGTGCGCACGCCTATGCTGGTGCCTTTTGCGTGTTGTAAATCTGCTCATGGTAGAATAAGGCTGCTTGGAATTGAGCTAAATTTGAGACGCCAAACAGGGCCAGATGTTGGCCCAGTACAGAAGTTTGCTGACATCATCCGTCCCGAAGCTGGCCCCATCAGGAGAGCTATTCAAATTTGCACCTACTAGTGAACGCTATGTGGATGTTGGAAACTCCACTTAACACAGCTGTTAAAGCTGACCTGGAGGGGACAGAAGAAAGACAAGAATGGGGAACATTCTCATCTCACTATGACCACTTAAAGGGCCAGTAGTACCAAAGGAAATGTTCTTACTGTGTTTTATTTTATGTTGCTGATGTCTTTATATATGCTTTGTTTTTTTCTTGCATGTTTAGTTAAAATATTTTACCGTCTCTGGGTGCCTTCATTTTGTGATTTCTTTTGTGTTAATTGCTCTCTCCCGCCATATCTTTACATCACTTTCAGGGTTATTCAAAAAGAATTGAGAAGTCACCGTACGATCGGTGACTTTTTGTTCCCTGCACTTCTTGGCGATCCTATTTCGCCGACCCTGCGGTGTATTCAGCAAGAACTGCAGGCCCCCCTCCCCTGTAGTGCAGGGAAAACCCACCGAACACTCAGTGAAACCTGCAGAAAACAGCTGGATGAATCCCGACTAGCCGCTGATCACAGCGCAGAGCAGCCGCTGGAAAATCCCCGCCACGCAGACGAATGCGGTGGGGGGAAAAAAACAATAAGCTTGAAAGTTTGAAATTTTAAACGCTGTTTGCAAAAAAAACTACTGAACGAAAATGCCTGGAATTTACATATAGAAACATAGAAAAATGTCGGCAGATAAGAACCTTTCGGCCCATCTAGTCTGCCCAATTACATGGATACTTTACCTGGATTTATCTTTTGTTTAGGATAGCCTTATGCCTATCCCATGCTTGCTTAAATTCAATTACTGTTTTGGCCTCTACCACTTCAACTGGAAGACTGTTCCATGTATCCACCACCCTCTCAGTAAAATAATGCTTCCTGATGTTACTTTTAGAAACTTTGCCCCTCTAATCGAAGACTATGTCCTCTTGTTTTGCTACTTTGTTTCCGTTTAAATATACTCCCTTCCTCTACCTTGTGGATTCCCTTTACGTATTTATATGTTTCTATCATATCTCCTGTCTCGTCTTTTTTCCAAGCTGTACATGTTAAGATCATTAAGCCTTTCCTGGTAACTTTTCTCCTTCAAGCCGTACACCATTTTAGTAGCCCTTCTCTGAACTCTCTCTAAGATGTCTATATCCTCCTGGAGATACGGTCTCCAGTACTGCACACAGTACTCCAAGTGAGGTATCACCAGTGCTCTGTACAGTGGCATGAGCACTTCCCTTTTCCTACTGCTAATACCTCTCCCTACACAACCAAGCATTCTGCCAGCATTTCCTGCTGCTCTATTACATTGACTACTTACCCTTAGATCCTCTGAAATAATAACCACTAAATCCCTTTCCTCAGATGTTGAGGTTAGGACTGTATCAAATATTCTATATTCAGCCCTTGGGTTTTTCCGTCCCAGGTGCATTATCTTGCACTTATCCACATTAAAACTCAATTGCCACAGCTCCGAGCATTTTTTTAGTTTACCTAAATCATTTGTCATTTGGCTGATCCCTCCAGGAACGTCAACCCTGTTGCAAATCTTCGTGTCATCAGCAAAAAGACATACTTTTCCATTAATACCTTCTGCAATATCACTGATAAAAATATTAAAGAGAATGGGTCCAAGTACTGACCCCTGAGGTACCCCACTGGTAACAAGACCTTGCGCCGAATAAACTCCATTTACCAAAACCCTCTGTTGCCTGTCACTCAGCCACTGCCTAATCCATTCAACAATATTGGAATCCAAGCTCAAAGATTGCAATTTATTGATAAGCCTTCTATGCGGAACAGTATCAAAAGCCTTACTGAAATCTAAATAAGCAATGTCTACTGCACCACCTGTGTCTATTATTTTTGTTACCCAATCAAAAAGATCAATAAGATTAGTTTGGCATGAGCTCCCTGAGGTAAACCCATGTTGTTTCTGATCCTGTAATCTGTGTTTTTAGATGTTCAACAATCCTTTCCTTTAACGTGGTTTCCATTAGTCTTACGTCAGTAGTGAGGAAATTAACTGGCCTATAGTTCCCCGATTCCTCCCTACTACCCTTCTTGTAAATGGGCACAACATTTGCTAATTTTCAGTCTTCTGGGACGACTCCCGTTAACGGTTTTGCTATTACATCACTGAGCTCTTTTAATAATTTAGGGTGGATCCCAACAGGCCCCATTGCCTTATTTGTCTTTACTTTAGACAGCTGCTGTAGAACCTCCTCCTCTGTAAACTGATATGTAAATGTCTTGTTAGTGTTTCCTCCTAACTGAGGTCCCTTTCCTTCCTTTTCTTCTGCAAAGACTGAACAAAAATATTCATTGAGGCAGTCAGCGAGACTTCCTCTTCTACATACCTTCCTTCCTTTGTTTTTAATCTAACTAATCCTTGTTTTACTTTTCTTTTCTCGTTTATGTATCTAAAAAATGTTTTGTCCCCCTTTTTTACTGACTGAGCTATTTTCTCTTCTGCGTGTGCTTTGGAAGCTCTTATAAATTGCTTTGCCTCTTTCTGCCTAATCTTATAGGTTTGCCTGAGTTTTTTTATAATTCTTGAATGCTGTCTTTTTGTTCTTCACTATTTTGGCCGCTTCTGCAGAGTACCACAGTGGTTTCTTCCCTTTTTTGTTTTTGCTAACAAGCCGAATGCAATTGCCTGTGGCAAAATATAAGCTCCAATGAATGGTAATAAAAAGGGCAGTTACAGTAAAAAGAAAAGACTATTTAAAAATAAAACGGGAAAAAAAATTTTTCCAAAAAAAATCTGAAAAAATGCCTAACAGATCCTAAAAAAATCTATAAATAAACTTTTTACAGCAGAATATAATATTAAACGGTTTATTAGATATTGAATTAAAATGGGAATATTTTTAACATTGAAGCCTATGGGAATCGCCTGAATGAAACCACCGAACAGCAGGTCATTTCGGCAACTTTTCCCTGCTGTTTGGTGTTCTCTGAATAGGCGAAGCATTGCTTCTCTATAGGGATTTCACTGCCACCGAACAGGCACCGTATGTGCAGGCAATTCGCCAACATTTGGCAGCCAATGATACGCTTGGCCCACCAGGACGGGAAGTGGGCTGAATGGCTACCTCAGAGCCTGTGGGAGGTCCCCAGCAGCAAGGGGTTAATTTTTGGCACGTCCTATTCCAACCAAGTGCTTGGACAAAGCGGCTCTTATATTTCAGCAGAGGAGTGAACTATTCCAACCTTGCTCGTTCTTCAGCGGTTATTCAGCTATGAATGTCTTCTAGACCCTGGTGTTAAGTGATTTTGTGAACCACCCTAAAAGCGCATCACTTCATCGAAGGATCAGATCTCTATTACTTCCTCTCTCCATACATAGCTGAATACGGGGAACAAATAGTTCTTAGTGTTCTTTTGCAAATCCTTCCCCTGTCAGCGTAACCCTGCTCGTACAAGCTTCTGCAGCGCTTGAGTGGGGTCCTAATGGACTCCTGAAGCTGCGCACCACTGTCATTATCCACCTGTGTCTCAGAAGTAACGGTGAATTACAATTCAAGCTGCGCACACTGCAACTTGTTAAGAATACAGGTGTTAATAATGGAAAGCTGCGAATGGGAAAACAGCTGCCACCTATCATATTTGTTTCACCGCATTGGACATTTATTGGACTTTGTGATTATGACGGTTATTATCGTTCTTCTAATGGTTTATGAAAATCTCTTATTTTTTCTTCAGGAAACTCGGTGCATGCAGATAAGAAATTCTTGGATAAACACATGCCTCAGTTCATGAGACATCTACATTACAGGATTATCGATGTCAGTACGGTGAAAGAACTTTGCAGGTATGTTACATGAACAGCATTAGTGTTCTATATAATGTAAGTGGAAATATTGAACATGAGGTATGGCTCTGAATCTGACAGTATCCAAAAATAAGACCAGGTCTTCTACACACTGAGACAAACTACCGTAGGAATGTTCCAGTTTAAATACCAGGGGACTATCACCTGGTGTGAGCTAACCCTAGCGTCTGCATGTGTTTGCGTTAGCGCCAGGTAAATTCAGTCTAGCGGCGGACCAACAGATCGTTTGCCTCTCACTACAAATGGAGAAATCTACTTAGCGCGTGGTAATTTGCGATTCGTAGAGCGAGCTTACTGTACTTACCGCATCCTATACTTAACATGGGGAGCGCTAGAGATCACTTGATCTATTGTAACCAAGAGATCTAGGGATGCACAGATACTGGCATTTGTATGAGTACTTGTGCAGATGCCCCTGATACAGGAAGCCAGCATTGAGCTGGCTTACCTGCATCTGATCTGATGGGTTGGGGCAGCTGTCTGAGTGCTCTAACGGTATTCGGACAGGCCCCTGCGGTTGACAGCATTGCTTCCAACTAGTGCCGCTGGCAAAGTCTTAGAGCGGCTGCTCATTAGGAAGGTGAAAAGTGAGAGAAAAAAAGGAGAATTCGAGGGGAGAGAAAAATAATCGTGCAGAAAATCCCAATTAATATGGCAGATAAATCACTCGTGAGAATATGGAAACTCACATTTATAAGATCCAAAAAAAATCCCTGGCTCTAGGTTTAGGAGCTTCCAGCCATATAGAGGGTGGCGTATCCCTTCTTAAGTCTTCAACTATGATTGCGATTGCGACAGCTGTTTGGAGATCTTTTGGACAATAGTGCACCTAAATATACCGACTGAGGAAGGCTGTTAATGCCGAAACGCGTCTCGGTAACGCATCTGTCCATTTTTTAATATGCAATTTTTTAATATACAATAAATTCTATATGGTTTATATTCTATTGACTACTCTCCTTGGATATACACTTGCCACCGCTTGGAAGCTCCTGATACTTGGCCCTCAGACGGTTCGGAAGAGGTTCTGGGTATCCACCATAGTGTACCTGATGCTGTATTGAGTGAGCCTGTGTGGAAAAGGTTCCATATTTGGTGAGTTCAATACATTACCACCCCTTTCATTTTTAAAACGGTAATATACTATGGGAGCGCTGTCCATTATTTTCTTGTAGCCATCGCAATCATAGTTGAAGACTTAAGAAGGGATACGCCACCCTCTATATGGCTGGAAGCTCCTAAACCTAGTGCCAGGGATTTTTTTGGGCGCTTATAAATGTGAGTTTCCATATTCCCACGAGTGATTTATCTGCCATAATTAATTGGGATTTTCTGCACGATTATTTTTCATTTTTTTTCTCTCCCCTCGAATTCTTTTTTTTTCTCTCACTTTTTTCTCCTTTCTGGCTACCCTCTCCATTATTGAGAGACGGCAAGAGATATACAGACCAAGAAAGGACTACATTTGTGCATCGCTTGAATATAAAGAAGATTAAGTAAATTTTAAGGAATTTTTTCCACTGGTATTCCTACCGTTGTATTGGATATCACTGAATTTGCACATTTTGCACAGTCGGACACTGTTGCACTTTATAGACTCTCTTATACTCATTGCACTGCTGGAATTCTATACATTGTTGCACTTTACTGTGTTCTATGGCACATTGCACTTTTATATGTGTACATTGATTGAATATTTGTCACTTTAAGATTGAAGCACTATATGTTCGATACACTTCTTTGTTGAAGTCTACCTTTAAATCTATTTTGATGCGCTACAAAGGTTCTATTTATAATTTCTTTCTTACAGACTGTTACCCAAGGGCAGTTGGTTAGTCCTAAGATTACCCGGGTAAAGTCTGAAATTTTCATTTTTTTTTTGCAGCTTTACCCAGTGGTTTTGGGTAATGTCAGGATTATCTGGGTAATTTTAGGATTAACCGCACTTCGGGCTTTACCCGTAACATAATATATCAGGGCTCACAATTTCAAGTCCCAAGCTACTAACCAGGCTATAAGAGTTACTCGCCACCAGTTGCTCCACCTAACCCCTACCTATCCTTTAACTCTGCCCCTAAACACACAAAATAATTTATTGTGCTGCCTGCTTGTGCATTTCCACTCGCCTTCACTTAATTTCCACTCGCCAAATGCTAGTAGGCGAGTGGAAATTTTGAGCCCGGATATATATATATATTATCACACACCAATCTTCCAGACGTGTGTGTGTATATACATTATATATATATATGTATGTGTATATGTATGTGTATATATATATATTATATATATATATATATGTATGTGTATATATATAATGTATGTGTATATATATATGTATGTGTATATATATGTATGTGTATATATATATATGTATGTGTATATATATATGTATGTGTATATATGTGTATAGATATATATATAATATATACATATATACACACATATAATATGTATATATATATGTATATGTGTGTATATATATATATTATATATATATATATATATATATATATATATATATATATATATATACACACATATACATATATATATACACACACATATACATACACACATATATACACACACACACACACACAACACACACACACACACACACACACACACACACACACACACACACACACACACACACACACACACACACACACACACACACACCTCAGGACCTCTAACAGGCCAGGTTTTACAGATCACCTTGGGAGAAAAGCAGACTGAATCCTGCAATCACTGAGTAGCAAATCGTATCACCTGAAGCCAGATCTGTGTTTTTATACACTCCCAGCGCACTGGCATCAGCGCGCCGGACGCAATGATGTCAGTTTGAGACCCCCCCCCCCCGAAGCGCCTGAAGAGGGGGGATCCTTTGGATCCCTCTATCTCCCCATCGTTGGGGGTTAGAAGGAAATGCCAGGCATCCCTCGAAAGGCTATAGCCTGACCTTTCCAGGGATGCATTCTGTTCTCCCTCTGCCTACTGGCATCATCGCGCATAGCGCAATTACGTCAGTTCAGGATTTAACCCTTAGCTGCCACCTATGGTGGAGATAGAGGGTTCATTGGATCCAAGAGCATGGCCTTTCCAATGATACCAAACCTGACCATGTAAAATTTAAAAAAACTAAATTTAAAATTAAACTTAAAAAAATATATATTTTTTTTTGTTTTGTTAATGCAGCAATATTATTCCCATTTCAATTATAATGTGACCAATGATGCTGCACTAATGATTTTTTCTAATGGGGGCGTTTGCTAAAAATCACATGAGTCCCCATTTCTAATTTTTGTACAAGCGCACCCCATAGAAAATATAACCGCAAAGGCTCGCATGAAAAAATGTGGAAAACAAACACTTTACACACTGTAGATGATGATTGAAAATTCTAATTGTATTGCTTTTTTTGTTATAATATACAGGCAGGCAGGGCAGCCACCAGAAATGATGGGGCCCCTTACTGAACCTCACGATGCCCCCCCCCCCAGCACTCCCTCAACCTAACATCTTTTCTCCCCCTTCAAAAAAAAAAGAGGATCTAACCGCACCACAGCAATAAAACTCACGTTCATACACACCGCACATTACTGTATCGCAGAATCCACAGCAATAAATCTCACAGTAACGGGCTGTATATGATGGCCTTTGGGTCTGGGCCTGGTCCCTGGGCTGGGTCTGGTTTGGGCCTTGGGGTCTGTGTCTTTGGGTCTGGGCTGGGCCTTGGGGGTCTGGTCCCTGGGGCTGGGCCTTCGGGGGCTGGGCTCTGGCCCTGGGCCTTGGGCTCTGGGTCTGGGCCTTGAGGGCCTTTGCCTTGAGGGTCTGGGCCTTGGGGTCTGGGCCTTGAGGTCTGGACCCTGGCTCACCACTCCGCCGTCTTCCTTCCCTGTCCTTCCTTCAGCTCTTCTTTTCTTCAGCTCTTCTTTTCTTCTGCTCTTCTTTTCTTCAGCTCTTCTTTTCTTCTGCTCTTCTTGTCTTCAGCCCGGGCCCTCCGTCTCAGGCGCGCAGCTTCACTGACTGGAGGGGGCAGAGCCAAAGCAGCGTGCTTGGCAGGCCCCCCACACGCTGCTTGGCCCCACCCAGCCAGCCAGTGAAGCTGCCAGGAGCCGGAGGAGACACAGTGTCTCCTCCGGCTCCTGCAGCAGAGACACAGCTCCGGTATCGGACTCATCGAGTCCGATACCGGAGCTGTAAAAGGGCAACGGGCCCCTTACGGCAGCATGGACATGACGTATACATATAATAATGCTATATTATGAGTCCGCCGGAAAGAACGATATATAATTTGTCTAAGTTGTATAATAAAATGTGACTTCAAATCGTGTTTAAACATGATGAGCAAAACCTAGAAAAAGGAGCTCAGCACACAGGTGTGAAATGGCTCAGCAGCGAAAGGGTTAAGCTAAAATCACGTAATTTCTCCCAAAAATAAACGAAATCGGTTCCCAGTTATTTTTTTAATAGGCCTACATGATAGAAGACCTTAAGGCGTTAAATGGTCTTGCTCCAGGGCTGGATTTATATCCAGGGTGGTTGTAGGTAGAGAAATCTGGAGCACCTCACCCCCTGCCCCTCAAAAGGTGTGTGTGTGTTTTGCATTGACACCATGTAAAAGTAACACCACCACAGCTTGTCTGTTATTGAGAAAGTCCGATTATCAAGTGAAATTAATTCAGACGAAGATATATAATTACTCTTCAGTTCTTGTAATAACATACTGTCTAGGATAAATGTTCTATTGCGGACATGTAAAGTGCTTTTCTGACTGGCCAACTGTTTGACAGTAAACCACATAAAGAAATGTTTAGAGATGAACTGATTTAACTTGCTGGTGAGTAAAATCCATTAAATTCTAAACCTGCTGAGTATATGCATTTCCCTTCAGACGAGCAGTAGGGCTGAATAAGGCCCCGTTCACACTGTGCGATTTATCGCGCGGATTTTGCCGCGACGTCGCGCTGTGTAGCTTCTCCAATGCATTTCAATGGAGCTGTTCACATCTTGCCGCGCGATGTCGCAGAAGCATGTTGCTGGTACATGACCCTTTTTTTGCGATTTGCTATCTGTGATTTTGCGATTTGTATTGGTGGCGTTTGGCAAAAATCGCACAAAACAGTGATGTCGCGTGACATTATCGCACCATGTCGCGAATATTAAAATCGCGCCGAAATTCGCGCGATTTTCAAATCGAACAGTGTGAACGGGGCCTAAAGCCACTATCATTTCTCACAGCCCAATAAAGAAGGTGATGGCCTCTGATACCAGACGACATTTCAGTGGAATTTCCCTGGAGGTGGGGCAGGAGACCATGCCATTTCCACACTAATTACACATCTAACACTTGGAACGTGAGCTTTGTATCTCATTCACACAAACTATTTCTAATAACATTTATTATAGTTTAGAGCTTAATTGCTGGGAATTTTTTTAAAATTTTTCTTGAATAAAAACACATCTGGTCTCACCGTGCAGAGGGTATGCGATCCACTGCCTCATTCGGCAGAAAGTTGCAGAACACTGGGGACAAATAGTTCTTTCTGCCGTTCCACAGCTCCTGCAGGGTTGCACTTGGCCCCATGGATTCTAGGAGTCTATACCCTTTTTAGCAGCGCTGCCAGTATCAGAGTAGCTTCTTTTTAACCCCTTAACGACAGCCATCGGGGGTGGCTTAACACTGGCGATGCATACAGGTAAATCTCGTTGAGAGGTGCTGCTAATTTTGGCCCACCCTGGCAGCCGGTGCACGTCATTGGCTGCTGGGGAACGGCCGTCCCACTGCAGCCTATGGTGTACGCTGGCTGCGAGGAGGGGCCAAAGTGCTTATTGATGACAGCGGGGCGTACCTGTACGCCCTGCATCTTCAAAGCCCTCCCGTTACAAGGATGGCATAGAACATCCCATGGTGGCAAGGTGTTATTACGGCTCAAGCCACTTATGCGGCGCCTCGGTCATAATAGTCGGTAACCAGGAACAGCTAAGGATGATTGCGCTGATGTCTCCCCTTGGCAGCTTCCTATAATGGACTAGGGACTCTATTACATTAGGAGTGGGAATGATTGAATGAAGCCTGGCAGTGTATTTAGGATTATATGAAGACCTGCAATAACTACAACACTTTGTTCAGGACATGCAAGCCTGCACTGGAATGGCGAGCGATTCCATATCGTTTGTGAATTGTGTTGCGATGCAAAAAGCCCATTGCCATTTCACATCCTTTAACCTAACCTAAATACTTTATTTATTTTTTAAAAAAATTGTCTTGCAGAATCTTTTTATAGCCAGTTTAAAATGCATTCTCCGCATCTAAACACACCTGCCATGCTCCCAAGTCACCCTCACAACATTCCACGGTCTCCCCATGATCTAATCTGACTGAGACAGAGGGAGAATTGTTCCTTCTGTATCCTTCTGTTGGAACTTGCACAGCATGAGATCTTGTTTACGCTATCTCACAAAATTTCCATTGCTATTTTCAATGGAGTCCTGTGGACTCCGGAATGCATGCCACCAGCAGTGTCTGTGACCAATCATAGTGGCATCTGACAGACAATGCCTTGTGCTACCACTGGAATGCCGGCGGTACTCCGCTCCCACAAGTGGATTACAGTGAACGGTAATAAAGCGAGCTTGCATTCACAGATTATTGCTCCTATGAGACAGCTCCTAGGTCAGCATAGAGGCCACTGTCTGTCACAGCCTTCCAATCTCTTTTATTAATCCTATCCACTGCTATTCACTATCTGCTCAGCAGGAGTCCCTCTTACCCCACAAGACATCAGTAAACCAGCTGCTTTACGTTGTACAAGTATATCAATTCACAAACGCAGAGCTTTAAAGTTCATCTTCACTGACCAGGTGCACTTTGTTGGCGATATCCTATCAGGAGAAAGATATTGCATTGGTTTTTTAACCCTTTCAGCACTAAGAAGTGTAAACTCCAGTTAGCATTTCAATACACTAAATTACACACAAATCCTAATCTATATATATATATTTTTTTAATACAAGATTAGTGTGTGGGGGGGGGGACTCCCTCTGGTCACCCATTATTACTGTAAAGAAGCTACAAGGAGAAGCCTCTACTCGCTGTAGCATAAAGTTTCACAGACTTTATAGACATTCCGCAAGATGTGTGCTGTGATCACATTCTACTGTGCGGAGATGCAATTCAGGAGGATAATTGCTGGAAATTACACGGTTTTCATTTCTATATACAGACCTTTATATATTCTACTGGTGGATTTTATTTATTTTTTTCTTCTCTTTTGAAGCTGAATTGACCAAATCATTCTGAGAACTACAAATCCCCATAAGTAGGATATTTGACCATTTTTATTGCATCTTTATCACATTTACTGTATTCGACACAAGCCATTTCTGCTAGTATTGGAGATCAGTGTTACATTCTGCAAGATAAAGGGCACCATCTACAGTTTAGATCCATTCATCCCACCAATGTTTCTGGCTGGATAATGGAAAACACAAACCAGGGACCACAAATGGTGAGATCAGCATTGCACACTGTGGTCCACACTTCTGTCTATTATGAAATTGGTGTACAACACCACTTGTAGAGTCCTCCGTATGCTTCAAGGCATATACAACCAGATGAATAACAAGAATAGAAACAAAAATAGCGTAACTCTGTAAAATACAAAGACTTTCCACCCTGTTTGCTTATCTATCTACCCAATTAAAAAATGGGTTGAAGCTTATGTGACAGTAGCTGTCCACTGGATTATTCCCAGCCCGCTCACTTCGCCGAGCTTCCAGGTTCCTGTCAGCACTTCTTGTTCTAAAAAAGAGTGGTTATACTCCGTGGCGCTAGATATACACTTTTAAGGATTCGCTATATTCCCACACTGTGGTGCTCCTGTCACCAGAACAAATTGCAAAATGTGAAGTAAAGAAATGGGGTCAGCACTTCAACTTAAAAGGATGCAGTGTACAAGTGATGTGGTAAATATGGAAAAATGCTCACAAGCAATGGTAGGTCCCTTAAGGAGGATTAGACATGGACTAAATCACTCAAAATCTTCATAATAGGATGATCTCAAAATACAGACGATGGTACAGTATTGCACAAATTACTACTATAGTAAAGTTGTAATGTTCACTACTCAGTTTTGTGAGAGCTGCTAGCTCTCATATGAAGACCTTACAGGTGTTCAGGGCCAACCTGGTCGCCTCATACTCTCGCACTCAGACCTCCAAAAAAGCACAGGAACATGGGTTGTATATAATCCAACAGGATTGTAAAGAAGCAAATATCCACTCACCAAATAGAATTAAATCTCCAGCAGAATCTTTCCAGGGTAGCAGCGTATGTAAACCTCAGTGCAGGAACAAAGGTAACATAAAGGCCAGATATGCTGGAAAAATATTTATTAAAATAAAAATAAAATATACAAGCAAACAGTAAACAGCCAAACGCATTTCTCACCTCCGGTGCGCTTCATCAGAGGCGAGGGACAAAAAGCACAGCTTATTCTGCCAGTGATCCACGCCACATGTTCTCCACACTGAGCTTTTAAATCACTGACATTCATAGTCCTCCTCATAAAAACATACTTCTATTGTAAAACACAAAATTAATAAATCACATAAAACGTATAAGGTTCCAAAGTCTTTCATCCTTGTGTCTTAAGTCATGAACTTCATCGTGGATCTAGATCGCATTGGGACTTTATAATTCATGTGTTATGAGTATTATGAACCTCGGTGATTTAAAAGCCCTGCTGGGAGAACGTGTGGTGCGTCTCAACAGCGGAACTGACAGGAACCTGGAAACGTGCCTTTCTGAAGCTTGACAGAGAGGCCTGGGAATAATCCAGTGGACAACTATCAGATAAGCGTCTACGTATTTTTTTTATTTGGTGTGCAGATTATATGCATAACTGGGTGGAGAACCTTTTTTTTTTTTTTTATTATTTTATATTCCCCAGGGTTACGCCATTTTCAATTCTGTTCTTGTTTATAAGTGCATCTGTTATTTCTGGCGGGATACATGAAACCCCATTGAAGGGGCACTCTAATAAGAAATGACACCCCTCCCCCTTTTTATGTCTTCCAATAATTGGGCAGATGCTGCTCATGCACGGGTGAGTGTGCTTCACACTTAAAGGAACACTCTAATCAAAAATCCCCCCCCCCATCTTTTTACATTAAACTATACCTATTCCCTCAATAGGTAGGGATTTTTTTTTTAACTGTAATACCCTAAAATCCACTTGTTTCCAACGGCGTCTTTTTTATATACTCGCCTCCCTCCTCTTCCGCTCCCGTCCTTCTAAATCTTTCACTTGGCTAATGGTTTACGTGAGAAGCGCGCATGCGCGCCTCTCACATAAGCCAGTCAATCAGCAGGCTTCCTCCCGGCTCCATCTTCTTTGATTAGTGTTGCGCGCAAGAGGATGCGTGCAACACTAATCCTCAGCCGCTGCCGCCAGCTACTGCGGCGAGTTGGAGACGTCATCACGCTGAAAGCGTGATGTCTCCTACTCGGCAATAGTCGGCAGAAGCAGGAAATCTGAATCCCGCTCTGCTGACTGACAGCTGGGAGGGCGGAGTAAAGTCCTCTGCGTCTCTCAGCTGTTTCAGCCGATCGGCTGAGCGGAGGGAGGGGGGACAGACAAGGGCATACTCAGGGCATCATGACCACCTAAAAAAAGCTTAGGTGGTCATGTTGCCTAGAGTATCCCTTTAACTTTCTGCAGAGGGTGGGGCAGTCCACACACCTTGGCCACTTTACACAATCTGACCGCTTTATCTTTATAGTGTCCCATATTAAACAATAGCAAACTTACATTATTTTAACCATCTCAGAATAACAATCTCATTTTTACCCTATATTTAACTATGTGAGTTTACATGATATCGCAGTTTGTACTTTCCTTTAGGGTTGAGACGATCAATCGGTCTGTGTACAGTACACACTGTTTAGAGCCAGACTGTGTTAAACGTTAATAACCTCAGATGCTACTTCAGAGCTGATTGGAGAAGACGTTACGGCTGCTAAACTCAACATGATTTAGTACTAGGATTACGCCAGACATAAGTTTATTTCATTTACAACAGTAGCAGAACTAATACACTGACCTGGGGTACTGCCACTGGATGGAGCCGCTGTACTGTTGGTGTTTTTATACTTACTTGGAACTAGAGACCAGTGTCACCATCCCACCCTCCCTTCCCCCAACTCCCTTTTGCATTCAGGTCAGGTCCCTTGCCCAAACTCCCACCCACTTCTAGTCCCTCCAGCCTCCCACCACTCAGTTTGTTCATGAAATTATTTTAGAGCGACACGTTATTTACCCTGACTACGTTAGCTTATTAAAGTGGTCAGGTTGGGTGGAGTGTTTCCCCCCTCCCCCCTTCTAACCCTGCTTTTTTTACTTTTATCACCATGTCTGAGGGCTCATAGCAGAATTTGTTTGGGGAGAAAGCTGATACGGGCTTAAACTATGCGTGCAACACCAATCCATTTCTCCAAGCAGGCGCTTGGGTACCTTGTGCGAAAAAAGTATTAAAGGTACATGAGATACACAATTTGTTTATGTATGAAACTTGCATACATTACAAAAATTGCTTGAGTACATTTTTCTCTAAGTAAACAATTTCTAGAATTTTTTTTATCTGATAGATTTTCATAATCGGGGAAAAAATAATCTAGAACCGAATCTATACTTTCCCTATTTTCCTTGATCCAGTGATGGACACATCCCATGGTTTTGCTTTCTGTCAGCAGAAACAACAGGGATTTGAACCTAGTGGTAACGTTGGTGCAGGGACAACCAGAGTGCCATATTGTAGCATACCACAGTAATGTGAAGGACCACAATACTTTAACTGGGAATAGCTTTGACAGCAAAAAAAAAGTGCTGACAGCTACACGGATCAGCCACAACATTAAAACCACCTGCCCAACATTGTACAACCTTGTGCTGCTAAAACAGCTCTGAAGCATTGTGTCATGAACTGCACAAGAACTCTAAACATGTCCTGTGGTATCTGGCACCAAGACATTGGCAGTAGATGCTTTACGTTCTGAAAATTGGGCCTCCATGGAACGCATTTGTTGAACAGGCATCCTCTTGAAATCTTTGCTGTGTCCCTCAAACCATTCCTGAAACATTATAGCAGTTTACATTATCCATTTGAAAGCAGCCACTGCCATCAGAAACGGTTGCCATGAAGGCGTGTACATGCTGTGCAATAATCTCTATGTATGTGGTGCATGTTGAAGTAAGAGCCACATGAATGTGAAAACATAAGGTGTCCCAGGAGAACATTGCCTAGAACACTGCCTTCGTAAACGATGCACCTGGCCATCCTACCTGATCTAAAAGAAAACGTGACTCGTCTGACCAGACCTCCTCCTTCCAATGCTCCATGGTCCAGTTTTAATGTTCATGTCCACATTGAAGATCCTTTTGGCGGTGGACAGGGGTCATCATGTGCGGGCACACTAAACCGGTCTGCAGCTATGCTGCTCCAAATGTGGTAAACTGTGTTCTGACACCTTTCTCTTATGGCCAGCATTTGGGTTTTTCAGCCTATCTAGGTACTGCTCTGCTGTGTGATGCGCCAAGGCTAGACCACTTGGGCAGATGTGCATCAATGTGCCTTGGGTGCCCATGACCCTGGCGCAGGTTCAAAGGTTGTTCTTCTTTGCACCACTTTTGGTAAGCTCTAACCACTGAATAGTGGGAAACTCAAAGACTTGCCGGTTTGGAGATGCTCAGACCCAGTCTTCTAGCCATCACTGTTTTGACTTTGTCAGTCACTCAGTTCTTGAATATGATGTGTTGGAAGCAGGAATAATGAGCAAGAGACCAGACTGTTGATTTGCTGCCTAATACATTCTAACTAGTGGTGCACCGAAATGGAAATTTCCAGCCGATACCGAAAATTCGGGATCGGTTCGGCCGAAGATCCGACCTGAGGGCCTGGAGGCCGGGCCGGGGATTCGCCTGATCCTGAAGGCCAGCCGAGCAAGCTGCTCGGCCGGCCTCCAGGCCCAGGTTCGCATGGCTGACTGGTTGCACCTACATCCTCCTACTTTGGTCCTGAGCTCCAGCGGTGACAGTCCTCCGGCTGTCGCAGGATGCCTGGCCAGCTTGGAAGCCCCCAAGCCGGAGGCTCACCTGAGCTTGGATGCCGCCAGGAAAATTTTCAGCAGATTTTTTATTTATTTTTTCCCTGCTGAATTTTCCATTTCGGTGCATTCCCTAATTCTAAGCCTGGACAGGCACCATTGTAACCCTATAATCAATTGAGACGTTACACCAAGTCATTAACACTCCTTTCTTGTAGTTTGGACACTTCTATAATTCTAGGATAGACCTGGGAATAAACTCATTTCATTCTTCATATATACAATTTTAGCCATGTGTATTAAAGGTTTGTGTTTTTTAATAGTTCATAGGTTAAATTATCTCTTCAGATAAATTGTTAAACATGTGATTTGTTTCTATATAGAAAGAAATAGTGTATATGATTATATTTTTAAACTATTTTTTTCTACTGTAAAAGGGGGAAGAAATGTTTGCTTTAACCTACTGCACAAAGCACATGGATCCTCTGTCTTCAGAGTTAAGTTTACATTAAGAGAGCTAGATCCAGGACTATTGAAACCTCTAATTTGCAGTTTTTCTCCCTTGGGGGTGTGTGGTGGGGGGGTGTATTAGCAATTCCTGGAAGAACGTATTTCTCGTGCTCATGCTGAACAGATGGAAGATGTGGGGAACGCACGCCAGCAAGTGTGCTCCAGTTTCATAATCTCCCGGAAACTAGTGCAAAACCCCTGGTACACAAGTCCTAGGATAATCTTAGAATCACACTCTAAGTGGTTTGAAGCAACACCGTTTTATTATGTGTTTTGTTTTGTTATTCTACACTTCTATTATTTTTAAACCTCAACTTATGATGGCATAATATATTATGAGGAAGAAGTTGTATGAACATATTGACATTGTTATAAGTAGCAATGTTTGCAGTATTTTGGATTTACATACATATAACTTTTATTTCCCTCTCCGCGTGCAATTCCTCCTCTTCAGCTCCGGGTCTCCTTAACCCAGAAGTCCCTGAACCCTTTCTGTTCAATTTGCGCTCAAACACTACTTACGGAGCTGCACAAGATCCAATCCAATAGGTTGCCTCTCTGAGACGGCTCACTACCGTGACTGGTATCAGGGAGGGTGACATTGGTATCAGGGAGGGTGACGTCTCTAGTATCCAATCTGGTGACTGGCAGCCACGAAATCCAAAAATCCCAGCTGCTGGTAATGCAGCACTCAGCATTTTCTCTAGATTGGGGGAAGTGACTCTATACATTCAGTTTTTTTTTTTTGTCTTTTTTTTACACGTTTTTTTTTTTTTTTACAATGTTTATTGAATGCATGTTAATTGGCAGGTGAGGGAACAGCAATAATCTTTTAGGTGGTACAGTTGACATCTTGCGGTAAGACTTATACAGTACAGGTATAAACATTGCATACTCCTGTTACATTACAACAAAAGTACCATCGGTAATAGTGGTAAATACAAAGAAGACAAAGTAAAGCACAAGCAATACGTGTGAACAAATGTAGATCTAAAAAGGGAAGGGAAACGAGAGTACCCAGGTAGGCTATCCAAAAGAAGTGTCTGAAATATGATGGGACGTTTTAAGAGCACACAGTGTGAACTTGCTAACGTATAAAGACTCCAGAGGTCTATGACCTGCCACCATCTCTGGGGAGTACCAGGCTGCGTATTGTAGGGATGAATGCATATTCATCCTGACCACTTTAGAAGTGTAAAGTAGGCAAGATGAATATTGTTCCTTTTTTAACAATTTTTTTTTACTTTGATATTTAGCTCTGGTTCCACAGTGCAGAGGGCTGTGCAAGCCATGTTTCCTCTGGTTGTATGCAATGAAACACTGGAAGAAATAAGTGGCTTCCGGTGTCCTCCTTCAGCCTGTCTGACCCCCAGGGTCAGTGTGCAGGGTCAGTATGGATTCTGGGAGACGATACCAGTGGAGCTATTCGTGGAATCGATTACTGACTCTATCCTATCAAGACTCAAACTGCTAATTTGATGGCTCATTTGTAATAGAGCTGGTAACTGGAAGCCTCTAAGGCAGGGATCTCAAACTCTGCCCCCCCAGATGTTTCTGAAATACAATTCCCAGGAGTCTCTGGTTACGTATCGTATTCAAAGGATTTTGAGAATAGTAGGCAACAAACATCTGCTAGGCTGGAGTTTGAGTTCCCTGCTCTAAGAGCCATAAATGGTTAATGAAAGAGGATCTGTTCTCTTTGACTACAGGGGTTACTCAGAGGTCACCAACATTTCGGTGGTCTCTCATTCGCCGCACTTCCGAGTTAAATTCGCCAACCCTGAATTCCCCGCAGGTCCCCCGAAGCACGGCGAATCGATCCACCGCTTCAAATCGTAAAAGCGCCGCCGATTTGAAGCGTAAAAGCCCCGAATGCATCCGACGATCCGCTGAACAGACCATCAAATCGATCTGAAAAAAATCCGACAAGCTGCCGAACCGGGGTAAAATTATATATATATATATATATATCTCTCTCTCTAGGGGAATGTCATGGGAGTGTCCCACTATATGTGGAGGATGTTCCCCACACGTCTTCCGCTAAGTGGGCTCTCCTTCCCATACGCGACTCTCCTATGGGGTCCTGTGGCAATCTGACTTAATGGAAGTCAGACGCTGCTTTTAAAACCTTGCATTGGACGCAATGATGTTTTTTTCAGATAGCCCCACGGCAAAGCCAGAAGAGCATCTGAAAGGTGGGGGGTCATTCAGACCCCTCTCCCTCCCGTTCGGGAGGAGGAAAAAGTCAAAGACTGGCAACGCTGGAAAGGGCAGATTCTGTCCTTTCAAGCAATGCCTGTCATTAACTCCTGAGGTGCCGATCTGCGATCTGGCGCAGGGTCGTGGACCTCTCCCAGAGGTGGCTGACATCTTGGATGTCAGCCAAGCCTCCGGGGCCTCTCTCCACCCACTGACATACGCAATGACGTCAGTGTTGGGGAAACCCCTTGGCAGCTAGGGGTTAATTCTATGAAAAACCTATGGTGGAGGTATGGGGGTTCAAAGGATCCCCCTATCTCCCGATCGGTGGCAGCTAGATGTTAATGTTTGGTATCATTGGAAAGGCCAGAGCAAGACCAGCAAGATCTTTCCAAAGATCCCAAACCTGACCATGTTAAAAGTAGAAGGAAAATAACTAAAAAGTTAAAAAATATATATATACAGTTGTGTTCAAAATTATTCAACCCCCAATGCTGTAAAGGGTTTTAGGGAATTTAGTGTACATTTGTAATTGTATTCAGAATGAAATCCTACAAGGACTTTTTAAAGAACCATATGCAACTAAAATGACATCAATTGGTTTTGTAATACAGTAGTAAATGTTTCTTTTGTGAATTCTTCATTGACACAATTATTCAACCCTTTAAAGACTACCACTCTGAAGAACAGCGGTTCATTGAAGTGTTTTCAATCAGGTATTGAAAACACCTGTGGATGTCACGGAGCAGCAATAAAGCATAATAAGCACCAATTAGGCAGCTTTAAAATGACTGTGATACTCAGCTCCTTCTAGACATTTACTGGTGTGGTTACAAACATGAAGTCAAGAGAATGGTCCAGGAAGACAAGAGAAGAGGTGATTACTCTTCACAGGAAGGGCAATGGCTATAAGAAGATTGCAAAAAAGTTAAACATACCAAGAGAGACCATAGGAAGCATCATTTGCAAATTCAAGGCAAAGGGCTCTGTTGAAACGCTACCTGGTCGTGGCAGAAAGAAGATGCTGACTTCGACTGCTGTGCGCTACCTGAAGCGTAGAGTGGAGAAAAGTCCCCGTGTGACTGCTGAGGAACTGAGAAAAGATTTGTCCGATGTGGGTACTGAAGTTTCAGCTCAGACAATACAGCGCACGCTGCATAATGAAGGCCTCCATGCCAGAACTCCCAGGCGCACCCCCTTGCTGTCTCCAAAGAATAAGAAGAGTCGACTGCAGTATGCCAAAAGTCATGTGGACAAACCACAGAAGTTTTGGGATAGTGTTCTGTGCACTGATGAAACAAAATTAGAACTGTTTGGGCCCATGGATCAACGCTATGTTTGGAGGAGGAAGAACAAGGCCTATGAAGAAAAGAACACCTTGCCTACTGTGAAGCATGGCGGAGGGGTCAATCATGCTTTGGTGCTGTTTTGCTTCTGCAGGTACAGGGAAGCTTCAGCGTGTGCAAGGTACCATGAATTCTCTTCAGTTCTTCAGTACCAGGAGATATTGGATGACCATGTGATGCAGTCCGTCACAAACCTGAGGCTTGGGAGACGTTGTACCTTTCAACAGGACAATGATCCCAAGCATACCTCCAAGTCCACTAGTGCATGGTTGCAGATTAAAGGCTGGAACATTTTGGAGTGGCCATCGCAGTCACCTGACTTAAAGGGATACTCTAGGCAACATGACCACCTAAGCTATTTTAGGTGGTCATGATGCCCGGAGTATCCTGCCTTTGTCCCCCCTCCCTCCGCTCAGCGGTTCAGCTGAAAATGCTGAAAACAGCTGAGAGAGGCGGAGAACTTTACTCCGCCCTCCCAGCTGTCAGTCAGCAGAGCGGGAATCATATTTCTCGCTTCTGCCGACTTTTGCCAAGTAGGAGACGTCCTCGCGCTTTCAGCGCGATGACGTCTCCAACTCACCGCAGAAGCTGGCGGCTCCCTCTGAGGGTTAGTGTTGCGCGCATCCTCTTGCGCCTAACACTAATCCTCAGAGGGAGCCGGGAGGAAGCCTGCCGATTGGCTGGCTTATGTGAGATGCGCGCTTCTCACGTAAACCAGAAGCCAAGACGCAGCAAGAAGGACGAAAGCGGAAGAGGAGGGAGGTGAGTATAAAAAAAAAAACCGCCGCTGGAAAAAAGAGGATTTTAGGGTACGTATTGCAGTTACAAGAAAAAAAAAAAGACGAAAGTTTTATTAAGGGAATAGGGATAGGTTGGGGAAAAAAAACGGGGGGTGATTTTTTTTGTTAGTGTTCCTTTAAATCCGATTGAGAACCTCTGGTGGGATTTAAAGAAAGCAGTTGCAGTGCGCAAGCCTAAAAATGTGACTGAACTGGAGGCTTTTGCCCATGACGAATGGGCGAAGATACCCGTAGATCGCTGCAAGACACTTGTGTCAAGCTATGCTTCACGTTTAAAAGCTGTTATAACTGTAAAAGGATGTTGTACTAAGTACTAAGATTGAATGTCACTTGGGGGTTGAATAAAACTGATAATGATGTGAGCAGAGAAAAGACATTTGTGGTTATTTCATTATAAATGTTATGTTATATTTGTCTGACCTACACGTGCCTCTTTGATTTAATTGTAAGCAAGATGACTGAATGATCAAAATCAATGTCAAACTGGCCAAAACACTCAATTTCAGTGGGGGTTGAATAATTTTGAACACAACTGTATTTTTTTTATTTAATGCAGCAATATTGTTCCCATTTCAATTATGTGAACAATGATGCAGTCATTTTATTTTTTGGGGGTTTGCAGCACCATCAAAAGCACGTCTAGTGTTTAGATGGGGAGGCTTTCAGCACGTCTGCTTGTAGCACATGCTACAGTGTGTGGCCGGCCCCGTCAAAGCGTCACAACACTGCAACAGACATCAGGAAGCACGTCAGTACGGGCGTACATGGTGCGCTCGTTTGACCCCCGGCCTAAAGCAATAAGCTAAAAAAAAAATTTTCTCTTTTTACACATTTTTATTGATTTATTCTAGTTTGTCTATAGGTATAAAAGTGTTTAAATGCCAATTTAAAAAAAATATTTCTAGACCTGCATATCCCTTTAAGTGACATTTGCCTTCTAACAAAGTGCCTATCATTTGTATGTGTATATAACAAACAATATACAGTGCATTCAGTTTAAATACCAAGAACTAAGCAGTTTTTTCAAAGGACAAGTATTTTTCTTTAGTCTGATTTCTTTTAATATGTACATTAACAGTTATTTTTGGACTGTGTAAAATGCTTTGGTTTTAAAATCTTGAGTTTTTCACAGCCTAAATGGCCATTAAAAATTACATCCACCCCCCCCCCCCATAATTTTATTCTCTAATCTCCTTCTCTTTCAGGCGTTGGTACCCTAAGGAATATGAGCAAGCACCAAAGAAAAAATCATCCCACCGGTATGCTATATTTACCTTAGTCATATAAAAATTAGAAGATTTACATGTGCTGTATGATTGCATGCCATATTCCTGATCCTTTGGATCCCTGTATCTTCAGTTCTGTACACACCACAATGTCAAGTGAGGTGTCGCTGGAAAGGCCAGTCTTGCTGTTTGTTTTTTTTCTCCAACACTGCAGATTATTCACTTTTCAACTCAAAGTGAACAAGACTGCAGCGCTAACTCACCTTCTCATTTTCCACGCCAGCTGTAAATTTGGAGGTGATGGTGCAGTGCTGTATTATGCACAGTTTCATCAAAAACGTAAGCCTCCACTTCAGTGAAAGAGGTGCTGTTTTTTGGACCCATGTATCTTCATGCCATACACCCCACAAGGTCAACTGAGGTGTCATTGGCATCATTGGAAAAGCCCAGACCCTGACCTGTCCAAACATGACCATATAATATATAAATTTAGACAAAATTAAATAGATACCTAACTTAAAAAGTTTCTTCTGAAGCTGTAGCATTCTGTTTTTACCAGTAAAGAAACAAAATGCCACTGTAATAACTCATCTACTCATTTCCCAACAGGGAGCAGGAGTGGAGGTGATGACGCAGTGCATAATGATGCACTGGTCATCTAAAATATAAGTTGGAACACCAGTGAGAAGGGGAGGAACTCTAAGGTCAAGTGAAAGAGTCACTGAAAGGCAAGGCTCGGCTCTGGCCTTTCCAATTAAACCAAACATGACTATATAAAATGTAAATTTTAACACAAGTGACCTTGTTCATTTTATCCTTGAAAAGTGGACCATATCCCTGCCGCTACTCACATTCCCATTTCCCATGACAGAAACAAGTACAGCATTTTATACATATTGTTAATGAAACGCAATGCACAAAAATATAAGGAAGAAATTTGGTTTCAATCTTGTTTTAAATTGTACATTTGCTTAAAAATGCAGTAATTAGGTCTCAATTTCAAATTTTTCGAAAAAACTGTACTCTGTAGAATATATATATCTCCTTTGTGATTGTTCTTCCATGCTGTTTCACAGAGCACTTGATGATATCAAAGAAAGCGTCAAGGAGTTGCAATTTTATAAGGAAATGATTTTTAAAACGAAGACAGAGGAAGATAAACGAAAACTGCTTGAAAATGGTTCCAAAGGATAATTCGGTGTCAAATACTTAGTTTTTGAAATTGCTGTTAAGTAGTAAAATACTAAGAATTGTGCTAGTAAAATATCAAAGCGATGTGTTAATACTGGATACAATTTCCTGTTGGGATTAGCAATACTTATTATGGAGCGTTTACATCAATGTTTATATAAAAAAGACTTGTTTTATTCAGTTTACTGGTCAATAAGAGAATCCATTTGTTTAAACTTTAGGCTAGGGTCAAACGAACGCATTATTCGCAGCGACCGTCAAAACATGCGTCCGAACGCATTGACGTATTTTTTTCACGGAATGCGCAAAAATGGTCAGACGACGTGCATTTTCGGGCGTGATTTTATTACGGATCGTCAAAACACTTTTTGTGTCTGGACGTTATGTAGGCTGGACATTAGCAGCATCTGACATCTAATCACGCACACACGCCGCTATGCCGCCGCAGTGCACTCTGTACGTCAGTACTAGCGGTTCTGCGTTCTCGAAAAAAATGCATTCATTTTCCACTTGCGTTGTGTGGCAGGGCTTCCGTGCGGCCGTACATCGTATATTGGCCGTCATTGCCCGTCATTTGCTGCTACTGCGGCCGTGATTAAGTGCGCCTAAACGCACATTAAAAATGGGTTAGTCTGACCCCAGCCTAATAGGTGCCCAAAATTACACAACCTGTTTTAAGGATATCATGGCGCTAGAAAAAGTGCAGAGACGAGCAACTAAATTTAATAAGATGGAAGATAAAATGGAAGATTTAAGTTATGAGGAAAGGCTAACAAGCTTAAACCTGTTTAGTTTAGAGAAACGGCGCCTTAGAGGGGATCTGATAACTTTTATATTTATTTATTTATTTATAAAGGATTTTACCAGGAAGGATACATTGAGATTTCTCTCGTTTTCAAGTATGTCCTGGGTTCAAGAACAATGAAGTGTTACAGTTACAGAAATACAAAGTAATACAATGCAAGATATTAAAAAACAACACAAATATACAGATTAACAGAAAAATATGTAGGAAATATAGTCACTAGGTTACATGTTTACAGGTGCATTCTGTATTGAGGTATGTTAGTAAGGAGCTTTTGAGTGACTTAAGACTGGGGGAAGATTTGATGGTGTCTGGGAGGTTATTCCATAATTGTGGTGCTCTGTAGGAAAATGAGGACCGAGCCACTGTCTTTTTGTATTGTGGTATAGCAAGTAAGGTGCTGGTCCTGGATCGGAGGTTATAGGATGAGGGAGCTGCTGGGGGAAGCAGTCTATTCAGGTAGGGTGGCAGCTTCCCAGAGATGCTCTTAAACACCAGGCTGGAAAGGTGAAGGGTGCGTCTGGATTCCAGCGATGGCCAGTTTAGCTCTTTACATGACCCACCATTGTGACATGTTAAGTTACATTGTAGCGCAAAGCGGCACAATGAGTTATACAATGTAGTAAGTTTATGAAGGTGTGTTTGCGGGGCGGCTGCATACACTACATCTCTGTAATCAATAGCCGGCATAAGCATTTGCTGTACAATCTGCTTTCTTAACGCGGGACTCAGGCAGGATTTGTTTCTGTACAGGGCACCTAGTTTGGGGTAAAGTTTATATAAATATACTGTATACGGGGCCATTATAAACCATTGTCTGGAAACCTATTAATTAACAGGACTATACACAGGACACAAGGTCACCCATTTAGACTGGATGAAAGGAAGTTCAGCCTAAAGAATAGGAAGGGTTATTTTACGGTGAGAACAATAAAGCTGTGGAATTCTCTGCCTGTTGAGGTGGTTGGGTCAGAGACTGTACAGACTTTTAAAAAACGATTGGATGATTTCCTGCAGACACAGAATATTAAGGGTCATAATATTTAATATGTGGATAAAAGCAGCTTGATCCCAGGAGAAATCTGCCATTTTGGGGTCAAGAAGTAATTTTTTCCCAGTATGTTTCATATTGGCGAACGCTTCAGTCTGGGTTTTTTGCTTTCTTTTGGATCAACAGCAGTAGGTAATGTGTGAATGGCTGAACCCAATGGACGCACGTCTTCTTTCAGCCTATCAAGAAGGGAGACGCTATAAAATAACTATACATCTCAAATACATGAACATATAAAGATAACTTTATCATTTCATGAGGGTGTCCAGTATTCAGATGGTAAGTCTGAGAACATTTTGGTACTTTTGCCAAAGATGTCAGCTCTTGATATGTGCACCCATATACTATACGTTCCAGGGTTCTTACTTTAACTGGTCTTCTTTCCATTTGCAAATGAGACTATTTAAATATTTTTTCACGAAACAATGGCCTCATTCAGCTCAAACTAGTGGGGTATATTTATACCCTATTCCAGATATTCCCCATTTGGGGCCAACAAAAGTTTGTGTCTGAGCTCTACACTCCTCCCCACTGTGCCTCTGCAATCTTCTGCTTTGCAACACCCCCCTCCCCTGTCACATATTTTAACTGCTACAGGGAGGGTTCATGCAGGTGCACAGGGACCTTTGACGTATGGCCTCAATGCTTACAACAAGAGTTCGGAGGGCCACTGCTCCCATGTGCCCCCCCCCAAAAAAATAATTAAGGTGGAAACCAAGATAGCAAAAATGTCACAAAAGACTAATAAGAAAACAGAACTGTTGTTGGTTTTATATAATAAATAAGAAGCACATGAAGGAATTTAAAACTGAGTGCTCCAGGAGTAATTCAAGTATTACTATACAATAATCACATTACGAATGAACATGATCAGTGGGCATAACTCTGAGAACTGTCTTAACGTGTAGCTTCTCTACCAATATAATTATTACTGAAAGAAAATTTCATCTCAATACGATGTGTCCACTAAAGTGGCCAGATGGCGAAACCAAGGACAGAACAGACATAAACGATTAACATAGTGCCATCACATTTGCCTGCAGAGCTCGTCAGGGATGCTAGTAATTGTTCTCCGCATAACGCATTTCAACCAATACAATGGGCTTTGTTAAACGTACCTCTTCTATAGGTCCATAATCTTCAACAGTAATTAAAACCTCTGGCACACAGGAGTGTAAACATGTTTTTCTTGATTTGTATCAGAATAAAGGATTTAAAAAACAAGATGATGGGTTAAAATGCCACAGACAGGGTGGCAGAGCTGACTGCAGACGGGAGTGAAAGCACTTTGCTGTGCTTTATAGCTGACCTCTTATTTTCGTATAGATTCTGTGTCTCCCCATCTGGTTTGCGACCCCCTTTTTGTGATATACTACTGCCTGGAGTTGGGGAGCAGGTGCTGATGCGGATTCCTTAACGTCTGTGCCGGTACTGGGCTGCAGGCCTATAGGTGCAGCCTACTGCCTCCAGGATGTGGCGGTTGGGACATCTGGTCCTTTTCTCCCCCCTCACCCCTACTTTCTTTGTGTGTGATGTTGAGTTGCTCTGGGCGAGCCACTGGAGTGGATACCATGCCTCTGACCCCAGATCACCTGGCCCTGAGGCCTTTTCCGTAGCCTCCAGTTCCCTGCGGGATCGTTGGAGAGAGCTGGTAATGCTGGGAAAGGAGGTTTTTGAATTTATTTTTTATTTTTTAAAAAAAATTACTTTTTTTTTGTTTTTCCTTTTTATGCAATCTACTTGCTGACTTGTGGTCTTGTGTGACCATTTACTGCACTGATTCTTTTGTTATTCTGCAAAACCCAAAAATAATTTTTAAAGTTTTTCGATGTGGGGGCCAAAGGATAGATTTGGGTCTAACCACACATACCTAGATATTTGAGAGAAGTGACTGTGGTCAGCGTGCCATTTGATTTTATCCTGACACATAGATGGGGAGTTTGCAATTTATGTAGTTTAGGTTTTGTTCCAAATAGTATAACAGTTTTGTCAGTATTTAGAAAAAGTTTATCTGCAATCCACTTTTCTACCTTTTGTGAATTGTTCTTGCAGCACCGCCTCTAGCTGTGGGAGATTTGGTTTGTTGGTATAGATTACGGTGTCGACTGTGTACATGTGTACAATTGAGGCTTTGCAGACGTTGGGCAGATCATTTATGAATATCGTGACTAGCAGGGGGCTGAGCAGCGAGTCTTAGGGGGTACACCACACGTGACTGGGAAGAGCTGTAAGGAATGGACACTTGTGATGATTGATCGGATACATAGAAACATAGAAAAATGTCGGCAGATAAGAACCTTTCAGCCCATCTAGTCTGCCCAATTACATGGATACTTAACCTGGATTTATCTTTTGTTTAGGATAGCCTTATGCCTATCCCATGCTTGCTTAAATTCAATACGATTGAAACCAGATTAACGTGCGATCACCAGTACTTGAGTTACGTTTTTGTATGGTCTACTGTAGAGATGTGCAGGCCCTATTTTTTTTCAAACCGTTTTTATTCATGTCGGGTTGTTTCGGCAGGTTTTCGTTTCGGTTAATTTCATTTTGTCTAGGGATGCACCAATACTGATACTAGAATCGGTGCCGATACCGGGATCTGCATGAGTACTTGGTACTCGTGCAGAGGCCCCCGATGCCTAAACTGATACCGGAAGCCAGCGCTGGGCTGGCTTGCCGGCCGGTTTCCATTTGGCAGTGCTCGAACGACACTCTGCCAGGCTCCTCCGGGTGTTGTTCCTCCTTCAAGCAGCTGCTGGCAAAGGGTTGTAGCCCGGCGGATCGCCTGGGATCCACCAGATCTTGTGAACTCCGGGATCTCGCGAGACCACGCCTTGTGCGCTGCGTGGTTCCCAATGAGAGGCCGGGCTACAACCCTTTACTGGTGGCCGCTCAAAGGAGGAACAGCACCTGTTGGAGCCTGGCCGAGGGGAGAGAATGTGGGGGGGGGGCAATATATATGTGACCTAAGCCAATATACACTGAGGGGCCAGATTATTATGACCACCCCATCAGTACTTCTTTGGGCCACCTTTTGCCTTCAATACTGCGGTGATTCTTCTTGGCATTGACTCCACGAGATGTTGAAAGGTGATGCGAGGAATCTGACACCATGCTTGATAAATAGCACTGTCCAGTTCTGTGAGATTTCATGGTTACAGAACTAGCTGCCTGATGGCTCTTTCAACTTCGTCCCACAAATGCTCAATTGGATTGAGATCTGGTGATTGCGGGGGCCACCTAAGCAATGTAAATTCTCCCTCATGTTCCTGAAACCACTCCTGCACAATACGAAGCAACGCACAGGTGATATGATTTTTTGCTCAGGGATTGCAGGATTCAGTCTGCATTTCCCCAAGGTAAACCTTAAAATTTGGCCTGTTAGGGGTACTTGAGGACCAGGGTTGGAAACCACTGCTGTATATCCAAAGGCCACTCCTTCCATGACAAGGTCCGGCCATCCCTTCCCATTATTAATACCTCCCAGGATGAGGACTCCTGTTACAAATTAAACATGTAACTAAGTAAAATCTAAACGGTTATATTGGCTTTTAAATTTAAGGTCTAGTAAGTATACCTAAATTGTTTGTTACATCTGGACTAACTAAAAGCCTTCCCTCAGCTCTCTGGATGGGAGGACCCACCCTGTGAGGGAATCCTGAGGGGGACCATGGCATGAAGGAAAGCACTAGACTCAGGGTTTATATTAGGGTTGCACCGATACTAGTATCGATATCGGTGCCGATATCGGGGGTACTGCATGAGTACCAAGTACTCCTGCAGTACCCGGTATTTTTTTCTGATACCGGAAGCCGGCATTGAGCCGGCTTGCCGGCATCCGAGGGGCTGCGGCGGCTGTCCGAATGCTCTATCGGCATTCGGACAGGCCCTGCAGCTGCTCTCCGCATTGTTTAATACTTACCTTCCTGAGCGACGCCGGGAAAGTCTTTGCGCGTGCTCCTTGAAAGGTCCCCAGCCGCGACCACGTGGCACCACGTGATCGCGGCTGGGGTCCTTCCAACGAGCGCACGCGCGGAAACTTTCCCGGCGTCGCTCAGGAAGGTAAGTATCAACAAAGTGAGGAGAGCAGCTGCAGGGCCTGTCTGAATGCAGATAGAGCATTCGGACAGGCCCTGCAGCTGCTCTCCGCTCATACTTACCTTCCTGAGCGACGCCGGGAAAGTTTCCGCGCGTGCGCTCGTTGGAAGGACCCCAGCTGCGATCACGTGGTCCCGGCTGGGGACCTTCCAAGGAGCACGCGCGAAGACTTTCCCGGCGTCGCTAAAGGGAGGTAAGTAGGAGGGGAGGGGGCAAATCCACGAGCTGGGGAGGCAAATCCACGAGCTGGGGGGGGCAATATCCACCAGCGGGGGGGGGGCAATATCCACCAGCGGGGGGGGGGCAAAATCCACGAGCGCGGGGGGGGCAAAATCCACGAGCTTGGGGGGGGCAAAATCCACGAGCTTGGGGGGGGCAAAATCCACGAGCTTGGGGGGGGCAAAATCCACGAGCTTGGGGGGGGCAAAATCCACGAGCTTGGGGGGGGCAAAATCCACGAGCTTGGGGGGGGGTAAATCCACGAGCTGGGGGGGGGGGCAAAATCCACGAGCTGGGGGGGGCAAAATCCACGAGCTGGGGGGGGGCAAAATCCACGAGCGCGGGGGGGGCAAAATCCACGAGCTGGGGGGGGGCAAAATCCACGAGCTGGGGGGGGGGCAAATCCACGAGCTTGGGGGGCAATATCCACCAGCGGGGGGGGGGCAAAATCCACGAGCTGGGGGGGGGCAAAATCCACGAGCTGGGGGGGGGCAAATCCACGAGCTTGGGGGGGGGCAATATCCACCAGCGGGGGGGGGCAAAATCCACGAGCTGGGGGGGGGGGCAAATCCACGAGCTGGGGGGGGGGCAAATCCACGAGCTGGGGGGGGCAAATCCACGAGCTGGGGGGGGCAATATCCACCAGCGGGGGGGGGCAATATCTATGAGACCTGGGGGCTTTATATGAGGTCTGTTCTTATTGGAAAGTGTCACTTGACATAAAATAAAAGTATCGGTACTTGGTATCGGTGAGTACTTGAACAAAAGTATCTGTACTCGGTCTTAAAAAAGTGGTATCGGTGCATCCCTAGTTTATATAAACCGTAGCCATAAATCATTTAGTCTACTTGGATGTAGCAGGGTCAATCGTATAAAAAACCATTAACTGCTAGGCATAAAAACCTGAATTCTAGGCATGAAATCACTTGGGATTACAGTCAAAACACATCAATTTTAAAGTCTTTATTCTACCTAGTTGCCCTCCACTTTTTGCCAGATGTTTCTCCCAGGTCTCACCCATCTCTTTCCTGATTAGGCTTATCTTTCATGCACCATGATGTCCCCTTCTCTCTGTTAAATACTCTTGCAAGATGTCATTACCATGGAGATGTCATTGATGTGCTGCGGTGCCTGGTGACATTGCAATGCCATGTAAACATTTGTTCTTGTAGCAGTTCTCATGGGACACGTTATATTTAGACAACTATCAGTTGTTTGTTTCGTTCCATGGTGCACAATGTAACAAGATTAGGGACCTCTCATTTACCTAGACATCTGCTCATTGCATGACAGCAGAGGTAGCTATAAAATTATTTTGAAACCTACATACTTATTCAGTTTGTCTACACCAATATTTGCCAAGTGACAATGCTGTATGTTTGTCTAGTTGTACTTTTAACAGATTTAGATAATGTTTATTACCTATAAAGTTGGTTCCTTTAAATACACCTTAGGGCATTTATATATTTTTTCCAAAACAAATTAGTGCCTGGACTTGGTTTAATCACAGTGAAGCTAGGTTTGTGAACATGGAAAAACATGCAATATCCCATAGTTTACAATAAAATTCAAATTCTCATTGGCAAAATACCATGTAAAAATCATGGCACAGTTGCTAATGTGTCTGATGAAAAGGGCATGAAAACTTAAATACAAAAGGGCCCTTTTCTAAGGTTTGTGTGAAAGGGCAGATGCTACTGGAAACCCTGAGCATCTGGCATTTAACACTTGTATTATGATGGAGCTGCTTTCTCAGCAGCTACAGCCATAATACTTTGTGGGTGGTAAAAGATTCACACAAATCATATCTGGCCAGGCGGCAGAGTGATTTGCGGAGGTCCACATGGAACTATTTGTGTACATCTAACGCAGAGCGTGGAAGCAGTGGATCACGCCGCTCTCACCACTGAGGAATCTGAGGAGAGTATGGGATGTACTGGTGAGGTTAGGTCATTGTGTTATAACACCAGGGTCTGTGCTGTTTTGTTACCTAAAAAGTAGGGCTGGTACTGATTACAATTTTCATGTTCAATTAAGCGATATTTTTTTTTATAAACGCACATACAGATCCAACTACTTTCAGCTGATCTGCTTGGGCCCTGGGTCTTGTCTGGGGCCTGGGTCTGTTACGGTTGCCCCCTCAGGAGCCATGGGGGGGTCCTTTGTGCTGTGTGTTTTCTTAAGCCCTTTAGGCCTGTATGTGTCTTTCTGCATTATGCAGAACCCTGGACACAGGATACAATAGAACAAGACAGGACAGTACACACACACACACACACACACAAGGAAAGCCCTGCACTGGTGTAAGGTCCTTGAATGGCCATCTATACAGAGTGGGAAATATACACAATGAAATAACAGGGTTAAACCAGACTTGACAAAGGAATATCTAGCAACAACGGAACTAGAAAGATATCCTTGAGGTGGTCTCTATAAACCAAAACAATGAGCTGCTGCATTTGATACACACAAAATACAGAAAACATGAACCAGCAAACCAATATGCAGTACCAGGGATATATCGCAAGAAACGTCACGATAAAGCTATGAGTCATGAACTAAGATAACAATATACGGTACCAGGGGGGTTAATAGCAAGAATCGTCAGGATACAAGACCAGAAGTCATAAACCAGGATATCCAAATACAAAATGCAGGAGCACAGCAAAGAAGATCTATACTGGATCAAGGAACTATCGCACTGTTGGCCATTTAAGGCCCCCGGCACACGAGCATATTTACGGCTCATGTGCGCCCACACTTCCCTGCATCCGTGCGTTTTTGACGGGGAAGGCCATCCACCGGACGTGAAAAAGCTAAACGGACGCTGACAGGATACAAAGCGCGATTCTCCATAGGATGATCGCGCTTTGTACGCTGAGCGCAGAGAGTGGACGTTCCTTCCTTCCATTCTCTCACAACGCTCGTGTGCCACCAGCCTAAATAGGGCAGTGCAGGTCATGTTACCACAGGTCTGATCAGACACTGAGACTCCAGGGGCGGAGAGCCAAACAGATTAACCCTAAAAACCATGAGGGCTGAGAAGAGCTCTCAGCACCAGTGGGCCTGGCTGGGAGAACATAACAGGGCCCTGCTGTGGTTTGGCTGGGTCCGAGGCTGGACTGAGACCGGCAGCACCATGCTCACCGCTCCTCCACTGCCTTACTCTTCCTGCACCAGTCGCTATGTGTGACGGGTGCGTCACACACGTTACTGGAGGGTGGTGCCAACCAGCTTGCTTCGCACGCTGCTGTATGGTTTATGCGCATGCAAATATATTACTGTACTTTAACCAATTTAAAGACCCTTATGCCTATTAAATGACACTATTCGCAGACATAAGCCTGTTGCCACTCTTACCTCTCAAACCTTCTATTTTGAGAAAGCCCTATTCATGCAAACACTATAGGGGTTATTCACTAAGCACTGAATTTGCCCCTGAATTGCACCGAATGATGATTTTCGTGGCAGTTTGTCTATTCGCTAAACTGTCAATTTGCCAAATACTGGCGACTTGACGAAATACGGTGCAGTTCAGTGATCTGTGGCAGCAGCCAAATTGTCCAATACAGAAGAAATTGATAATTCACAGAACGCCAAAGTGTCAGAGAAATGCCCTGATTTTCAGTGATTCTGTTTAAACAGGGTTTCAATGTGTGTAAAAGAAACACATTTAAGAAATATACCTTTTTGATGAATTTCCCCCGTTTAAGTTTTTTTATTCTGTAACAGACCTTATTTTTTATAGTACCTTTTTCATTAGATATATTTTAATACAATTTTAGTACTTTAAACAACACCTATTATGAGAATATAAGAGTTTTTTTGTTTTTCCCCAAGTCCGGGGGATTTCGACAAGGCCAGTTCGCTGACGTTCTCAAACTTCTTTGTGGGACTTCAGCAATTCCATCTTTTGCGCACTATGATGACTCTACAGTGAATAATGAATCCAGTTTCGGCAACGTGGAATTGCAGAGATTTCGGCGCTTTGAATAACCTCTATGTGTAATGATTGTGTGCGCTTTGTTGTATAGGTTTTCTTTTTTCTATAATACCAAGTAGTAGTAGTATTTCTAGTGATCAGTGTACACACATATCTACAATAACAACTTCAAGTCTTCACATTTTTCTATCAATCTTAAGTAATGGAAACAATACCAGTCTATAAAGTTTCTTGCTTTTCTTCACATATCCCCATCATTACCAGCCATTCTTTTTCATAACCAAACATGGATTTTATGAGGATTTCTCTTCACCATGCATGTTCTTAGATTTTTAATCGATTCCCTTGCATTTCACCCCACAGACAGAGAATGCTACACATATTCACTCTTCCTGTATTGCTTTCATGTGATTGCCCTCGCTGCGTTAAACATTGTTTAGCTCACCCTGTGTTTATATCAGTAGCTTTTTCCATTTGGTGCATTTTTTTTAAAATTTGTACCAGTAGGTTATTCACATCATGATTAGGAGTCTCACAATTTGATAGCTGTCAGGTCACCACAGACAAACCATTACTGGGGTCACACTCAACTTTGGCAAACACTTAGACACGCAGTACTCTCATCGACTTTCACCGACAGAGAAAACACCACTCAGTTGGCAAGTCACAATTTTACTTTATTTATAGACATGCTTTGAGGAGTTGAAATGTCAACACACATATTGAAATTCACTTCAATATTTTGTACTAAGATCTTACGGGAATCACTATTTTCTGCATTACTGTCACTGTTCACACTTAAATATTTTTACAGTAAAAGATGCAGAGTCCTTTTTATTACAGAGATGACCGGTTGATCTGCAGTCTGATTTCAACACAAAACTGTGAGCCATAACAACAAACATACACCTGCTGTGTACGTCAACAGTAGAAATGGTTTTGAAGTTTGTGGTCTTGACCGATAAGCATTTAAAAAAAATGTAAAACCTGACAAAAAGGATAGGGGTGTTTTGCAGACAGATTTGAGGGAAGCAATGATTGTTTGGAAAAAAAGGTGCTCTTAAAAGTTACAGTAACATTAATGTAAGGGCTGGGCAACGTACACAGGTGCCCTGTGGCTCATTTACAGTTGTTTCTATAAAACATTGTTTTTCTGTATTCTAACAATGTAACATGAACTGGACTAACAGTAATATAATTGCCTCATAAAAGCTAACATGGTAGTTGCGGTTACTACAGAATTAGAATGTGTGTACAAGTTGAACTTTAGACACAGCCTGTAAAATTTGGACAGCGGACAGGGTTTGCTGTAACTCTGGTTCCAAACCTTTTTGAACGATCTGTAACGTTTGTACATTCTGGCTTTCAGGGGGAAAAGGATATACTGTTGGTAAATTCTGTATGTTTTCATTTGTTTGACATGTTTGACCACTTGGTGTAGGCCTTGAGTTAATGTTTTGCAACAGTTGCGCAGATTTATAGTTTGTGTTATCTGGACTCGCGCTAATACTTTGTCCGCTTTGTAAACTCTGCCCATTATCAATAATTGGTATGTTTTGTGACCCATGCATATTATCCACGACGTGCAGCGTTCTCTCTCCTGATTGGTTCTGGATAATAAATAATTTTTGACCACACGAGATACTAGAGGTGTGCTCTAAATTGGATGTGGGCTGAATCTGAACATTATGCACATTTTGTATTCTCTGCATATTTTCAACTTCTTGTACACAGAGCTGTGTCTGTTCTCCATTAGAATTTTGCAGGATAAGAACATTATGCAAACCTTCTTCAGTCTGTATCGCCTCAAACTGAACATCTTGAGTCTCCTCTAAGGACTGGAAATTGTTATTGACTGTAGAACTCAATAACTGTTGCCCAGCAGAATTTTGAACCATAACCAAGTTTTGATTATCAGTCTGACCACCTTCTGTTCCTGGAATAGTTTGTATCTGAATGCTACCTGGTGAATGTGATGTGCGCTGTAGCTGTACAGCCGATATGTGGCTGTTGCTATTATTTAGAGCATGTGTAGAATGTATATCTTCTGAAGGGGATAGAGCTTGGAATTTTATGGTGGAGTTTTCCTGAGACGGAGCTAATGTCTGAAGATTAACACTGGTGAAGTCTGATGTACTGGGCAACGATTGAACCTGTAGGCTAGGAATCTTCTCCAAGGTAGAATGGTTATTTATCTGCATGGTTGATAAGAATGGTGGGCTGTTATCAATCACATTCTGCAGTAAAATAACGTTTTGGCCTAAAGCTAGGGACTGTGTTGTGGGGGTCTCCTGGATAGCATGTATCTGAATGTTCTGAACTTGCTGCACATTTGGGGCAAGAAGAAGATTTTGATTAAGAGCGAAATTACAAGAGGCAGAAGACGTCTTCGCTTTGTATCTGTTGTGTTCAGGTTTACTCTGTTGTGTATTATTTGGCATCACCATTAGATTTGAGGATTCTGAAACCACTGGAATCTTTTGTGGAGCCTGAATTAATTGAGAGCTGGGCAGCAATAAGAGCTTGGGGGTGTTATTTTGCATTGTTTGCAATAAGAAATATGTTTGTGAAGTTGAACTTCTAGGTTGGTAGCCAACTTCTATATTCACTGGTGTAGATATGCTAGGGAACAGCTGTACTACATCAGAATTTGGAGTAGCTTTTGTTCTCTGACACTCTTGCAAACTGCTTGCGTTAGATACTACATGAGTACGCAAATGACGTTGTAGGTAAGAGGCCATAACAAAGCCTTTGCTACAAATTGAGCACTTGAAGGGCCTGTCGCTGGAGTGAGTACGCTGGTGCAACTGCAAGTTGGAGGAATGCGTGAAAGTCTTGTCACATTTTTCACACTTGTAAGGCCGCTCTCCTGTATGGGTCCTTTCATGCTGGCGCAGATTGGAGGTTTGAGTAAATGTTTTGCCACATATCACACAGGCAAACGGGCGCTCGCCTGTGTGTAATTGTCTATGCCGACGAAGACAAGATGTGTTTTTGAAAGACTTGCCACATTCTGTGCAACTATATGGCCGTTCCCCTGTATGCAGTCTAAGATGGTATTGATAGTGAGAGGACCATTTAAACGTCAAGCCACATTCTGCACACTTAAATGCTCTCACACCAGTATGCACACGTTGGTGTATAGATAGTAAAGAAGAACGCTTAAAAGCCTTCCCACACTCTGAACATTTGTAAGGCCTTTCTCCAGTATGATCTCGCATGTGATAGCGAAGGCCTGAAGAACCTTTAAAAGCTTTGCCACACTCGGTACACTTGTATGGGCGATCGACAATCTCCACTGCAGCGGAAACACTGGAAGGTTGAACTACCTCTATCGTCTGAGGGCATGTAACTTCTGCTTCTGTTTGAATCAGTTGCTGTTCTTCTGTATGTGTACGCTGGTGTATAAGAAGACTGGGGAGATGTACAAAGGTTTTCTCACAAACCGAACACTTGTAGGGTCTCTCGCCGGCATGACAATTCTGATGGCGTGCAAACATGGAGGCATTTTTAAATAACTTATTGCACGTCATGCATGAATAGGTCTGCTCTTCCTCGTGACTCTGTTGGTGACTTGCAAGCAAATCTTCATTCTTAAATGTCAGATCGCATACAGTACATTTGAAAAGCATTTCTACGGTCTCCATTGCTGCTGTGGTGTTCAGGAACACGTCAGACTCTGCATGTACAAATGCTTGCTCGATGGTATGAGACTGCATATGCTTTTGCAGAAAAGACTCCGAAATAAAAACTTTACCACACAACTCACATTTGTGCGAGAACTTTCCACTATGAGTACGTTGGTGGAGCAAATGGTTGGAGGAGTGAGTGAAGGACTTGCCACATTCAGTACACTTGTAAGGACGCTCCCCCGTATGAATGCGTTGGTGTTGTCTCAAGTTAGTAGACTGCGTAAAAGCCTTTCCGCATACATTGCATACGTAAGGTCTTTCTCCTGTATGAATATTTTTGTGGCGTCTTAAACTAGATGAATTCTTAAAAGCTTTATCACAGACATTACATTTATATGGCCTCTCTCCAGTATGCTGCCTTACGTGGTATTGGTAGTGAGAAGACCATTTAAAAGACATTCCACAAATGTTGCATTTGAAGGACTTCTCACCTGTGTGAACACTCTGATGGATCTGCAACAGTGAGGAGCGTTTGAAGGCTTTGCCACAGTCTGCACATTTGTAAGGGCGTTCCCCCGTATGGCTTCTTTGATGGTATAATAGGGCAGAGGAGCCTTTGAAAGCTTTTGGGCATTCTGAACATTTATAAGGTCGCTCACCGGTGTGTGTTCTTTGGTGATGGATCAGTCTAGATGACCATTTGAACACTTTACCACATTCATGACACTCGTATTGATTGTCACTGATTTCTGCAGATTGTGCAGGTGTTTCAAGCTGCAATACGGTAGTCTGAACATCCATCATTTCCAGTGGTTGTCCTCCAACCATTTTTAATATCCTGGTTGAGAAAAGAAAGAATAAAAACGGTTAAAAGTCACATCAAATGGTAAGTGCTTTTCATCAGTGAATACCATAACGCAGGGGGTCAACAGTCTCACCATCCAGATGTTCTTGGACTACATTTCCCATGAGGCTCTGACAACCTTAGGAGTAGCTAAGCATCATGTGAGATGTAGTTCCAGTACATCTGAAGGGCAAGGCTAGTGAGCCCTGCCATAATGACTTATTGGCCACGATTGCGGTGTATATCTGATCACGACAAAGTTTACAAAGAATCCACGGTGCCAAAGATTTTGTTGCTGGGATTAACAGAACCAATGACCTCATATTCCATCCACTCGCCCCATAACCAATTTCTTTAATTATAGGTCCATGGGAAATACTTTCAATATATACAGGTTCGGCTTAAGACGCTTTTGAACGTCAAGAACCAAATACATACAAAGGCATGTCAAGACAGACCACCAGAGAGGTTAATAGACTGTATACTGTGCACAATTTATTCAGAAAGTTCTTTGCTGAAAACTGTAAATAATTTTTTTTGCCCCCATAGCGGCATCCCGAGTGTGGGTCGGGGTTAAATTCCTATGTTGGAAGCGGTAACCCTGAGCAACACTCGGGATGCCGCTGGATACATCACCTCTCCCTGCGCTCCCTCGATGTCCCCAGCTGCATCCTCCAGCGACCACGACCTCATTACTCGCGAGAAGGCATCCAGGAAGTATGAGGTCGCGATCGCCGGAGGAGACTGCATAGATCATCGAGGGAGCGAACGGAGAGGTGATGTATCCAGCCCGAGTGTGTCTCAGGGTTACTGCTCTCAGCAGTGAAATTTAACCCTGAGACACACTTGGGAACACTACCAGGGAGGTTAACTAGAGGTGAAACTCAGGAGAATTGGCAGGAGAAGAGAACAATCGAGACCAAATAGCTGATTTGGAAAGGGAGATAAAATGGGAAAACTTTTCTGGTTTGGTTATTTTGACCTAGAATTTTGACTTCTGCCAATTCTCCTGAGTTTCACCTTTAGTGAATAGACCTGTAAATTGTAGGATCGGATTTGCTAAATACTGCATCAGAGCTGCCAAACTCGGTCCCCCTCAGATGTTTCTGAATTACAGCATTCTGCATTACAGCTTACAAAGCATTCCGGGAATTTTAGGCAATCAACATTGGAGGGGATGGATTTTAAACACCCCTGCACTATACCGAGAGCTGTATATGCCATTAGGTGCGATACTGACTGGGAGGCTCAGTAATTATTGCAGAGCCTCACAAAACATTACCGCAGTGTATAATATAACTTGTGTGACTGCTGGTTTGTGTCCTATGCGTTGTATAAGGTGTGCAAACCACTATTAGAACAGTTTCTTTGTAAACACACAATTGGGTTTTCTTTTCGAAAATGTCTCAAACCTTGCCTGTAGAGAGATCAGGTATAATATTAAAACAGCAGCAAATACAAAATGTAATTATAGTGGATTCAATGACAATATGGGGCCCTATTTCAACCTGACCAGTGACAGAGCAACTCTTTACAGTACATTACCGGCTCCCATACTTTGTATAGGCGCTGATAATGGCCCAGAGTAAAAAAATAGCGAGGGATTCCCTGATCGCTTACTATTCTAGGCTAGAGCTGGTATTCAGAAATGAATTCCCAGCTTGGAGACCCTGGTGTTATGCAATTTCGCCTCTGCAGATTAACACCCAAGAAGGAAAGAAAAAAAAAAAAAAATGACATACTTACCCCTGATGACCCCAGGGCAGAATATCTGCTTCCTATTCTGATCATATACAAAACACTGGGAACGAGCTCCCAGTGTCCTTCCACGACGTGACACAACTCACGGGCGTCAAATATGGTCACCATATAGTCTACTGGCTGCAAATATCTATTAATAATACAGCAGCTTGGTTGTAATGGAGACATTAACATCAAGTCAATATTTTCCCTTGGCAGCTCCCCATTATGTCGGATTAGGGGTCTAAGATTGCAAATACACATGGTGCCATGATTATGGTATGCAGATGGTCTTAATCCGAATACATCAGGTTAGGCTCATTTCACTCGAACTGATGCATCTGCATTTGCAGCAAATAAAAAATATGTTGCTTTTGCACAACTACCCCACGACTGGTGTAAGGCTAAAACGTAAACCATTTAGGACCCTGGCAAAAAAAGAATTTGTTCAGTGCTCGCAGGGCACAGGATGCAGAGCACCTATTCTGTTCATGTGGTCTTCTGTAGCCCCATGACATGTAATCTAAGGTGTCTTACCGCACTGTGGATCACTCTCCTTTCCAGCTCTCTGACCAGGAGTACAAGAGCATGGGTAGGAGGATATCTGAGACTTAAAAGGGACACCACCACTTTACTTGTGCATTACAAATAAAACCACATTATAAAACACATGCTGCTGGGCATTTTTTTCCTATGAAGTAATTGCATGTAAAAAGGAAAGCTAAAGTAAATCCTTCATCTCTTTTTTTTTTTTAACTTCTATTTCTCTGCCTATAGACACTCGTGTATTTTGGCCTAGGCCGACTAGGCCCAGGCCTAGGGCGGCACTTGCCAGGGGGCGGCGGCCCGCACTGGGTGACCCCACCCCTAAAAATATTTTTTTTTTTACTTTTGCAAAGTATTTTACCAGGAAGGATACATTGAGATTTCACTAATTTCAATTTCACTTTCCAGGGGGCAGCAAAAAACCTCACCACTAAATGGGTTACTCACAGAGCACCGAAATGACGCCAACTTTTTGGTGTTCTGTAGTTCCCTGCACTTAGGAGAATAAAATTTCCCCACCCTGCAGTGAATTCACCATTCACCGCAGGGTCCCCAAAGTGCATGGAGTCGGCCGCTGAATGCTGCCACCGCAAACCCGTGGCCTGCTGTTTTCAAAAGAACTACTGAACGAAAATGTCTGGAATTTACATATAAGATCCTATGATTGATAATAAAAAGTTCTGTTAGAGAAAAAAGAAAAACTGCTATTAAAAAAAAGGGGGGAGGGAATTTTGGGCAAAAAATTCTGAAAAATGACTAAAAGGTACTAAAAAAAACCAAAAAACAATAAGTAAAGACTTTTTACTGCAGATTAAAATAAATTATTAGATATTGCATAAAAACGGGAATATTTTTAACATTGAAACCTATGGGGTTCGCCTGAATAAACCTGCTGATTGAAACCACCCAACATCAGGGCATTTCACTGCCATTTCTCTGAGTCTCAGTACCACATGACTGGCTGAACCACATGAAACACACGCGTGCAGCTGCCCGCCCTTTCGTTAACACAGACTCTATTCTGGACTGAACACCCACCGGGAAGGGAATCAAAGCTACAGTGCACCCTCTGACAGTGGCACCCCACTGCTGACAAGATGGCTCCACAGCATAATTGCTGTGTGCTCATATACACTCGGTTTGCTGGGAGTTTTACTGCAGTGGATTCTGATGCACTCATACACACCGCACATTGCATTGCTGGGAGTTTTATTGCTGCGGATTCTGATACGCTGACACACACCAAACATTGCATTGCTGGGAGTTTTATTGCTGTGGATTCTGTGATACACACTGCATAGTACTGTGAGTTTTATTGCCCTGGAGCTCTGGGATACGCTCATACACACTGCACATTTCTGTGGGTTTTATTGCTGTGCAGCTCTGTGATACGCTCATATGCAGTGCACGTTTCTGTGGATTTTATTGTTCAACCAATTAGAGCGCCTGTGATCCCGTTTACTTGACATGCGTGGCTGTTCTTTGTAAAAATGCTTAAATAAAATTATGAAATGTTTAAATTCATCGCAATAGATACATTTGAAGTGTAGGCACTTGGTATCCACTTTTAATATAAAGAGAGGAAAAGGCGGAGCTCTAAGAGGAAAAGGTGGAGCTTAAAGAGGAAGGGTGGGGATTAACCAGGAAGAGGTGTGCCCTTGACAGGAAGGGGTGCCTCAAATTTAAATTAGGGGGTGCACGAGTTTAGTCAGGCCTAGGGCAGCACAAAACCTAAATACACCACTGCCTATAGACACACTGCCAACGTGCTTCTGATGACGCCTAAGGGCGAAACGCATAGAGCTAACTGGCATGACATTTGAATTTACGTTTTAATCTTTGATCTCACACTCTGCTCAAGAGTTAGCAAGTCCTCCAAGGTACAAACGGCTGCCATCACTGCAGGATAGAAACACTACTCCTCTAACTTCTTTTCAACACACCAGTGTTCACTGAGGCCTTGTATTAAGGATTCCTTCGCCTATCTGTCCATTCACCACTTGAAGATCCTAAGGGACAGAAATACTAAGGGGATACACTCACTGTGTACCCGCTCTCTGTTGCTACACACTGTCTCTTCCAAATAGGGATGCACCGATACCACTTTTTTAAGACCGAGTACGAATACCGATACTTTTTAAAAGTATTCACCGATACCGAGTACCGATACTTTTATTTTAGGTCATGTGACCACTTTCCAATAAGAACAGACCTCATATAAAAATGCCCCCAGTTTACATGTATATACCCCCCCCGAGAGATAGATATATATATTTATTTATTTATAAAGGATTTTACCAGGAAGGATACATTGAGATTTCTCTCGTTTTCAAGTATGTCCTGGGTTCAAGAACATTGAAGTGTTACAAAGTAATACAATGTAAGATATTAACAACACAAATATACAGATTAACAGAAAATAAATATGTAGGAAATAGTCATTATGTTACATGTTTACAGGTGCATTCTGTATTGAGGTATGTTAGTAAGGAGCTCGAGTGACTTAAGACTGGTGGAAGATTTGATGGTGTCTGGGAGGTTATTCCATAATTGCGGTGCTCTGTAGGAAAATGAGGATCGAGCCACTGTCTTTTTGTATTGTGGTATTGCAAGTAAGGTGCTGGTCCTGGATCGGAGGTTATAGGATGAGGGAACTGCTAGGGGAAGCAGCCTATTCCGGTAGGGTGGCAGCTTCCCAGAAAATCTCTTAAACACCAGGTTGGAAAGGTGAAGGGTGCGTCTAGATTCCAGCGATGGCCAGTTTAGCTCTTTTAACATGTCACAATGGTGGGTCATGTAGTTACATTGTAATGCAAAGCGGCAGAATGAGTTATACAATGTAGTAAGTTTCTGAAGATGTGTTTGCGGGGCAGCTGCGTACACTACATCTCCGTAATCAATAGCCGCATAAGCATTTGTTGTACAATCTGCTTTCTTACCGCGGGGCTCAGGCAGGATTTGTTTCTGTATAGGGCGCCTAGTTTGGGGTAAAGTTTAGATGAGAGTTTTTCGATGTGAGGGCCAAAGGATAGATTAGGGTCCAAACACAAACCTAGATATTTGAGAGAAGTGACTGTGGTCAGCAAGCCATTTGATTTTGTCCCAACACATAAGTGGGGATTTTGCAATTTGTGTAGTTACGGGTAAAGCGCGGAGTACAGTTAGTCCTAGGATTAACCAGGTAATCCTGACATTACCCAAAACCGCTGGGTAAAACTGCAAAAAAAAAAAAAAAAAAAAAGAATGAAAATTTTGGACTTTACCCGGGTAATTTTAGGACTAACCAACTGCCCTTGGGTAACAGTCTGAAAGAGCTGAAAAATTCGCACTTTACCCAGATAATGTGCAAGTGTGAAGCTTCACCTGGGTAATCTGCAGAGCATCCAACCCCGCTTGGGTAACAGTGAATTTTGCTATGATCTATGGATATTATCAACGAAAATGGCAAAAGACAAACATTAAAATGTATTTCAGATATAATGATTATACAGAGTAACAGGATATGTTTCTTATATCAATGTGAAAGAGTTACATGATCTTTATTATGTGTCATATGTGCTTATATATCATTTATAAAAACATAATAACCATCAGGTTACTCTTTATGTAAGATCTTTAATCTTCATAAATAAATTTTCAGACAATAATGCACAGAGTAGCCTTATGGTTATTTAGTGCGGTTTGTGACTTGTTAATCTTTAATGAACACTATTAAGGCTAGGGTCAGATGAGCGCATTTTGTACAGACTGTGCGTCCGTGCAGTACGGACGTACTTACTGACTGACAACATGGTAGTGACCACAGTGTCAGTTTTTGTCACTGATGTATTTTTTGACTAATGTAGCAGGGAAAATAAATTAAAATGAAAAAACATTCTGTCCGTCAAAAATGCTGGACGTATAAATGCAGTCCATCTGACCTGTTTCATCACGCACACACAAAGCTACACGGACGTTGCAGACGTGGCGCACTCCGCACATCCGTTCTAGCAGTATACGTTCTTGCCTAACCTGCGTCCGTTTGGCGCGTCCGCCATGCATCCGCACTTCTGTGCGGACGTACTTCGTGTGTGGGGCTCCATTGGTCAGAATGCTATGCTGCCACGGACGTACAAATGTGCGGCAACACGGACGTGATAACTGCGCTCGTCTGACCCCAGCCTTAGTTATCTGTCAGATAACAGTTTGCAGCTTTATCTGGGTAATCCTCGGAATTCAGTCATCTGTAACCGGCTAAAAACCCAAGAAAAGCGGAGTACCCAGAGGCGTTTGGATACTTTGCAGATTACCCGGATGAAGTGCGATGTTTAGTTGCACATCACACTTTATCCAGCAACACTAGGGTAATCTGCGAATTACCCGATTAAAATAGAGCATAAATGCAGGGTACCCATGGGCCTCTGGATACTTTGCAGATTACCCGGGTAAAGTCCGAAATTTCATTTCACTTCGGACTTTTGCTAAGGAGGCCTGGGTAATCCTAGGATTAACCGGGTAATCCTAGGATTAACCGGGTAATCCTAGGATTAACCGGGTAATCCTAGGATTAACCGGGTAATCCTAGGATTAACCGGGTAATCCTAGGATTAACCGGGTAATCCTAGGATTAACCGGGTAATCCTAGGATTAACCGCGTAATCCTAGGATTAACCGCGTAATCCTAGGATTAACCGCGTAATCCTAGGATTAACCGCACTTCGGGCTTTACCCGTGCATCCCTACTTCCCAACCAACCAATACGTACTTCGGGTTACCCCCACTTGAAGTTATAGTGTTTCCACTGATTAAAACACTGCTGACTCCAACTTTCATATGCAATTTCAATACAGGAACTCGGAGGCTCCTATTTGCATCAACTTCTTTTATTGCACCACAGCAGCAAAAGATGAATGCAATGAACACAAGAAAAAATAAACATAGGGGCATCCCCCCCCCCCAGCGGGGAGGTCCCAACCCCAGTCCTTGGTACCACCCCCAAGTTTATATATATCCTGAGCCGGAGCAGCTTAAGCCTCGTCTTTTGCTGCTCCCATCAGCTAAGTATCTTTTTACTGCTCTAAGGCTGGGGTCAGACGAGCGTAGTGTTCACGTCCGTATTGCGCCTAAAAGTACGTCCGTGATAGCATGAAAGTAAGTCCATTGGAGCCTGACACATGAAGTACGTCCGCACTGAACTGCGGACGCACAACGGCCGCGGCAAACGGACGCAGTTAGGCAAGAACGTAATACTGCTAGAACGGACGTGCGGAGTCGCCACGTCCACAACGTCTGCATAGCTTTGTGTGTGAGTGATGGAGCGAGGTCAGACGGAGACTGCATTTATACGTCCAGCATTTTTTTGACGGACAGAATGTTTTTTCATTGTAATTTATTTTCCCCCACTCCGTCAAAAAATAACTTCAGTGAAAAAACGGACTGTGTGACCACTACTGCGTCATCCGTACTGACGATGTCCGTACTGCACGGACGTACAGTCCGTAGAATCACGCTCGTCTGACCCCAGCCTTTAAAAGAATTCTGCCGTTTACTGTTTTTAAAAGTATTTTACTGTTGATCTTATTATCTTTGAACATAGTTACATTGATTTCATCGCACTCGAGGCCCCGACTATCCCCGGCTAACACCGCGGGGGTCGGGTGCCCTCGTGACCGGGACGCTGCGGGCTGTCTCGTACGGCTTGGCAGCGTGCCCGGAATTTACTGCTAGTTATTATTAACCATCCCTTTGTACTGGTTGCCGCGGTGACCCTGCGAGCCGAAACAACGCTTGAGCTCCCATCTCAGCGCGTGGCTCCTCGGGTCCTTCACAGTCTGTGGTGCGCGCCGAGATCTCGCGGGATTTCGGCGCCACCATCTTGGATTTCAATTTTGCGCGCTTCTACCACGAACTGCCTCGTGGGATACACACACGCTCCAGATTTTGCTGCAATGTGCCCCGCTCAGCTCCCTCGCCTGGAAAGCCCTTCCTCAGAGACAGACTCAGACTCTGCTTCCAGTGTGCGGCAAGTACATGATCCCTCAGACAGGGATTCCCCCACTCCTCCATCCAAACGCATCTCCAAAACGGCTGTACGTTTTGCCACCCTGGAAGCTAATCTCCAAGCCTCCATAGCATCCACTTTGTCCTCTGCTGTGTCCACCTTAACTGATGCCTTTAAATCATCGATGCATGATGCTGTTAGACAACCTGGGCTCCCTACCCAACCTATTGATGTGACACCTGCTTCGGCAGTACCCATGATTTCAGGCCCTTCTGGGTCAAAGAGCAGTGCTAAAACCAAGCACCTTGATAAAGCTCCTCGAGGGGCTGGCAACCCCGTAAACTTGCCTAAAAAGACGAGGTCGCCTCGCGTAAAAGAGCCCCTGACCGCGGGGCAACAGTAGCGGTTCTTGAGAAACGGTCCAAATCTGCAGATTCAGACCAACTCCCAGAAGGCATCGTGTCCGGGGAGGATGAGGGGTTAGAAATCCACGCCCCGAATGATCCAGACCTGACGGTCGATGGGGAGCAAAACCCGCCACCACCACCTCTGTTGTCTCAAAAAAATGTGGTGTGTGACCCGCGTGGCCAGCCTATGTTCCACGCTTCTGAGGTCTTACACCCGAGATCCTCGGCCTGGACGCCCCTTCCACATGTGGAAATGTGGGTTGACGCTAACATGCGGTCCCCTATGGATCAGGCTACGAGAGCCAATTTCAAGGCCGAATGCCCCCGCCCCACCACTGCGGGGAAAACATGCCTCACGCCCAAAGTAGATGAGGACATGTCGGCCAAACGTGGCATTGAACATGCTCTGCGTCTTTGTGAGGACAAGGTCCTGGATGTGGCGGCTCCATTAATTTTCCTCCTGGACTCGGTGGAGGACGCCCGTCTAAACGATACCCCCTTAGACCCTATAGATGTCTCCGGCTGGCTACAGAGGTCCCTATGCCTCTTGGGGGGCGCTAATGCCGCAATCGCTGCCGAAAGTGCAAGTCGATGCTAATGCGAATGGACACACATCTTACCTCCCAGGCTGTAAAAGATTTGGGTGCCAAGGCACAGGGCCTCCTTTTTGGGGAAAAATCCATTAAAAACCTGGGATCGTACTCTGGCACTTTCACCCAGTTGGACAAAGTGGAGGCAAATATGAAAAAAGTTTTTCCCCTAATCGAGTTTTTGGAAGAGCTGGCAGAGGAAGGGGCCGCTTTGCTGGCAGGAGAGGTGCTTCGGGCACCGACAGAGGCTCCTTTAATTCAGCCACTTACAATCAGCCTGCGGGCTTTGCCGGAGTTTCCTCCCGCTCCCGTCCCTGGCGTGGACGTGACTGCCGAGGTTTCCAGTATCCCCGTCGTGGAGCAGGTGAGACTACCTCAGATTATTCCTCATTTAAATGTGGTTATTGTGGGTCGCATTGCACGCTTCACACACACATGGGAAAGGCTCACATCAGATCCTTGGGTCCTGCGCACTGTACAGGGTTTTCCCATCACGTTCACCGACCTGCCCCCGGTTCAGACAAACCCTCCTCGACCGTTAAAATTCTCAATCGCCCACGAGGCGTTGGTAGACGCGGAGGTACGAGCTCTGCGGAGCAAAGGAGCCATAGAGGAGGTGACTCCGGAGGGGCCCCGCTTTGTAAGCAATCTGTTCTTGGTGCCCAAGAAAGGGGGCGACATGAGGCCGGTGATAAATCTGAGAGACCTCAATGTGGGAGTGGAATACAACCACTTCAAGATGGAGGGCATACACACCCTCAGGGAAACTCTAGTTTACAGAGATTGGATGGTAAAACTGGATTTAAAGGACGCATACCTGTCCGTGCCTATGGCGCCCGCAATTACCTTTGTTTCATATGGCGAAATCACGTATGGCGGTTCACCTGCCTCCCATTCGGCCTCGCCTCAGCTCCGTGGTGCTTCACAAAACTCATGAAGCCGGTCATTGCCTCCCTGCGCGCCCAGGGAGTCCATCTAGTCATCTACCTGGACGATGTCCTGTTAATGGCAAATTCCATCGAATTACTGAGACTCCATCTATAGTGGACAATTTCCCTACTGCAAGACCTGGGATTTCTGATAAATCAGGAGAAATCCTTATTGGTGCCAACCCGGAGCATAGAGTTCCTGGGATTTCTTGTCGACTCCGTCGCCATGACCCTCAGTGTTCCACCGTCCAAGGTCCGCTCCCTTCGGAAGGACGTACGCTCTCTATTAAGGAACCCTGCTCCGTCACTGCCATCCCTGGCTCGAGTCATCGGAGTCCTCGCGGCAACTCGCTTGGCAATTCTTCCTGCTCCCCTACACTATCGAGCCCTCCAGACCTGGAAGGCCCGTTTTCTCCGTTTGAATCCAGACTACTCGCAGAAGGTGAGGCTATCAGACGAGGCGAGGGAAGACCTCCGCTGGTGGCTCTCCGACTGGACCAGATGGAACTCTCGTCCAGTGATGGACCCGATCCCGACTATGACTATAGAGTCGGATGCCAGCCGCAGGGGCTGGGGTGCCCGATGCGGGCACCTGGAGACAGGAGGTCGGTGGTCCCCCTCAGAAGCAGAGGCCCATATCAACGTGCTGGAACTCTTAGCAGCGTTCTTCGCAATTCAATGCTTCGCCAGACCCGGAGCTCAATGCGTTCTGATACGCATGGACAACAAGGCGGCGGTCCGTTATGTCAATGCTCTGGGGGGCACTCGATGTCGAGACTTGACATCCACGGCCCGCGACCTATGGGAATTCTGCCTGCAGAAAGGACTCTTCATAGTGGCCGAATTCATCCCAGGCCTGTGCAACACGGTGGCGGACTGGAATTCTCGCCATCTGACAGACAGCGGGGACTGGCGTCTACTACCATCAGTTTTCGACAACATCGCTACTCTCTGGGGTCCACTGCAAGTAGATCTCTTTGCGTCCAGACTGAATCATCAATTGCCGATTTCTTCAGCTGGCGCCCGGACCCGAAGGCACTGGCCACAGATGCCCTGAAGCTTCGATGGCCGCAGGGTCGTCATTACGCCTTCCCTCCGTTTCGGATATTATGCAGAGTTTTATCCGCGCTGAGAGAGCAAGGGGCGGAGTTGGTACTCCTGACCCCGTTCTGGCAGTCCCAACCCTGGTATCCTGACCTGTTGGAACTGGCGATAGATGTGCCGAGGGTGCTGCCCTGCCCAACGAACCTGTCAGACCCGGAGGGCCTACCACATCCCTTGGTAATGGGGGAATCGGTTGATGTTGGTGGCGTGGTTGGTTTCAGGTTCGCCTGGCAAACCGCAGACGTTTCGGAGGGAACGGCTTCCCTACTACAACAGGCCTGGGCTCCAGGCACACGGAACGCCTATAAGTCGGCATGGGACCATTGGCACCGCTGGTGTTTGGGACGGGGCCACGATTCCCTTACTGCCCCTGTAATGGTGGTGTTGAATTTTCTGTCGTCCCTGTTTGATTCGGGTTTGGCTTTCCGGACTATCAATGTGTATCGCACGGCGATCTCGGCTAGTCATGTTGGTTTGGAGGGCGTCCCGGTGGGTCGCCATGCCCTGGTGTGTCGCTTACTCAAAAGGTGTTCGTCTCTCCCGGCCTCTCGATATTCCTCGACCTGGGACGTTTCTTTGGTTCGAGTTTTTGCGTGGCTGGCCGGCTAATGACGATCTGTCGTTGAAACAATTATCCGCCAAGTTGTTAGTCTTGTTATGTCTGATTTCCTGCAAGCGTGTGGGCGATGTTAGGGCCCTGGACTTCCAGGTCCGTTCCTTTACACCGGAAGGGGTTCGGTTTGATGTTTCCAGACGTACGAAGACGGCTATTCGTTCAGTGTTCTACCCCGCTTTCGCTGGTGATCCTCAATTGTGCCCGGTGCGGTGTCTTCAGGCCTATGAAACTCGCACGGTGTCCCTCCGTGATGCCCCGGTTTCTCCGTTGTTTGTGTCTTTCCGGCTCCGCATGCCCCGGTGTGCTCCTCTACGTTGGCGAGGTGGGCCCGATGGCTTTTGGATTTGGCAGGCGTTGATGTGTCGCGCTTTGGGGCGCACTCTATGAGGGGGGCCACAGCCTCCAAGGCGTTTGCTTCGGGTTGTAGACTTGAGGATTTGATGAAAGCGGCAAATTGGTCGCAGGAATCTACCTTTCGCCGTTTTTATTTTCGCCCGCTCACCCATATGTCTCAGGCTCTGGTGCGTTAAACCTGCAAATAGGACCCTCCGAGTTCCTGTATAGAAATTACTAAATTTTCCTACCAAATGTGACGGAAAGTTTAGATTTTAATAAGGACTCGGAGGCGAGTATTTCCCACCACACCCTCCCATTCTCATGTTGACTATATACTGCTAATAAATCATTGAACATCAAGTTTTTACTTGGGTGACGGGGGAGGGGGATCCATTGACGGGGTTTTAACCTGTCCACTTTTGGGATGTCCCCTTATGTAGCTATGATGGACCACTTCCAACCAGTGGGTGGGTGCTTGTTGTTGGATTCCTGACGGGTTCCCTGTTCTAATGCCTGGCTCGTGTTTGTGTTCTCTTCACCTCCTCATGAATGCTGCGAGACTTCACTTCCCGACTGGTTCGGTTCCTCGTTTGCCGCCATTGGCTCTTCGTTCGCCGCTGTTGGCTGTTTTGGTTTCTGAAGTTAGCTGCTAAAAGAAGAGGCTTAAGCTGCTCCCGCTCAGGATATATATAAAACTTCGGGGTGGTACCAAGGACTGGGGTTGGGACCTCCCCGCTGGGGGGGGGGGGGCCCCTATGTTTATTTTTTCTTGTGTTCATTGCATTCATCTTTTGCTGCTGTGGGTGCAATAAAAGAAGTTGATGCAAATACTCGCCTCCGAGTCCTTATTAAAATCTAAACTTTCCGTCACATTTGGTAGGAAAATTTAGTAATTGCGGTTTATTTAGAACTTGTTTCTTTTGTTGTATTTTTCCAATGATACAATATTTACCAACCGCTTTGCGGCTCTTTTTTATCTAATCTGTTATTTAACAGATAAGGCAGCAGGGGGGCTATTGTCCTGCCTCTGCTACCTGAGATATTACAAGGAGTTTAAAAGACTTCTAATATACACTCTGGTGATGCCCTTTGAATTCATTCCACACAATACAATGATGGGAGTAGGTGGTCAACCCATAGACTCCATTATATGGCCAAAGCCACCCAGAAAGGAGCAAGTGATTTAAAGATACTGAGGGGGGGGGGGCAGTTTCAGCACAAAAGATATTCAAAATGGATGAACCCAGTGACACATATAGAGTGAAATATTTTCATAAACGGGAGAAAAACAAAGCACATGTAAGATATTGGCAACACAAACATTTCATTTTTTATCGGTAGTGTCCCTTTAACCCCTTAAGGACCTAGGACGTACCATGTACGTCATTGCAGCGGGTCTCTCTTAGACCCGCTGACGTACATGGTACATCCTGCCGTTTTTTGAGCGCTGGAAGCGATCGGATCGCTTCCAGCAGCTCAAACGCCATTGCAGGCTGCCTGGGAGTCCAGGCAGCCGTGCAATGGCGGTTAGAAGTGCCGGGGCACCATGTGATCGCTCCCCGGGAGCGGTAGGGGTAGGGTTAGGGGTAGGGGTAGGGTTAGGGTTAGGGGTAGGGTTAGGGTAGGGTTAGGGGTAGGGTTAGGGGTAGGGGTAGGGTTAGGGTAGGGTTAGGGTAGGGTTAGGGGTAGGGGTAGGGGTAGGGTTAGGGGTAGGGTTAGGGTTAGGGGTAGGGTTAGGGGTAGGGTTAGGGGTAGGGTTAGGGGTAGGGTTCTAAGGGCAGGGTCATCTTGGGCTGAGTGGGATGTTCCTAGCCTGCCTCATCAGAGAGGCAGGCTAGCAACATCCAATCAGAAGTTAGAAAAAAATCAAAATAAAATTTCTAATTTGTCAGGTCAGGTCAATATTTTGTAAAATATTGGCTCTGACCTCTTTGATTCTCCCTCCCTCTCCTCACTTGTGTTTTTGGTGAGCGAGAGAGAGATATCAGATTTGACAGGTTAGAGATTTTAGTGAGATTAGAAAAATTGAGGCAGATTTAGAGAGATTTTAGGGAGATTTAGAAGAATTGAGGCAGGTTTAGAGGGATTTAGAGAGATTTAGTGTTTATTTGTATTTTCTTGTGAAACCCAACGGTTCTTCTAAGAACCAACAATCCGCTTATATATATATATATATATATATAATAATTATAAAATTTTATAATCTATTATATATAATGTCTGAGAGGGTGTACAGCGCCGAGGAGGCATATGCCATCCTGGCGTCAGAATCTGAGGCATCTGCGTCAGACTCAGACCCTCATTTCGACCCCGCTAATTGCTCAGAGACGTCGCTAGATACATTATCTACGCTGGCTGATGTATCTAGTGATGTTTCTGATGCAGATCCTGGGTCACCACCTGCCAGCAGGAGACGCACAGCTCCAGCTGAGGAGTGGGTAGTGCCTCATCGCCAGAGGCCAGATATCCCTCCTTTCACGGCAAATCCTGGCATCAATATTGATGTTGCAGGATTTACCGCACACACAGTTTTTGCAGGTGTTTATGGGGATGATTTGTTTGGGCCCACATCGTGGCCCAATCAAATCTGTATGCCCATCAGCATTGTGCTGCGAAGCCAGACTCCTACTTGGCAAGGCAGCAATGGACCCCGCTAGATGTGCCAGAATTTCTGAAATTCTGGGCACTTACTATGCTGAGGGCATCATAAAGAAGCCCTCAATTCGCTCCTACTGGAGCAGTAGCCCCATCTGCTCTACCCCCATTTACCCCCAATCAATGTCACGTAGAAGGTATGAAAACCTTTTGCGTTTCATGCACTTCAGTGACAACAGCCTGTGCCCCCTAGAGAGCATCCCAGTTTGACAGGCACCAGACTTTTACATTTTATTCGTACATTTTTATGTTCTACAATTGGTGCTGTATTTTGCCAAAATCTTTGCACACCTATGCATGGGGGGCATGGGTGTACTCAGGAGATCTTGCAGAAAACAACCTGGAGAGTTTTCATGCAGTAACAAACAACAGTGTCTCCTAAATCACAGTCCAAAACTACTGTGGGCGTAAAAATCTGAAAATTGAAAAATTACACCACACACCTTCTCAAATGTTTTGGGCTAAAACCGTTGCATCCATGGCATCAAAGCACTCCATATGCAATACCTTGGGGTGTCAACATAACAAACAAACAATTTTCTGGCAATAATTCAAACTGGGGTATGCGGTAGACCCAAAACCAAAGATAGGCCTAGTTGAAGAAATAATCTCAATTTCAACTCCAATGACAAAGTCATAAAAATTGTATTTGAACCTTCCCAAAATCCTGGCAAACCTATGCATGGGGGGCATGGGTGTACTCAGGAGACCTTGCAGAAAACAACCTGGAGAGTTTTCATGCAGTAACAAACAACAGTGTCTCCTAAATCACAGTCCAAAACTGATGTGGGTGTGAAAATGAAAAATGACCACCAAACTGTATCCAATTTGTTTGGAGCAAACGGATGCATCCATAGCATAAAAACACTCCATTTACAATACTTTGGGGTGTTAGCTTACCAAATATATGCATGTTCGTTCATAAAACTGGGGTATGTAAAAAGGCCCCTAAAAAGAAGATAAGCAAAGAAGATACTGTTTGTCAAATTAGAAATTGACAAGCACATGTCAAAGATTGGCGTAGCACCCCAAAAACAACAGAACAAATCTATATATGGGTGGTATCAATTTACTCAGAAGATGTTGCTGAACATATTTTGGGGTGTTTTTTGGCAGTAACCCATAACTGGATTTGACAATTCATGCCTAAAGTACAATGTGTGTGAAAAAATAACACAAAAAGTGACTACCTGAAAGTTTGACATAGAGCTAGTGCATGGAAAGTGTTAAAATACAACTCTTTGAAGCACCCCAGGGTGTGCCCTTTCTAAAAATATATGGTTTGATGGGGGTAAATTACTTTGGCCGGCTTCAAAAATGTCCCAAATAGGACATGGGTGCATGATGACGAAATGTGAAAATTCCAAGTTGGAAAACTGAAATGCGCACCCCCCAATAAGGCCTTTTAGCCCCCAAATGACCCGACATACCTATACTTGGGTGGTATCAATTTACTCAGAAGATGTTGCTGAACATATTTTGGGGTGCTTTTTGGCAGTAAACCTTAAAGTTCACAGTACATGTATTCTTAAATTGCGTTCAAAAAAAAAAAAAATCACCAAATTTTTTTTTTTCCTCAAACTTTGGCATAGATTTGTGGTAAAATGGTTTGCATGGAAAGAGTCAAAATACCCCAAGTTTAATACCTTGATTTGTGTACTTTAAAAAAATATGTATATGTGGAGGGTTACTCAGGAATTAGTGACAGATATCAGTGTTACAATGTCACTAGCACTAGTTTTGAAAATAAACTCTTTGGAAATGGCAAAGTGCTACTTGCACTTATTGTTGCATAAAATAAGGAAAAAAGCGAGGAATATGTAAACATTGGGTATTGCTAAACTCAGGACTAAATTTAGAAACTACCAAGGAATAAATTTTTTTTGACGGTTGTTGATACATAAGAAATTTTGGGGGTCAAAGTTCGAAAAAGTGGTGTTTTTTCAATTTTTGTGTCATATTTCACAATATTTTTTATAGTAAATTATATGAAATGATGAAAAAAATGGTATCTTTATAAAGTCCATTTAGTGACGAGAAAAACAGTGTAAAATATGTGTGGGTTACATAAACGAGTAAGAGGAAAATTTGACGTAAACACTAAGAGCGCAGAAACGTAAAAACAGCAGCGGTCACGAACGGACGGATTTGTGTAAAACCGCCCGGTCACTAAGGGGTTAAGCAGTTGTGGAAGCTACCAGTGAAGGCTTACTTTGGACTAGAGGAGCATGGACATGGAGGCATATTTGTAGGGTGCAGGCCCCATAATCGCCATTAGTTCGTGGCCTTTCCTGACCCTACATGCAGTCACGACTCCCGGTTTGGGCAGCAGCTATATTCTGTTCCAGCACAAAGCTCCAGCCACGGCTTATTTCTGGGGGACGTTAGCAAGACTCACTACGTATACCCGTCTTTAAGCTGCGGCTAAGGACTGGGAGAAAGGCAGGAGAGTCATGAGGAGAACACATTGGTTCAGCAAGGAAGTGGCATTGGCAGATGTGACCCTGTCTGGGTACTGCGATTTGTTACAAGCAGCATGAAAAGATTTGACCCGGTCTGAAAACGCCTAAATTTGCAGTCAAATCCTGCTTGGCCAGATATATTAGACAGGAAGGTACTGGCGGCAATGAGGTACTACTAGAGGTATTTTTCTAAGTTACCAACCTATATTAATCAAAGTGTCTTACCGTTTGTGCAGATCACATAACTCATTGGTAAGGATGAACTTCAGAATATGACAGCTACTGTATTTCTGGGTTTTCAGCTGATACGACACAATTTAATGTAGAGGAATTTTCACATATGCAAAAAGCAGGTCGACAGAGCTCTCCAGCTGAGGAGTTGTCACTATGTCATCGATTTCTCCTTTGTAGTCTTCGTGACCCCAGGTTTAAATTTTGGTTATGGTGTAGTACATGTTCGCCATATTTTTCCACATCCTGTATAAACAGAAAATTAAATTATATAAAAAAATATATATATATATAATTTTTATTTTTCCAGAAAAGCATAAACATCAGGATATAAAAGGAAAAAAGGGTAAGACATTTCATAACACAAAAGGGAAACAATACAAAAACATTAAAAAAACTGAAAATAATAGTAATCTCTGCCGACAGTAGGTAATACACAGACCAAAAATCTTTAACGATCTATTAACAATACTGGAATATAACCATGCAACAATTACCATTTATAACCTGCACGCCTATGGGAGAGCTATGTTGACCCCAGAAGGTCCCAGAACAGCCCTTCTGTTCTCTGAGATGAAGGAAGGCCACTCGTCTCTTGAACCAGTAATTCGTATTCTCTCATAGACGTAACCATCTTTCGAACCTCAACAATGGTAGGAACCGCTGTCTTTTTCCAGTTCCTTGTCACCAGTAACAAAACTACACTAATAATAACATTAAACATTTTACGTTGCGCCACCGAGAGGTCCAACGACAGAGCACCCAAAAGGTAACCCTCCGGATTAAGGGGGACCTGTTCACCTACCGCCCTGGTCACCAAGGCCGGAGTATCCCGCCAGAGCGGCTGAAGTTTTTCGCATGCCCACCACACATGTAACATAGTGCCCACTTCCGAGAGACACCTCCAGCAAATGGAAGACGCCCCTGATATGCGTTTCTCCCGGGAGGGGACCAAATACCACCTATACATCACTTTTCTTCTCACTTCCCGCAAAGACGTGCAATTATATGCACACTCGGGAACACCGTCAGGGAGGTTAACAAAAAACAATAAATATGCTCCAGCATACCACAGTCTTACATCAAAAAGTGTTTATTCCTCCCCCAAAATTACATTGTTTTGTATTGAAGGTGGTCTTTTTTCGATACGATAAATAAGCTCCAGCATACCCCATTGACAAAGATCACCTCCAGAACAAAACAATGTCATTTTGGGGGGGGGGGAGGAATAAACCCATTTTGATGCTAATGTATCTGTCCAGTTATTCATGTATCTGTCAAATGATCCCTTTTGTTTATCCATTTAGCTATCCATACTGGCCAGATGCACTCCATCTCTCCATGGGGTGGACATCGTAGCAATCTTAAAAACCAACAGATTTTCTCACCCCTTTATGAGAGATCAGTCAGTACTACCAGGGGTGGAGCTTGCTGTGGCCTTTGTGTGATCAACACTCAGTAAAAATGTTGGCATATTGAGCAGTCAGTCAACACACCAGCAGTCACATAGGTGCACATACTGCATCCTGAAATAATCCTCTCTGCAATAGCCAGCATCCTGAAAGAAGGCAGCAAACTGATTATTCTACACAGGCACTACAGAACTTGTATACTAGGAGCACATAACTTCCGAGCAATGCACAATACATGTATCCGTTGCAATGCAAGTTGCGCATGTACACAAAATTGTGTATAAAGGCTGCAGGGACTCCTGCATTTCAGAAGCCCTGAGCTGTAGGAGAGGTGCAGCGGACGCAAAATGAGTATTTACTGCTAGATTAAAAAAAATATATAAGAAACATTTATGGGGCAGATGTCAGCAGCATCTGTCCAATTATTTAAGAGGGGAAAAGGAGGGGTATTTTTCATTAGTCTCTCATATACATATATAGGTTGTTAATGATAAAACGCATACATAGGGCATAATTTCCTGTCAAATGAGCCCATACCTGTAATTATTAAATAGATTAATAAACGTACAGTAATTAAACCTACCAGGCATGGGACGTCTTTAGTGGGTTTTGATGAAAACTTCAAAGTGTAAACACTCCATCTGCTCCCTACGTCTTTCACTAGTAGTTCTAAAGCAATAGAATGTAAACACCAATGAGACACACGCATTAGGGACACAGGAGCATGCTGGTAATTATCAAGAGAAGTTCTAAGCACCCGAGCCGGGTATATCACAAGTAGGGTCAGTCGCCATAAGGGGTGAAAGGTAACCACTGATATTGGAAGTCGTGTAGTGTACAGTGTTTAAAGCCTAGGGCAGAAAATGTATTACTAGAACGAACACAAAGGAAGATTAACAGATTAATATTGCTGGTCAGTCTTAGTCCGTGCATACACTGGCTGTGCTGCAGCCTCAAATGCAAAACAAACACGAATAAACAGAAACCCACCGTGACAACCCCCGCCGCTACCCGAGGAGCTACAACAAGCAGGGTGATAAACGTTGCAGGAAGAAGTCGACTGAAAAGATACTTGCCACTGTCAGATTGTTGTACATGACCATACAGGCCCGGACGCATCCCGGGTGTTTTCCTGTAAATATCGCGCATGCGCAAAAGGAATCGGAAGCCGAGTAACATAAATTAGGAAAAGCTGCGAGCTGGTTAGTCATGCCGCGCATGCGCAGATCCTCGCCACCGCTAGGCGCACGCGCATGCGTAATCTTTCGGGGATTTTTTTTCTTGTTCTTTGCATTAATTCAATCGAGCTCTGACCCTATTCATCGTAATTATATATTTATTTTTGAAGATACCTATTCATTTACAAACTGCTGGGCCACATATAAAAAAGACCCAAGCAATCGTTGTATAAAGAAAACAAATCCAATATTTTTATGGTCATGTTTGGTATCATTTAGAAAGACAAGACTCTGACCTGTCAATGACACCTAAGAGGACTTTGTGGGGTGTAAAGAATGAAAAACCAGGGGTCCAGAGTAGCCCCATGCTCCTTGCAGCGGTGCAACGGCTTGTGTTTCAGGCTAGGGTCAAACGAAAGCATTTTTACACGGGAACGTAAAAAAGTGCGTCCGAACGCATTGACGTATTTTTTCACGGAATTCGCGAAAACGGTCATACGATGCGCATTTTCGTGCGTGATTTTTTACGGATCCAAACCAGGAAACTTTGGGTGTCTGGACGTTATGTTGGCCGGACATGAGCAGCGTCTGACGTCTCCAAATCACACACACACCGCTAGCGGACGCAGCGCACTCTGTACGTCCGTACTAGCGGTTCTGCGTTCTCGAAAAAATGCGTTCATTTTCCACTTGCGTTGCGCGGCCGGACTTTCGTGCGACTGTACTTCGTATATTGCCCGTCATTGCCCGTCATTTGCTGCTAGTGCGGCCGTAATTAAGTGCGCCAGAACGCACGTTAAAAGTGCGCTGGTCTGACCCCCAGCCTTAGATGGACTAATGCGTAATAACGCTGTGCTCCATCCTCTCCACATTTGATCTTGTCGTGGGATTATTATTATTGTCATCATTTATATAGCGCAAACAGTTTCCGCAGCACTTTACAATAACCAAAGGGAACGAAATACATATAAACAGACATAGGATGGAAACAAGAGGTGCAGAGGGCCCTGCTCATAGGACCTTACAGTCTAGAGGGATTGGGGGTTGAGGAAGACAAGAGGAATTGCACTAGATAGCAGGATCATTAGTGCCAGTGGTTTGGGAATGGTGGAGCCATACAAGCGGCTTCAATCAAGTGTGAGTAGGTGACCTGAGGGATGAGTTGCATCAGTGATGCGATACGCTAATCTGAAGAGATGGGTTTTGAGGGATTTCTTGAAGGTCAGGGGAGAGTTTGATAGGGCGAGGCATGTCATTCCACAAGACTGTTGCTGCCCTTGAGAAGTCTTGGAGGCGAGAGTTGGCTGTGCGCGTGTAGACCAATGACAGGTAAAGATCACCTGCAGATCGGAGTTGTCTAGATGGGACGTGCTTGCTGAGTAATGAAGACATATAGGGAGGGGTTGAATTATTGAGTGATTTGAACGCGAGCATCAGTATTTTAAACTGTATACAGGAAGCCAATGGAGGGACCGGCAGAGGGGGGAGGTACACGAGGTGCGTCTGGTGAGAAAAATAAGCCTGGCCCCTGCATTCATTGCAGAGGGGCGATACGGGAGTTGGGAAGGCCAATAAGGAGCAAGTTGCAGTAGTCAAGTCGTGAAATGACAAGAGCATGAACCAGCACTTTTGTGGTATCTTGTGTCAGAAAGGGGCGGAGACAGGCAATGTTTTTGAGTTGAAAATAACAGGATTTGATCACTGTCTGGATGTGGGAAGAGAATGTTAGGTCAGAGTCAAAAGTGACTCCAAAGCAGCGAGCTTGGGGTGTTGGGCTAATGGGTGTTCCAGTTACTCGTAGAGAGATGGTATTGGGTTCTTCTTTGGAGGAATGACGAGAATTTCAGTTTTGGCAAGATTGTGTTTAAGGAAGCGGGAAGCCATCCAATTTGAGACAGCGGAGAGACAGTGACTCGATCCAGGAGACCTGGAGAGAGATCAGGGAAGGAGAGGTAAATTTGAGTGTCATCAGCATATAGGTGGTACTGGAATCCAAAGGAGCTGATCAGTTTTCCTAGAGAGGCAGTGTAGACTGAAAAAAGTAGAGGGTCCAGTACTGAACCTTGGGGCACCCCAACAGAGACAGGCTGCCGGGAGCAGGTACTTCTAGCAAAGGAGACACTATACGATCGTTTGGACAGGTAGGAAGCGAACCATGAAAGCACAGAACCTTGAAGGCCTATATCACTAAGAGTTTGAAGGAGGATTGAGTGGTCAACTGTATCAAAGGCGGCAGAGAGGTCAAGAAGGATCAGCAGTGAGTAGCACCCATTGGATTTAGCAGTTGCAAGGTCATTGGTCAGTTTCGGAAGAGCTGTTTCTGTTGAGTGCAGTGAGCGAAAGCCATATTGCAGAGGGTCAAGGAGAGAGTAGGTGTTGAGTAGTCAATCAGAGAGGCATACACAAGCTTTTTGAGGAGTTTGGAGGCAAACGGGAGCAGGGAAACGGGGCGGTAGTTGGAGGAAACAGTAGGATCCAGAGATGTATTTTTTAGGATTGGGACTACTGTGGCATGTTTGAGGGGAGCAGGAAAGACCCCAGAGGTTAAAGACAGATTAAAGGTGTGGGTCAAGGATGGTACAAGAGAAACAGAAAGTGTTTTGGCAAGATGTGAGAGAACGGGGTCGAGGGGGCAGGTAGTGGGATGAGAGGATCGTAGTAGTTTACGGACCTCTTGTTCAGTAGCTGAAGGGAACGAGTGAGAAGGTGAGTTAGAGCAGTGACTTTAGGGGTTATTCAAAGACTGCCGAACATTGGCACCGAACGGTGCAGTTTCGTGGCAATTTGGGTATTCAGAAAGCTGGCAATTCGCCAAATATTGCCAGTTGTTTTCGCGAAATGTCAGCAATATATGGTGCAATTCACCTCAGATCACTGCAATTTGGCAGCAGTGAAATCCCCCATAGAGATGTAATGGTTAATTTATTCAGAGAACACTGAACAGCAGAAAAATGCTCTGATTTTCGATGGTTTCATGCAACAGTTTTAACCCCTTCACTGCTGAGCCATTTAACGTCTGTGTGCTGAGCTCATTTTTACCGCTTTTGCTCATCATGTTTAAACGCAATTTGAAGCCACGTTTTAATGCATGACCCAGATATATTATATATCCTTTTTTTTCGGCAGATTCCTAATATATCATTATATGTATACGTCATGCCCTGCCTGTATATTATAAGAAAAAAAACGCAACAAAATTTGAATTAATCATTACAGCGTGTACAGTGTTTTTTTCACATTTTATCATCCAAGCCTTTGCGGTTATATTTTCTATGGGGTGTAAGCCTTGTCTGAGTCAAATGTTTCTGATAAGAAATCCAGCACAAATTTCAAAGGGGCTTGAACAGGATCCAAATCCCTTGCCAAGCACCAGCGAAACCAAGATTGCCATGCCTAGTTGTAGGAAGATCTGGTGCCAGGGGCCCAAGCTCCTCTGAGGAAGCTGGAAGTATGTTCCGATACCTCTGAGGAGAGTCCCGGACCCCAGAGACGAGCCACGCTGACAGACGACAGCCGCTGGGAGAGAATAACAGGTGAGGATGCAAATCCGCATCCACGAGAAGATCCGGGAACCGTAGTAACAATCTGGGAAAGTCCGCCGCCATTTCCAGTAATCATGGTTGATTCTCCCAGAATGGAGCGATTAGTACAATTTCTGCCCCTTGAGCTTTGACGTGACCGAGCACACGGCCTATCAGGTGAAAAGGCGGGAACGCAAACTGGTGATGAGGAGTCCACACCTGGAGAAAAGCATTTGATGCTAGTGCTTCCGGGTCCAGTCTCCAACTGAAGAACAGACGTAACTGCATTCAGACGAGACGCGAACAGATCTACCTGAAAGGGACCCCAGAGTGCGGAGATGGCGGAGAAAACTGAATGTTTCAAACACCAATCCCCGCAATCCTCGGTATGCCTTGAGTTTCAGTCCGCCACCAGGTTGGATAACCCAGGAATGAACTGGGCCTGGACCTCTAGACGCCGTTTGAAGCACCATTCCCAGAGGTCTGTTGCCAGAGATGTCAATAGGACCAAATGAGGTACTCCGAGCCCATTGACATAACAGACTGCTGGAAAATTGTCCATTTTTAATAGCAGACCGCAATGGCTGAAGGATGCTGTGATACATCGAAGGCCAAACAGAGCTGCTAACAGTTCCAAGCTGTTGATATGCATTAACTTCTCTTGGGAGGACCAACAACCCCCCATTTCTAATGTTCTGCAGCGAGCCCCCCTACCTGTAAGACAGGCATCTGATTCTATTGTAAGAATTGGTGGTAGGGGCATAATGGTTCTCCCGTTGCAAGACTGGAGGTTCTGGATCCACCAAAGGAGATCCGCGTGAGCTTCTGGAGGTGTGATGGAGGTCAATATCCTCTTCCTTCGGATGCCAGTCTCTGTTCTAATCGGTGGAGAAATCAGGTAAGTTAAAGTGCGCACTTAAAGAAATCACACAGACAACGAATGAGTCTATGGAGCCTCTCTGGACAAGAGCCAGTGAGTTCTCCTTATTCCTCTCAATCTCTTTCTCAAGTGCCGCATACATAAAATACAAGGAGGACACAACCAGCTTAAATTCCTCTAGTGAGACCTGGCCTCTTTGGAAGTTCCTCATGAACTCAGTATCTTCGACCTGTTTGTGAACTTCCTTTGTTGCCTCTTTCAGTTCTTCAGATAAATCTCTGCTAGCATTCTGGTTGGTAATTGATGGTTCCATCTCTCTTGCAGTTGACGATGGATCTTTTGTGAAGGTCTTGATTGCAGTTACAGCGAAGTTACGCAAGATACATTTTGGTTTTATCTGAAAAGACAGTTATATTAATCATCTCTTAAAGACATATCTAACTCAAATGAGCATTTTTCTAGGCCTTTGAATATAGTTAAAGCAGATACATATTCTTGTCCATAACAGAGGTAACGGGAGTAAATCTGAGTCAGCCCCTAACGGAGAGAATGGGCCTTCAAGCATTGGAGGGCCCAATAGTGAAGGGTAGCTGGCCAAACGGCCAGTCTGGCGGCTGACAAGAGGCCCACTATGCGAGCCAAATCCCTGAGAATCACCTGTCGCTGTCGAAGCAGTGAGCGGGATTCTTTGAGGATCGTAGTGCACTTGTCTCCTGGGAGACTTAAAGATAGAGAAATTGGATCTACTATGAATCCCAGAAACTCCAACACAGTAGACGGTGTGAGAATCGATTTCTTTGCATTGACAAGAAAGCCTAATTCTTGTAGCAGGGACACTGTCCACTGTATGTGAGTCTGTAGGTGACAAGGGGATGAGGCCATCAGTAAGATGTCGTCTCGATAGATGATGAGGCGTACGCCGCTTGCCCTGAGATCTGCCACGACCGGCTTCAGGAGCTTGGTGAAACACCAAGGGGCTGAAGAGAGGCCAAAGAGGAGGCAGCGAAACCGCCAGGTCGAAGGCCCCCACTGGAAGCAGAAGAAATCGCGACAATTTGGTGTAATGGGGACAGTCAGGTAAGCATCGTTAAGGTCTATCTTTGCTAACCAATATCCCCATAGTAACATATCCTGCAGAAGGTGAATCCCTTCCATTTTGAAATGGTTGTAAACCACAAATTCGTTTAGGTATTTTAAATTGATGACAGGGTTAAAACCTCCCCCTTTCTTTGCCACAAGAAAAAGGTTGCTGACAAAGCCCTGAGATGACAGTGGAGCAGGTACTATAGTGCCCTTGCGTTTGAGGTTGGCTACCTCATGTTCCATCATCCGTGTACCCTCCTCCGAGAGCGGAATGGAAGGAGGGGGTTGTATTGGATAGGGGGGGCAGTATAACTGATTTGAAAACCTCTTACTGTGGATAAAACCCATGCATCCGAGGTCAGAGTCTCCCATCTGTGGAGAAATAGCCTTAGGCGGCCCCCTACACATAACACATTTGCTGAGAGTAATAGAAGGCTCACCTGAGCGTCTTCTAGTAGAGTACGAACCTCTATAGCCACGGAAGCCCCTTCCTCTCCAAGGTCGAGATCTTGATGGGAAGAATTGGGGTTCTTTTTGATGATGGGAGAGTGGTTTCTGATGTCAAATTATCATCATCATCAGGAGTGTGTATGTCCAAAGCATCTACTGCTTCACCTTCATCCGACTCCAGATCGAGATCATCACTATCTGGGTCTTCCTTGATTTCTGAAGTGGAATCAGGAGATCTCGCTCTTTTGGGGGGGTCCGCCACCAGCGCCCGGAGTGGGTGGCCTCTTTTGTGAGATTTTGAGTCTGAGTCGGTAGCAATATCCATAGACAGTGGTGCGGGGTTGCCAGCCCCTCTTTGGGTATGTTTGGATTTGCTGATCGACTTTTTACCCGCAGCACGTGGCAGGGGTGTCTCTGAGGGCCTCACCAAGGTGAATGACGTGCCCGGGGAAGCATTAGCCATAAGTTGTGGCATAGTAGTGGCTTCCGCTATGGCCTCAGCCAGAGTGCTTTTAAAATCAGCCGACATAGCGGCAACTGCATGAAATACAGCCGTAAATATAGAGGCCTGTATAGTTGGATCAAGTAAGGGCCATGCTGGGGCATGTAACTGGGGTGTTACAACAAGCGGAGGGGAGCGTTTACTGTTCATCTGGGTAAGATTGTCGGTTGGAGCTATCCCCTGAGTCCGATTCGGCCTCCGATGATGGGTGCTTTGGAGCCAATTTTTGGCACGGCATCTCAGATCACTTCACTAGCAGAGTGGAGTGAAGGCAATTGAGTGGAGGCGCAGGAAACCCTACCATGCGTGGAAACCACGATGCGCGGCTGGAAGTTCTCGGCTCCGAGCACAGTAACAGCCGCGAGAAGGTAATTTTTTTGGGCTATAAGACAACCCTGTAGCTATCCGCTAAGGCAGCTGTAAACTAATGTAGACGAACGCCGCGGTTAAAGCCGGGAGGTAGCGTCAAATAACCTTACAATCAAACACAGTAACTCAGAGAAAAATCATGAAATACTCATGTCTGCGCAACAGCAAGGAAAGAGGATGAAGGAGGCGACACAGGAGAATATATAAGGAGGACATACACAGGGATTGGTCCAAGAGAGAGGGGTGTATCCTGACTGGGACCTGTGTTTGTTTTCTAGGATGTTTTACATGCGTTTCAGTTCAATGTTAAAAAATCCTTGCTGCTGTTTTGATAAATACAAGGAAAGAGACGCAATAGGAGCCTCTGAGTCTGTGCATTACAATTAGTTTTGTTCATTTGGTTCTGTTTTTTTTTTTCATTTAGATCATTTCGTTCTGGTTTTTTTTCGTTTCAGATCATTTGGTTCCTGGGGGCCTGATGTCTGGGTATACAGATATCTGGGGGACTGATGCAGTGGCGTAGTGATGGGGGCAGGCAGGGGGGGCATGTGCCCCTGGGCGCCTTTCAGCCGGGGGGTGCAGCAGCCCCCTGCCTCTCACGTGGGTTCCACCAGCCAGCCGCGAGATTGCGGATTTCACGTGAACTCCTCAATCTTGCGAGATCGTGGCTGGCTGGTGGAACCCACGTGAGCGGCAGAGCTTCATGCCGGCGGCTGCTCGTAGGACGGAAAGCAGGCTGCGGCCGGCAATATTTTCTCGGAGGGGCCTGGCAGAGGAGAGGTGAGCTGGGGGCAATATATATCCATGTTTGAGCCGCTGGGGGAAATATATATCCATGTGTGAGCTACTGGGGCAATATATATATCAGTGTGTGAGCTGCTGGGGCAATATATATCCATTTGTGAGCTGCTGGGGGCAATATATATCCATGTGTGAGCTGCTGGAGGCAATATATATCCATGTGTGAGCATAAAAAAGCGGAAAAACTTTTCACCAATCCAAACTTGTCTTTGGTTTTATGCCTAACCAATTATAAACCTTGGCTAGGCATAAAACGAAAGACAATTTTGGATTGGTGAAAAGTTTTTCCCGCTTTTTTTATTGTGAATCATTGGGCAGCAATGAATATGAACGTATATATAAAGAGATTGTATTTACTTGAATCTATAAGCCAGCTGAGGAAGCCAGAGGGTTATTGACCTGTAGGGTGAAACGCGTTCTGGCGTCTTTTTATGTTGTTTTAATAAATTTTATTATTCACCATTTGCTGTCCTGAATTATACTGAGGAAAGGTTTTTGTCGACGTTGTACCTTCAAATAAAACGAACTTCTCGGCTTGATACACCTGGGACCGGGATTGGGTCCTTCACTGTGTGAGTAGATCCATTTTTTGAGGCTATTCGCATTGTTTTATAGTATACACTATGGCGCTTGTATTTTATGTTTAAGGCTAGGGTCAAATGAACGCATTATTTGCAACGACCGTGAAAAAGTGCGTCTGAACGCATTGACTTATTTTTTCACAGAATGCGCGAAAACGGTCATACAATGCGCATTTTCGTGCGTGATTTGTTACGGATCCAAACTAGGAAACTTTGGGTGTCTGGAAGTTATGTTGGCCGAACATGAGCAGCGTCTGACGTCTCCTAATCACGCATACATGCCACTATGCCGCCGCAGCGCACTCTGTACGTCAGTACTAGCGGTTCTGCGTTCTCGAGAAAATGCGTTCATTTTCCACTTGCGTTGCGCGGCCGGACTTTCGTGCGGCCGTACTTCATATATTGGCCATCATTGCCCGACATTTTCTGCTACTGCGGCCGTGATTAAGTGCGCCTAAACGCACGTTAAAAATGCGCTAGTCTGACCCCAGCCTAAGGCAGAAGACTTCCACAATATATCTTTGGGGCAATTGAGCGGCCGATACAAACAGCTCAGAGGCCTACTAATCAGAACCAGGCGGGGCTCCGTATCATGTGAGTGGTAGTTGTCACTAAAGAAATTATCAACCCATCAGTGCACGGATCACGCTATGTTTGTTTCTCTTCTTTTCTGAGGATATTGGAAGAAGAGAAGTGGAGAAGTTCTAGAAATTCGAGAGAACTTATCCTCGAATGGGACATTGATTTCGCTGCGAATGTTGTTAATATATCCATATGTGAGCTGGGGGCAATATATCCATATGTGAGCTGGGGGCAATATACCCATGTGTGAGCTGGGGCAATAAATTCATGTGAGCTGGGGGCAATAAATCCATGTGCGGTGTGTAGGAGTGTGAGGTTTATTGCTCACATACACTCATACACACAGCACATTACTGTGAGTTTTATAGTTGTGGAGCTCTGTGATACGCTCATACACACCATACGCAGCCAATGAGGCAAGTGGCACGTCGGCTAGTTTTGGCAAAACCTGCCCATCAGTAAGAGATTAATGATGCTCTCCTGTTAACCTGTTTTATGTGTTGCACCTTTCCAATTGTTATTGAAAAAAATAGTTATTATATTTTGAGGGGTTAAATATTTGGAAAATTTGCATGCTTTAGTGATTAATTTTGGTTGGGGGGCACTAATGAAAGACTTGCCTCCGGGCGCCACATGATCTCGCTACGCCTCTGGTCTGATGTCTGGGTGTACAGATATTTTGGGGTCTGATATCTTGGGGTCTGGGTATACAGATATCTGGGGGTCTGGGTATACCGATATCTGGCGCGCATAGCACTTGATGAAGTGCAAGCCAGTTCTTTGTTATAGTTTGTACCGTAATAATAATGTAAAAAACTTGAAAAATCAACAACAAATGAAAGGTTGTCATTCCAAAATGATAAAACCAAATAACCTAGATATGTTAGATGCTTTTGATTATTGAGTATCCCTACCATTGTTGGAAATGTTTAATGTCTAGGAAAAAAGACATTCACTTTAATATTTTGCTATAGAATTTATTAAAACATTTGACACAGACAGCTGATTGCTTTTGCCATACGTTGTCTTAATTTTGTTTCTTTTTACTTATTATTTATGCACTATCTCCTGGGTGGGGATGCTTCTAACTATGGGCAGCATAGGTGTGCGCAGCCTATTGCATTAGGGTGTGCCCCCAAAAGCTCAGACTCGCGTGTGGATGTACATCTAAATATATACACCGACACATGCGTCTACACACACACACACACACACACACACACACACACACACACACACACACTAATGCATGCAATCAAAATATATTACTATGTGTATATGTCATAACATCAGAATGCTATATCAAAAAATTTAAATTTCCATTCGAAATTCAATAATTTGCAGCATGTAAATTTATTTCCCCACATTTTATTATCCATTGCTGGTTATATGTTCTGTCGGTTACACATGTTAATAAATAGTTAGAAATGGAGATCCTATTAGTGCACTTTTCAAAGAAAATCTGCAATGACGTCAGTGTCCGGGTGGGCAGAGAATCCAAAATGTCATGGTGCTGTGGAAGAAGCCCATGATAAATGCTGAGTGGTACTTTGACAACAAGCTGAGACCTCTTCCTCCGCACACAAGCGTGCAACAAGAGGACGTGTTCAGCGTATCGTCCACAGCAAGGAGGTTAAGGGTGAAAAAAAGTGGGATGAAATTTGAGTAAAGTGGCCCCTTAACCTCTTGCTGCCCTGCACCACTATTTAGCCTCCTTCCTGTGCCTCATGTGGCTCTTAAGACGTCCACCCATCATTCATAGTTTTCAGAGGGCAGGCAGCATATAGCCTGCTTGTTCGTTGTGGAGTCACGACCATGGGGCAAGGCTGGACTGGTACCTGTATAAAGACAAATACATGCATTTTCATACATAGCCATACGTCTACATACTGTATACACTTATAGCTATATCTCCCCCCGGTATGTAGCAATAAAACTCACAGTAATGTCCAATGTGTCTGAGCATATCGCAGAGCTCCACAGCAATAAAGCCTTCAGTAATGTACGCTGTGTGTATGAGTTTTATTGCCGTGAAGCTCTGTGATAAACTCATACATAGCGCACATTACTGTTTTATTGCTGTGAAATGCTTACACATTACTGGGAGTTTTATTGCTGTCGAGCTGTGATACGCTCATACCGTGGCTAGCTTTTCGCATTCAAGTTGGCCCCGGGGGCTGCAGTCTATGGATGTGAGAGAATCCCTCCTCAGTGCTGACAACGCTCTCCTCACATCTTGCCTGTCCCTGCTTATTATTTATTATTATTATTCATTATTTATAAAGCGCCAGCATATTCCGCAGCGCTGTACAATAAGCACAGTATAGACAGGGTTACAATACATTGAACAACATTTGACAAACAGTACAGGAGGAGATGAGGGCCCTATTCCCGTAGGAACTCACAATCTAGGAGGGTTGGGGTTGGAAACAGGAGGAGAGGACTGTAAGGTGAGAGTGATTGATGGTTGTGTCAGTGAGTTGGGTGGTAGGCTTCCCTAAATAGGAACGTTTTAAGGAGCGTTTGAAGGAAGAGAAGTTAGGGGAAAGTCTGACAGTACGAGGGAGAGCGTTCCAGAGAGTGGGGGCTGCGCGTGAGAAATCCTGCAGTCTATCATGGGAAGAGGTGATGCGGGGAGAAGCTAGGCGCAGGTCACTGTTTGACCTTAGGGAGCGGGCTGGGGTGTATTTGGTGATTAGTGAGGACAGGTAGTGGGGCGCTGAGTTAGTGAGGGTTTTGTAGGTAAGGATAAGAATTTTGAACTTAATTCTGCAGTGGATGGGGAGCCAGTGAAGGGACTCGCAGAGGGGAGCGGCAGAGACAGAGCGGCGGGTGAGGTGAATTAGCCTGGCGGAGGCGTTCAGGATGGATTGTAGGGGGGAGAGGCGGGACAGAGGGAGGCCAGATAAGAGATTATTGCAATAGTCGAGTCGGGAGATTACCAGGGCGTTTATGAGTTGTTTTGTGGTGACAGCAGTAAGAAATGGCCGAATTCTGGAAATATTAAGCAGTTGGTATCGGCAGGAGGAGGAAAGAGACTGGATGTGGGGGATGAAGGAAAGAGCAGAGTCAAGTGTAACTCCAAGACAGCGAACTTGGTTTGATGGGGAGATGGTGATACCCTCCACCGTGATAGAGAAGTCAGGAGGTGGGGAGGCATTGGAGGGAGGAATAAGTACAATGCTTGGCGCCATTGTAGTTTTATTGCTGGGGAGCTCTGTGATATGTTCATACACACCACAAATTACTTCTGTGAGTTTTATTGCTGTGGAGCTCTGTGACATGCGCATACACACTGCACATATTACACTACGTTTTATTGCTATGGAGCTCTGTGGCATGCTCCTACACACCACACATATTGCTTTGGAGCTCTGTGACATGCTCGTACACCCTGCACATTAGGGTGAGTTTTATTGCTTTGGAGCTCTGTGACATGCACATACCCACCACATATATTACTGTACATTTATTTCTTTGGAGCTCTGTGACATGCTCATACCCACCACATTTATTACTGTGGAGCTCTGTGACATGCTCATACCCACCACACATTACTGTACATTTATTGCTGTGGAGCTCTGTGACATGCTCATACACCCTGCTCATTACTGTATCACAGAGCTCCACAGCAACAAAACGTACAGTAATATGTGTGGTGTGCATGAGCATGTCACAGAGCTCCGCAGCAATAAAACTCACACTAATCCTGTGAAGTTGGAACCAGGTTTGGGCTCCCTGAACAGGGACTGGGCAAAGGAGAGATTTTCAGTTAGACAGATGGACAGAAAAAGGCTATGTAAGGGAAAAGACAGAATCAGATAGATAGAAAAAAGTAGATTCAATAAAAGATGGAAATGCTGAGAATAAAGGTGAAGGAAAAGATAGGATAAGGACCCCCTCTCTCCTCCATACCTTCCAGCCTATCTCTCCTCCATGGTGACTGCAGACTACACGAGAGCGCACTCCCTGTGCCCTAACAGGAGGCCCTAGTCAGTCACATGGTCTCAGAACTGGGCTTCTTCCTGTTCCACCTTTCAAAAGACCTTCTAGGGGGTAGGGAAACAGCCCCTGCCGCTAGAAAAATGAAATCCTTCAGTGCAGGTAGCATTGTGTGCTGCCTCTCACTGGGGTATTCAACAGAGCCACACAGCATCCCTCCAGAGCAGTGGCCCTGCCTGCCCCTGAGCATAGCAACAGATTAATACGCAGGGGTGTGTCTTCTGCTGACCCGGCCGCCTCAGGGAGCCCTCCAGAGCAGCGGTCAGTGAAGGCACACCAGAGAGGCAGGTTCCAGCCCTTCAAGCAGCCCTGAGTAAAAAAGAAAAAAGCTGTGGGATTAGGGTGTGCCCAGGCACACCCGGCACCCCCCGTGCGCACGCCTATGATGGGCAGTATTACAAAGCTGGTGCTAACTTAGGCTAGAGTCAGACGAACGTGATTTCTACGGACTGTACGTTAGTACGGAAGACGCAGTAGTGGCTACACAGTCCGTTTATTCACTGACGTATATTTTGACGGATGTAGGAGGGAAAATAAATTAAAAGGCAAAACCATTTTGTCCGTGAAAAATGCTGGATGTAGAAATGCAGTCCGTCTGATCACGTTCCATCACTCACACACAAAGCTATGCAGACGTTGCGGACGCAGCGCACTTTGTGCGGCCGTTCTAGGGGTTGTACCTTCTTGCCTGCCTTGCGTCCGTGGGCCGCGGCCATTGTGTGTCCGCAGTTCAGTGCGGACGTACTTCGTGTGTCGGACTCCGATGGGCTTTCTTTCGTGCGATCACAGACGTACATTTAGGCGCCATCATGGATGTGAACATTACGCTCGTCTGACACCAGCCTTAGCAAGAGCTGTTGTAAACTTCGCAACTCCATAGGCTATAATGGCTCTGGCAATTTTACAACAGCTCTGGTTAAGTTAGCACCAGCTTTGTAATATAGCCCTATGTTTTTGTACCTCTTGTTGCCTTTGCTGAACTGTCGACCTGAATCTGCAAGTAAAGTTTGTTTAAAAAAAACATTCAACACAAACATTATTTCTGTTAAAACACACCAAGAATACATATTTCATGATAGTTTTGTGTCTTGATATCTTCTTAGTAGGAAAGATAAACCACTGCACGATGACAAATCTGAATGACATGGGAAATATTGTATATTTATTAACCCTTTCGCTGCTGAGCCATTTCACGCCTCTGTGCTGAGCTAATTTTTACTGGTTTCGCTCATCATGTTTAAACGTGTTTTGAAACCTTATTTTAATATATGGCCCAGACATATTATATATCGTTCTTTCCGGCAGATTCATAATATGTCATTATTATATGTATACGTCATGTCCTGTCTGTATATTCTAACAAAAAATGCAATAAAATTCGAATTTTCAATAATTTACAATGTGTAAAGTGTTTTTGTTTCACATTTTAACATGCGAGAATTTGCGGTTATATTTTCTATGGGGTGCGCTTGTTAAAAAATTTAGAAATGGGGACTTGTTACATTTTTTTGTTGGGGAAAATGTCGCTATTTTTAACAAACGCACCGCATACAAAAATTATTAGTGCAGCATCATTGTTCACATTATAATTGAAATGGGAACAATATTGCTGCATTAACAAATCAAACAAACAAAAAAAATCTTTTTTTTATTATTATTTTTTTAAATATTTGTTTATTTTATAAGGAAAAAAATAAATGGGCGCAGATCGTAAAATAAACAATACAGAAAACACAAAAAATAGTACAAAACAATAAAAAACACAAAATAAAAAACACACTAAAAAACAATAAGAAACAATGGAGGCTGCAAGGTCCCATGTGGATCCACCTCCTATGTCCACATAACAGTAGATAGCAATAAAAATACGAAAAGGTCCTCGCGCAGTATAGACAAAATATATTTAAGTTCTCCCTTGATGATCACTCTGAATTCCTAAAAGACATAAAGATAGACACATATTGCGCAGTATGTCTGGAAATGGGAATCAAGGTCGAGGAAAGGTGGTTATTCAACTCACTATTTCAGGAGCCATGTAATAGCCGGCTCTAGGCAAAAAAGCATGGGATATAGACAATGTTGAAGCGATATATTCACCAACACCCACAACTTGCTTAACAGATAGTCCGCTCCTCCAACATAGCATCCAAAGTGATAAGGATAATATTCGATGTGCAGGACAATCCTTGTGCAGGTTGAATACCCCAAAGAAATATATGCACGTAGATAGAATCAAATCCAAAAATTGAATATTTATTGGATAAAATAGCACTAACGCGTTTCGACTCTTAGTCTTTCTCACTTTGCACTTTGCACTTTGAGAAAGACTAAGAGTCGAAACGCGTTAGTGCTATTTTATCCAATAAATATTCCAATTTTGGATTTGATTCTATCTATCTACGTGCATATATTTCTTTGGGGTATTCAACCTGCACAAGGATTGTCCTGCACATCGAATATTATCCTTATCACTTTGGATGCTATGTTGGCGGAGCGGACCATCTGTTAAGCAAGTTGTGGGTGTTGGTGAATATATCGCTTCAACATTGTCTATATCCCATGCTTTTTTGCCTAGAGCCGGCTATTACATGGCTCCTGAAATAGTGAGCTGAATAACCACCTTTCCTCAACCTTGATTCCCATTTCCAGACATACTGCGCAATATGTGTCTATCTTTATGTCTTTTAGGAATTCAGAGTGATCATCAAGGGAGAACTTAAATATATTTTGTCTATACTGTGCGAGGACCTTTTCGTATTTTTGTTTATTTTTAATTTTTTTTGTTTAATTTTTACAATGTCATGTTTGGTATCGTTGGAAAGGCCATGCTCTGGCCAATCCAGCAGTACCAAACATTAACCCCTAGCGGGTTCCAATTAACCCCCTATCACCACCATTGGTGGCAGTTAGAGGTTAACTCCAGGACTGGCGTCATCGTGCTATGTAGGGGGCATTCCCGGAAGCTTGGCCGACATCTTGGATGTCGGCCAGCTCCGGGAGAGGTTCACAATTCGACGCTTTTCGGCGCCGAATCGTGATCCGGCACCCAAGGGGTTAAAGGCAGGCAAGGGTTGGAAGGGCAGGCTGTGCCCTTCCAAACCATGCCTGACTTCAGCCGCAGGACCCCGGCAATCGGGAGGGAGAGAGGTCTGAAGGACCTCCCCCTCCCTTTCAGGCACCTCCTCCGCACTCACGGGGGGGGCGCCTGAAATAGATGTTATTGCGCCGCCACAATGACATCTATCCCCCCCCCCGGGGTCCCGGAGTGCCGGGCTGACATGCAGATGTCAGCCCGCACCGGGGGGGCCAGCAATCAGCCGGAATCCCAGCTGATTGTTGCCTCCTGTGCTAGGACGCGCTCAGTGCGTCCGTAGCACAGGAGGAACACTTGGCAGGACGCGCTGAGCGCGTCCTTAGCATCCACGTGGTTAAGCGCCAACACATTCCGCAGCGCTGTACAAGGTGCAATGGGTAAAGGCAGGACAATTTTACAATACATACAGGAGGCCGGTCAGTATTCCTGCCAGAAGATACAGGAGGACATGATGGCCCTATTCCCAAGGGAATTTACAATCTAGATGGGTAGGGGGGAACAGGAGGAGTGGCTGCTGTGATGAGTTGTTAATGCAGGGAGAGGTGAGGACCGAGGACTGTTTTGGGTCGGTCGGATGTCTTGTTACGGAGTCAGGTGGTAGGCTTCCCTATATTATTATTATTTATTATATGATGGAAATATATTGTCGAGTGTTACTAATCTGCAAAAGCTTATTGTCACAGCCTTCTAGCACTGTTCACAATGTCTGTACTTCATCTATGTGTGAAAAGATGTTTTCTTGTTAACAATCTTCCACTCACTAGGTACATCTATCATTGAAATATGTGAAACAAAGCTCTGTGTAAAAATGCAAATATGTGACAATAAATGAAATTGTGCTTTCTTCCTTTTTAATAATCATGTAGTTTGCTTGTGCAGATACATAATTCATAAGAAAAGAGAATTAGCTTTTTTTTTTTTTTTCAATATGAAATTTTATTAAAGTTTTCAATAAAGGGGATACAGAAAAAGAAAAACCAGGGAAAGGAGCACAACAATAAACACCACAATACCATAGCATGTCAGGCATAGAGCTCAAAGCAACACATCTATTTACAAACAATCCCTCAGAGAAATATTATCTGTTGGATTATTTTAAGCTCTACTAAAAATGTGTATACACAGTTTTGTCTTGGAAACACAATGAAAAACTAAAATACAAAACAACATTTGCATACTATTAAACGCAACGTTAGAGTTATCCCTGGGGGACAATAACATTTTTAACACAATATCAGTCCTATCTCACAGTGTTCCTTTAAGGAAGCTAGAAAGAACAGACCAACTACAGTATCAGTGTAACAAATATTGCGGTGAACAGCTAGGACGGTGGCAGACTATAGGAAGAGCTCTGGGTTCACTCACTACTGCACATGGATAAAATTCAGATGGTTATAACAACTGAAAATCCCTTTTCAGTACAGTTATGTTTTAATTTAATATTTACAACATATGCAGGCATTTTGCCAAATGGAGATTTTTTATTGTATTATTTTTTTTTGGAAGCTGCATTGCTAATAATCTCATTATGAGCACTACAAATTCCCATAAACTGGATACCTGACCATTTCTATTAACCATCTTTACAACATTTGCAGTATTTGTCAAAAAGGCCATTTCTGTCTGTAAGCTGATAACACGGACCCCATGTGCAAGATAAAGGACATTATTTAGAGTTTAAAACCTTTCATTTTACCAATATTTCTGTAAAAAAGAACAAGTACAAATGCAAAATCACTATTTTAGTTTACATGAAAGAATTAACTACACATTATTATAATACATTTTTTCAGAGAAAAAGTGCTTGAATGAGTGTGCTGCCAACATTTGGTGTTCATTCTTCATTCCCTGCAGTGTGGGGACTCTGAGTTTTACCAATGTCATTACTGAATTTTATCATGTGAGTTGGCACAATATTTCCATGGAGGGCCAATTGTGTAGCTTATACACAATTACGCAATGTGATGGCAGAACCCATATATACATCATGCAATTAAATACTGCATATATTTTTATTAGCAATGCAAAATCCATTGCTTGAAGGAATATCAAACAGTGAATCTGTCCATAGATTATTTTTCAAGTTACCATGTTTCTGAACTGTTGTGTTTCTGGTGCATGTTATAGCCTTTTTACAATGTTAAAAACGTCTTTTCTCGGCTTATGGAACTATGTTAACATCTCAAAACTTAATTTGAAAGAACATTTTAATATGGTTTGTTGCGTAAAATAAGGCCCGTGTCAGACGATCGCAGTGATCACGTCTGTGTTGCCGCACAGTTTAACGTCCGTCGTTGCATAGAATCATGAGCAATAGAGACCCTCACACGAAGTGCGTCCGCACCGAACTGCGCACGCACAACGTACGTGGCACCGGACACAATTTAGGCAAGAACGTCAAACCGCTAGACGGACGTGCGGAGTGCGCCACATCCGCGTAGCGTTCTGTGTGAGTGATGAGATGTCAGACAGACCGCATTTGCGACGTCCAGCACCATGACGCACAAAATGCCTTTTCATATCATGTATCAATTTTTATCATTTTCATATTCATTTTGTTTCCCATAGTTCCCTTTTTTTTCCTACGTCCGTCAAGAAGAACAAATCGTGTGGGGTCTGCAGTATCTTCCGTCAGTACGTCCGTCCGTTGTGCACTGACGCACAGTGCGCTCAGAATGCGCTCGTCTGACATTAGGAATTTTGACCCCTGTTGCTTTTCAACCCCTCCAGAATCTATACTTCTTGGAAGATCCCATTATACCCTTCAAGTTAATTAGACTGAAATATGCACTCTTGCACATAGTATTTACAACCATTTGCCATATGTGCATGCAATACATTCCTAATTGTCAACACTTTGAATGCAGAAGGTAAAGGTGGCTTGTGTGCGCTTGTGTGTAACATAATCACAGGGGACAGTACATGATTTGCATGCTTTAAATAAATGTTAATGTATTCCCATAAAAAGGTTTGCTTTGTACGGCAGTAAAAGTGCTAGTGAGCATTATTTAATACTTTAACTGGGGAAATAACTCCGGCTGACCATTAACTAACACTACTTGTGTGTATGATGTATAAATGGATAGCTGATTATTTTTTCCTTCAGTTAAATTTTCATGTTTTCTTCTGGCAATCCAAGTAATTTTAATTATTATCTGCTTGCCATCTTAATACTTACAATATCCCAGTCTCCCTTTGTAAGTAATGTTATTTTTAGGGGTAGGTTTCCAAGGCGATTTAAGATAGTTCATTACTTCTTTTGAAGAACACCTCTTGGTTGGCTCTGGAGCAACTAGTTTCTTTAACATCTCCTGAGCTTCCGTACTAAATAACTTCCATTGAGATGGAATTTGAAATATTCTACTGCTTCTATGCCATTTGGCATATTCCTTGTAATTCTTATCTGTTGTTTCAGCAGAGTTCCAAGGAAAATATCCAGTTAGGATGCAGAAGATGAGAACTCCAAAAGCCCAGATATCTAAGCTTTTATGTGCTATTAATTTATCGGATGCACCTAAAATGCACATTTCTGGTGCGGTATATGGCAGATTCTCTGGCATGGATTCTACAGATGTACCTTTAGTACAGGAAAGACCAAAGTCTGTCAACTTAATTTGACGACATTCATTATCAAAAATTAGCACGTTTTCAGGTTTTATATCACGGTGAATTATTTCTTTTGTGTGCATATACTCCAGAGCACTTGAAAGTTGTATAGCACAACGTTTAACTGACATTTCAGGTACACCGACCTAAGTGAAATAAACAGAAAAAAAATATCATTATAACATTATAAAAGTGGATTATTTATCATTATACAAGTGGGTTTGCATTTAAACGAAATGTCAATGTATTCAATGCAAACATATGTGCAAACAAACAATACAAACAGTGACCAGCCACAACATTACAAGTCAACCGCAGACAGGTGAAATGAATAACATTGATTATATCAATAAATGGCACCTATCAAGGGATGGGATATATTAGGTAACAACTAAACAGTCAATTCTTGAATTTCAGGTGTTGGAAATAGCAAAAAATGGCAAGTAAAAAGATGAAAGAGTGACTGACACAGGCCAAATAGTGATGGCTAGACGACTTCGTCAGAACATCTCCATAATGGCAAATCTTGTGGGTTGTTAACTGTATGCAGTGTTTAGTAACTTTCAAAAGTGGTGCAAGGTAGGGCAACCAGTGAAATGGCATCAGGGTCATGGGTGTCCAAGGATCATTGATATACAAAGGGAGCGTTGGCTAGCCAGTCTGCTCCAATCACTCAGCTTCTGTAGCTCATTTTTCTAACTTATCATACTGGCCACGTTAGATGTGTCAGAACATACTTGACCACATACTCTTCTTCATGGCAATGTTGTACCATGATGGCAGTGGTCTCTTTCAGCAGGATAATGCACGCTGCCACACTGAAAAATTATTCAGTAATGTTCAAGGTGAAAATTTCAAGGTGTTGCCAAAAGGTTTGAAGTTCATGTGGATCAAAAAGGGAACTAGAAAAAGGGTGATTCTGAGAGAAAAATAAAGTGTATGAAGGTGTGATTGGTTAAGTGTGCTGACTATTGTTTCTCATGATTATTGGTTAATATAGAGTTGTAGTATTTCGAGTTAGAGATGTGCATTAGTTTTGGAAAAATTTCGGAATTTGTAATGAAATTTGATAATTCGTAGTTCGGAAGTACTTCCGAATAACAAATCGATACGATACGAATTCAAATGGTATATAACGGATTTATTTCGTTTTACACTGTGTCATCATCATAAAATGAAAATTTGAATAATTGATAACTATCTAATTTGAAATGAACTATCAAATTGATATCAACTATCGAATTGCTCTTAACTTAAAATACAAGTAATAGTCAGCAAAGGACTTTATGAAACAAATTAATTTTGTTTCACTGTTTAATTTGACTCAAATACTAAATCTGTGACACAGCTTAAAACTTAACCCTAGCTTTTCTTTTAACAGTAAAATTTGTTTGGGGTTTGATTTAGTGATCCAAAATTCGAATTGATATCAAATTGATATCTGAAATTCAAAATCGATATGAAAAACAAAACGAAACATTAAACAAAATTAGTTACGAAATTCCGAAAATGAAATTATTTAAAAACGTAACAAAACGAAACTAAACAAAACAAAATTTTCAGCCATGCACATCCCTATTTCGAGTTATGGCACACATTCAGTATAGAATCTTTTATACAGTCTCTTTTAGAAGATAACAAGCTGAGGAAGTGACCAGCAATAACAGTGTAGGACTCATGACCTAAATGATATTATAAATAACTTAGTTTTTTTGATGATTTATAACCCTATTGTTAACCTCATTTTTGGGATGTAGTGATTTAGGAATTACAGCTCTTAAGAGTAGCCTTCCCCCCTTTTTTTCAAGGGACCAAAAGTAATTGGATAATGGAATCAAAAGCGGTTTCATGGCCAGGTGTGTACTACTCCATTATTTCTTCATCAATTGAGCAGATAAAAGGTCTGGAGTTGATTCCAAGTGTGGTATTTATATTAGGAATCTATTGGAATATATATATATTATCTTTTCCTTCTATACCTCCTCACTGGGTTAGCTCATTACCACATATGGTTCCAACTATCACCTATATGCTGATGACATCCAAATCTACCCCTGATCTCTTTTCGGTCAGTGACTGTTTGATATCTCTTCAAGGATGGCCTCTCACCACCTGAAGATCAATAGGTCTGAGACCGAACACCTTCTAATTCACTCCTCTAAATATACTCAGATTTCTGACAGGTGTTGACAGTATTACTATCCTTCCTTCAGCCCACGTCCGCTGACTCCGAGTGACTCTTGACTCTAATCTTTCCTTCAGTCCCCTCATCAAATCATTCCTCTCATCTTGCGACAATCTCCTCCACAATATTAGCCCTTACTAACTCTGCTCCCCATTACCTCTCATCACTAATTACCAAATACACCCAGTCCACCCCCTTAGATCCAAAAATGACCTGCTTCAGTTCTGACATCATTACCTCTTGCCAGACTGGAGGACATTTAGTGTGTGGCGCCAACCCTATGGGACACACTTCTTCTCACTATCAGACTCTCCCCCAACCTGGCTTCTTTTTAAACGCTCCCTAAAGACAATTCTGATTAGGGGCGCCTACCACCCAGCTTCTATCAAAACTTTCGTGCAACCCTATAACTGTCCTCATCTCTCTCTGTATTAACATCATTCTCATCACTGCAGTCTTCCCCTCCTGTTTCACACCCCTCCATCCATCTATGGTTGTTATCATAAAGCCTTCAATTCCTCCTGTAGCTGTTGGTAAAATATTGATTTGCCTTTTTGGCGTATTGTGGAACTGCCTACCTTTATACAGTGCTGCGGAATGTGTTAACGATTATTAAATTAAAAAAAATATAATTATAATAATAAGTATATAAATTAAACAATATGGCATTTTTTTTTTTTTGCAGGTATCCTCCTCTCTAATGTGTCAAATTGTTACCAATATTTTTTTATGCTATGGTGTGACAGGTGTTCCGAAATGTATCCTTTAATTCACAACAACAAAAATCAACAACATTCAGTCGATGATTGGAATCCAGGTTTACAATACAGATGTGCAGAACAGATCTAACCATGGTATAAGCAGTAATTATCAGCTATTTGCATAGTGATGTAAGTGTTCTTTAGCCTTAACATTTACCTTTTTTTTTTTTTTTTTTTAATTTTTAAAAGGTTTTTATTGAGATTTGCATTTAACAGAAAAACAGAATATGTTCAATGCCTTGGTTGGTGCACAGTTTGAACATTCAAGAGAATTTTGATCAAACAGTGCCAAAACATACATGCATATGACATCAGCACAAGGCACATAGCGTCAAGTATCTCAATTAATTTTCCTTAGATGAACAGAAAAAATATAAAACTCTAAACAAGGAGGGGGGAATTTAGGGGTATTCCTCGGGGGTACTGTCTGTGTACAGTGTGATGCTTGAACAAGGAGATTTTGTTATTGTTTGTAATGGGAACAGTTTTTCTCTTTTTTTTCTTTCTCTTCTCTTTTCCTTTCCCTTCTCTCTTCCCTTCTCTCCTTTCTTAATATTAGAACGGTATAACAAAATGACAACAGCAAAAAGCACAAAAAAAAGGGGGGAGGGGGGTACCAGGGTCAGCACATATGAAACTCTCATTTATCATTCAATCTTCGCATATATTTACACCATGTTCCTCCCGCCATTGCTTTATTAACCAAGGTATCGGCCAAGTCCAGACTGTTCCCATTCATAACCCACAGGCTTTGTATATTTTGTGTATGTCCCATATCTGCCATGGGTCCTTTTTGGGAGGGCAAATGCTGAGCCAAGTTGAAGCCTTAGAATCAAACTGTCTGTATTGCTCCAGAAGTTTCACAATTTGTTTCCGAGTGGGGATCACGGTTGTTCTCCATTGTCTGGCGAGTAGCAGCGCCGTGGTAGCGATTATTATAAAGAACATTTGCAAGTGCGGCCGTGGTAGTTTAATCATTCCTAGCAGTAGGATTTCTGGAGCAGGTTGAATCAGGACGCCCAACACTTCAGTCGCCAGGTGTGCTATCTCCCGCCACAAAGGCTCCACCACCGGGCACTGCCACCAAATGTGTCCCATGGTCCCCACTTCCCCATTACATCTCCAACAAGATTTCGATACCGTTGGGGCATACCTATTAATTTTTTCTGGCGTGAGGTACCACCTGTATAGGATTTTCCTCTGGGTTTCTATTAGCGTGGCACTTTTTGTCGCCCCTACCGCGAACATATTCGCCCTTGCCCACTGAGAGGGAGAAAAGACCATAGAAAGACCCAGCTCCCATCCCTTCTGGTATGCCCAGTTCTCTCCCCCTATTGGAGTGTTAAGTGTGCGGTATAATAATGAGATCGGCCTTATGGCGGTTAGGGGATCGAAGCAAAACAGTTCTACCTCTGATAGAAGCGGCTTTTGTGCGTGCAAATTGGCGATTATCGATTGGTGTTTGAAGAAGGAATGAAGTTGCATGTATGACAGAAACAAACTGCTCGGCAGAGAGTGTTTACGGCTCAAGTCCGCAAAAGATAAGATGGTAGTATTGGTGAATAGGTGGTGGACGTTAGTCACTCCGTGTCGTAGCCAGGGGCTTGCCCTGAAATGCGGTAGTGAGTATGTTAATGCGGGCAAGGGGGTGGCCATCGACCATGGGTGCTGGTGTGTGAGTTGTGAGAAGTGTTTGTCCCATGCTTGTAGATGGATAGCGGTGGAAGTGAGCGCCTGTGGCAACGCTGGCCGGGATGTAGTGGGGGTCCACATTAAGTAGGCCAGATTATGTCCCCCCAGGTAAGGAGCTTCTACGGTTAACCACTGTGGCCAGGTGGGTTTGTGCATTATCTCCATGATCCCCGCTATACATGTTGCCCAGTAATATTTATGTAGGTGGATCATATTCAGCCCTCCATCTCTATGGCGATAGTACAGTAGTCGTCGGGGCACCCGTGGGCGTTTGTGATTCGAGACATATGCCATCAGTATGGCTTGCAGTTTATCTATATAGGCCCTCGACACTCCTATGGGCAACGTCCGACACACGTAGAGGAATTTTGGTAAAATATTCATTTTTACGGCTGCCATGCGGCCCAGACATGATACCTCTCTAGATCTCCACTGAGACAGTAGGGATTTTATGTCTGTTAAAATACGCTCATAATTAATCGTGAACAATCCGCCTGGGTCCCACGTTATTCTAAGTCCCAGGTAGATCAGGTAATGTGACCTCCAATCTAATGTGTATAGGTTTTTAAGAGATTGTAGCTGTATTGGGGGCAATCTGTGTGGTAGAGCTTGAGTCTTATTGAAGTTAACTTTGTGGTACGACACTAGGCCATAGGCTTCGAGTTCGGTTTGCAACGTTGCCATCGAAGTCTCGGGGTCCGTCAGTGTTAGCAGGATGTCGTCCGCATATAGTTGGAGTTTGTACGTCGTTGGTCCTACTGTTACCCCCCTGATTTCATCTTTCTGTCTAATGGCTTGAGCCAGTGGCTCCAACGCTAGCGCGTACAGAAGGGGGGACAGAGGGCAACCTTGCCTTGTCCCATTTGTGATCACAAACTCTTCTGACACAAATCCCGACAGCATCACTCTGGCTGAAGGAGAATCGTACATCGCTTGCACCGCCCGCAGAAAATGCTCCGGGAATCCGAACTTGCCCATGGTAGTTTGGAGGAAGAGCCAGCCTACCCTGTCGAATGCTTTTTCGGTGTCTAAGGACAGTAGCAGGCTGGGCTGTCCCGTTCGTCTCAGTATTTCCATTAGGTTGATTAATTTTTTAGTGCTGTCCGGGCCCTGTCGACCCGAGATAAACCCCACTTGATCCATGCCTATCAGCGTGGGAAGAATTTTTTGTAGTCTGGTCGCTAGTAATTTACTATATATTTTCAGGTCTACATTGAGGAGTGATATTGGGCGAAAATTCTGACATTGATCAGGATGTTTCCCCGGTTTCGGGAGGGTTATTATGTGTGCTCTCAGCATGTTAACCAGGAACGAGCCGTGTTCGCGGGCCGCTTCGAATACCGCTAGTAGGTGTGGTAACAGTATTTTCGAGAAGTGCGTGTAGTATAGTCCCGTCAGGCCATCCGGGCCTGGAGCTTTCCTCTTCGGCAGGGTCTTAATAATGTCTAAAATTTCGCTTTGCCGTATGGGTGCGGCTAGTTTTTGCGCTTGGGCAGTTGATAGGAAAGGTAGGTGTATGTGTTTGAGGTAATCTTTAATCCTGTCCTCCGTCGGTTGTCTTAGTGTCTCGTCGGTGTTTAGATTGTACAGGTGTTCGTAGTAGATCGCAAATTCATTTGCGACTTGTCTGGGGTCGTGTATTTGACCTTGTGGGGTCTTCAAGGTCACCACTCTGGAGAGGGCAGTTCACGGTTTAAGCCTGCGAGCCAATAAATGCCCCGGCTTATTCTGAAAAGCATAAAATGTCGTGTGCATTCTGCGCATGGCGTGAAAATATTTATCTGCTTCTAGCGATTTTAGTGCGTGTAGTGTAGCGTCGATCTCCTCGGCCAGAGCGTCGGTCGGCGTTAGTTTGTTTTGCGTGTCAAGATTGTGTAGTTTCGTCAGAATGTCTAGTCGGTTTGACGTATAAGCTCTCCTGAGTCTGGACGCCCACTGGATACAGTCCCCGCGAATTACCGCCTTATGCGCTTGCCATATCGTGAATGGACTCAAGTCAGGTGAAAGGTTGTCTGAGAAATAATTTGTCAGCAACTCTCCAAGAGCCAGAGCGGCCGGCTCATGTTTCAGCAAATATTCCGCTAAACGCCACGGCGGTCTGGTGTGGGTTTGGTAATCGTCGCTAATTTGTAGCATTAAAGGAGCGTGGTCTGACCAGGTGACTGGTAAAATATTGCATTCTCGAACCTGTGGGAGTAAAGATGGGGAAGTCATGACGTAGTAAATTCTGGTATAGCAGTTGCGCACCGCCGACCGAAATGTGAAGTCGCGAGTTCCGTGGGGTGGAGTAGTCTCCATGTGTCAGAGATTATGTTGGCTCAAGAGGGTCCTCACACGATTTGTGAACGCCACAGAGTGCGGGGCCTGTACTACTGACGACCTATCTCGTTTGGGATCCAGGCTGATGTTAAAGTCCCCAGTAACAATCAGTTCCCCCATCTGTATGTCGGACACTTTGCCCATAAGATGCGACAGGAATTGTGTTTGGGAGGAGTTGGGGGCATAGAGTGACACCAGTGTGTAGATTTTTGAGTTCAAGGTGCATATCGCTATGATATATCGGCCTTTGGGGTCAGTTATGATCCGATTTGCTTCAAAAGCTACCCTATCATTTATTAGTATGGTCACCCCTCTCGCTTTTGATCTGTAAGTCGAGTGATATTGTTTCGAATAATGCGTTGCCGATAGCTTGGGGTGATCTGATCTTCTAAAGTGGGTCTCCTGGAGACATACTATATCCGCGTCATATCGGTGTAGGTCTCTATACAACGAATGCCGCTTAACCAGCAGGTTAAGGCCCTTTACATTATACGTGATTACTTTCATTTAGGGTGGTAAAGAGGCTACTCAGAGGAGAGCATTGACACTACATTACTCTCCAGTGCGTGTCTCATTGTCGTCTGGAATTTATGTGGTGTTCCTAAGAGCGCACTGTGGGTGCTCTGGGAAGGTAAAAGGGGAGAAAAAAAAAGCAAACAATAGTCTAGAAACCTGCGCTGGGAAGCAGCGCAACTATTTACATGCATACGCAATATCATCTCCAACAGGGCGTCCCAAGGTGGGAGCCCGAGCCCTTCCAAGAAAGGGGGAGGCAAGAACGGGGGGGGGGGAGATCAACAGTAAATCCAGTGCAACAGCAATTAACCCTGCGTCGGATGCAGTTAGTACCTTTTAACCAGTCCGGTAAAATTACTCCGTATTCATTCGACCATCTACGGCTCTATAACAGACGTTGTGGACGGGATTTCCGTCTCCATATCGTTCGGCGTATCAACTGCGGTGCCATTCCGGTGGGATCCGGTTAGGTGGCTTGCGTTTCATTGAGGAATCATCTACAGGCGTCATGTTCCATCCATCCAGTATCTTCTTACCCTCCGTCGGCGAGGAGATCACTGTGGTTGAGCCGTCTCTTAACACCACCAACTTAGTGGGGTAACCCCATCTATATATGATTCCGGCCTCTCGGAGCGCAGCTGTGATGGGACGATAGCTGCGGCGTTGCTGTAGTGTTGTCTTTGAGAGATCTGGAAAAATAGCTAAGTGCTCGTAATCCTCCCCCAGTGCTTCTGGGCATCTCAGGGCTTTCAGTAGTTCCTCCTTAGGCTTGTAATAGTGGAGACGCAGAATCACATCTCTGGGCGCTTTTGCGGGGGCCGATGGCGGTTTGGGGACCCGGTGGATTCGGTCCAGCAGCAGGGAATCCGGTGTCGCCTCAGGCAGCAGGTACGAGAACAGCTCCGAAGCGTAGGTATGCAGGTCACGTGGATGCACCGATTCAGGAATCCCTCGTATTTTTAAATTGTTGCGGCGCGATCTATCCTCTAGGTCCGCCATTTTATTGAGGCTTTGCTGGAGCCGGTCCTCTAACCCCTCCACAGTTGTAGCCATGGCGTTATGGGCCTCCGCCATTTCCGCCATTTTGTTTTCGAGGTGCGAGGTTCTTTCTCCTATGTCTCGTATGTCTTTGCGAATGTCCGAGGAGACCGTTTCCAGTCGGGATGTTATGGTTGAGGAGAATTCGAGGAACATGTTTTCTATCTTCTTTGAAAAAGCTGCAAGTTCCCCGCCGAGGTCTTCACGCTGCACGTCCTGCGACTCTCCAGGAGCGCCGCCGCCATCTTGGGAGCTCGCAGCACTCTTAGGTTTGGCCGATTTCGGCGAGAAAAAGTCTGATTTCGCTGCAGATTTTTTCGTTTTAGAGCTTGCCATGACGGGCACTGTACCTTGCGGTTGATCTTGTTGGAGGTAACTGCAAAGTCGATGTCCGCTTTAGTTAGCTGTTAGGCACTGGAGCCGCTCTTTCACGCGTCCATTCACGGCAGTTGGCCACGCCCTATGCCATTTTTTAAAAATAAATATTTAAATTAAAACCCCAAGCACTTTGTTGGTATCAATTAATGATTTACTAAATGTCATGTTTTAAATCATTTGTTTAATGATTAATAATGCAACAAATGATGTCAGTATATTAAAATAAAGGGAATCTAACAAGGGATTGATAATTTTTAGTTGTTATATATTCCTTCTTGGTATATATATTTCCCAGTATGAGGGTAGCACAGTAAGATAAAGTAGAAAAATATTTTCAAATCGCAGGTTTTTATTGCACTTGTTTGCATGCTTTCACACTGGTGCAATGAAATGAAATTAGAATTAGAACTGTAATACTGTTAAACATGTTTTATTTTACGGAAGGGTTTTGTGGAGAAAGCATCTGAAGGGTGAGAGCAAGATGTCAGTCCATGCCTCTGCGGAAGTGTTGACCATAACCACAGTGGAACGCATATAAGAGTGCATGCGCACACGTTAAACTCAGCCGAACGAAGATGATGTGCAGGAGGACCAACAAAGTAGATACCAGAAAGAATTGGAGAAAGTGAAACGCAAGAGGATGTACGTGGACCGTGTGCTGAAAAGGGAATGCTGAAAGAGTGTAATAATAGCGGTGTATAAGGAGAGATTCAATACAGGCAGATTTCACAGTCTGAAATTTTTCACTGGCGAAATTGATTTCAGTTGTTTGTATTTATGCATTTTTAATGTAGTGTCTTTATTTAATAAAACTGTATTATTTTATATGTGAGGTGTTCTTTTATATTTGATTAATCAAGAAGAGGACCTAAGAGTGACTGTATGAGAGGCTGCGGGCCGCTAATAAATCACCACAAGCACTTCCCCATAGAGCCAGGATAAGGGCTCTTCAATTTGTAAGAGAATAGTCTATGGGCATAAAAGCTATCGTTATACACTGCGCAATGCATTACCTTGGGCCAGGTCACAACTAGGCCGTTAAGCAGAGAGCCCCCGACATACAACATGAGGGCTGGAACGCTCTGCTTAATTTTAACTCGTCCTAGTCCGTCCTATTGGATGTTAAACCTGCTTACCATACATTATCGTCTCCTATACTTTATATGGGAGATGTTAATGTGCATCTACCGGATGAAGGACAAGATAGGCCAATCAGAAATTATCAAATCCTGATAGGTAGAATGATATGCATAAATATCATGTCTAGTACATATGCACGCAATAGTTTTACTGTGATATTTTAATTTTCACAAATACTTGAGTTTTCATTTCTAGGCGTACCTGAGGTTTCATAAGGGAGAAAAGGTTGTCTGCAGCCAGTTCCTGTGCAAACACATAATGACTCTCCGTTTGAAAGGCAATTCCAAATGTACCAATAATACACGGGTGAGCAGCCAAGTTAAGCGAGACACAGTACTCAATTAGAAAAACTCGAAGGTCTGTCGTGCTCTTCCGAATAAATTTTAAAGCCATTACATTTCCTTTAGAGAAAAGAGAGAAACATTTTAGACGTGTAAATGAAAATCAGATGTGTAGATCATACAAACTCTTCCTGTAAATATCTAATTAATTACAAATAAATTATACTAGGAAAACATCAGAAAGCTGATTTCCTGTCATCTGTTGCAGATTAGAAAATGGATTGCTTCTCCATCACAGACTGTTGGCACAGTGGAAAAGTGGTGGTAGCAATTTAGCATATAAATATGCTCATTTATGTAAATCTGCCCTGTATGTGTAAGGGATTCCAGAGTCCTCAAGTCACTTGCCTTTCAGGTATCTGAGCTAAAAGACAGCTACACAATTTTAGGGCTTTCGTTGGCTCACAGCTTGCTTGCTTTTCCCGATTCCCTCATGCTCACTGCCAGCAATGTGATGGTAGACGACAGTGAAGACACATGTGAGTGAGGACCTGGGGCTTTATTCCAACCCTGGTGTAAACTTATCCAGAGCTATTGTACACTAAACAACTCCATCGACTTTAGGCCCTATTCCAGGAATGGGGTAAACTTAACCAGAACTGTTGTACACTTAACCACTCCATAGACCTCAATAATGCTCCTACGTTTACAGAGGCTCTGGTTAAGTTAACGTCAACCTTGGAATAGGGCCCTTTAATGGCCCCGGGAAGTTTATATGATGTTCAGGCACATACAGTATTTAAAAAAATTGAGAGAGGAGTAACAAAACGCTGACTTGTATAATCTCATACCAATAATACACCAAAAAAACTCACCAGAAATCAAGATGAATGTAAACATTTAGTATCTACATCAGTGGTTCCCAAACCTATCCTCAGGATTCTTTAACAGGCCAGATTTTAAGGATTACCTTGGGGAATGCAGACTGAATCCTGCAATCACTGAGCAGCAAATTATATCACCTGTGCTGTGCTTCAGCTGGCATACCTGACCTGTCAACGGGTCCTGAGGACAGGTTTGGGAAACAAACAGCTATATCTACAGACACCCTGGCCAACCTCTTCCTTGACCATTTCTCATCTTGGCTCCCACACTTCATGTCCATTGAAATTTCATCCCTCATTCTTGGTAATTTTAACATCCCTGTTGACTCACCACTTAGCTCAGCTGCCTCGTAATTTCTCTCCATTACATCCTCGTTTGGCATGATATTCATCATGTCTATCCTCACACATTTAACTTGTTCCCTTCTGCAACTGAACAAGAAGTCTTAAAAGTTATTACGATCCTCTCATCCCACTAGTTACCCCCTCAACCCAGTCCCCTCACATATTACAAAAACACTTCCTATTTCTCTTGTGGAGTCCTTGACCCCTACCTTTAATCTGTCCTTAACCTCTGGGGTCTTTCCTGCGCCCCTCAAAAATGCCACAGTAGTCCGGATCCTAAAAAAGCCGTCTCTGGATTTGACTGCTCCCTCCAACTACCACCCCGTGTCCCTGCTCCATTTTTCCTCCAAACTCCTCGAAAAGCTTGCCTATGCGTGTCTGATGGACTACCTCAACACCCACTCTCTCCTTGACCCTCTGCAATCTGACTTTTGCTCACTGCATTCGACAGAAAAAGCTCTTGCGAAACTGACCAATGTCCCTCTAACCGCTTGTGACGGAAGGCCCGCTACAATGTTTATTTGCGTTTGATTTTCTTATATTTTGATTCCCTGACGTCTGTGTTATTTTGTTATTCCCTTATGTATTTAGTGTACAGTGTTGTGTGGCATATACTGCGCTGTTTCCCTATGTGTATTCTGCATGAACCATTTGCTTGACTTCACCCAACCTGCCCCAGGACTAGCTGTAACCAGATCCCTCTACCAGTTTCATTATTCTTTGTCTGTAGACCAGGGGGTGTGGGAGAGGGAGGATTTGCAGTATGGAAACGCTGGGTGTGGTTTTACTTTTGAATGTCTGTACTGAAAATACAGAATAAAGGCATTCTGGGAGCTCCAGTCGTCTAGTCTGTGGAGCTACGCTCACATACCCTTTCACATCCTAGTACAGCAGAAGGGGTACTACAACAGAAGTACCGAGCTTGGGATACAAGAATCCATAACACCGTTAAGTCAAATGGGTGCTACTCTCTGCTGATCCTTTTTGACCTCTCTGCCGCCTTTGATACCGTTGACCACTCGCTCCTCCTTCAAACTCTTAGTGATATAGGCCTTCATGGTACTGTTCTTTCATGGTTCTCTTCCTACCTGTCCCAACAATCATTTACAGGGTTATTCAGAGAGAGGGGAAAGCCAGGAGAATAGCTGGAGAAGTGAAAATTCTAGGTCAAAATAGCCAATTTGGAAAGTGGGATAAATGGGAGAAGTTTTCTGGTTTGGCTATTTTGACATAGAATTTTCACTTCTCCAGTCATTCTCCTGGTTTTCACCTCTCTCTGATTAACCCTATATGTGTCTCATTTTATGGAAGTACCTCCTCCCGGCAGTCTGTCTCTGTTGGGGTACCCAAAGGTTCAGTACTGGGCCCTCTCTTTTTTTTTTTTCTCAATCTGCACTGCCTCTCTAGGAAAACTGATCAGCTCCTTTGGATTCCAGTACCACCTATATGCTGATGACACTGATATATACCTCTCCTCCCCTGATCTCTCTCCTGCTCTCCTGGATCGAGTCATTGACAGTCTCTCTGCTGTCTCAAATTGGATGTCTTCCTGCTTCCTTAAACTCAATCTTGCCAAACTGAAATTTTCGTTGTTCCTCCAAGAAAAAAACAATGCCACCTATCTCTCTACGAGTAAATGGAACACCCATTAGCCCAACGCCTCAAGCTTGCTGCCTTGGCGTCACTTTAGATTCTGACCTAACGTTCTCTCCCCACGTCCAGACAGTGACCAAATCCTGTTACTGTCAACTCAAGAACGATGCCCCTGTCTGCCCCTTTGTGACATAAAATACTGCAAAGGTGTTGTTGGTTCATGCGCTTGTTATTTCGCGGCTTGATTACTGCAACTCGCTCCTTATTGGCCTCCCCAATGCTCACATTGCCCCCATGCAATCTGTAATGAATGCAGGCACCAGGGTTATTTTTCTTACCAGACACACCTCTTGTACCTCCCCCCACTGCCAGTCCCTCCATATATGCATCTCATATTTTTAATGCTTTGACAAAGTCTGTCCAAGGGGTAGTGTGATATAATTATTCTGTCCCTTGAAAAATTAAATATGGATAGATTCTCTTTGGCACAAGTTTTGAAATGATGTGATGCAGATGCTAATTATCTGGTCAATGCTGCAGACAGACCCACATGGGGCTGGTCCCAGTGGAAGTGCACTCTCTGAAACCCCTGTAGTTATGCCTCTGCTAACAAAGCTCTCCATAACTGCGCCCTTAACTGGATCTCCTCCTTTTTTTAGCATGTATATTCCATCCCGACCACTTTGCTCCCCCGATGATCTGATGCTATCAGTTCCTTGTACCAGTACCCCCAACTCTCACCTTCAGGACTTCTCTCGAGCTGCCCCTTTTCTATTCCCCCACAGCATTAGACTCTTCCCCCTCTCTTCAGTCCTTCAAGGTCTGTGAAAAAGGACAATTGTGAGTCCTGAGGGTCCACAGGTTGAGAACCACAGCTTTAGAGGAGCCTATTGGCTCACTCCATGATCCCCCACTGCACATTTCTTGCTCCATCGTCCCATTCAGCCTACATGCACCCCACTATTTAACATACACTATTCACCCTCACCTATTGTGTCACCCCTCTCGTCTTAGATTGTAAGCTCTTGAGAAGGGTTTTCCCTTCTCCTGGTCCATGTGTGTAACATATGTATATTTGTTATTCTGTTTCTCCCATTGTACAGTGCTAAGGAATTTGCTGGCGCTTTATAATACTTGTAACTGTAACCGTACTGTGATACTTATGCATGGGAAGGTATTGGTGTGAGAACAGAAAAAAGGTGGAAATGTCAAGGTTCTTTTTTTCTGGTCATTCTGTCTATGAGTGTCAGTGTCTGTATGTTTGAATGTACCTGTTACTTTCTGTCTGTCTGTGTCGCTTTGTGTCTGTTTCTGTATGTTAGTGTCTTTGTCTTTCAGTCTCTGCCTATTAGTAAGCTTCTTTCAACGTCTCTATGTGTGTCTCAGTGCCTGCACTTGTCATTTTGTCTGTTTATGTGTGTCTGTCAGTGCCTATGTGTGCATGTCAGATTCGTAGCATAATAAAAGAATCTGGCAGCCCTAAAGCAGTCCAGTCAAGCAAGATTGATATAGGCCAGTGACATAGTTGAAACATCGCCACTCCTTACATATTATGAAATCTGCTTGATTAAACTTCTAGGATTCCTGTATTCTCTCTACAAGAGTATTGCGTGGGCCTATTTGTGATTTGTCTCTGCACCCTTCACCAGAGAGGTAAAATTATATTTTTTCCAAGACACTACAGTGCCTTTAAAAAAAATTCTCTTTCTTTGTGTCTGAATAAACATTCAATTTGGGTGTGTTTTTATGGACTGTCACAATTTGTGCATCTGTGTCGACTTCCATTGTCGCTGTGTTTGCCTGTGTTTATGAGTTTCTTAATGTATATCTTTGTTAGTGTGTGTCTGGATTCTCTGCTTGCAATCATTTGTAAATAAGGTGGTTATTCTGAATGGGCCAGAGTTTGATGATGTTGCAAATATTAATGAAATCAAAGCGTGCTGACATAATTTGCGACGATCTGGTTTTCAACAGGCGGGGATTCAGTCATTTAAGGTTTTGTGTATATTCCTTATTTATGGCCTTAGAGTTTCCAGTAAATAACACGTGATGTCATTTTCTAAGCATTCTATATACAGTAATTAGGAATCTTAGCGGTGCCATCTTGGTGAATCAGCCTGGTGGTTTTGTTGTGGAGCAAATGTAAGTTTTCAGTCCTCTTCTGAATTTTCTTCAAAGTGTAACTTCGCCTTTGATATCATTATCTGAATAATGTTTGGAATTAAAAATTTTTGCCTTGGGTGTCCCTTTAAATGTTATTATTTCTGTTAACCACAACCATCACCAGTATAGAGTGTCTTCTACGTGCTTTGCATGATGATCATGCTGTGTCAGAAATCATTGTGGCTTCACTCAAGCAAAAAGTTCCAGAAAGCATCGAGGCCCTCTATCACACAGGGACAAAATACACCAAATTTATGTGTGATGCAAATTCAAGATTTCTGATCATTTTAATCTTTACCTCGATCTTGGTTTAATGCAAGAAGAACATGTCCATAGGATCCACTTCCTAATTCTTTGACAATAGTGTAATTATCCTTAACTGCTATCACAGGAAGGTTCTGCGATGTTATAAGCAGCATCTCCTCCAGGTAGTGGTGGCTCTTCCGCCTATCATGTAGGTTCATGATGTTTGCAACTTCTTTTCTCCTTATTGTGTAAAGAAATGTAAAATAATAATTACAATTAAAATGCAAATTTGCAGAGAATGAAATTAGATGAACTATACAAAAGATTATGTATAAACTACAATTGCAAATATAGCGGTTGTGATCACTCCCATTAAATTATGGTGTGACCTCAAGTGATGGAAGAAAAATCACTAAACCTCTTTATAAAGCAATATGAACATGTGGTGCAATTTTAGAGACCGGTATTTAAAGAGAAACTTAGATATCGTTATGCACTTTGGAGTGAAGAACACACAAGCAACTTATACCCTAAATGGTACTGAGTTAGGGAAATCCAAGCAGGAGGATTTGGGAATAATCATAGACTTCAAACTAAGTAACAATGTCAAACAGCAGCTGCCAAGGCCAGCAAGGTATTGGCATGCATTAAAAGGAGTTCACTCTCGGGATGAAAACATAATTTTGCCTCTGTATAAATGAATGGTAAGACGCACCTTGAATATGCCGTGCAATTTTGGGCACCTATCTTAAGAAAGGATATTATAGTGCTAGAAAAAGTGAAGAGACATGCAACTAAATTAATAAGGGGAATGGAAGGTTTAAGTTATGAGGAAAGACTAACAAACTTAAACCTGTTTAGAGAAACGGCGCCTTAGAGGGGATCTCATAACCTTATATAAATATATACGGGGCCATTATAAACCATTGTCAGGGAACCTATTCATTAACAGGACTATACACAGGACACGAGGTCACCCATTTAGACTGGACGAAAGGAAATTCAGCCTAAAGAATAGGAAGGGTTATTTTACGGTGAGAACAATAAAGCTGTGGAATTCTCTGCCTGTTGAGGTGGTTGGGTCAGAGACTGTACAGACTTTTAAAAAAATGACTGGATGACTTCCTGTAGACACAGAATATTAAGGGTTATAATATTTAATATGTGGGTAAAAGCTTCTTGATCCAAGGAGAAATCTGACTGCCATCCTGGGGTCAGAAGGAATTTTTTCCCAGTGTGTTGCATATTGGCGAGCGCTTCAGACTGGGTTTTTTGCCTTCTTTTGGATCAACAGCAGTAGGTGATGTGTGAGAGACTGAACCCGATGGACACATGTCTTTTTTCAGCCTATGTAACTATGTGACCACTCTGACTCTGAATGCAGGGGCCTAAACTGTTGATCTGAGCTTCATGGATGCTTCAACTTATTCTGGACCCAGGGTCCCTCAATGGCCCTCAGTGCACTTTTATTGACAGCTGTTGTATTGACTGGACAATTGCTTGAGCATCCAGCCTCCTCCCCCACCATCACATGACATGTTGCGGCTCCTGTAAGTCAGCAACCTGTCACATCTGGGGGAGCTCAGAGGGAGCCCAGTGTTGGCTACAAGGTCAGTTTTAAAATTATGTAAAGAGTTAACACAAAATGAGGGCTTAGAGTGGTTTGGGATGGAATAATGTTTAACCCCTCTTTTTCCTCCCATCCTCCTGGGTTTTTTTTAATATTCAAAGTTTTATTATGGTAAATCGTTAGCATAACAGTAGTCTGCAACATAGTGGATGGCCTCGCAGGACCAAACAATAAAGCAGTATGTAGCAAGAATGGCTGCGCAGGGCCAAAACATGTTATCAGAAAAATATCAAATGATAATGAGTATAAAAGACATCTAGGAACAGCAATGTGTTAGCAAAAACCATCCCCAAGTGGGGGGTCTCATCAAGGTAGCAAAACCAAATCACGTACATAAAAGTCTTCAAAAACAACAGCTAAGCATCTGAGAGCACTGTGTGGGAGAGGTACAGCCGAAAGCTCCTAACATTTAAAAACAAAAAAAAGGGGGGGTAGTAACCTAAAAAAGGAGATGGCGAGGGAGGAAAAACGGTACAAAGGGGTAGAGGCAAAGGCCCGAACTGTGCTGTCCCTGGTATATTCCCACAAGTCCAAAGGACCGTGGGAGGCCAAGGGGGGTAATTGGCACTAGGCCCGGTACTCGGGGGGGTCAAGTCGGGCACCAGAGCGCCATTGCGTTCCCCACTGTCACGTTTTCCATGTTATAGCCCTGTCCCCCTGTCCTCTGTATTCCTTTTGTCATGGTTTCTATTTTCCCTATGCTGCTTTCCCTGTGAAGCAGCTCAGGGGTTAAGTGTCTGCTTGTTTAGTTGCTCGTTTAGCTTCTGTTGGTGATATGGGCTGATTACTTCCCTATATAAAGCCATGGGCCCATATCACAATGCTCTTGCATCTGGTTCATTACAGTCACTTACAGGGTTATTCAAAGAGATCCGAATTGCTTGAGAAAGGTAACCTTTCTTGGCCATTCGGCTATCCAGAGAGCAGGCAATTCGCCAAATCCTGGCGAATTGCCTGAACATACGGTGCCTGTTCGGTGCCTGTTCGAGGGCAGTGAAAACCCCATAAAAAAGCACTGCTTCGGCTATTCAGAGAACACAAACCAGCAGTGAAAGGTTCCCGACATGCCCTGCCATTCGGTGGTTTAATTCGGCAAGTTTATTCAGGAGAATCCCATAGGCTTCAATGTTAAAACTATTCCTGTTTTAATTCAATATCTAGTAAACTGTTCATTATAAAATTATGCAGTAAAGAGACTCTTTATTTATAGATTTTTTAGGATATTTTAAGCACTTTTCTGAATAATTTTTTTAAAAAGTCCGATTTTTTTTTTTAAGTTTACTTATTTTTTCTGTAACAGCCCTCTTTATTATCATTCCCTGGGCCTCATATGTAAATTTCAGACATTTTCGCTCAGTAGTTTCTTTGCAAACAGCGTTTCACTTTTCAAACATTCATACAAACGGTTTTCCTAATTTATTCACTTCCCTCTGTCTGTGGTCTCGCTTTTTCCAGCGGCTTCGCTGCCTGTGATCAGCTCCTGCTTGGTTTTTCCGTGGTTTTTGGCAGGTTAATCCAGATGTTTTTGAGGGTTTTCGGCGTGCATTCGCTGGGTTTTACAGTTAGTTTTCGTCAGGTTTGCGGCAGCTTTTCCCTGCAATTCGGGGACCCTGTGGTGCTTACTGAATACACCGCAGGGTCACCAAAATGGGATCAGCAAAAGGAACCGAATTGAAGAGAACAAAAAGTCACCAAACGTGTGGTGACTTTTCGAATCTCTTTGAATAACCCTGTTAGTTTTGTTCCTGAGAGCTCCCCGCTATTCTGTCTGATTGAGTTTATGTTTAAGGTTTACCTTATTTCTTTTGTTTATCCGTCTGTTGTTTCTTTAGAATCCCCAGGTTCCAGTTTATGTCTTGTGTTTTCATGTTATCAGTTCTAGTGTTTCTCCTTTGTCTAAGTTTCATGTTCTAACTGATTTCATGGTATTGACCCTCTAGCCTGGCTGACGGATTTCCTGGTGGTGTATCCCTGCTTCAGTATAAGGTAACTGTTTTGGTTTTGACCCCTGGCTTTCTTACTGACGACTCTTTTTGGATATCCTTGACTGTACCGTGTATGTTTATATGTTTCTGTCTTGAGGTCTGCCCTACTGTCTAGTATATTCACCTACCATCCCTAGGTCTCTTGTAGTCATTCTGGTTTGTGTCCTAGTCGCAGTGCATCTAGTTGTTTTGTTGTGTGTCCCTGCTGACCACGGGTTTTGTGATTGAAGTCCTTCCCTGCAAGTTGTGGAGTATAACTCCTGGTCTTCTGTGTTCTCCCTAGGACTCTGCACGGCTACTAGGTAACCTTTTTCCATTAGAGCAGATTCGGCCACTCTAAGGACCGATCTATCAGCATAGGGCTCTTTGGTATAGCCGTGCAGAGGTCCCCAGTTCTTCTGTGTTCATATACATATATATCTATTGTTGTTTAGTGTTCTGCATCTCTGCTTATAGGGGCTTTTCCTGTACTTGGGCCTTATTCGGCACATGCCAGGTACCGCCACTGAGACTGAATGTGACACCCACAAGACATCCCGTTATGCCAAAAATAAAAATACAATTTTAAAAAAACATAAATAAATAAATAAATTAAAGGAGGAAGACAGCGTCCTCGAAGCGTGTCCAAAAGAAATCAAAAATAAAAAGTCTCTAAATTCGCAGCGGACCGGCAGCATGGGGATAAGGGAAAGGAGAGAAACAAACACAACAGCAGGTGGGGGGTGGGAAAGGGGAGCATGTCAGAGTCCACGAACGGAGCAGGACCGATTGCCTCAGCCTGTGACCAACCACAAGGCATGGCAGACAGCACTTTTAGACGCTTCCAGAAACGGCTCTTCCGTGGCGGGAAAGCCTTCCCCGCAGCCAGCAAGTGAAGTGTCCCCTGATGGTGGCTCATCTAGGCCAACCCTCAAAATTTCCACTCGCCTGCTCGCAATTTGCGAGGGCAAATCAAGCGATGGCGAGCGGAAATTCACAGGCAGGCAGCATGATAAGTTATATCGTACTGCCTGCTCTGTGTATTCCAGCGGCGGCCGTGTTTTTTTTTTTTTTTTTTTTTCCACGCCGGCCGAGGTGCTCAGGGCCAGCTAGTGTGCTTTCCTTTTACAGCAACAGCTGGACGTGGCCCGAGTCATTTCCGGCGCGCTGACCGCACGGGTTGAGATGCAGCATGTTAACCAGGGATGGGGAACCTCCCGCTGAGGAAAACAATCCATCCTGAGTGCCACAAAGGGAGGGGGTGCAAATTCCCTCTCCCGCTGCTCTCCTTACTCCAATCCCCTCTCCAGTCCTTACTGCTGCGTGCTGGATCCTTCTTTATCCTCAGCCCCTGAATCCAGCATGCCTCAGCGTACTCGGAGGTGAGGTAAAAGGGGGGGGGGTGTGGAGAGAAAGGAATTAAAAGGTAGTGGGGGAAGAAATAAAATAGTGAGAGAAATTTATTAAATACTGGGGAAGAGAGAAATGAATTAAATACTGGGGAAGAGAGAAATGAATTAAAATACTGGGGAAGAGAGAAATGAATTAAAATACTGGGGAAGAGAGAAATGAATTAAAATACTGGGGAAGAGAGAAATGAATTAAAATACTGGGGAAGAGAGAAATGAATTAAAATACTGGGGAAGATAGAAATGAATTAAATACTGGGGAAGAGAGAAATGAATTAAAATACTGGGGAAGAGAGAAATGAATTAAATACTGGGGAAGAGAGAAATGAATTAAATACTGGGGAAGAGAGAAATGAATTAAATACTGGGGAAGAGAGAAATGAATTAAAATACTGGGGAAGAGAAATGAATTAAAATACTGGGGAAGAGAGAAATGAATTAAATACTGGGGAAGAGAGAAATGAATTAAAATACTGGGGAAGAGAGAAATGAATTAAAATACTGGGGAAGAGAGAAATGAATTAAAATACTGGGGAAGAGAGAAATGAATTAAAATACTGGGGAAGAGAGAAATGAATTAAAATACTGGGGAAGAGAGAAATGAATTAAAATACTGGGGAAGAGAGAAATGAATTAAAATACTGGGGAAGAGAGAAATGAATTAAAATACTGGGGAAGAGAGAAATGAATTAAATACTGGGGAAGAGAGAAATGAAATAAATACTTGGGAAGAAATTAATTGGGCAAAATAAATATACTAAAAGGAGAGAGAAATTAATTAAAGGGGGCCCTTGACAGAAAAAAGGTTCCCCACCCCATTGTAAACTAAGTGAAAGTAAAACGCTGTCAGCACGCCGGAAGTGATTCCAAAACCAGTGCCGTTAGTACAACTCCCGTGAGGGGCCATAATTAGTGAAATGGTGGCGTAGGCGTTTGAGTTTATGCAAAATAAATCTATCTATACTATAATTGAGTAAGGCTTGGCGTGTCCGTCGCCAAGCCTTACTCTGCGCATGCGCGCGCAACCAGCGGCGGTTGGTTGCGCGCGCATGCAACCGCCGCGGCACGAGCCGGCTGCCGGCTCGCCGCGGCGGTTACAAGATGCACACAGCAGCCGGGTAGAGGCTGCGCTCGCAGCCTCTACCCGGCTGCCGCGCGCATCCAACCCCTGAGCGGCGAAGGGAAAGTTCCCTCCGCCGCTCGGGGGTTGGATGCGCGCGGCAGCCGGGTAGAGGCTGCGAGCGCAGCCTCTACCCGGCTGCTGTGTCCATCCAACCCGTCCCCCGAGCGGCGAAGGGAAAGTTCCCTCGCTTCCGCTCTTTGAAGGACCCAAGCCCCGGTCACGTGACCGCGGCTTGGGTCCTTCAAAGACCGGAAGCGGGGAAACTTTCACTTCCCCGGCGCCGCTCGGAAAGGTAAGTATGGCGCGGACGGCGGAGCTCATGGGGCGGCTGTCCGAATGCCGATAGAGCATTCGAACAGCCGCCCCATGTCTGGTCTGGAGTCTGATCTGGGGCATATATCCATGAGAGCTTGGGGGGGCAATATCCACGAGCCGGGGGGCAATATCCACGAGCTGGGGGCCAATATCCATGAGCTGGGGGGCAATATCCACGAGCCGGGGGCAATATCCACAAGCTGGGGGCAATATCCACGAGCTGGGGGCCAATATCCACGAGCTGGGGGGCAATATCCATGAGCTGGGGGGCAGTATCCACGAGCTAGGGGCCAATATCCATAAGCTGGGGGCCAGTATCCAGGAGCTTGGGCAAAATATCCATGAGCTGGGCCAATATCCAGGTGCTGGGGCAGTATCCACGTGCTGGGGCAATATCCACGTGCTGGGGCAGTATCCACGTGCTGGGGCAATATCCACGAGCTGGGGCAATGTCCACGAGCTGGGGCAGTATCCACGTGCTGGGGCAGTATCCACGTGCTGGGGCAATGTCCACGAGCTGGGGCAGTATCCACGTGCTGGGCCAGTATCCACGTGCTGGGGCAGTATCCACGTGCTGGGGCAATATCCACGAGCTGGGGCAATGTCCACGAGCTGGGGCAGTATCCACGTGCTGGGGCAGTATCCACGTGCTGGGGCAATATCCACGAGCTGGGGCAATGTCCACGAGCTGGGGCAGTATCCACGTGCTGGGGCAATATCCACGAGCTGGGGCAGTATCCACGTGCTGGGGCAGTATCCACGTGCTGGGGCAGTATCCACGTGCTGGGGCAATATCCACGAGCTGGGGCAATGTCCACGAGCTGGGGCAGTATCCACGTGCTGGGGCAGTATCCACGAGCTGGGGCAGTATCCACGTGCTGCGGCAATATCCACGAGCTGGGGCAGTATCCACGAGCTGGGGCAATATCCATGAGCTGGGGCATATATCCATGAGCAGGGGCAGTATATCCACAATAGACTGCCCTCTGGGCAGGCTTTCCACCTTGTTTATTTATAAAGAAAGAGGTGATACGGAAGGAGCAAAAAAGAAAAAAATGGGGATGGACGTATCGCACATGAATATTAGTGGATTCATCTGTATAAGCATCCAAGGGGGAAACCTGACTCTGGGCTCTTCTAACTTCTATTGATAACCTGGCATATGAATAATGAAAAGAGAGTATTAAGTTCCCCTTGATGTGTCGGATGCATAAACCCCAAATTAATTTGGTCCTAAAAACTGTTGGAGAGGAGTCTGTACTTAATGGATGAAACTACTTGTCTGGGTCTGGTGCCTGAGTGTACATGTATCTGATGCCTGGGTATTAATGTTAATTATTTTTGTAGCTTTATTCTGAATAAAACTTTAACAGTGTAACTTCATAAAATAGGTTTGTTTAGGGGCGGAGTTCAGGGCAGGGTAGGTGGGGCAACAGGTGACGAGTAACTCTTGAGGTCTGGCTAGTAGCTTGGGAATTTAAATTTTGAGCCCTGATCTAGGCCTTCCGTGTCTTCAAGCAGCCCGGGGGAATGCGCGGTTGGCGGCTGGGGGTTCCCTACCGCACTGCCGAACACGGCTTGCCGCGTCAATGACTCTCCGCACTGCTCCGGAGCCTCCCGCAAAGCTTCGGATTCTACCAGCGGTTCAGCACAGCCAGCTAAGATCCCATCAGGCACCTTTCCAGATACGGCCTCTGGATCGGTACATGAAGTGGAGGTTCTGCTGCATCCCGCAAGATAGCCATTAATTGGTGCCAAGTCCCCTTCGTGAGAGGGCTCAGGTCATCCCCCTTTAGCAGAGCCATGCAGGCATCAAGGCCCGCAATGACGGCCATCTTCTCGTCTTTGAGGGGGGTTACCTGACTCCCGGCCCTACCAATCTCAGCCATCGCCACCAAACCGGTCCCAGCAGCAGTTGGGAGACGGGGGCCCCAGAGAGGTAAGTATGTCTTCTGAAAGCTCTTAGGGTCCCCTTAGAAGGCAGGATGTGTCGGAGCTCCAGAGACATATGTCCGCCTTCCTCTGCAGTCGGCCCCGCCCCCATCCTCCTGTTTTAACCCTAGACTATTCCTTTAAGAAAGACAAGTTGGAAAGAAAAAGTATGTAAACTCTATAGATATGAGTACATCTAATATATATATATATATATATATATATACGCAGAAGTCCTGACTGACTGACTGACTCATTAACGTCCAGCTGAAACCATTTAACCTAGGAACGTGAAATTTTGAAGGTACACTGTTTTTATGACGTAGGCACCCACTAAGCAATGTTTTTTGGAAACTCTGCCCCTAAGGGGGTGAAAAAGGGGGGTTGAATATTTTAAACAGGATACCTATAGCTCAAAAGCAGAAAATGTTACAGACGTGAAAATCGGTATTTAGATTCGTCTTGAAAAATAAAAAAAGTATTTTACCGTTTTTAAAAATCCAAGTGGGGGCAAAAAAAAGGGGGTTGACTATTTTAAACAGGATACCTATATCTCAAAAACAGAAGATGTTAGAAGCCTGAAAATTGGTCTTTAGATTCGTCTTGAAAAATAAACACGTGTTTTACCATTTTCTGAAAATCCAGTGGGGGGCAAAAAGGGGGGCTGAATGCTTTTATCAGTATACCTATATTTCAAAAACCAAAGATGTTACAGGGGTGAAAATTGGTATTTACGATCTTTGTGCAAAAAACAAAAATGTGCTTTACCATTTTCCAAAAATCCAGTTAAGGGGAAATGGGTGTGAATTCTTTTATCAGTATACTTATATTTCAAAAACAAAAGATGTTACAGGTGGGAAATTTGGTATTTACACCTTTCTTGAAAAATAAAAAACACTTGTTTTACCATTTTCCAAAAATCACAAGTGGGGGGGTGGTGAAAAAGGTGGGGGTGAATACTTTTAAACAGGACACCTGTATCTCAAAAACAGAAGATGTTACAGACATGAAAATTGATATTTAGATTCATCTTGAAAAAAGAAAAAAAATACATATTTTACCATTTTCCAAAAATCCAGTGGGGAAGTGAAAAAGGGGATGAATACTTTTATCAGTATACCTATATTTCAAAAACCAAAGATGCTAGAGGTGTAAAAATGGGTATTTACAATCTTTTTGAAACATAAAAAAATGTGTTTTGCCATTTTCCAAAAATCCAAGTAGGGGGTGATAAAGAGGGTGAATATTTTAAAAAGGATACCTGTATCTGAAAAATAGAAGCTGTTACAGATGTGAAAATTGGTATTGAGAATCTTGAAAAATAAAAAAACACGTATTTTGTCATTTTCCAACATTCCAGTTGATACACTGGTTGAGCAGATCAGAGGGATGCTGTTACTTCACACAGAATGGAGTCTCTATGCAGCTCCTCTCACAGCCAGGCCTCACACACCCTCTCACTGCTCCAGCATGTCTGCTTCCTTTTCACAGCCAGGCCTAACACACACCCTCAATGCTGCAGCGTGAGAGAACATGGGATATTATTGCAGAACCTCAACCAGGGGCGGACTGACCCGTCGGGCACTCGGGCACTGCCCGAGGGCCCGCGGGTTGGTAGGGGCCCGGTTTTGGAATGCAGACAGAGTGGGCCCTGCCATTTTCCCTCAGCTCGTGTCACCGGAGCTATAATGATCTCTTATCCATGCGACAGCTGGCTCAGAGTCCTTTCAAACCACTGCGGTGTGGGCGGTGCTGCAGCACCAGCCTCAGTCTTACCACGAGAGCACGGCACGCTGCACTGGCGCCGCCACCACACATGACGTGTGCACGTCGCGCGGTGGTAGAAGAGGAGAAACGCGGTACGTACTTCCTTGGAGGAACCTTCACTCCCCGGCACAGCCGTCGATGCATCTCATCACCTGCTCTCACTGCCAGGACATCCAAAGCGGTCTGTACATGAGAGCCCTCCATTCCCGCAGTTCAATCCCCCTGGAATACTGCTGTGAGTTGATGAGGGGGGTGATGAATTGAAAGGCTGAGGGGGTGATGAATTAAAAGGCTGAGGGGTGATGAATTGAAAGGCTGAGGGGGTGATGAATTGAAAGGCTGAGGGGGGGTGATGAATTGAAAGGCTGAGGGGGTGATGAATTGAAAGGCTGAGGTGGATGCTGAATTGAAAGGCTGAGGGGGGTGATGAATTGATAGGGTGAGGGGGAGAGGGTGATGAATAACATGACAATTGATATCCTTTGGGGGTGATGAATTGATGTGCTGGGGGTTGAATAAATCAATTACATTACTGTAAGTTTTATTGCTGTGGAGCTCTGTAATATGCTCATACACGCCGCACATTACTGTGAGTTTTATTGCTGGAGCACTGATACACTCATACACACTGCACATTACTGTGAGTTTTATTGCTACATACCCCCGGGTTGTAGGGGGATATGGTTATGTATGTGAATGGATGGCTGGGTGTGTGAATGCATGTATTTGTCTTTAAACAGGCTGCTATGCATAAAATCCTGCACCTGTGTCCTCGTTGCAGTCCGGCATTGGCCCCTTGTCTTGCACCCAAAAGGCTGGTATTGCGCCTAGAATCGCCACATAATCTGCTGCCTGCACTGCACAAAGTAAGAATGACAGCGAGCATCTTGGCAGCATCGTGAGGTACAGGTAGGAGACTAAATATTGGTGCGGGGCAGCAAGAGGTTAAATGGGCACCATGCTCAAATTTTATTCCCTTTTTTCCTTTTAACCTTTTTGCTGCTGGCAACATGCTGAGCCTATGCTACACATTACAGTGAGTCTTATTGCTGTGGAGCTCTGTAATGTGTCAGTAATGTACAGTATCTTTTAAAGTGACGGTCAGTTTCCCACATGTGCCAGAGGGACATTCTGTGCCGTGGTGCAGTTTTAGCTGTAGTGAATTGGTAATGGCTGCTGCAGCAGTGCGGTGGCCATCTGTAAGTCTGAAGTGGATTCCCCAATTCGCTGCTGGCTCCAAATGGATTTTCTTCACACAATTTTCAAAAAGGTTATTTTAAGGAGTTCAGAAATAAATTCTTTAGCAAAATAATGTACATGTGGGTGTTGCGTTGTAGGGGAGGGGTTTTGTATGGGTGTGGCCTCCTGTGGGTGCGGATCAAGGGGGCCCCATGACCTCTTAGTCCACCCCTGACCTCAACCCATCAAAAGCTCTGTAGTGGCACCAGATTGCAAGTAAAAGCACTCCACAGAAATGTGATTGAGGCTATGGTGCTAACCGGTTCTGGACAGGGGAGTTGGTGTTCATACAACGAATACCTCTTATACCTTCAGAATATCTGAGTGAGCTCACCTAACTCTCTGGTGATCCTAGCACCTGAAAGAAGAACCACTAATGTAGTTTATAAAGGCGCACTCAAATTGTTTTATTTTCTATGTTCCAGATGCAAAAAAAACTAAATAAAATTAATTTTTTTTTGTCTGTCTCATGTTTGTATTTACAACACAAAAACTTTTTTTTTCTTGAGAAAGGATTTTTACCAGGAACAATACATTGAGATTTCTCTCATTTTCAAGTATGTCCTGGGTGGTGACTGTGAGTATGTACCATTAGGTGTCTTGAACAAGGACCCTTACTGGAGAGGTTGCTCGCTGGGATCGAACTCATGACTCCACAGGCTCTCTCCATGTAGAGCAGTGATGTTACCTCTACTCCACCCAGCCAGATGCACATGAATGAAACAACTTTGTTTTGTTGCCAATATGCCCTGACTAACGTCTGCAATAAACTTTACTTATTACTTTAAGACATCAACCTGTAAATTATATTTTGTACAGTTTGAACAAAAAAATAATGTTTCTTTTAAAAATAATTTTAACAACTCCCAAAATCCACACGAAGCCACGGGCAAAAGCTAGTGTATGTATATATTTATCTTTAAATCTGGTTTGATGTTCATCTAAGTTACAGTAATAAAACACAATCTGTTTAATTAATCATAGATGCATTATTGTATTATTCTTATAAATATGAAATATTTCATTCAAGTATTCACAGAATAGGCTGGGAAAATGTATGTGAAGACCTAGGCTAATGGCTTCAACAAATGCTGACTACAGTTAAGAATTGGTAAATCCAGTGTCCAATTAAAAAAAAAGATATTGGAGGTGTGTTTTAGAGATACTTTGACTTATAACGTACTCAAACATTTAGGGCGCTATCACCTGATGTGAGCTAACCCTAGCATCAGCATGTTTTTGCATTAGCGTCAGGTAAATTGAGTCTAGCGCCTGGGCAACAGATCGTTTGGCTCCGGTTAGAAACTGGAAAAATCACGTAGTGCGTGGTAATTTGCGATTCGTAGCGCAAGCTTACTGTACTTACCACATTTTAACATGGGCAGCGCTAGAGAGCTCTTGTGTTATTGTAACCAACAGATCATTGGTGCCAGCGTTAATTTTTAGATGGACCCTATCGCAAAATTTTACCTACTGTTCAACCCTGGTGGTAACTCCAAAAAAAACCACAAAAATCAGGTCCTCGTCCAAAATTAACAGGCAATTGAAAGGAATTCCACACAGATGGTCTCTTGACCCCATAAATCATAGTAATGGATTTGGTCAGCAATGATGTTGCTGTTGCAGTAGGCTCTATTGTGATATATATGTATCGTAATTGTACTATATTGCCTAATTTTATACATTTTATGCTGGGGTTATTCACAGTATGTAAGCGGTTGATTATTAAGGTGACTGTGTGGACTATGTTTAAAGGGAAACATGTATTTTAAAAGTAAATCCACTTCAGAATGGCTTTAGTAAAAGAAAATCTGTGTTTTGGAGTTCCCACCTTTATCATATAATACTGTTACCTGATGTATTAAGTGATTAAATCAACTCACATAAACTGGGGACAAAGTATTGGCTCCAGTGATATAGCTCAGACGTTGTTTAGATTCTGTAGCACACTCAATCAACAGCCTCTAAACAATGGATCAAACAGATTAGATTAAAGTTCAAAGTTTAGAGGGCAGCCTCTCCTGGGGAATCAAGGGAAAGATTGAAATCACCCCCATACACCAAAACACCCTCTGCAAACCCGCTAGTTTAGTAAGCAAGCGTTGGGGGTGTAGAACACTGCTTAGAGTTTGGTAAGTAGAGTTTAGACAACATGCTCTGCGTAGCACCCAGCAAGCCCTTCACAAACAGATATCTCTCATGGGTTGTGCTGTAAGTACAGGTAAAAGGGACATGCGATGCAACAAGAATCGCCACTCCCCTGGCCTTGGACACAGTGTAATTACTATAATAACAATGGGATAAAACTTGGAGCAGAGTTGCACAGCCTTGTCAGCCCAGAATTGTGTCTCTTGCAGAAACACCAATTATTGGGTCCCTGGGAAAAGATGAAAATATGTCCTCCATACGCTTTCCAGTCCGATCCTGCTATGTGCATGGGTATCAAATCTAGGGACGACACTTTGTAATCGTTAATGTGCTGGAGCTCGATCGCCAAACAGACTTTGATCAGAAGAGGTACAGTAATCCAACATAGTATGGGCCCGAACCTCGTGTTCGCACCAATCCGAAAATTCCAGAGAGCTCGGTATCTAACGGAGGGGTTGTGCCAGATAACATTTCCACAGGGAAAATCCATTTCAAAGAGAATTCAAAATCTATAGGGGTTATTAAGAGCGCACCAAAATGTCTACGACATGTCAATTAGACATGTGCACAGCACAAAATTTCGTTTTTGAACTAATGGATTAGTCCAAAAATGCAATTTATTTAGTTGCTAAAGAAATTCGTTTTCAGTTCTTTAGTATGAAAACGAATTTCAATCAGCCGAAAACCAGTGGATACAATTACTATTGTAGTGGCTCCTCAGAGGGCTGAGATCGCTGCTTGTTACAGTATCTCTCACTCTCAGCACAATGAGGGCCATATTACATAGTTGGTGCTAACTTAGCCAGAGCTGTTGTAAACTTCCTAGAGCCATTATAGCCTATGGAGGTTTTCAGTTTACAACAGCTCTGGTTAAGTTATCACCAACATTGTAATACTGCCCCGTGTCAGGCACAGCTGTTACAGTAACTGACTGCTGCTCATCACAGCGCTCAGAGTTTCAGTAAAATTAGTAAATAATATTTTTATATATAAGAGGTTAGAACAATATTATTTCCTTGTTTTACTGAAACTCTGAGCGCTGTTACAGTCAGTTACTGTAACAGCTGAGCCTGATACATTGTACTGAGAGATAATGTAACAAGCAGCCAATCTCAGCACTCACAGCCACTGGATTTAAAGGACTTAAAAAAGGCCCCTCTCTGTATAATGTTTAGAACATCTTCCTGTATTAATTAATACCCCTCTCTGTATAATGTATACAACATCCACCTGCATTAATTAATACCCCTCTCTATATAATATATAGAACATCTTCCTGAATTAATTAATGTCCCTCTCTGTATAGAACATCCTCCTCATTTTATACCTTTCTCTGTATAATGTATATAACATCCTTCTGCATTAACACCCCTCTCTGTATAATGTATAGAACATCCTCCTGCATTAAGTAATGCCCCTCTCTCAATATAACATCCTCCTGCATTAATACCCCTCTCTGTATAATGTATAGAAAATCCTCCTGCATTAATTAATGCCCCTCTCTCTATACAACATCCTACTGCATTGACATGCGAAGGGTGCAGAACTTCGGATGTTGCGCTCTTCATTGCTGGTCTCCTTCACTCATCAATGTAATATCACAAAAAGGACTGAAACTAAAATGTAGTGCATTTTATTTTAGTTTCTTTCGTTTTTTGTACTGAGCAGTTTCGTTTCTCTTGAGTCATACGAAAACTAAATTATCCCTAAATTCGGACTAAATCGTTTTAGTACTAAAACGAATGCACATCTCTAATGTCAATGTTCTCTCGTTCACGAGTTAAATTCACCGACCCTGAATCCCCGAATCGACCCGCCAAGTGCATCCTCAAACCGTTGAATCGTACGCATAAACCGCCAATCGATAGGAAAAAATGCCACAAAGCTGCCGAATCGATACGAAAAACCGAATGCAACCACAGATCCACTGAAAAAAGCTGGCGATCCGCTGAACAGACCACCGAATTGATCCTCAAGCAGCCGACGACCCACCAAACAGAGCACCGACCAGCTGCCAGATAAAGCCAAAAAAAAACAACTTTTAGAAACGCATTTGCAAAAAAACTACTGCACGAACAGGCTTGTAAATAATATATGAGGACCTATGAATAATAATAAAAAGGTCTGTTACAGAAAAAAACAAACGTCAGTTAAAAGAAATCTGAAAAAAATACTTTGCTGAAAAAATACAGAAAATGGGATTTTTCTTTTTACATTGAAAACTATGAGATTCACCTGATTAAACCTGTTGAATGAAACCACTGAAAATCAGGGCATTTCACTGACATTTCGGTTCTGTTTGGTGTTCTCCGAATAGATTAACCATTACTTCTCTATGGGGAGTTCACTGCCGTCGAAGATCACTGTATTTCGCTGGCAATATAAAGGGGAAATTCGTCGTACGGTGCAATTTTGGGGCCAATTTAGTTGTCTTTGAATAACCTTGTTAGCAATCATTGGGACAGGTATTAAGAGTACCTTGAAGGCCCATATCACTAAGAGTTTGAAGGAGGAGCGAGTGTTCAACTGAATTAAAGGTGGCAGAGAAGACAAGAAAGATCAGCAGAGAATAGCACCCATTTGATTTAGCAATTACAAGGTCATTGGTAAGTTTAGTAAGAGCCGTTTCTGTCGAGTGCAGTGAGTGAAAGCCAGATTGCAAAGGGTCAAGGAGAGAGTGGGTGTTGAGGTAGTCAATCAGACGCGCATACGCAAGCTTTTCAAGGAGTTTGGAGGCAAGGGAGCAGGGACACGGGGCAGTAGTTGGAGGGAGCAGTCGGATCCAGAGACAGCTTTTTTAGGATCAGGACTACCATGGCATGTTTTAGGGGGGCAGGAAAGACCCCAAAGGATAAAGACAGATTAAAGGTGTGGGTCAAGGAGGGTACAAGTGAAACAAAAAGTGTTTTGGTAATATGTAAGTGAACAGGGTTAAGAGGGCAGGTAGTGGGATGACAAGATCGTTATAACTTGAAGACCTCTTGTTCAGTCGCAGAAGGGAACAAGTTAAACGTGTGAGGATAGACATGATGAATATCTTCCTATATAGGTGATAACGGCATTGTTGAGATTTCAGTTCTTATCTGTTCTTTTTTCGCTGTGATAAAGCATGCCAGGTCTTGGCATTGAGGTCAGTGTGAGGAACAGCCACAGCAGGATGGAGAAGGGAGTTGAATGTTAAACAGGCATTTTGGGTTCCGGGAGTGAGTGTGTATGGGGGCCATATAATATAATATAAATAGGCGGATGGTATGCACCTCAAAAGTAGTTAAAGTAAGAGATGGGCACAGTGGAAAGGGCTGGAAGGAGCAATGGGGAGAAAGTAAGATTCCCAGGCGACGCCTTTTTTGTCACTCGGTCTCAGGGTGTGTACCTATACTATTCGTACTTGTTCCTATTTAAATAGGTGTAATGTGGAGGATTCTGTGTGTGGTTGTGCTCCCAGTGTCTGGTCACGTATGCTCTCATATGGACGTCAGATGGTGTCTGGCGAGGGGCAAATTACAATATAGGGCTAAGCATCAGTTTCGTGGCCTGATCGTATGAGATGTGACTTCTTTGTCTTATTCCCAGTTGGGAGTATTATGTCAGAAGATACATCAACCACTATGATCCTTGGATGCCCTGCCGAGCAAGTAATGTTATGCTGGGTTTGGGTCGAAATCCCTACAACCAGGTTCCCTAATGCCAAAATCCCGACGGCCAACTTCCCTACACAGACAACTCCCTGACGGCCAACTTCCAGACATCCAAAATCCCAGCGGCTAACACTAACCCTCCTCCCTAACCCCCTAAACCTAGCCCTAACCCTACCCCCCTAAACCTAGCCCTAACCCCCTCACCCCCTAAACCTAGCCCTAACCCCCTCACCCCCTAAACCTAGCCCTAACACCAACCCCCCTAAATCTAGACCTAACCCTAACCCCTTAAACCTAGCCCTAACCCTAACCCCCTAAACCTAATCATAACCCCCCTAAACCTAGCCCTAATCCTAACCCCCCCTAAACCTAGCCCTAACCCTAACCCTAAACCCCCTTAAACCTAGGGTTAGGGTGTTAGTATTAGGGTTAGCCGCTGGGATTATGGATGTCTGGAAATTGGCCGTGTAGGGAAGTCGGGATGTCCGGCACTTGTTCTGTCTGGAAGTTGGCCGTCAGGATGTTGGCATTAGAGAACCTGGCTGTAGGGATTTTGTCCGGCACCCGTTATGCTTGCTGTGGGTTAAAGCAGATTACTAGGACAGCTAATCTGTTATCATTACTGTGCTATATCCCAATGATACGACATATAAAATATTCCTCATTCAGTTGACCAATAGCTCAGTGAAATTGGACATCATTACCATAATTGTATATTGATGTTTTGTCTTCTATAGACCAGTCTGCCATTGCAATATGCAGTTTGAATAAAGATTCCTATATAAACTAAATAGAAATCTATAATAACACTATGGGTGCTGCGGCATATGTCAGGCATCTAGCCCATTTATTTATTTATTTAATTTATTTATAAAAGGATTTTACCAGGAAGGATACATTGAGATTTCTCTCGTTTTCAAGTATGTCCTGGGTATTTATGGATGATGCACACTGAGAAAATAATAGTGCCCAATAACCAGATGAGTTTCTGTATAGGGGTAAATAGTTGCATCAATATCTATATTACTAAGCCCTTAACACCGTGGCTTGTGCTGGCGGGAGGCAGGCTTAAACACGACCAATGCTGCCCTTCGACTTGCTTTCCCCTTCCAGCCCACCTCACTTCCCAGTGGGCCAATCGCTGTCATTGGCTACAGAGGGACTTCCTGAGATCAGAGGATTACCAGGAGGAGAGAGGTAGGTCAGAGGAGTGCCAGAAAGCCACGTGTCGCTATATGCTGTCGTGCGTTGTTTAAGCCACACATAGGACACCCCGTGGAATTAAGGAGACCCCAGCCTGTAAATCCAGTATGCCTACCATTCTGCACCATGGCATAAAAGGTTGCCTTTAATTATCGCAAGCTTCATTTGTTCAATGTCCAATAAGGTCAGTTCATTCTCCAAATAGGCTATTACAGCCATATAGACAGGTTTCAACTGGTATATCAAGAGATTGATTCAAATGATGCAACCAATGCCATTCCAGACAACTTCACAAAACATGAATGCAATGTATTGAGAAAACTGCAAGACAACAGAATTCTGACTTTCCCAAAATAGGATAAAAAGTAGAAACATCCTCATTATGAACATTGTACTGGCTGGGTGGAGTAGAGGTAACATAACTGCTCTGCGAGGAGAGAGCCTGTGGAGTCATGGGTTCGATCCCAGCAACCTCTCCAGTAAGTGTCCTTGGGCAAGACACCTAACGGTACATACTCGCCACCCAGGACATGCTTGAAAACGAGAGAAATCTCAAGGTATCCTTCCTGGTAAAATCCTTTCTCAGAAAAAAAAAAATTGAACAATATTGTTCTATGGCTTTGCAGATCTTGAGTCTTCCCATGACAGCGCAGCCCTGATTCTCTGGAACACTCTCCCTCGTACTGTCAGACTTTCCCCTAGTTTCCCTTCCTTCAAACGCTCCCTTAAGACATTCCTGTTTAGGGAAGCCTACCAGCCAACTCACTGACGCAACCAGTCCATCACTCTCACTTTGCAGTCCTCTCCTCCTGTTTCCACCCCCAACCCTTCTAGATTGTGAGTTCCCACGGGAATAGGGCCCTTGTTTCCTCCTGTACCGGTTTGTCAATTGTTGTTTAATGTATTGTAACCCTGTCTATATATTGCCCATTGTAAAGCGCTGTGGAATATGCTGGCGCTATATAATTACCGGCTGGGTGGAGTAGAGGTAACATCACTGCTCTGTGTGTAGAGAGCCTGTGGAGACATGGGTTCAATCCCAGCAAGAGCACCTCTCCAGTAAGTGTCCTTGGGCAAGACACCTAATGGTACATACTCGCCACCCAGGACATACTTGAGAACGAGAGAAATCTCAATGTATCCTTCCTGGTAAAATCCTTTCTCAAGCAAAAATTAAAAAATAATAATAATATGGGAAACCTATACTTCTTTGATACCTGTCCAGACTGTTAAATGATTGCAAGAATGGACTTTGCTCCTCATACTAGCCTTTAAAACAATTTAATTTCAGAATAGGAGTTTATGAATCCCAGTCACCCAAAAACTGCAACATTCTTTTGCCTTCCATAAATTCATAAGGATATAACACTCCCCCCCCCCAAAAAAAACCCAAACACTAATAGAGTCAGGGCACCAAAATTTAAACCCTTACTGAAAATGCTAGTTCTTATATAGATTACATTCTAAGAGAGTCAGTATCCCTTATACTGTTCCCTCAAATTTCCCTACCTACAGAAGCCATTGAATCGGATACAGGTAATGCACACCAACTTAAGATGTTTAGATAAACATACAGGGTGACTGATGGTGTACCATATGATATATCCCTTCTACCTCTATGAAAGATATGTATATTATCTTGTAGGAAACATGTATTGATCAACTTTCAATTTAGGAGAAATTCAGCTCTACAGTACAGAAGAAGCAGGTCATTCAGAGAGTGAGGGACTATCATTTACTCCTGATACACGAGATGCTATACTTCGCTCTGATTAGAGCAATTGTAATTGACTGCCAACATAGATGTATGCTAACCTTGGACAGTATTACTTTACACACGAGTCGCAGAAATACTTGGGAGGATTATTGTAGAGCTAGAAATTTCCATATCATTCACATGGGGCGATTCTCGATGTTGTTTTATATTGCACGTTTTTTTTTGTCTTTTTCTAGAATTTAGTTTTAAATGCTTCAATAATGTTTTGATTTTTGTACCTTGGAATTTGTTTGTAGTTGTGCTAACACATTTTCTGCATAAATAGAAACAATGGGGTAAGCCCATTGCCAGAGGTCATCTATTGATTAGATATATAGAAACATAGAAAATGTCGGCAGATAAGAACCTTTCGGCCCATCTAGTCTGCCCAATTACATGGATACTTTACCTGGATTTATCTTTTGTTTAGGATAGCCTTATACCTATCCCATGCCTGCTTAAATTCAATCCCTGTTTTGGCCTCTACCACTTCTACTGGAAGGCTGTTCCAGATTGTTAGAGATCACTCGGAAGCAGATTTTTTCCTACAGCTATAGTAGCCTCACACAATTAAACATTGAGGAATATGATGATTGATGTTATGATAAGATTTTCTCTGTCTGGTACTACAGGTTAATCTAGTTAAAGGAAGTGGAGTAGAGGTAACATCACTGCTCTGCGTGGAGAAAGCCTGTGGAGACATGGGTTCGATTCCAGCAAGAGCTCCTCTCCAGTAAGTGTCCTTGGGCAAGACACCTAACGGTACATACTCGCCACCCAGGACATACTTGAAAACGAGAGAAATCTCAATGTATCCTTCCTGGTAAAATAAATAAAATGAGGAACCCTATGGGCAGAAAACCCATTTTACTACAGCAGTGTAAAATATGTTTTGGTTTTCAAAGGAGACCACAAGGCCAGACATTCTCTGCTGCTATTGTTGTAGTCCCAACTTACTAACAAGGGAAGCAACATGGGGATAAAGGTAACCACAAAACAAATGAAGCTCCAACCAGTTGCTGACGTGTTAGAATGTGAAGTACTGTTAAGTCCCTGGGAAAGAAGCCAGTAACAAACAGTAACAATTCAGATACAAAAACATGAATACATAGGATTCCAAGATACAGTTTCCAATTTCATTCAGTTCAGCTACAGATTGGACATAGCCAAGGAAATACCAGAACTATAGTCAGAAAGTGGAAATATCAGTGGTCAAGTCTTAAAAAAATAAGTGTGGAAGCTCACAAAGATTCCTGTCCACCAAGATAAAAGCGTAGTGGAAGCTGTAGCCACTGCAGCATTTCTTTATGGCTGAGAATACCATTTCTGTGGCAAATAAAGAGAAATCATCATTCCTTGCATTCCTAATGTACTCATACCCTGCAAACACCCGTTGTTATGGACAAGAATATGTATCTGCTTTAATAAATAAAGGAAAGCTTAGAAAAATGCCCATTTCACATATAACAGTACGGCTTTAAGAAAAGAACGTTAATTAAACTGTTTTTATAAGAAACAAATTCATATTATTGCTTAACACGCTATCTTAGCCGATTGTTTTGTAGCACATGTTGTTTCTTTTTCCTAGTATCAAGAAGAGAATATTATGGAACATCTTGGAACATCCTGAAAACGTCCCGTAACAACGCCCTTGACGACTAAGGGGACAAACCAATAAGCTGATGTTTACATAAGTCTGCAAATTTCACAATATTAATGACGAATAGAATGTTGGGCAACAGACTGTTTACATTACACACGAAGTAGCATAAAAGCTTGTATCTTTTCAATAAAGAGCAGAGAAGTCACCCGGCCTTGTCTGATGAAGGCTACATAGACACCTATCCAGCGAGTCTGTGTGTTTTCTTTCAGTGCGCACTTGATTTGATTGGCTTCTCCACCATTTGGCAGCTGCAGGCATTCAAACAAGAGACGCACTGAGCGTGTCCTCCGCTTTCCTGCTTGGTTGCGGAGGACGTACTCAGCCAGTCTGGTGACATCTGTGGTGTTCTCCCAGTGAGGGACCTCCCCCACTCGCCCAGCCACTGACATCAGAAAGGAACCCCCCCTCCCAGTTGGCTGATGGATTCCCAATGATGGAGATACAGGGGTCCTTTGGACCCCTGTATATGCTGAACTGTAACACATACAGGGACATGCAAAGTATCCTTGGAAAGGCCAGAGCATGAGCAGCTAGAAAGAAAAATTAAATGCAAAATTTACTTTATTTTTCTCTGTTCTAAGGCAGTGCCATTATGTACTTTTACATATAACACAAACAATTCCACTGCCGTAACTCATATTCTCATTTCCCATGCAGGGACCAAATGTGGAGGTGATGGTGCAAACCGTTATTGCACATTGGTCGATCTAAAACACAAGCTGCTTCACTGCTGCGAGGAGAACAGGGGTCTTTTGGTCCTGTATTTCCATTCTTTATACTACACAAAGTTATGTTAGGTGTCATTGTAAAGGTCAGAGTCTGGCCTTTCTAATGATACCAAAATTGACCATGTAAAAGGTCATGAAAATTGACCATGTAAGGCTAGGGTCAGACGAACGCATTTTTATGTTGTCTGTGAAAAAGTGCGTTCGAACGAATGGACGCATTTTTTCACAGAATACGTGATAGTGGTCATACTATGCGCATTTTCGTCCGTGATTTTGTACGGATCATCAATAAAACACTTTTTGTGTCTGGACGTTATGTTGGCCGGACATTAGCAGTGTCTGACGTCTCCAAATCACACACACACGCCGCTAGCGGACGCAGCGCACTCTGTACGTCAGTACCTGCGGTTTCACGTTCTCGAAAAAATGCGTTCATTTTCCACTTGCGTTGCGCAGCCGGACTTTTGTGCGACCGTACTTCGTATATTGGCCGTCATTGCCCGGCATCTGCTGCTAGTGCGGCCGTGATTAAGTGCGGCTGCACGCGCGTTCGCACTGCCTCAGTCTGACCCTAGCCTAAATGGTCATTTAAAAAGAAAACCACACAAAAAACATTAAAAAATATATTTTTAATAATTTTATTAGTTGATTTATTGTTCCAAAGCAATGGCACTGTCCATTTCTCATGTATAAAATGAGCAATACCACTTCCATTACCCCCCGCCTTTGTTTTCCCAACCCACGAGCAAAGTCAGTGTTTTATACATATACAGGGTTATCCAAAGAGATTCGAATTGCTTGAGAAAGGTAACCGAACGCTGAAAATCAGCGTTCGGTTACCTTTCCTGGCCATTCGGCTATCCAGAGAGCAGGCAATTCGCCGAATCCTGGCGAATTGCCTGCACATACGGTGCCTGTTCGGTCCCTGTTCGAGGGCAGTGAAATCCCCATGAAAAAGCACTGCTTCGGCTATTCAGAGAACACAAACCAGCAGTGAAAGGTTCCCCTAATGCCCTGCCATTCGGTGGTTTCATTCGACCGGTTTATTCAGGAGAATCCCATAGGCTTCAATGTTAAAAATATTCCCGTTTTAATTCAATATCTAATAAACCGTTCATTATAAAATTCTGCAGAAAAAAGTCTCTTTATTTATAGATTTTTTAGGATATTTTAAGCATTTTTCTGAATTTTTTTAATTTTTTTTAAAAGTCCGTTTTTTTTTTATTTTTTTTTTAAGTTTGCTTATTTTTTTTGTAACAGCCTCTTTATTATCATTCCCTGGACCTCCTGTGAAAATTTCAGACATTTTCGCTCAGTAGTTTCTTTGCAAACAGCGTTTCTTTTTCCCAGATTCATACAAATGGTTTTGCTAATTTATTCACTGCCTCCTCTACGTCACAGCTGCTTCTGCTCTGTGTGATTCGGCTCCTGTTCTGCTCATGTTCGGCTTTTTCGAAGCTTAATCCAGATGTTTTTGCTTGTTTTCAGCGTGCATTCGGTTAGTTTTCGTCAGGTGTTCGGCAGCTTTTCCCTGCAATTCGGGGACAATGTGGTGTTTGCTGAATACACCGCAGGGTCACCGAAATGCAATCGGCAAAAGGAACCGAATTGAAGAGAACGAAAAGTCACCGAACGTGCGGTGACTTTTCGAATCTCTTTGGATAACCCTGAGTGTCATATTATTCATGAAACACAATGTGGCAAAACACAAGTGAAAAAATCCTTTTTTTCTGGTTTAGGTAAAATTGTGAATTTTCTCAGAAAAATGCAGTAACAGGTTCCCATTTCTAAATTTTTTAACAAGAGTGCCACATAGATTATATAACCACAAAGGTCAGGATGATAAAATGTAAAAAAAAAAAAAAAATTACAAGCTGTAAATCAGATTTTTTTTTATAGACTCTGACAGGACATAACGAATAATGATATATTCTGAATCTCCTGAGTATGTTGAAACTAAGGATAAATAATATTGTGAAATATGATGAAAAAATGAAGACAAAAACTCACTTTTTCTAACCTTGAACCCCACCCCCGAGGAGCAGAGTTAACTGGGGAACAGGTTGGTAGCTGGGTGTCAATGACACATGGTAACAGGAGGGGAGGGAAGAGGACAGGGTTGGCTAGTCCTGACATCGTACACACAAGCAGATTTGCCCCTTTGAGCAAAGATGTTGGGTGCATTGGCTCAGGTGTAGCAGTACTGGGGGAGGCTGTTCCCTCTAGCAGCTGGGGATCAGCCCTCCAAGTAAGGGAGGGATAAAAAGCGTAAGTAAGCCTAGGCAGGTTGTGATGGTAGGGGACTCTATTATTAAGAGAGTAGACAGGGTAATCTGTTGCTCTGATCATCTTAACTGGACAGCTTGCTGTCTGCCGGGTCCCTGGGGTTAGCATTTGGCTGACAGAGTGGATTGGACCTGGTTCCAATCATAGGTCTCAATTTGTGTCCATTTCTGACAGCACTTCAGACCCTTCCCCTCCCAGTCACGTGCGGTGTACCCCAAGGCTCGATACTTGGCCCCCTGCTATTCACAATATTCATAAACGATCTGCCCAATGTCTGCAAAGCTTCAACTGTACACATGTACGAAGACACTGTAATCTATACCAGCAAACCAAATCTCCCACAGCTGGAGGCAGTGCTGCAAGAACAATTCACAGGGGTAGAAAAGTGGATTGCAAATAAACTTTTTCTAAATACTGACAAAACTGTTACAATGCTCTTTGGAACCGCACCTAAACTACACAAATTGCAAACACCCCATCTATGTGTTGGGACAAAAATCAAATGGCACGCTGACCACAGTCACTTCTCTCAAATACCTAGGTATGTGGTTAGACCCAAATCTATCTTTTGGCCCCCACATCGAAAAACTCTCATCTAAACTCTACCCCAAACTAGGTGCCCTGTACAGAAACAAATCCTGCCTGAGCCCCGCGGTAAGAAAGCAGATTGTACAACAAATGCTTATGCCAGCCATTGAATACGGAGATGTAGTGTATGCAGCTGCCCCTCAAACACACCTCCAGAAACTTACTACATTGTATAACTCATTCTGTCGCTTTGTGCTACAATGTAACTACATGACACACCATTGTGACATGTTAAAAGAACTAAACTGTCCGTCGCTGGAATCTAGACGCACCCTTCACCTTTCCAACCTGGTGTTTAAGAGCTTTTCTGGGAAGCTACCACCCTACCTGAATATGCTGCTTCCCCCGGCAGTTCCCTCATCCTATAACCTCAGATCCAGGACCAGCACCTTACTTGCAATACCGCAATACAAAAAGAAAATGGCTCGATCCTCATTTTCCTACAGAGCACCGCAAATATGGAATAACCTCCCAGACACCGTCAAATCTTCCCCCAGTCTAAAGTCCCTTAAGACTTCCCTATTAACATACCTCAATACGAAATGCACTTGTAAACATGTAACATAATGACTTTATTTCCTCCATATTTATTTTTCTGTTAATCTGTATATTTGGTCTTGTGAGAATATGTTGCATTTTACTATTTTGTATTTCTGTAACCACTCAATGTTCTCGAAACCAGGACATACTTGAAAACGAGAGAAATCTCAATGTATCCTTCCTGGTAAAATCCTTTATAAATAAATAAAATTACTGGGAGGGTCTGGAGAAGACCCAGCTGTCTTGGTCCATATTGGTACCAATGACAAAGTAACCTTAAGATGGAGGGACCTTAAGAATGAGTTCAGAGAAGTAGGAAACAGACTGAAGAAGAGGTCCTCCAAGGTAGTATTTTCTGAGATACTACCTGTGCCATGCGCTACAGTGGAAAGGCAGCGGGAGATAAGGGAAGTCAGTGTGTGGCTTAAGACTTGGTGCAGGAAGGAGGGCTTTAAGAGCACTGGGCTCATTTTGCATTCAGATACAATCTCTCTATGTTGGTGATGGATTGCACCTGAATGGAAGAGGGTCTACTGTGCTGTGGGACAGGATGGCTAAACGGTTGGAGGAGACTTTAAACTAGTGGTAGGGGGAGAGGGATACAGAAGCCTACAAAAGGTAGACAGAAAAATAGTGGATGGGATTCAGCTCAGATTAAGGGGGTTGGAGACAATGGATGGGTAATGTCAGAAAAGAAGAGGTATGCAATGAAGTAACATTTAGCATGTGTGGGTCATGACCATATTAAATGTATGCTAATGCAAGGAGCCTCAATAACAAGATGGGGAAACTGGAGGCAATAGCATATACTAAGCAATACAACATAATAGGTATAACAGAAACGTGGTGGGATGAAATGCATGATTGGGCAGTAAATTTACATGGTTACACATTGTTTAGGAGGGATAGAAAACATAAGAAAGGGGGTGGAGTATATTTGTATGTAAATCATGATTTAAAGCTGAATAGTACACATCTGATAAGCGAAGAGGGAAATGTGGAATCCTCATGGGTAAATATCTGTTGGGGGAATAAACAGGGAAGTCAATTATTGGTTGCAATAAGCTATAAACCACCTAATATAGATAATGATGAGGAAGAACAGCTGTTAGAGCAAATTAGGAAGGCTGCACATTGGGGTAGCACTTTAATTATTGGAGATTTTAATTTTCCATGCATTAATTGGGATAGTGGGACTAGTAATTCAGCAAGGGAGATCCGGTTTCTGAACCAGTTAAATGATACCTTCATGTCACAACTGGTAGAAGCACCAAATAGAAAGGATTCCTGTCTGGATCTGGTTATAACAAGCAATGTGGATCTTTTCTTAAATATTTAAGTAAGGGAGCAGTTGGGAAACAGTGACCATAATATGGTGTCTTTTGAAATAAACTCAAAAAAGCACATTCATAGGGGGCATGTTAAAACATAATTTTATAAAGACCAACTTCATTAAAATAAGAGAAGCACTCAATCTCATTGACTGGTAGAAACTCTTTCATGGGAAAAACACAGAGGATAAGTGGAATATCTTCAAATTAACACTAGAAAAGTACACATCGCAATATATTCCACTGGGCAATAAATATAAAAGAAACAGACTGAAACCAATATGGCTCAGGAAGGTAACCAAGGAAATGAAAAGTAAAAAGAAGGCGTTTAAAGCTTTTAAATCTGTTACACCTGAGGCATCCTATAAAGCATAAAAGGCAGCCAATAAAGCATGTTAAAAAGGCGATTAGCTGGGCTAAACTAGAAAATAAAAAAGAGATAGCCAAAGAGAGCAAGACCAACCCCAAAAGATTCTTTAAGTACATACATTTTTTTAAAAACAAGAGTGAAAGTGTAGGTTCACTGCAATCTGAGTTGGGGGATATTATTAACTGAAGATCAACATAAGACAGAAATTTTGAATGATTATTTTTCTTCAGTGTTTATCAAAGAGAAACCTATAACAGGAAATGCGCAAATCATCGAAAGTCATGTGTCAGTGTTTGCAGATGACACAAGACTAGGAAAACGTAATACAATGTGAGCAGGATATTACTTCACTGCAGAGGGATTTAGATAGATTGGAGGACTGGGCACTTAAATGGCAGGTGAAATTTAATGTTGATAATTGCAAGGTTATGCGCTTTGGAGTAAAGAACACACAAGCATCTTATACCCTATATGGAACAGTTAGGGAAATCTAATTTCCATCATAATGGGAAAAGCCATATCCTTCGTCGCAGTAAAAGCAGAGATACTCGCTTCTGCAAAGTTGTTTCCCTTTTTGAGGTGCAATTTAAATAATTGCATTATTTTCTCTTAATTCTTCATCTGGATCAACTGCAATGACAACTATATAATCAGTTATTCCAGGTCTGTCCTATGCAATTTAGATTTATGTAACAATGATCACCTGTGATATGTTATTAGTTTTTTTTATGTTAAATCTTTTTATTGAACCACATTAAGCAGTCCAAAATATGTCAGACAGTGGTGTTCACAATCTATGAAAAAGCAAGTGTGAAAAACATCCTCTAAAGAAAATTCTATTAGTGGCCGTTAGGCCCAGGAAATGGGAACAAATGTCAATATAAATTCACGTGGCATAATTTTTTATGTTATGTTATTAGTTTATACCTGTAGAGAACATTATCTTAGCGGCCCCACAAGCAGCAATGTAATGACCAGGTCATGCCATGGATAGAAGTTTCAGAAACTAGTAGTGTGCATCGGTTATGCAGAATGCATTAAGCACTGGGGAATGGACAAACCATTGCAATTGTTATTCAAAGAGCACCAAAATTTCGGTGCTCTTTCATTCGGTGCACTTCAGCAAGCTCAATTCGCCGACTCTGCGGTGAATCCAGCATTCTCTGCAGGGTCCCAGAAGTGCGTCGTATGTAACCGCCGAATGCATCTGATAAACCACCAAACACAGCCGATAAACCGCTGAGCGCATCCGATAAACGGCCGAACACAGCCGACGATCCGCCGAACAGACCGCCAAATGTTTCTGATCAGCTGCCGAACGCCACCGAAAAAAGCCAACCAGCCTCTAGAAAGGGGTTAAAAAACAACGACATTTTTGAAAGCCGTTTTAAACAAAAATAATGCATGGAAATAATATATATATAAGGTCCTATGAATAACAATAAAAAACGGTCTGTTACAGAATTTACAAAACATGCCATTAAAAAAATTAAATAAAATATGAATCAAACATGTCGCTGAAAAAAAAACCAATAAAAATGCCTAAAAATAAATTAATTAAAAAGTATTTTTGCTGCACATGAAGAGAATAAACGGTTGAATAAAAAAATCTATAAAAACTGGATTTTTTTAAAAACACTGAAACTAATGGGATTTACCTTTTTAAACCAGTCGAACGAAAGCACCAAAAATCAGGGCATTGACAACTTTTCAGTGCTGTTGGGCATTATCTGAATAAATTAACCATTACGTCTCTGTGGGGAATTTCACAGCCGCCAAATTGCACTGTATTTGTTGGCAATTTAACCATTTTTTTGGCGAATTGACAGTTTTCTAAATAGCCGACTTGCCACGAACTTGCACTGTATGGGGAAATTCACTGTTCGGTGAAATTTGGTAGCAAATTCGGCGCTCTTTGAATAAGCCCTTATGTTATTATAGGCACATATTTATATAAATGCAACCTTTTCCTTGCAAGTAAACCACCTTTTATAAATTTTGCGAAAACCTAACTTGATTTAATTTGGAAAGTTTTTCTAAATTACATAATGATCGCAGGAAATTAAACTGTTTTGCAGATTTCAATAACTATAGTGGATTATAATATTATTTGTACCTCTTGTTTTGCAAGGAAAGAGTCTGAAAATATTAAAAACATATTTACAAATGTATTCAGGAATACAAAACATTGATGGAAAGGATGTAATTATAGTATGATAATGATACAGTTTGTTTTAATATAGGTTTTATCTGGCTCAGGTTTGCCATAAATATAGATATCACTTTTCTATAATTCAACAAATCTTGAGGAAATCACTGTTAAATTTATGTTAAAAAGCGAATTATCAAGAGCTTCCTTTCACATTAACCTTTAATCTCATTACGATTTTTTTCACCAATTGGTGAGTTTTGATTAATTGACAGCAATTTATTATATTAAGGTCAAAATTTACAAAGCGCATGATTTTATTAATTCTTCTGCAATCTTAGACTTAAAACTCTGAAAATTGTCTATTCAACCAGTATGGTTTAGTGAATACACCCAAAAGTGTTTTCTATTAACAACAAACCCAGGATATACTTGAAAACGAGAGAAATCTCAATGTATCCTTCCCAGTAAAATACTTTGCAAATAAATAAATAAGTGTCTAAAACTAGAAATGAGTATTTGGAACAATCAATATATTAACATTGGTATCTCAGTACTGAATGTTGTTTAATTCTAATGCTTAATCCAAAAACGTTGTTTTGTTACCACTGTGAAAATTACCCACGATGCTGCATGTGTGATTGCATTGCAAGAATTGTGTTCTGAAGTACGACTTTTATGATTAAATTTTGTTACTAAGAAAATGCAGTTAGAGAAAATCATTGAGCTCCATGTTTATATGTCTGTACTCGTTAAAAAAACAACACTAGTATGTCTTCGTTATAAGCTTCAATATTTATTTTGCAGAAAGTTCATAATTTCCAAAATAATATAGATTAGATAATAATAATAATATAATATAGCAACATCAGCCCAGGCATTTTGTATCCTTAAAATAAATCAATTATTTACAAAGCAAAGTTCCCTATATTCAACACACAAATAGAATGTAACCATATTGATTTTGCATTAATATATACAATATATATTTATATATAAAATATACATATTTTCATGTTTTTATAATAGAAAATGAGCATGTTTGAAGCATCCTGAAAGATATCTCACACATTAAATCCTATATGTGCGGTCATATACAAACTCATTGTAAAGAAAAATACTATACCTTTGTATAATTGGGAATGCAAGATGATCTTCTGAATGAACTCTGTCGTTTATATTTACAAGTAGTGTATGAGTGTATATCGTTCTTCGTTATATTGCCTCTCTCAATTTTTGCTTGCAGGCTTGTGTAGGTTTCCTGAATGACTTGAACTTTCTGTAGTCCCTGATGGTCTGTGGCCTATCTTTGTTGTAAATTCAGAGCACTTAACAGCTCTTTATTCTTGGCAGGTTGCGCTGTGTGTGCTTGGGAAGAATCTATAAGTCAATCACAGATAAAACTCTTTCCAAAACTTGTTTCTAAAGTTAGCCTGTCTTTGCTGACCCTTTCTTCACACCCTCCCTGTGGAAAACATAATTCAGGCCAGTTTAAACCAGTGTCTTGCATGCTGGCATCCGGGAAACAGACTTTTTATGTTCTATTTATAATTGGTATAATGTTGATGTTCTAGATTGTTTAGCAGAGTGATGACAAACTCAGTACAACACATGTAGTTTCAGTGCAGATGCTGACGTCCAACTTCTCATATGCTCCAACACTTTGACAAACATGAAAAACTCAATGTCTGCAGTTTTATTTATTATTTGATTACAGGCAGTTGTCAACAACAACCGCCAATATTACATAATGTACTTTTGTGTTAATATGCAAATATTTAATTAATTGCTCTTGGTTTCATCCTGTTAGGTTCCCATTCACAGGTTCCCATTCACACATTGGAGTTTTTCTTAATTTGGTTCATGATGATAAACATGAAGATTTAAGAGGTTATTCACAAAGCAACGAACTTGCCACCAAATTGCACCAAATGGAGAATTTCACCATACAGTGCAATTTCGGGGCAGTTTGTCTATTCACTAACCTGACAATTCACCAAATATGAGTGAAAGGATGATGAAATATGGTGCAGTTCACGGCAGATTTATTTATTTATTTTTTTGAGAAAGGATTTTACCAGGAAGGATACATTAAGGTTTCTCTTGTTTTCAAGTATGTCCTGGGTGGCGAGTATGTACCGTTAGGTGTCTTGCCAAGGACGCTTACTTAGATTGATGCACATCGATTGCAGATTGATGCATTACAAGAAGTAATGGGTATTCTTTCACAGAACTCCAAAATGCACAGAAGTGTCAATGAAATGCCCTGATTTTCAGTGTTTTAGTTCGACAGCTTTAAACAAGCGAATCCCATAGGATTCAAAGTAAAAGAATATCGTTTTTTAATTTTTAAAAAATGAAAATGGTTATTCTTTTTATTTTCAGCAAAAAGTATATTTATTTTTTAGAACACCTATTTTATTAGAAATTTTTGATTCACAATTTTCTTTAACTCCTTCACTGCTGTGCCATTTCCCTTTCTGTGTGCTGAGCTCATTTTGTGTTCATCATGTTTAAACGTGATTTGAAGTTTTATTATACGACCCAGACAAATTATACCCTCCTTATCCCCTTAGTGACCGGGTGGTTTTACAAAAGTGTGTCCGAAAGTGCCCGCTGCTGTTTTTACGGTTCTGCGCTATTTGTGTTTAGGTCAAATTTTCCTTACTCGTTTATGCAACCCACACCTATTATATACTGGTTTTCCCGCCATTAAATGAAATTTCTAAAAGATACCATTATTTCCATCATATCGTATAATTTACTATAAAAAAATATAAAATATCATGAAAAAAATGGAAAGACACCCTTTTTGAAAATTTAATCCCCAAAATCTACAACCGCCAAAAAAGACCCTGGCTAAATAAATAGTTTAGAAATTTTGTCCTGAGATTAGAAATACCCAGTTTTTACATGTGTTTTTTTTTTTTTAACACCTTCACTGCTGAGCCATTTCACCTCTGTGCGCTGAGCTCATTTTGACCGTTTTATGCTCATCCTGTTTAAATGTCAGCTTAAATCCTATTTTATGAAACCCTCCAGACAAAAATTTGTTTAAAAAAAATTTACATTATTTTATTTTTTCAATTTTGTTTTTACAACAAACCTAGTCATGTTTGGCATCATTGGAAAGGCCTTCCCAATGATATCAAACATGACCTGCTAGCTGCCACGGATCGGGAGATACGGAGATCCAAAGGATCCCCCTATCTCCACTTGGCAGCTAGGGGGTTAACTGGCCCACCGACGTCCTCACGGCCGGATTAAGGGTGTCATGGGCCTGGTGCTGAGGATTTAAGTGGGCCTTTTTATTGATACAGAGGCAATAATTGGTCCGCGATTCTTTCTCATTTAGAGAGTCAGCCAACATCAGAGCGACTGGGAGACCAGACTGGTGACTCTGACGTGGTGTGCTATGAGGCATAGCGCGACTTGCAGTGCGCCGGATCACAAGCCTCCTGCTGGATTAGCGTGCGTAGTCCATGTATCAGTCAAGCACTGCCTGGTGGCAGACTGACACTACTTGGGGCAGCGGGGCCCCCAGACCAAATAGAGCAAAGCCCCCCCAATGATTGAAATCTGTATGGATATTTACACTTTGTTTTAATTTAGTTATAGCATTGCATGACATAATAATGATATATTATGAATCTGCCGAGTCTGCTGATAAAAGGATATATAAAATGTCTGGGCCTATAATAAAACATGACTTGAAAACACATTTAAACATGACGGGCACAAAATGGTGAGTGGTGACAGGCTGCAGTGGCAGACTGACTGGTGGCAGTGTCTGCTGGTTCCAGCTCCAGACATCCCAACCTGCAAAAGCTCTTTTCAGGGAGCCCCTCCTCCTCCTCCTCCCCCCTTTTGATGGTGTTTCCGATGGGTTTCAATAAGCAGAACGGAAAAAAAATTATGGGAAAAGAGACGAAGAAAATGACGCCAGTAAGACAAAGTTGGGGTGTATTTAAAATAGGATTGATGGAGGACTAAGATTACAAAGAGGACCCTTGCGCAGAGCCTCTATTCTCCTGTGGACTGCAACTCCCATGATGCTCAGCCAGGGGATGGCTACACTGATGCCAATGAGTTTGCTATAGTGACTGCCCTAAAGTTGAGTTTATCAGGGTTTAGCGCTTCTTTCTGTTAATCTTTGTTAAATGGCGGCATCAGTCTTCATCAAAAGGATGATGTGTAATTCACATTGCCTCAAAGAGAACATAAACAAAGTATAGGGTAGTATGCTCTGACACCATATAAAATGCAAAGGAAAGTCACACTCACATGGAGTGGTGTCTCAAGTCAGACACCGGATGCGAAGGCGACTGGCGGCTTGTGCGGGGAACGCCAGATTTTCCCAGATAGCGGTGGTAGATATTGGAGGTGCTGGGTCTGCGGCCTTGTTCAGCAGTGGGAGATGCGGTGGTCCTCTATTCCGGATGGGTCAACCGGATTCCTCTATAAAAAGCTGTTATCTCAGAACATGCCAACGCAGGCACCTTACCAATAGCCGCAATACAAGAGAGGGTAACGTTCACCTGCTGATTTGATAAACGTTTTTTATACCTCTAAAATACAAGTAGATACATAATAAGAAGTAAAACAATAACATCAAGAAAGGGTAATACACTAAAACGCGTTTCACGGGTCACAGCCGCTTCATCATATACACACATGACCAGGTAATCTGTAAAGATAAAAAAATAAAAATGATTTTTTTCCCCCTATAGCGTCAGTATTGTTCGCTTTTCAATAATAAAGTGACTAATATTGCTGCACTTCCTCACATTCTCATTTCCCACAGCAGCAGCAAGTGTGGAGGGGATGAAGCAATGCGTTATTACGCATTGTTCATCGAAAACCTAAGCTGCTGCGAAGAGCGCAGGGGGTTCTTTGGACTGTTGCATCACCATTCTGTATTCTGCACAAAGTCAAGTGAAGTGTCACTGGAAAGAATAGAGTCTGGCCATTCCGATGATACCAAACATGACCATTTAATGTGTGAAAATAAAAAAAGTGGAAAAAAAAACCAAACAAAAACAATTGGAAAACTTATTTTTTTCCCAAGTCATCGGCATTATTCGCTTATAACACAAACAATGTCGCTGCATTAATTCACCTTCTCATTTCCCACATTGTCAGCAAATTTGAAAGTCATACCATAATGCGTTTCTACGGTACACATTATTTCATCTAAAACATGGGTGGGGGCGCTAGGAGAGCACTTGCCCCCGGGCGCCTCATGACCTTGCTACGCCTCTGGTCAGATCCAAAAATCTATCGGCACAGCATGGAGCTCAGCAGGTTGGCATCTAATCTCCCTGACATCTGGACATACCTCCCTTCAGTACAGACTTTACGACTGGATGACTTCATGCAAAAACATAATATTAAGGGATATAATATTTAATATGTGGGTAAAAACAGCTTATTCCAAGGAGAAATCTGACTGCCATTCTGGGGTCAAGAAGGATTCCCCCCCTCCCCAGTATATTGACAAGTGCTTCAGACTAGGGTTTTTGCATTATTTTGGATCACCATTCATGGGGATCTGATAACTTTATATAAATATATATAGGGCCATTATAAACCATTGTCTGGAAACCAATTCATTAATAGGACTATACACAGGACACAAGGTCACCCATTGAGACTGGACGAAAAGAAATTCAACCTAAAAGCATAGGAAAAATTATTTTATGGTGAGAACAATAAAGCTGTGGAATTCTCTGCCTGTTGAGGTGGTTGGGTCATAGACTGTACAGACTTTTAAAAAACGACTGGATGACTTCCTGCAAAAACATAATATTAAGGGTTATAATATTTAATATGTGGGTAAGCTTCTTGATCCAAGGAGAAATCTGACGCCATTCTGGGTCAAGAAGGTTTTTTTTCCCAGTGTGTCGCATATTGGCGAGCGCTTCAGACTGGGTTTTTTGCCTTCTTTTGGATCAACAGCAGTAGGTGATGCGTGAAAGATTGAACCCAATGGACGCATGTCTTTTTTCAGCCTAAGTAACTATGTAACAGCAGTAGGTGTTGTGTAAAAGACTGAACTCGATGGATTCACATCTTTTTTCGGCCTTTGTATCTTTGTAACTTTGCAATCTTCCCTGACAGGTCGGATGGTCCAAAGAGTGTGAGGCTGCTATCCAGCACCTTAAACATGCTTAAATTTCTGCTCCTGTACTTGCTGCTCCTCACCCAAACAAACACTATTGTGTCCACACAAATTCCTCCACTTTTTGGGCTAGGAGCAGTGCTAAATGGGAGCTGATGCTATTGAGAACGCAGTCGCCTACGTCAGTCGCAAGTTGCTGCCCTGGGAAGTAGGGTACGGAGCTGTAGAGAATGAATGTGTAGCACTGGTGTGGGCCCTGAAAAACCTGCAACCATGTCTGTACAGATGGTCATTCAGGTGCTCACAGACCACACCCCTTTGGTTTAGCTATACAGAGTCTCTGAGTATAATGGACATTTACTGTGATGGAGCCTCTCCATGCAGCCCCACAATTAGACTGTTCAATACCGGCTGGGGAGCAAAATGGCAATGCGACAAAATAATTTTTAATCCCAGACAGTCCCAAATTGACCCGTAATGGGTCAACCCGGGTCTGCCGGACTACGAAACTGGGGAAGAGAGCATTGTCACAAACCCTGGACCCCAGAATGCATTTGGGAGAAGTGGGATTGACTCCTCATAATGTTCCCCACCCACATCTATGCCCAAGTCAGTGTTAATATTTTATTGCTAATATTTTATTGTCTATGTTTATATGTTACTGTTATTATTGCTAATATCATTACAGTGTGCGTCACTACAGCCCTTTCCAAACCTCAACCCCCCTGTCTGTAATAGAATGCTTTACAGCTAATTTAGGAATTAATATGTTGTTAAATTTTCTCTCTTGATTATTGAGCACCTATGAGTGGTGTTTTCTGATGTAAAAACAGGCTTCAGGGACTCAATATTGCTTGTGGGAGTTGTGGGATTGACCCCTCATATTTTTTTCCACCCGCTCCTATGTCCAAGTAAGAGATGTGCAATTCGTTTCGTTCCGAATCCAAATTCTGGCAAAAATCACCATTTTCGTATTTTGGGAGCATTTCCAAAAACGAAATATCGGCCATCTGAAAATTTCGGATTGATCCGAAATTTCGATGCTATTCGGATCGGTGATACGGATCAGTTAGTTTTTCATTTTTTATGAGTTATTTCGTTTTTTATTGGTTATTTAAGAATGGGAAGTAGATTACTACCAATAGAATGAAAGTTTCTTTACTTATTTCGTCTTTTAAGATTTTTTAGGCATTTTTTTGGGTGAAATTTTAGGTTTTCTAACTTTTTTAAAGAAACGAGGCTTTTTAAAATATAGGTTTCGATGCAGCATATGAATCCACACACTGCTGGGAAGTGCCTCTCTGCAGTATAATTAATGCAGCATATGAATCCGCACACTGCGAGGCAGAGCTGGACTGGGACAAAAAAACAGCCCTGGACTTCATCCAGACCGGCCCACTCCAATATGCAAACAAGCAGGGCCGAATTAATATATTGATATGGACTGGAGCAGGGCCAGCATAAGACATTGTGCTGCCTGTATCTAAGGATGAAATGCTGACCCCCCCCCCCATGCCCACCGAAACATGTTGATGCGTATCACAGAGTGCCACAACAATAAAACTCACACAGGGTTATTCAGAGAGCGGTGAAAAGCAGGAGAATGGCTGGAGAATGAAAAATTCTAGGTCAAAATAGCCGATTTGGAAAGTGAGATGAAAGGGAGAATTTTTCTGGTTTGGCTATTTTGACCTAGAATTTTTCATTCTCCAGTCATTCTCCTGCTTTTCACGCTCTCTGAATAACCCTGATAGTAATGTGCAGTGTGTATGAGCGCATCACAGAGCTCCACAGTAATAAAACTCAGTAATGTGCAGTGCGTATGAGAGCATCACAGAGCTCCACAGCAATAAAACTCAGTAATGTGCAGTACGTATGAAGTATCACAGAGCTCCACAGCAATAAAACTCACAGTAATGTGCAGTGTGTATGAGCATATCACAGAGCTCCACAGCAATAGAATTAAAAAATAATTATGGATTAAAATAAATATGCATTAAAATATACTTAATTTAAATTAGAATATTGATTTAAAGTATTAAATTATATTAAAATATACTTTACTAATATGCAATTAGGGTACACTTCCAAGAAGGGGCTCAGAACTGTGACATACGCATGGTTATTCAGAGAGAGGTGAAAAGCAGGAGAATGGAAAATTCTAGGTCAAAATAGCCGAACCAGAAAAATTCTCCCATTCATCTCATTTTCCAAATCAGCTATTTTGACCTAGAATTTTCCATTCTCCAACCATTCTCCTGCTTTTCACCTCAGGGTTATTCAGAGAGAGGTGAAAACCTTGAGAATTGCCAGGAGAACAATCTAGACCAAATAGCCAATTTGGAAAGGGAGATAAATGGGAGAATTTTTCTGGTTTGACTATTTTTTCCCTTCTCCAGTCTCTCAAGGTTTTCACTTCTCTCTGAATAACCCTGATAGTGTTGGAACAGTGAAATAAGGGGGTACACAGAGCTCTGAAAAGTAATCCCTGTTCAACCCCAGCCATGTAACAGGCAGACAAATCCAGGGAGAGATTGTCCAGCTCAGGAGCTGCTAGATTACAGTATATGAATATAAAAAGGGTGCACACTTCTCTAAATCAGAAGCCAACCTAGACTCTGTCCCTGGACATGTCTCCCTGCTACATGGCTATGGCTGATTAGCAAATACTTTCCTGAGCTCTGCAGACTCCTGTGATAATTAACCCCATGAGTGCTCCTATAGAGAAAGCACAGCACTGCCACACTGAGCTCTGGCTTAATAGGCTATAGAAAGGAAGCATGGGAGAGGGACTGTCAGATCAGAGGATCTGTCAGATTTACGGCTCCCTGCATGCCTGGCTGTGAGTCCGGGCTCTATAATGCTCTCAGAAGACACATCAGTGCCCAGGTATAAGACATAAGGGTGGGATTCACCCTCACTTGGCATGTTTACGCCGCCAGCTTCAGCCCTGGCACACCCTCCAGACACGCTACCTGCAAAGATGCTCCCGCACTGCAGAGCGTGCCTGGAGGAAATCCCGCTCTGAAGCTGATTTTGTTCACTTCAAGTTTATTCTCCGGTCATCTCTTATATCTACGCTGTCCTCCAACCCTAAACGGCTCTGGTCCACCTTCAACACCCTCCTCTACCCACCTGCACCTCCCCCCACAGCTGCCTTCAGCGCTCAAGACCTGGCAGACTACTTCCTCAGTAAAACTCTAAATATCAGACGCAACATCCCAACACAAGATAGTTATCTGCCACCTCCACTCCCACAGGTCCCCTCTGCCACCCTCTGCCGCTTCCTCCCAGCCACTGAGGAGGAAGTCAATTCCTTATTGTCCTCCTCACATCTCACCACATGCCCGCTCGACCCCATTCCCTCGCATCTAATTCCTCCCCTCTCCTCCTCCCTCACCCCTGCTCTCACACACATCTTCAACCTCTCTCTCTCCACTGGCTCCTTTCCATCCGCCTTCAAACACGCGCTAGTTACCCCTTTACTAAAGAAACCATCCCTAGATCCCAACTCTCCATCCAACTACCGCCCTGTATCCCTGCTTCCCTTCACATCAAAGCTCTTAGAAAAACTAGTCTTCAACCGCCTCTCCCTCTTCCTGTCCTCCAATTCCCTACTTGACCCCCTGCAATCTGGCTTCCGTCCCCTACACTCAACTGAAACTGCCCTCACCAAAGTCACCAACGACCTCCTAACTGCTAAAAAACACGGCCACTATTCTATTCTCATCCTGCTTGACCTCTCGGCTGCTTTTGACACTGTTGACCACCCCCTCCTTCTACAGACCCTCAACTCTCTGGGTCTCGGTGACACTGCACTCGCTTGGGTCGAATCCTATTTATCCAACAGGTCCTTCTGTGTGTCCTTTGCTGGTAACTCCTCCTCCTCATTGCCTCTATCTGTTGGTGTACCTCAAGGCTCTGTCCTTGGTCCTCTGCTCTTTTCCATCTACACCTCCTCCCTGGGCAAAATCATCAACAGCTTTGGCTTCAATTACCACCTCTACGCTGATGACACTCAGATCTACCTCTCTACCCCTGATCTCTCTCCCCCTGTCCTTTCAAAAGTCAGTGACTGTTTATCTGGCATCTCCTCCTGGATGGCCTCCCACCACCTAAAGATCAACATGTCGAAGACTGAACTCCTACTTATTCCTCCCTCAAATGCCTCCCCACCTCCTGACTTCTCTATCACGGTGGAGGGTATCACCATTTCCCCATCAAACCAAGTTCGCTGTCTTGGAGTTACACTTGACTCTGCTCTTTCCTTCATCCCCCACATCAAGTCTCTTTCCTCCTCCTGCCGATACCAACTGCGTAATATTTCCAGAATTCGGCCATTTCTTACCGCTGTCGCCACAAAACAACTCATACACGCCCTGGTAATCTCCCGACTCGACTATTGCAATAATCTCTTATCTGGCCTCCCTCTGTCCCGCCTCTCCCCCCTACAATCCATCCTGAACGCCTCCGCCAGGCTAATTCACCTCACCCGCCGCTCTGTCTCTGCCGCTCCCCTCTGCGAGTCCCTTCACTGGCTCCCCATCCACTGCAGAATTAAGTTCAAAATCCTTATCCTTACCTACAAAACCCTCACTAACTCAGCTCCCCACTACCTGTCCTCACTAATCACCAAATACACCCCAGCCCGCTCCCTAAGGTCAAACAGTGACCTGCGCCTAGCTTCTCACCGCATCACCTCTTCCCATGATAGACTGCAGGATTTCTCACGCGCAGCCCCCACTCTCTGGAACGCTCTCCCTCGTACTGTCAGACTTTCCCCTAACTTCTCTTCCTTCAAACGCTCCCTTAAAACGTTCCTATTTAGGGAAGCCTACCACCCAACTCACTGACGCAACCATCAATCACTCTAACCTTACAGTCCTCTCCTCCTGTTTCCAACCCCAACCCTCCCAGATTGTGAGTTCCTACGGGAATAGGGCCCTCATCTCCTCCTGTACTGTTTGTCAAATGTTGTTCAATGTATTGTAACCCTGTCTATACTGTGCTTATTGTACAGCGCTGCGGAATATGCTGGCGCTTTATAAATAAAGAATAATAATAATAATAATGTTTAGTCAATACCTTGGGTATTTTCACATTTTGAGGATGGCTCCTGGTCACAGCACAGGCAGGAGAGGTGTGTAGGGCTGCTGCTGGCTTCAAACTCTGAAGCCGCCAGTCACTGGAAGGAGAAGCTGCAAGTAAAATGTGGAGCAGAATCCACAGTCTCTGTGGATTCCACTCCTTTACACACAATAAAGCCTTAGCCAGCTCCTGAATCCATGTGTGGGTGTCCAAGGAAGCCCCCATAAACCACCTCTGCAATGCAGAAATCCTTCAGACCTTTGAAACAAATGCTGACATTCCATACTTGTGTTATCCAGTTCTGGTTTTAATAAGTGCTGGACTAAGTTTAAAAAAAGCACCCCAAGGCTCAGCCGGCCACTGACCCATCGGCCCCTCTGGATTCTCCCGGTGCTCCAGATGGCAGCATCTCTCTCCAGATCGATTTGGTGATACGGATCGATTCATTTTTCGGATCAGTTAGTTTTTCATTTTTTTATGAGTTATAATTAATTCAGCATATGAATCCACACATTGTTGGGAAGTTCCCAGCAGTGTGTGGATTCATATGCTGCATTAGTTATACTGCAGAGAGGCACTTCCCAGCAGTGTGCGGATTCATATGCTGCATTAGTTATACCGCAGAGAGGCGCTTCCCAGCAGTGTGTGGATTCATATGCTGCACTAATTATACTGCAGAGAGGTGCTTCCCAGCAGTGTGTGGATTCATATGCTGCATTAATTATACTGCAGAGAGGTGCTTCCCCACAGTGTGTGGATTCATATAACCCAGGACATACTTGAAAACAAGAGAAATCTCAATGTATCCTTCCTGGTAAAATACTTTGCAAATAAATAAATATGCTGCATTAATTATACTGCAGAGAGGCGCTTCCCATCAGCGTGTGGATTCATAAGCTGCATTGAAACCTATCGGTTAAAAAGCCTTGTTGCTTTAAAAAAAGTTAGGAAACCTAAAATTTCACCGAAAAAAAAAAAAATGCCTAAACAATCCTGGCCATTGGAAGTTCAAAATGGCACCTCATGGCAAAGATCTCTCTGAGGATCTGAAAAGAAGAATTGTTGCTTTACATAAAGATTGCCTAGGCTATAAGAAGATTGCCAAGACCCTGAAACTGAGCTGCAGCATGGTGGCCAAGACCATACAGCGGTTTAACAGGACAGAACAGGCCTCACCATGGTCGACCAAAGAAGTTAGGTGCACGTGCTCAGCGTCATAGCCAGAAGTTGTCTTTGGGAAATAGACATATGAATGCAGCCAGTATTTTTCCCTTCTCCAGTCTCTGAAGGTTTTCACCTCTCTCTGAATAACCCTGATAGTGTTGGAACAGTGAATTAAGGGGGTACACAGAGCTCTGAAAAGTAATCCCTGTTCAACCCCAGCCATGTAACAGGCAGACAAGTCCAGGGAGAGGTTGAAGGAGTGGGGGGGGGGGTCAGCCTGTCAGTGCTCAGACCATATGTCGCCCACTGCATGAAACTGGTCTGCATGGCTGTCATCCCAGAAGGAAGTCCCTTCTAAAGATGATGCACAAGAAAGTCCACAAACAGTTTGCTGAAGACAAGCAGACTAAGGACATGGATTACTGGAACCATGTCCTGTGGTCTGATGAGACCAAGATAAACTTATTTGGTTCAGATGATGTCAAGCGTGTGTGGCGGCAACCAGGTGAGGAGTACAAAGACAAGTGTGTCATGATCTGGGGCTGCATGAGTGCTGCCGGCACTGGGAGGCAACAGTTCATTGAGGGAACCATGTATGCCAACTTGTACTGTGACATATTGAAGCAGAGCATGATCCCCTCCCTTCGGAGACTGGGCCGCGGGGCAGTATTCCAACATGATAAAGACCCCAAACACATCTCCAAGAAGACCACAGCCTTGGTGTATGTGTTAATATTGTATTTTTTATATTGATATTGTCCATGTTTATGTTACTATTATTTTTAATATCATTACTGCATGTGGCACTGCTGCCTTTTCCCCTTCCCATTGTATAAAAATATGTTTTACAGATGTGAAAGGTTTGATTGCTCTTCGTTTGCTAAACATTGCCTCTCTATCAGACTGTTATCTACTTTATTCATGTCTACCTTGCATTTGCAATCTCCCTATTATTTCATGTCTGGACTGGGGACTGGTTCACTTGAGGAAGAGGGGGGGACCAGTGTGTCATCTTCCATTGGTCTTGAGGTCCCTCCTTGCACTGTACATATTTGGCTCATATGTTTCATTGGGGGCGTGGCCAGCCGCGTGGGGGAACAGATGTGTCTGTGCTGAGCTCCAGCTGCTGTCAGAGGAGATTTCTGACATGAATCCCTGCTTGAATTTCCCCCGGGGGAGTCCCTGCGCGGCTGGCCATCGGGTGGAGTGCCCTGGAGCTGCGGGTTCCCCCCCCCTCCAGGGCCCAGCGGAGTTTGGGGCCTTGCTTCTCGACGGGAGAACTGACCCGACGGCCATTTTGAGGCCTGTTACCTCGCTTCTCTATGGACAGGCCATCGCTTCCTTTCCCTCCCCCTGTGAAACGGCTCTGCCCGAGGGACTGGCGGGCACGGGCTTGGAGGATGGAGGGACCCCGTCCTCTGAACGCAACTGCTCACCCGGCCGCGGATTTGGCGGGGGTGCGCACGGAATGGAGGCGTCTGATGCGCACCCTCAAGGGCGGGAGGAGGCTGCCCTTGCCCTTATGTGGAGGTCGAGAGATGCCTGCTGATGTGCGGCCTTGGAGTGGATCGCCGGCGGAAATTAAAATCTAACAGAGGCCCCGGATGCGACCTGGTCGATGAGGGCCATACCTGATGATCGTTACAAGTAACAGGTGGTTTTGCCCAAAGGACTTGGCGGTGGATATCGCAGAACGGCGCAGGCTTTGCAAGGCCCAGAAGGCTTCTCCGGGGATGATGCTCGAGCGGCTGTCGGGCGCCGTGGCCAGCTGGGGGTAGCATTGCCTGTATGCCGCCCGTTCTTGTTTTACCCTTATAACCCCCCCGCCACGCTGAGAATTTGACTTTTCTTTTTGGCCACAACTTTTGGATGAGACCCCCCTAATTGAGGATGATTTTGCCGATATTTTGCTGTCTTCGGATGTTTTTTATTTTTTCCGTTTCTGAGACACCCCTTTATTTCGGGACACTGCAGCCTTTTTTGCCATAGTTCCCCGGCTGAGGCTTATTCTGACTGTGTTCCCCGCTTCCCCCCTCTGCTATTCGAGAATTTGATGTTTCCCTATGAGACCCCAAACCTTATGATTTATATGTGTCTGATGCCTATTTGGCCCTGCGAGGCCTCTCTTGCCAGTTTGTGTATCATTCTTGCTTGCAAAATAAAAACTTTTTAAAAAAAGATATGTTTCATTAAAATCTGTCTGTTTCAACTCAGGAACAAGTCCTGCCTCATTTCTGAGGAATATTGCTATAACCACTCTTTCATTCTATCTGCCCTTAAGCTTTAGCTCAGGGCTGGAGATGCATGAAAGATCGCTGGTGGGAAATGGTTGTCCTGTAAGGGAGCGGCATTAGCAGAAGTTACCCAGATGGGGTGCTGAGATCTGGTACAGCCTCTATAATAGAAGTTGCTAGTTGAGTTGCTATTCTATATATGAAGGCCTGAAGCAACTCAGGTGTAGGGCCCTTTAGTTGCTTCTGATGCCAGGGAGCAAGGAGGAATTTTTTCTAACTCTGTGAGGCTTAGCGATCGAGGGTTAGAGCGGGAGTTTGAAGGGCGGGGTTGTAGGAGGGTACTTAAGGCACATGCTGAACTCCTCTGCGCGCCTTTTTTCTCCTGAGGTAGAGCGGTTAGAAATTGGCAGCTGATTCAGAGAGCGTTGTTTTGGCTAGAGTTGGTGTTTTTGGGTGATGGCGGAAGGTGGAGAGATGGAGTTGATGGCGGAGGTTCGTGTGGCGGCACGGCATCGTAGTGTGGAGTGGGCGAGGAGGATATTTATGGAGGCAATTGGAGCGGAGGTTGGAGTTCGTCCTGTCAGGGCCTCTCGTCCGCCGGAGCGGTTCAGTCCGGGTGGTGAATCTAGCAGTGGACCGGCGTCTGGGAGGACGAGGTCAGAGGCGGCGAGAGGCAGAGGGCATTTGGTCAGTCGGATGTTGGCTGGTGGTGACGCAGTTGGGCCCGAGGCAGGCGAGAGCTCCGTGAGGAGGGTGTCATGTAGGAGTTCGGTGCCGGTTTCCGTTTCTACGGATTCCTCAGGGTCTGGTTGGAGGGGTGGTGTGGTGAGCGCTACCAGAAGAGATGAGGTCCGGAGAGCGAGGGTTTTGTCAGCTGGTGAGATGGGGTGGTCGGTTAACGGGGGTAAAGCGAGAAGATCTATATCTGGTTCCGGTAGGAATGTAGCAGCTTCGGGGTGCTTGGATCATAGGGGTTTAGTTTTAAGTGAGTCGGCGGGTGAAGGTATGGTTGAAGATGTTTCGCAAGGGCCGGAGGGGAGTGTGAGTTTGGGAGTTGGTGGGGAGGCAGTTGAGAGGGGTTGCTCCGCGGAGGTTGGAGGTGGTGATTGGGTTAAGGGGTCTGATGTTCATCGTGGGAGACTATTTTTGTCCACAGTTCCGCTGGTTCGGGATCGGAGTCTTCAACCTGTGTTGGGCTTCCAGGCTGGAGGAGTGGGCGCTTCGGCATTGGAGAGGACGGAGCAGAAGATTCAGGATGTTCTGGCTGGGACAAGTGTGGCGGCAGGTAATGGGGTTGAGGGTGAAATGGGTTATTTTTTTTGTCTTTTTTACAGGTTGCTTTTGAGGCTTGGTCGGGTTATAAGGATGAGGGTTGCAGAGAAGTTGACCTGGTGCAGGCTTGGCGGGTTGTAGAAGGGGCCAGTGGGAGAGTTGGGAAGGATAATGGTGGTGGCCCGGCCGCATCGTTAGGGCTAGGAGGGACTTTGGGTCATCTCAGCGATTTGTCTGGGGTCTCGGATGTGGCTATACGGAACGCTTATGTTTTATATGCAGGTCCTCTTGGGATGCATTTGAAGCAGGAGGTATTTGGCGTGGGGAGTACGTAGAGCTTTTTTCTTTGCTTCCTTTGGATAAAGTTACGGGTGTCAGGGACGAGTCATCCAAGGAAGGGCTGAAGGAGGAGGAGGAACGGAAGAAGAGGTATCGCAGGATACCCAAGTCGTTTGGTAACTGGCTTCAAGCTTTTTGTATTTTGCCCAGTGTCTTGGGGAGAAGAATCCGCAGCATTGTTCGGCTCCTTTTTGTTATGTAGATGGGATTTGAGAGGCCTATCGTATTTATGGAGGTTGGGCTTGGTGGAAGTATGATGAGCAGTTTCGGCAGCATTTGGCGGCTCACCCGGGTATGGGTTGGGATCAGATGGATATCACGTTGTGGTTACGTTTGCCCTTTCCAGGGGTTGCCGGTGGGGGAGGGTCAAGATCTTCACCGGCAAGTCCCAAGAAGGGGTCGTGTTGGCAGTTCAACGAGGGGCAGTGTAAATTTGGAACTGGGTGTAAGTTTCGGCACGAATGTTCAAATTGCAGGGGCCCCATTCCCTGTCCAGATGTTTCAAGAAGGCGACACAGGGCAGTTTGCCTCTTGGGGGGTCTGGGGATGGGGGCTTCCCCGGTGATGCTCGACGCGATGTTGCCGTGGCTATATGTCAGGTCCCACGGCGCCGCCGCAAAAAAAGAACCAAATCCTGATTCCAACCCTGGTAGCCTGCTAATGTATTTGTTAATACACATTCCTTCAGACCTCCTGCAGCAACCTCATATGTATCTCATTAGCATTGACTGGGTTCCTTTAAGAGAACCACACCCACATCCAGCCAATGCTCTGACATTAACTTCTGAACCTTCCATTGTAAGGACATGCAATAATTGCTCCAGAGCCCGGTGGCTATCCAGTCTGATCTTACCAGTGCACTGAACCAGGCCTGTATTTTGACCATCCACGAAAGCCGCCAGCCTGCTCTTCACGGATCCATAATTCATCCAGGTTTCCAGCTTCCATTAGCACCAAAGACTGTGGGCCCTATTACTGTTACAATCTGGACTGATTCTGTACCTCTGGCGCCCCCTCTGGTATATGAACTTTGTACATCTTGCACTGGGGATGCAGGTTTCAGGACGATACTCTCCTCTCAGGTTCAAGTCCTGGACTTCACCTGAAGACACCTTGTGTTTAATTGAAATGGGTATATAAAGAGACTACACCCGTAGAAGGGTGTGGTCTCATTCACTTCATGGTATGTGCTTGTTGGTTGCAGGCCTGCCTTTTAGGATCTCCAGTCTGTGCCTGAGTCTCTAGGAATTCTAGTTGCAGGTTCTTGATTATCAGTACCTTCTTGTTGCCCTCGTGTCCTATTTTCTTAGTTTTTGTGCTTTTGACTTCCTGCTTAGTTTTGTTTATTCTCTGCATATTCTTTCTGTCATTGCTTCTTGGGTTTATTTATGTTTTGCCATTTTGTACCATTGTCTGATTCATATCTGTTTCATGTTAGTATTTGGTTTTATGTATATTCTGCCCTTTGTGTTCATTTAGGTTTCTCTTATGTGCTTTCAGTTTTCTCCTTCCCTCTAGGTCAGTCCTTTTTGTATGTATCTTGTTCCTCATGCCTCCCTGCTGCTTTCTGTATTAGGCTCCTACTATCATTCTCAGGCATTCATCTCTTGCGTAGCCCCTCTCTGGTTCTCCCCTCTGATCGAGTTTATTCCTTTTAGTATTAAGCCCCCTCCTGTTATTTGGTTTTGCTATTTTGGTTCTGTCTGCATTCTTGCTTATTGTATATAGCCCTGTACTCTGTATTATATTGTATTTGGTTTCATTGTTCTATTTCCAGTGTCTGTCTAATGTGCTTTATGCTAGATCCTTGTTATCATAGATTCTGTCTTTGTTTAAGCCTCAGGATACTGATAATAAATATCCTTGTTATATATAATATCTGTATCGTGATTCACGCCAAACCCCCCCCCCCCATCGTAACAATTACATTCTTTGCGCAAAAAAGTGCGTGTGCACAAAAACACACATTAACGCTAGGGGCAAAACCCTTTGCGCAGAACGTCGTATTACAACGTTCGCGCAAACGATACGTTTGCGCAAACAGTCCTATACTTAACATTGTGAGCGCAAATGCGCTGGTACGCGGATGGCATTACAATCGATGCGCATCTTTTTTACAAACGACGTTTGCGTGCATAATTTTAACGTCTTTTAACCACTTGAATGCTAAGGACGCGCTCAGCGCGTCCTCAGCATTCCCGCTGGTATGCGGAGGACGCGCTGAGCGCGTCCTCGCATCGGGGTCAGCGTTCGGCCGGGTTCCGGCCGATCGCTGGCCCCTCCGGTGCGGGCTGACATCCTGGATGTCAGCCGCGCATCCGGACCAGCAGCCGCCAACATTAGGTGTCATCGCGGGGGCGCGATGACACCTAATTCAGGCGCCCCCCCGCATGTGCGGAGGAGGCGCCTGAAAGGGAGGGGGGGGAGGTCCTTCGGACCTCTCTCCCTCCCGATCGGCAGCGCACAGGGGCTTAACCCAGGCATCATTTGGAAGGGCACAGCCTGCCCTTCCAAATGATGCCTGGCATTAACCCCTGGGGAGCTGGATCGCGAATCGGCGCTGAAAAGCGCCGGTTCGCGATCCTTCCCGGGAGCTGGCCGACATCTTGGATGTCGGCCAAGCTTCCGGGAACTCCCCCAGAGGACTGGCGTCATCGTGCGTAGCACGATGACGCCAGTCCTACAGTTAACCCCTAACTGCCACCAAGTGTGGAGATAGGGAGTTCATTGGAACTCCCTATCTCCCGATCCGTGGCAGTTAGGGGTTAAATTTTGGTATCGTTGGATCGGCCAGAGCATGGCCGTTCCAACGATACCAAACATGAAAGTTAAAAATTTTGTAAAAAAAAAGAAAAAAGAAAAATAAAAATAACAAAAATTAAAAAAAAAAAATAAACACTTTTTTTTTTTTTTGGTTTGTTAATGCAGCAATATTGTTCCCATTTCAATTATAATGTGAACAATGATGCTGCACTAACGATTTTTGTATGCGGTGCGTTTGTTAAAAATAGTGTCATTTTCCCCAAAAAAAAATGTAACGAGACCCCATCTCTAATTTTTTTAACAAGCGCACCCCATACAAAATATAACCGCAATTGCTCGCATGTTAAAATGTGAAAAAAAACACTTTACACATTGTAAATTATTGAAAATACATATTTTATTGCATTTTTTGTTATAATATACAGACATGACATAACGTATACATATAATAATGACATATTATGAATCTACCGAGTCTGACGGAAAGAACGATATATAATATGTCGGTGTCATATACTAAAATAAGCCTTAAAAACACGTTTAAACATGATGCGCAAAACAGGTAAAAAATGACCTCAGCACAGGGGCGGGAAAAGCCTCAGCAGCGAAAGGGTTAAAAGCTGGTGGTAACTGCAAATCTGAACGTTTTGGCTGAAACGAAAAACACAACCACGAAAAAAAAAATACAGCACAGTATAGTTACACATACCCAAACAATAAAATTTTGAATTTGTGCGTATTTTTATTATTGCTGCATGTATACTCAAGTTTTTGCGCCTGTCAAAGTAAATCTAAGTGAGTCAATTAAGGTAAATTGATGTCAATTAAGGTTTTTAATTCTGATTGGCTGAATCCCGCGAAAAAAACAGTCCGCACACTGATTTACGTGCGCTATGTTACTGCGTGCGTATTACTCTTCGTTTTGCGCGTCGTTTTTCCGAACGTTATTTTTTTGACGGATGAGAAAATGCGTTCAGATCGTAATACCACCGTTAATTTTCACGCGATAACGCTGCGCGCAGAAAAAATTGTGCTGCGTGGACGAATTTGCATGGAGAATGTAATAGAGCCCTGTGTCTTCAAATATCTTCTATTGTGTCCTGAAGACTTATAATTTATACAGATTCCTGCCTTTTTGTTTTACCTCCAGTTTATTAAATATTTATATTTTCTGCATTTTCACACCAACTCTTGTTGTCTATATTTTACTGCATCCTGGGTTCCACCACTGCACTCTTCCACAATACCACAAAGGGGTTACGGTGTGAAGGCACTTGCTGCCACCAAAGGCACAATATTTGGGTGCACTGCCACTGACGCCTATATTACCAGATTTATATCATTTTAATATTGGACCACAGGGTCCAACCCTGCACTCTTCCACAATACCACAGAGGGGTTACGGTGTGACGGCACTGCTGCCAACACTAAAGGCCCAATTTTAAAGCACCTATTGTTACTTTCATCCAAAGCCTACATAAGTTTCACCATAATTTAGCCAAAAAATAACTAAACTTGTTCTGCGTGTCCTAAAATGTCTCCTCTTTTCATACAGACTGTCGCCCCAAGCGGTTGTTTATGAATAGATTAAAGGAAAACCGTTTACCGTCATTTGAAATGTCATTTGTTTTTGTTTTTAAATGTTTCTATACATCTGAAAAATCCGCCACTTCACGGGCAGGTTATGGGGACCTCCTAGGCACGATATTTGAAGGAATTTTTCGTTTTTATTTTTAACCCTTATTTCATGGAAAACTCACTGTTCCTTTAAAAACATTTTTGTTTTACTTTTTGTCCTTGTTTCCTTTCCCCCAGGGCACTACCCGGACCCCCATACACCTTTTATGGCAAATATCTTGCATATACGCCCTCTTGGAGGGCACTCTAAAATTCGAACTTTCGAGTCCCATTGAGTTCGGTTCGAACTCGAACTTTTGAAATTGTTCGATTGCGAACCGAACACAGGGGTGTTCAGCTCATCCCTACCGATGAGTATGATCTCAGGCCTAGATGCCTGTTTGGCACTGTTGGGGGAGGTGGCCGCTGGTCTGCTCACGAGGGGCACTTTACAACGGATGACAGTACTACGACGCTGCAGAGGAGCGGAGGCTGCCCCGGTGGGACAGCATGCAGAGGTCCCACCTATTGAGGACCCGGTTAGTCCCCTGACGGAGACAGATGGAGCGCGTTGCAGCGGTGGTCCTGCTACCGGACCTTGTGGCAGACCTAAAGAGGAGGGAGAATGTCTTTCTGAGCCTATTGCGCTGGAGGCCGAGTGCCCCCTCCCTGTGCTGCAGAAAATACCGAGGGAGCCACGTTTGGATGAGACACTGGGGGCGGTAACAGCACCTGGCCAGATGACCCCTTCGCTGGGTGAGGAGAAGAATGTGGAGAAAGCTGGAGCTGGTGCCAAGTCGGTTCGTCCAGCGGACCCTCCGTGGGGTGCCTCGCCCAGACGGGGTCATGTGCCGCAGCCCGGTTTTATGGATAGATACGGGTTGAAGTGGACTTTTTTTTTTTTTTTTTAAGGTCTGCCTTCATTCGGCTCCAGACCCGGTTCCCCTCTGATTTTTCCAGCTGCTGACATTACTGCCCCCCCCCATTTTATTTAGAGTATCATTTTTCTGAGGACTCTTGCTTTTCGATGGGTTTTTATTAACCCCCCCTACCCTTTTTTTCACTTTTTTTGTAGCTCACTTATGAAGCTACCCCCCCCCCTTGCTGTTTTGTGTCTGAGGACTTCTGCTTTATTTTGATATACCCTGAAGACTTGTTTTACTTTTGAGACTAGTTGTGGACGCTTTCTTGAGGATTTATAGCTGATTTTGATGTTTTCCTATGTCGTTTTAATGTTCCCCCCTCCCCATGCAGAGTACTTCTGATTTATTTTTGGTTTTGATTTTTTTCCTTCCCCCCCCCCCATTATTTTAGTAGGTATGTTCTGTACTCACTCTGCTGAAGATGGTGTATCCATTCCACCACCTTTTTTTTTTTTTTTTTTTTTTTGGGGAGGTGGGAATTTTTCCAGGTTGCCAGAGGCGCGCCACCATGACCTTGTGTTATGATTGGCCCTCAGGTTCCCAGGCCTCGTGACATTTTCCTTCCATGGCCTCCTTTGGGAGCTGTTAGAGATTATTGACTTCTTTAATAGGTCAGGGATATATTAATTATGACGCATATTTTTCTTATTGTAGATATATATAGATATATATATATTATTGACAGTGCCTCCAATACCAGCGGTATAAATTGGTATTTAACCCCTAAGATAGGGATTAATGACCAATCAATGAATATACGTCTCAACAAATATATGGCGCGTTATCCCGAGTTCTTTTGATGCTCTCTAGATATTTTTAAACACAATAAAATCAATAAAGATCTGAGACTGCGTAACGGTAAAACAATTCAAACCAAAATTTATTCACACGTCAAGTTTCATACAATCGTATGTTATCAACGGATTAGCAAACTACAATTTACAAGTGATTATAGATTGTGATTAGTAGCGATACTGCGACACGTAATAATCTAATGGACAGATATTTTAGGTTTATAGACCGCACCACAGATATGCACGCCTCAATTCTTAAACACCAAACTCTATTCTATTCACTTAAACCTTTCCCATTATAAACCAATCCTCCACCTGGCTAAGATAAACACTCAGTTACTGGGCATCACCTGCAGCACAATTTATTATTGTGGGGGCCTATTCACTAAATGCAACTTCCTTCAGGGAGATACATAACACACTCGATAGGGAGACTATCTCTTCCACAGATCAATCACAGCACTTCATTCGATATACGTTAACCTAACGCTTCTTAATGACTTACAGTGCATGCATTCATTCGGAAGGGCTGCAAGATGGATATGGAAGGAGTTATGCTAGGTTACGAATGGGGCGGACAGTACTTGACATATAAAAGCTATTTCACGGTCCCAGCGTGTCTCACTATAGGTATATAATTGATCTTTAGATGTCCACAAACAGTATTCTTGGAATATAAATAATTTCACTAAATTATGGCTCAAGTATGCAGCCGGGAACAGCTTTCTTCCTTAGCAGTCCTCTGCAGTGGACTGTAAAGGCAGAATTTCTATTCTACTGATTATTAGGCTCAAACAGCAAAAATAATTCATTTATATTCCTTTAGTTTGTGATGGACATCTAAAGTCAGGACTATGCAATTAGAAAATAGATATCATATTATTCAGGTATACTTTACCATCTGGTTAGTGAAGATAGAGTGGTGGAAGATTAGGGTGTGGTCGGTCTTAAAGGGGTGGCCGATGGTGATTGCCTTTCTTCCCTCCAAGCGTCCCTCAGGTCTCTCCCCAAGCTTTTCTCAGTGTGTCCTCTCTTTGCTCTGGAGTGTCCTCTCTATATAGTGGTCTTCCGCCCAGTTTTAGATCTAGCCCATCACTATGTGGCCTCATTTGATTGGAGGATATATATTCATCAACTCCAGGGGTCTGTCCAGGTGTTATGTTACCTGGCCAGCAGATGGCGCTCTCAGATCAACCATCAACCTTCTGCAGGAATTAATTTATGGGCTTGGCCAATCTTTTACTGGTTTGGGGTCGTTTTATTCCTATATCCCGGGACTCCATAGATTTTATTAACAAATTAAAATTTATTTCTATTGTGACATCGCCGGCATACTTCGCCACGGCGTGTGTGCATCTCATCCCGCTTTACTTATATCCACAGGGATGTGTATGTGAGGGGACATACAATCATTCATTCGTGGTATCGTTTTTAACAGTCACACGTTACCCGACTTAATCGGCTTCATGCGGGTTAGTACACCAGACATTCGTGATGATCAACTAAATGTGGTAGGGCCTCTGTTTTTATAAGATGCTAAAATTATCAGTTCTAACTAATAAATATTCTCATACCATATAGTACATATTGCCGAATAGCATAGCATTACAAGCTGGTTTACCCAAGCCACTTAACCTTCTTTGGGTTTTTTTTTTCTTTATTGGGCAACCTATTGTTCCATGTTTACGTGGCTTTCAGAGTTTCGATCTGACGAAATAAACACAATACTGAGATATCTATCTTAGTTGTCATTGTGTTCCCTTACTTTTAAACCATTTGATCTAACCCCTGTTTGTTTATTTTATTTATTTGTTACAACCAGATACCATTAGACTGTCTTTGATCAATGTTAAATGTCCTTTCTTGTATGCGTAACACTAACGAGTTTAGCTTATCTCTTGTTCTTGTTATATATTAACGCAGACAAGTTGTTTGCGTGACGCAATTCCTGGCCCCAAATTTAAACATTCCTGTGTTATAGAAATTTCATATCTAAAAAGGTCTGACAGAGCGTGCCAGGAGCGTCACGGTGATGGCCTTTTCCATTCCCCACACCCCCCCTTTATTTACTTATCCCCTTCCCCTTTTTTATTTATTATACCTGTTATTTGGGTCACCATCTTTCTGGCAGCGATGTAGATAAAAACCCCTCTTCCCTATTCTTTTTTTCTTTTCTTCTCTCTCATCCCCCATACTTAGAGACATTTTAAACTCTAAGTTTATTTTAATGGCTTTATTATGTCATATGTACTACCTAATGTGAGTTCTTTTGGCCCTGCGAGGCCACTTCTGTTGGTTAATATGTGTTATTGTCCTTGCTTACAAAATTAAAACCTTGAATATAAACAAAAAAAAAGGGGTTTGTTCAGTTTGGGAAGGAACCCGGATGAATTCGAGTCTCATTCTTTCCGGATTGGAGCGGCAACTGAAGCTTCACGGCTTGGTTTGTCTGAGGAGGAAATTCAGGAGGTGGAGGTCTAGGGCGTTTCGTACCTACATTTGGCCGGGTCTGGTGGCATGAGGTTTAAGTGGGAAGTAGGGGATATGTTGGGGTTTTTTGTTTGTATTATCGGAATGTTTGTTATAGTTGTTTTTATATAAAAAAAAAAAAAAGAAGGAATGAAAATTAATATTTTAGCAATGAAATAAATATGTGGAGGGAATATATACATTATCTTTATTTTTTGCATTGTGATATTTGTATCATATAGGGAGATGTCTCAAGATGTTTTTCCTTACAGGTATGGTCACTGTTTTTTATTTTGATGGTGTGGCCTGAGGAGGGGAGGTGTGGAGTTTTCTGTGGTGTGGTGGTGGTGTTAATTTGTTCTATTTTTCCAGGTCCATCAAGGGTGGTGTGGATTCTTGGAGACTCTTTGGTGTTCTGGGCCCGGAGGAGGGCGTTGGTCCGGAGGACTGGCGTGCAGCTGGGTTTTCCTGGGTCGGCGACACGAATACGGTGGTTTGGGATTCATGGGCTCCTGTGGGAGGAGTTTAAACCGACTGTGTTGGGTGCCCTTGGGCACAGAGAGGTCCCCCATGTGTTGGTGGTGCATGTGGGGGGGAATGATTTGGGAGTGGTCCCTCACGGACAGCTGCTGGAGCAGATGAGGGCGGATCTGTGGCAGATGAGGGAGTGGTCGCCCTTGACGGTGGTCATGTGGTCGGAGATGTTGCCGAGGTTGGTGTGGAGTCATGCGGAGGATCAGGAGGCGGTGCGGCTTTGCCGGGTCAAGATGAACAGGAGTATGGCGAAGTTTGTTAGACAGATTTCCTGTGTGGTGGTGCGGCATTTCCCCTTTGAGGCGGAGGCTGCTTTTCGATATTATATGGAGGATTGGGTGCATCTCACCGACGTGGGTTAGGACATGTTTATTCTGGGTCTTAAGGAGGGCATCAAGCAAGCCCTGTTTTTCATTGGTGGGGAGCTCTCGCATAAGGGGTTATGTGAGGAGCTTGTGGCTGGGGCTTGTAGGCAGTGCTGGGGTAGGGGCTCCTTTATTTAGGGTGGTATGGGATGGATCAGATAGATGGGAGATGGAGCGGAGTTTTAGTTAGTTGGTTTGGAGGAGGTGTGGTGGTTGTGTGGAGGTCCCTGTCAGCACTGTCCATTTATTATATTTTTATATGGTTTGTTTGTTTTTTTAGCTGTGGCCTATATATATATATATAATCTATTTTTCCAGTTTTTGTTTCTGTGTCCTTTTTGTGTGTCTTGTTTTATCTCCCTGCGTACGGCCTGTCATCAGTAGGCAACTTATATAATGCATGTATATAATGCATTGGCAAAAGTTATGCTAGCTGGCATGGAATTCTGGCATGTATATTGCTTTGTACCTAGTTATGTTATAAAATTATGTGTCAGCTCAGTAAGGCCCGTGTCAGATGAGCGCACTGATCACATCCGTGTTGCCGAACAGTTTAACATCTGTTATAGCCTAAAATTATTACCAATGGAGCGCCACAGACGAAGTACGTCCGCACTGCACTGCGGACGGACGCGGCAAACGGACGCAAGTTGGGCAAGAACGTAAATCCGCTAGGACGGACGGACGCAAAGAGTGCGCTGCATCCGCATAGCGCGTGTGAGAGTGAGGAGGCGACGTCAGACAAACCTGGTTTCCGGCCTACATCACGTTCTGGAGTCTTCCAGAAATTTCCTGGCGTGGCTGGAGTATATCCTGGAAGCTGCTGGTGCCATGGACGTTGAGAGACTCATCGCCGCGGTGAGCACCCTGAATTGTGGAACACAGCCTGCGATGAATACAAAGACAAGGAGAGGAAGGCAAATGCATGGGCTGCAGTGGCGAGGGCGTTGTACCCAGCGTATGACACATGGTCAGAACAAGAGCAGAAGCTACAGAGTGAGTATGATTATTTTATTCATAATCAAATGCATATTGAATGTAAAATTAATGTATATGCCAAACAAAAAGATTTTCATCACATGTCAATTGCTCCAACTGCCAGGGCACCTGACCTGCTTCGCTCATAAAATAATTAGCCAAAGCATCTCGAAACCTGTTGCTCTGTCTATTCACAGGCATAATGTCATTGTTTTCAAGTTCCTCCAATCCCATAACGGTCAAGGAATCATCGAAATTATAACCATCCCTCCCATGAACAAAATTATGTAACACGCAAGAGCACTTTTACTATATCAACGCAAAAATCTACATTCACATCCAGCGGCCTATGGAATATGCTCCACTTTTTGCTCAGGATGCCAAAGGTGCATTTGACATAGCGTCTCGTCCCTGACAGCCGGTAGTTAAACACACGCTTCTTCACAGTCAGGTGTGTTCCCGAGTATGGGAGCAGCAGGTGTGTAGACAGGCCAAATGCCTCGTCCCCCCCCATCCACATAGACAAAGTTGTAGTTGGCATCTGCCACCGCCAGTAGCCCGATTACCAAAATTCTAAAAATTATTTTTCAAAGTGAGCCACTCTGCGGATGTGTTTGCAATCCTCGGCTCCCAGGCAGTTTGGGAAGTGCGCTCTTTCCCGAAATCCCGCAGCAATACATGACCATGCCTCGTCTTTGGGTGTTGGTAGACATCGCTCCTTCAACGTGTCCCATATTGTCTGGCACACCTTGCGTACGATCTCGCCAGCTGTTGATCTGCCAAAGCAGAAATTATAATGCAGGTCCTGCAGACTGCACCCACTAGCAAGATACCTAGAAAAAACGAAATAAAAGTGTGTTATCACATTCCATGAATCTGACCTAATGTAGTTCTTATGTTTTGCAGCACAAGAAGCCGTTGTGAAATGGAGGACAGTGAGGGACAACTATGTCTGGGCCCTCAAGAAAAGTTTGGAATCTGTGCGTAATGGATCAGCGGCAAAGAAAGGCCGCAGTTACATATATGCCGAGCAGCTGTCGTTCCTGCGTAGAACTCTGGAGCCGAGACAAACTGAGTGAGCAGCATGGATCTCGCATCAACATCTGGGTCACAGGAGCAACACATGCTGCCAAGTGGTTCTTCCAGCTGCTACGAGGAGGTGGAACAGGGTGGCGCAGAGTCGCAGTTGGAGGAGGAGACCGCTGGACAGGTGCCAGGTACAGCACCTTCTGACACCACTAGAACGGCGCCGAAATGAAGGAGGGCACCTGCTACGGAATTTGAGCAGGCCATGTGACCTTTATGGATGTGCACAATCCACCACCGCCTCCGCTGCATTTTTTGGGACAATGACGACATGACATTTTTCCATTCTTGTCTGCCCATGTTACAGCAGCTGACCCTGGCCCAGAAGGTGGAGTTCCGCCAGCACTGTCTGACAAAGATCAACAGCATTTTGGCCTGGCCTCCACAACCACCTGTGGCTTGAAGTGCTGTGCCAGAACCGCAATATGCCGGTGGTTATTACCGACACAGCCAGACGCAGCCTCCACACCAAACCATGTCCCCTGGTGCTAGGCCACAACCACCCCCTGAGTCTGAGTACCACCGCAGGTTCATGCCCGGTCCTCATGACCCTGATGCTTCTCAGTATCAGGATTTGTAGTCTGTATTGTTGGTTTGTTTCTATTTGTTATATGCCGTGCATTTTTCTTCAACGACATATGCTGTTTATATGTTGTAGCACTATTTCTGTAACGTCTTCGGCACCGCGGCGCTTCTTGGGGGGTCAGGGCACCCGGCAGCATCGCTGGCTGGGTGCCAGGAGCTTGAGCTGGCAGATCGCCTTCTGAGGGGGCGGGGCTTGGGGTCATGACTCAGAGCCGTCGGCCTTAAATGCAGGGCGCGAGATTCAGCTCGTCGCCCTGATGTGGAGTCATTCTCGCATCGCCAGCTGATCTCAGTTTACTGTCTCAGTCATTCTGCCTAGTTGCCAATTCTGCTTGTTTGAGGACCCTGCTTGTGATTGACCTGGACTGCCCACTTGATGATTCTTACGCTTATCCCATATACACTATATTGTCAAAAGTATTCGCTCACCTATGAACTTAAGTGACATCCCATTCCTAATCCATAGGGTTCAATATGACGTCGGTCCACCCTTTGCACTATAACAGCTTTAAGTCTTCTGGGAAGGCTGTCCACAAGGTTTAGGAGTATGTTTATGGGAATTTTCTTCCAGAACCCCATTTGTGAGGTCACACACTGATGTTGGACGAGAAGGCCTGGCTCTCGGTCTCCACTCTAATTCATCCCAAAGGTGTTCGATCGGGTTGAGGTCAGGACTCTGTGCAGGCCAGTCAAGTTCATCCACACCAGACTCTGTCATCCATGTCTTTATGGACCTTGCTTTGTGCACTGTCATGTTGGAAGAAGAACGGGCCAGCTCCAAACTGTTCCCACAAAGTTGGGAGCATGGAATTGTCCAAAATGTCTTGGTATGCTGAAGCATTCCAAGTTCCTTTCACTGGAACTAAGGGGCCAAGCCCAGCTCCTGAAAACCAACCCCACACCATAATCCCCCCTCCAAACTTTACACTTGGCACAATGCAGTCAGACAAGTACCGTTCTCCTGGCAACCGCCAAACCCAGACTCGTCCTTCAGATTGCCAGATGGAGAAGTGCGATTCGTCACTCCAGAGAACGCGTCTCCACTGCTGTAGAGTCCAGTGGAAGCGTGCTTTACACCATTGCATCCGATGCTTTACATTGCACTTGGTGATGTATGGCTTGGCTGCAGCTGCTCGGCCATGGAAACCCATTCCATGAAGCTCTCTGCGCACTGTTCTTGAGCTAATCTGAAGGCCACATGAAGTTTGGAGATCTGTAGCGATTGACTCTGCAGAAAGTTGGCAACCTCTTCGTACTATGCGCCTCAGCATCCGCTGACCCCGCTCCGTCAGTTTACGTGGCCGGTCGTTCCCAAACACTTCCACGTTCTTATAATACAGCTGACAGTTGACTGTGGAATATTTAGGAGTGAGGAAATTTCACGACAGGCTGCCACCTGTGCAACAAATCCAATCAGTTCCACGCTGGAATTCACTGAGCTCCTGAGAGCGACCCTGTCACGATTCCCGGATCCCACCACGCAGTCCTTAAAGCCCAACACTCCACAGAGCCCAAAAGCTACCAACAGGGCCGGATTAAGAGTATCATGGGCCTGGTGCTGAGGATTTTGGTGGGCCTTTTTTATAGAAAAATGAAAAAGTCAGACCCCGCTTTTAAACTCCTCCTGGCGCACTGACGTCATTGCACTGGCACACGATGACGTCCATTTCAGATGCGCCCCCCCCCCCGGCAGAGGAGAGGAGAGAGAGCCTGAAAGGAGGGGTCCTTCGGTGAGAGAAAAAAAAAGAGGCATCACTGGGAAGGTCAGTGTCTGACCTTACCAGCCAAACCTCTATTTAACACCTTAAGTGCCAGTCCGTGCCAGATCGCGGACTTCACCCAGAGGTGGCTGACATCTGGTATGCCCCCACCCACTGACATTATTGAGCATGGGCGCAATGACATCAGTTAAGGAATTAACAATAAATCCTACAATAAATGATGACCTCAACTCGTGTTTAAACATGATGAACACGCAACTGTTAAAATAAGCTCAGCACACAGGTGAAATTGCTCAGCAGTGAAAGGGTTAACCTTCCTCGTGGTTTTCCCGAGTGTGGCTCATACATACCTGTACCTGTGCTCCCTAGCTGACCTCCCGCAGTCCAGCTGATCGCAGCGTCCTGTTTCTGGGTTCCCGTCTCGTGTCTCGCGCGTAACCTTGTGTCTTGCACTGATCTGGCTGCCTATGACACAATGGTGACAGGCTATATGTCAATAATATATCTATTCTGGGAAAAATCTGAGTTTTGGGTTCTGCAATAACAATCCACATGGTTCAGCCTGATGACTAAAAAACATTGTAAGAATGAGTTGCACACATGGGGTTCAAATAGCCTGGCATTGAAGGGGTTGTTGTAGGGATGAAACCACTCTAATGGACATGACTATATAACTATTAAACCAGTATCAACAAGGTGATAAGAGAAAACAAAAGATCTGGAAATCTGAAGACATGGGCAGTGTTTCAGCAACCAAGATTGAAAGTGAGGTAGCTTCAGAAATGGAGGGTGCAGACACGGAAAATAAGCGAGGGGGCAGACACGCCAGCATGAAAATAAGCGAGGGGGCAACAGACACGCCAGCATGAAAATAAGCGAGGGGGCAGACATGCCAGCATGAAAATAAGAGAGGGGGCAGACACGCCAGCATGAAAATAAGAGAGGGGGCAGACACGCCAGCATGAAAATAAGCGAGGGGGCAACAGACACGCCAGCATGAAAATAAGCGAGGGGGCAGACACGCCAGCATGAAAATAAGAGAGGGGGCAGACACGCCAGCATGAAAATAAGCGAGGGGGCAACAGACACGCCAGCATGAAAATAAGAGAGGAAGAGCTGAACTGGGAGTCTGTGTGACTGCTGCAGCGAAACGTTGTGTGTGAGACTGTGAGCAGTGTGAATGAGACACTGAACGGACGGACACACTGGGACACAGAGGATTGGGGGACACAGGGGATACCAAAAAATAAGGAGTCTGATATAGAGACAGGGGAGCAGAGAAGAAGCTGTTTCAGTGAATGCAGCTGCTGGAAGTGCTCCTGTTTGCAGGTTTCAGTGCCAAAATAGCCAACAGAGTGTGAAAACATGCCTGCGCTCCTGCAAATCAGAGGAATGGCAGAGCAATTTGCAATATAGAACTGGGGTGTGTGTGGCTTAGGTGTGCAGGGATGGCACTGGATCAACCTGAAGCAACTGATCTGTGTTAATGTGTCTCACCTGTCCTGCAGCAGCAGCAGCAGCAGCCTGCATATCTGAAGGAAAAGGAATCCTCAGACCACCATCTGCTAACCTACAAGAAGGACCCTATAAGTAGTTAAATAACACCCCATGAATTATAATATTAATAGATAAATTAAGGTTTAAATATAAGAAATAGTTTTAAGATAAGTTGATAATCAGCAGTATTATAGGATTAAGTTTCACTTCTCAATATGTTTGTAAATGTCTCTGGAATGAAGAAATGCTGATGTCTCAAGAAATGCTGATGTCTCAAGAAATCACATGTCTCGGGCCACGGGACTGTCCAGAAATGTGTCACCAGACCTGTATTGAAACTGGCCAATGAATTATGTTATGTTTTGAAATGTTAACCAATGAAATAAAGAGACAACGCCTTGTCACAAGCATAAATATGTGTCAAAAAACGTTGAAAGGGCAGAGAGAAATTGCCAGACTAAAATACATGCCTCGTGTGTTTTCTTTGAAGGATTTTGCTCTCTCCCTGCGCAGAAGGAGAGTTAACTCAAGGTGTGCCTAAGACAGGGTCTTAGGGGTTAAAGGACGGACAATTGGAGGCGATTATTCTCTTCAATATCCATTGCAAGTCAGCTGTGGATGATCCTGAGGTGGAGGAGAGAAATCATCACACAGACCACCCCTCCCCCATGACAGCCGGATGTTAGGAAGGTCTTGATGCCAGGAAGCCTGCTGTGTCCCTTGTGCGATCAAGGAGAGCAGCAGGAGATGCTGGCTGCCTGGATCAGCACGGAGTCTGACACCCAGCCCCCAACACCTCTCTCTGCTCATCACACCCCCCCCTCCCTTAGTAATTAACCAATACCCATTGATAAGCAGTCCTCTTAGTCTTCATGCTGTGTGGGCTGGGCAGGTTGCTATTTCCCTCTGAGGGGGGAGGCAGGCAACAGATTCATCTGCACGGCGCACTGTTAGCCTTCCTTCTCCTGCTTGTATTTAAATGAGCAGCGGCATGTTGTGCACGGAGGGCACGTGATGTAACACGTGTTCCACGCAGGGCCTGTCAAATTTAGCTCCCCACTATACAGCTGGGCCTTATCATCCGGATCCAGCGGCTGCCACTGTATGTGTGTATGACAGGCAGGCCAGCAGGCTTGTCTCTGCTCGGCTGCTGTGGGCCTATTTTCAGTAGGGGCCTGGAGCTGCCGCTCCATCCGCCCCTACGATAATCCGGCCCTGGCTACCAACAGGGTAGCCGTAGAAGAATCCCTAACTGTCTGGTCCTTAGAATTGGCCAGGTATACTAGCTAGACAGAAAGGGTTAATCAAAGACAATGTCGTAATACAAAACCAGGTCAGCAACATGTGGGTGGTCAGACGAGCCAGAATCAGGAATACAGAGTATAGAATAGTCAAATGGAATAGCCGGGTCGATATCAGTGCAGAAGCGTAGTACAAGAAAATAGTCTAGGGCAACGGAAGGCAGAACAGTCAGAAAACAAGCAGAGGTCAATAACCGGTTAAATCACAAGAGAATTCAGGTACAAGGAGCGCAGGTATGGATAACCACGATCTGGCACTGCTAAGGCTAGGGTCAGACGAAAGCATTTTTCCCCGCGAACGTGAAAAAGTGCGTCCGAACGCATTGACATATTTTTTCACGGAATGGGCAAAAACGGTCAGACGACGCGCATTTTCGGGCGTGATTTTGTACGGATCATCAATAAAACTCTTTTTGCGTCTGGACATTAGCAGTGTCTGACATCTAATCACGCACACACGCCGCTATGCCACAGCACATCAGTACTAGCGGTTCAGCATTCTCAGAAAAATGCGTTCAAATTCCACTTGCGTTGCACGGCCAGACTTTTGTGCGGCCGTACATCGTATATTGGCTGTCATTGCCCGTCATCTGCTGCTAGTGCGGCCGTAATTATGTGCGCCAGAACGCACGTTAAAAGTGCGCTGGTCAGACCCCAGCCTTAGAATGAACTGTTGGTTTTTAAAAGACCTTCACCAGACCGCCCCCCCCTCTCAAGCTGCACCTCATGCAGCCACCTCCCTGCCTGTTTCAATTTAAACCGGGTGTTGGTGTGCGAGCAGCATCAGACATGCTGCCCTCAAGCACACCGGAAAGACTGGAAGCCCCCCAACGTTACAGACCCATTCTTTCACAAATGTTTGTTAAACCAGTCTGCATGCCTAGGTGCTTGATTTTTATATACCTGTGGCCAGTGGCCATGGAAGTGATTGGAACACCAGATTCTGATTATTTGGGTGGGTGAGCGAATACTTTTGGCAATATAGTGTATGTTGTACTCTGTAGATACAGAGTGTCTGCTCAGATCACACCGCATGGTCTCTGATTGTGGGTCTGCCCTGCAGGTTGCTAAATCCGTCAACATTTCATGTCACCCGTCTAGTACTAAGTCTATGTCCACATCATACTGCATTGTCACTGATTGTGGGTCTGCCCTGCAGGTTGCTGAATTCATTGTATGTGCATTATACGTTGCTGAGAACAAGTATATGGGAGTCCCTGTTGCCAATCCTGCCTGTATGACTACCCTCTCTGGTGCCAACTCGGAACGTACTTTTGGCCACGCTTTTGATAAACCAAGTTATGTTTATATATTTCTGAACTTTCTCTGTCGGTGTATAGTTAACCTGCCTTCACTCAGTAGACACTTGGTCACAAAATCATTTGCTGCTGAGTGGTATCTAGTATTCTATATCTCCTCCCTGGCTGGGAGTGCTAGGTGTGGCAGTTCTAACTGCTGTCAAGTCGAGTATGAAAGTAATCTGTCCATAAGGATCCAAACCACGCTGATCTGGGGTGAGCGCCATTGCGAACGTGACAATTTCTTTACTTTACTATAAATATTCTGTAAAATAATATATGGTGTGACTATATTATTTTTTTCTACTTTCACATTGTGGATAAAATATTTATTTTGCTTACATTGTTGTCAGTGTCATAAATTTATTGAGTATGTGTGATATGATTTGATGCCTACGTGTGAGTGGGTATGTATGTGCAAATGGGCTAGTGGGCATATCACCATAGACCGTGTGTGGGTGCGAATGGGCTAGTGGGCATGTCACTACAGACCATGTGTGGGTATGCATGTGCGAATGGGCTAGTGGGCATGTCACTGCAGACCGACAGTAGGGGCTCTGCACATGGAACACATGTCTGCTGACTGGCAGTGAAGTCATGAATGCTGGTGTTTGATAGTACTTACCGCAACGGGATGACCAGGATCTCCTCCGGTGGTATGGCGGCCCTCATGTTGGTGTCCCTCTTCGTCAGCGGCTCGCGTACCTTGGACAATAGCTCGTCAAAGGACTTGATGGACATCCGCAGGTAGTTAAAGAACTCCACAGGGTCCGTCTCTCGGAGTGGCTTGTAGAGTGACAAATTGGCCATGGCGGTATCTGGCGGCACTGATGGGATGAACCCACAATCTTCGTTTCTTCATGTTCTTCAGATACAGGTAGCCTGGTGCAGTAAACACAAATACTTCAACTGCATCCATCTTGGATAAACACCACCTTCCACAAAATGGCTTTTTATACCTTTTTTTCCCTCTTGTCTTTTCACTTTTACAATTAATTTGGTTACTCATATTTCATTTTTTTAACGAGATCCGTCAAATAATGGTGCACGGACGCACAGTCCGCACAGAATAAGCTCGTCTGACTCTAGCCTCACAGAAGGCTATTCTGTTTTTTTTATTTTAAGGCTAGCAATGAGATTTCAGACCTAACTGGATAATCCTAAACCTAGAACTGAATATTATTTCAACAATGTACCAAATAACTCAACATTAAACAAACAGGTATATTCAAAGAAAAGTGAAACTCAAGAGAATGACTGGAGAAGTGAAAATTCTAGGTCAAAATAGCCAAACCAGAAAAATTCTCCCATTTATCTCACTTTCCAAATCAGCTATTTGGTCTAGATTGTTCGCTTCTCCTGCAGTTCTCCTGGTTTTCACCTTTCTCTGAATAACCCTGAAAGGATTTTATTGACAGCTATTTTAGAAGTTGCTCCTCATGCCCCCTGTGGATGCATATAGCTATTACTCTAGTCAGAGTCAGAGTATGAGTACAGTCCTCGAATAATTCAGAGCAAAAACCTGGTGTGATAGCAGTGGCGACTCTAGGAACAATATTTAGGGGGGGCACATAGGATACCGCAGTCAAAACTGGGGGGGCACTAATAATTTTCACCACTAAATCATACCACTGAATAAAACTATCACCTGGTGTGAGCTAAAACACAATCGCTAAAGGAAAACTTTAGCGAGAGTCGCTAAAATGTAGTCCCTGACGACCTACTAACAGATCACCTTCTCTGCGGTAGTCCATGAACAAGGTCGTTTAGAGCACGCTAGGGAAACTAATGCGGTTGTGTACAGGATAGAACTGTTTTCTTTCCAGTGCAGAGTGCCGGGCCATACCTATCCCCTGCCCGCACAACCTTGAATATGAACACATCCAGTGAATACTCTCACACCCTGCATTATTAAAATCCTCCACGGTGGCCGTATCATCCATGTTTTGATGCACACATATATTAAGGCTGTTTGGCATTGCATGATAAATGCCACCCAGTAGCATGTAGAATCATTACACGGCATTTAATAGATCCAAAAGGAAGGCCAGGTGAGCGACAAAAATTTCCCTGCTGCAGCATATAAATAATACATGTTCAGGGCAAGACTTATTCATGTCTCCCTTTAAACATGGTCCACACAGTCACCCTAATAATCAACCGCTTCCATACTATGAATAACCCCAGCATAAAATGTTTAAAATTAGGCAATATATTAGAATTAGGATATATGTGATATAGGATACATCTATATCGTAATAGAGCCGACTGCAACAGCAGTGACATTGCTGACCAGATCCATTACTATGGTGAATGGGGCCAAGAGATCACCTGTGCTGCATTCCTTTACATTGCCTGGTAATTGCCTGTTAATTTTGGGCAAGGATCTGTTTTTTCTGTCTTTTTGGAGTTAGCACCAGGGTTGAGCAGTAGGTAAAATGTTGCAATTAGCGCCCCTCAAAAAATTAGCACTGGCACCAAGTGAGAAGTGATCTGTTAGCTGCAAAAGCGCTAGAGATCTCTAGCACTCCCCATGTTAAGTAAAGGACGCGGAGAGTACAGTAAACTCGCGGTACAAATCGCTAATAGTAACGCGCTAAGTGATTTTTCCCGTATGTAGCAGGAGGCAAACGATCTGTTGATCCGGCGCTAGACTGAATTAACCTGGCGCTAACGCATAACCATGCCAACGCAAGGGTTAGCTCACACCAGGTAATAGTGCCCTAAATAAGTATATAATTAAGATTCCAAAACCCCAGAGTAATGTGATGCAATGATGCCCTTTTTATTGTACTAACCTGATACTTGAAGTCAATATTTTATTTACCGCAATTCGGCAGTTTTTGCTGAATGTCTGACTGATTGCTGCTTCAGCGACTCCCCTTTTAGCAAATTATAGTGACCATTCGTTAAATAGAGAATTCATCTTATTTTCGGAGAAATAAATTTCCTGAAATGTGACAAAAAGCAGAGGATCTAAAAATGAATAGACCCTTTAGATTCTAGCTTCCATAATAACCCCTAAAATGCCATAAACCCAGGGAAATACAATAAAATTAATAAACAATGTGGCATTTAGCTACCCCTTAACCCCTAATATGCAACTGATCAAGGGAAAACATGAAATGAATACACTGTGAGGCATGTAGCCTACCAATTAACCCCTAAAATGCCATTAATCAAGGAAAAAATAAAATGTATACTGTGAGGGATGAAGCCTACCCGTTAACCAAACTAAAACCAAGGCAAAAATTAAAGTAATACACAATGTAATGTATAGTCTGAACATTAACCACTTCATTGCTGAGCCATTTCAACCCTGTGAAAATGTTTACGTTTAAGTGCACGTTTTTATTTAATGTTTTATGACTTTTACTTTACACTGAATATGGTCGTGTTGGGTATCATTGGAAAGGCCAGAATCTGCCCTTTCCAATGACACATAGAACGTCCATATATGATGCATAGAAACAGAGATACCGCGGTCCGAAAAAGTATTAGAAGCTGGATGCTGATTTTTGGTGGGGGGGCACATGGGGGGGCAAGGAATAACCTAGGGGGGCAATTGCCCCCCCTTGCCCCCCTGTAGAGACGCCTATGTGTGATAGCAAAAGAAACTGACAATTGATGACCAGAAAATTAATATCAGGACTAGATAACAAAATACCGTGAAAATCCAGAGTCCAGCCACATTTAATAGGAAAGGACAATTTGTTTATTTTTTTTTATTTTTTTTAAATAGCTTGCATTTTATTACTTTATTTCTGTAACAACTATAACAATTCAATGTTCTTGAACCCAGGACATAATTGAAAACTAGAGAAATCTCAATGTGTCCTTCCTGTAAAATCCTTTATAAATAAATATATTTTTTACTCACAGGGTTATTCAAAAAGATCCGAATGGCTGCCGAAAGGGAACCGAACGCTGAAAATCAGCGTTTGGTTACCTTTCTTGGTCATTCGCCTATCCAGAGAGCAGGCAATTCGCCAAATCTTGGCGAATTGCCTGCACATACGGTGCCTGTTCGGTGCCTGTTCGAGGGCAGTGAAATCCCCATAGAGAAGCAATGCTTTGGCTATTCAGAGAACAAAAACCAGCAGTGAAAGGTTCCCGAAATGTCCTGTCATTTGGTGGTTTAATTCGGCAGGTTTATTCAGGCGGATCCCATAGGCTTCAATGTTAAAAATATTCCCGTTTTAATTCAATATCTAATAAACTGTTCATTATAATATTCTGCAGTAAAGAGTCTCTTTTATTTATAGATTATTTTTTTTAGGATATTTTAAGCATTTTGCGGGATTTTATTTTTTTAAAATCTCTGATTTTTTTTTTTTTTACTTTATTTTTTTTTTCTGTAACAGTCCTATGTAAATTTCAGACATTTTCGCTCAGTAGTTTCTTTGCAAACAGCGTTTCACTTTTCATACATTCAAGCGTACTGTTTCTTTACTTTTTCACTGCATTTGTCTGCGGTGTCGGGTTTTTCCGGCGGCTGCGCTGCAGGTGATCGGCTCCTGCTCAGATTTTTCCGGCGTTTTCGGCAGGGTTAATCCAGATGTTTTTGCAGGTTTCGGTGTGCGTTCGCCCTCGTTTTGCAGTGAGTTTTCGGCGGGTTTGCGGCGACTTTTCCCTGCATTTTGGCGGCCCTGTGGTGCTTGCTGAATACACCGCAGGGTTGCTGAAATGGGATCACCAAATCGAACCGAATTGAAGAGAACGAAAAGTCATCGAACGTGCGGTGGCTTTTCGATTCTCTTCGAATAACACTGTCGGTGTTTTTGGGTCAAGTAAAGCAACCTTGAATTGGCAAGCACAATTTATTTTTTTACTCAGTGATCATGTTTACATTCAATGAGTGCTAGTGTAAGGCGGCACAGGCAGCCGCCTTACTGGGCTGGCCTGGTGCCAAACGGAGGGGGGCGCCACAATCCTCCTGGTCCCCGGTCACTGCTGGCCGGGGATTTCTTCTAGTGCAGCCCATTATTTAAATTATTCCCCCTTGTGGCTGACAGGAGCAGCTGCTGCCTGCTTCACTTCCGGGCTGGTGACAGGGAAGGAGCACAGGAAGGTGCTGCAGAGCCTGGGCCATGTGCTGCCTCCTGCTGCTCCCCTTACAGCTGACAAAGAGTGAGGAGATGTGACCAGCTCAGCAGCAGAGATCCCACCAGGGCAGGAGGTGAGTGATCATCACACTGCCAGCCCCCCCCCTTCATCCCAGAGATAGTGACCCCCTCCACACACACACTGAGAGATCTCCCCTGCTGTTAAGGAAAGCCTCCTTTTTAACTCCTGCTGGACAAGGTATCTGAGCCCCACATTACAATGTGCTTCAGCTGTGCTTTAAGGCCATCCTTCCTGCTGCTCCTGTATGATCTCTGTCAGTGTGCTGTAAATCATATAGAGGACCTTTGTTACGATCCCCACCAGGAGGGGTATTGATCCTTGTTCGCAGCTCCCTATCCTTTCCCTCCGATCCTTTAGAAGGGGTCGGTCTGATACAGGTATATCCCTAGAATAATAATCGTGCAGCAAGGCAAACTCAGGGTACAGTGCTGATAAGTCAGAACCAGAATTGTCAGAAGCCTTGTGACAATAAATCCGAACCAGAATCGTCATAAGCCGTTTGCCTATATGTCAGAACCAGAAATACAGCAAAATACAACAAAGCAGCTCTAAGGGATGTTTAACCACGTTAGGGCAATGTATGAATGCATTACCTTCGGTTTTAAACCCGGCGGGTCTGCTTCATCCCACCAGGCTCCGCCCCCCCCCCGGCGTCTCACGTGACCTCCCGGATTCCCTTCTTCACTCGGCGCCCGGGCAGCGAGGACGATGCTGCTGGGCGCCGAGAGACCACAGCAGTGTTCATAACAACCTTTATATCAGCAGGAAGTCTGGCATAAAAGCACAACTAAAGCACATTGTAGTGTGGGGCTCAGATACATGGTCCAGCAGGAGTTAAAAGCAGAAGCTTCTACTTCACAGCAGGGTTTACTACTGGACAGATCTTTCACATTTATTTCACTGTTACATGGAACAGCCTCCCAGTGGGAGCAGTAACAGTGATATAGAAAGGGTAGTAGATACATAGAAAAATGTCGGCAGATAAGAACCTTTCGGCCCATCTAGTCGGCCCAATTACATGGATACTTAGCCTTATGCCTATCCCATGCTTGCTTAAATTCAATTACTGTTTTGGCCTCTACCACTTCTACTGGAAGACTGTTCCATGTATCCACCACCCTCTCAGTAAAATAATGCTTCCTGATGTTAAAAGTAACATCAGGAAGCATTATTTTACTGAGCGGGTGGTGGATACATGGAACAGTCTTCCAGTAGAAGTGGTAGAGGCCAAAACAGTAATTGAATTTAATCAAGCATGGGATAGGCATTAGGCTAAGTATCCATGTAATTGGGCAGACTAGATGGGCCGAAAGGTTCTTATCTGCCGACATTTTTCTATGTTTCTATGTTTCTACATGGAACAGCCTCCCAGTGGGAGCAGTATCTACTACCCTTTCTATATCACTGTTACATGGAATAGCCTCCCAGTGGGAGCAGTAACAGTGATATAGAAAGGGTAGTAGATACATGGAATAGCCTCCAGTGGGGGCAGTAACAGTGATATAGAAAGGGTAGTAGATACTACTCCCTCACTGGGAGGCTATTCCATGTATCTTCTATTCTTTCTATATCACTATTACATGGAATAGCCTCCCAGTGGGGGCGGTATCTACAGACTGTCTCCACCAAGATGGCGGCGAGCCGGGCGGCCCCGCCAATGATGTCAGCAGTGCTCAATCTCCAACCCCCTGCACCCTGACTCCCTAGCAGTAATTGTGGCTGACACCGGCCGTACGCCCTTGTTTCCTCCAGTACTGGTTTATCAAAATGTTGTTCAGTCTCCGTGTATTGTAACCCTGTCTATACAGGCCTACCACAACAAAAGCATGACAGAGTGGTAAGGTAGGGAAGCTGTGGCACTGGTAATGTATTGGCACTGTGGCACAGCATAGATTGGGTGACACTCCTGTGCCACAGTGCCAATCAGTGACTCAGACCACAGCTAGAGGTTGTATGTGCAAGAGCAATGTTCAGCATCCTTTACTCTCTGTGAGAAGACCCCAAATGCTCCCGCTAGGCATGGCACGGAGGGGAGGCACCAAAACACATCTTTGCCTGAGTAGACAAAAATGCTGCACCGGCCCTGCTGGAAAGAAACAGTATAAAAGTCAATATCTGATATTATAAAGACTTAAGAAGTTGTACTAAGAAGATTTCACATGAAGGAGTAAAGATCTAAATTAAAGTTTCAAAGTAAAGGGATACCCCAATCATGGTTTGAAAAAAAAATGTCGTGGGCAGTGAAAAGCAGGAGATTTTACTTGACAAGGGAAAAAAGTGTCATCTGTGCTTGTTTCTATGTATTCCATGTGCAACAAAACACTGAGGTTGGGCGCGACGCCATTTTTTCTGTATGTATATGTAGCGCTCACTCCCGGAGGAGCCGCTGAATTTAAACCTCGGGTCAGTCTCCCCGCACTAGGGAATAAATATACACCAGCACTGCTGTGGATTTTATAAGTTGTATAGTTTACTGATCTCAAATAAACTGGCATATATAGAGCAGCACGGTATACATATATATTTACAGAAGTTCGTAATGCGAGAAACGCGCAGCGGAAAAGAAAAATGAATATTAACCCCTTCGTTGTTGGAATGTGAGTCCCGTACAGGTTGTGTCCCAAGAAGGTGTACGTGTATGCGTGTGTTGCTACCCGGGTACTAGATTCAACTGGCCAGTGAATAAAACAAACAAATCTTCAACTAGTCAAGTTGGGGCCCTGTGGAATTAAACAATGCTGCAGCGTGCGTTTCATTATTTTACTTTGACTGCGGCCTGGGAGGCCTCTCACCCATCCGATAGGTAATCTGTTCAGGACCCAATCAAAGATTTCGCTCCGCTGTTTACTGGGACTCTGTGCCACCGGATCCGCTCCCTGTTTGTCCGATCTCCACACTGCGTACAACGGTTTACTGCCTGCACTCCCAATGGATCATCGCAGTCTCCTTACACGGGGTCCAGCCGGAACCAGCTTCTTGTCCTGAAAACCTCCCAGTTTGGTATAGACAGATCTCTGCAGGGCCACTGTCCCGATCCCCAGCACCAGCGAGGTAGCCCCTGCGCTCTGGCCTGGTCACGATCCTTATCAGCTCTGCCTGTGTCCTTCTCCTTTCAGCTCCCAGCTCACTCTGAGCATGCTTTCCACGAGGCTGCTGATGCCTTTCCTTTCCTACACACCCACTTCCTGTCCTCACGCAAAGCATCATGGAAAATGTAGTTCAGTGCTTTCCTTGCTTGTCCAGCATAATCTTACCATGGTCTCTGTCTCCCTCTGGTGGCCATAATAATTAAATGCAGCAGAACACAGTCTTTAAAGCAGCGCTACATATATTATGCTTGTAACTCCAGTTCGTCGTTTTGCTGCTGTTCCTCTTTCCATGTTTTTGTTTTTAATCCCAAATGGGAAGTGTTTGGTGTGTGTATAAATAAAATCCACCATTTCTCTGCCTCTCCTTAGCTGAAAAGCAGCAGGAGGGGCTTGGAGCTGCTCAGTAGAGCGGCTTTTTGGTTACGTTGGTTAGGTACTCACTCTATAAAGAGGTGCCTTGAAGTGGCGAGTGAGCTTACGTTGCAATGGCCATTGAAACAAACAAAAACCTCAGTGTTTTGTTGCACATGGAATACATAGAAACGAGCGCAGATGACACTTTTTTCCCTTGTTATGTTTTATACATTAACTGGGCTGTTACTCCTGGTTGTTGCAGCCGCTCCGGTGAGTATGGGCGCGACGCCATTTTTTCTGTATGGATTTTACTTGACATTCCAAAAGCCAGTAATAACCCAAGGCAATTAATTGTGAATTGTAACTGGCTAGAAAAAAGATCCAAAATATAAAATTGAACTTTGGTCAATATTATTGATGGTCCAACACACACACATGAAATGGTAGCCCCCAATCCCAGAATAACAGCTTAACAAGGTTGTAACCCTAGGAACCATATAATTTCAAGCCATCTGTCACGCTTAAAAAAAATGTCAGCACACTTGGCTGACATCTTCCCTATGAAGCACGTACTCATGTGGGTGTTTTGTAGCATGCAACTATATTAAGCAAGACTCTAAACCCTTCTTCTACAACAACACTCAGAAAGTTACTATATAAGATCTTTTATTTCAACTTTTTTGTAGATTTGATAAAATGCTCCTGTGGCCAGTTGTCAATAAAACAAATTAATGGTTAATATAACAATTGAACACTAATAACAAAGAGGAACAAGATCCGGGAACTCTCTTTTTTGACTGTCTGTGGATTGTTCTAATCTGGTTTAAATCCGAAGATATTAATTCTAGACCAGTGCCATAACATTTTTAACTTGCAAATTACTACTGTAGTATGTGGGCATTTGAGTACACAGCATATTTTTAGCACTGTATTCAGTGCGTGTTTCAGAACCTGTGTCCACCTCGCCTCCCCTCTGCTCTCATATGGCCGGAGATTTTAGTACCTTTTTATATATGAATATAGAAAAATGAATCATGAGGATTTGAAATGAAGAATCCTGGATTTAAACCAACCTCAGCGTTGAAAGGATTTAGTGTCTTCCTACCATTTATGGAAATATAGTACCGTTCCATTATATTAATTATAAATATTTTCTGTATACAAATTCTACATACTTTTATTAAAATGCACAACCACTCATTGACAATTTGCAACAAACATGAAGTTTAAAAATTAGGCATAAATTGTGCTTGTTAAAAATGAATAAAAACTTTGGGCCAGATTTCATAGGTAACGCTAAAATGGGGATGCTAATGGGGAAAAACCTGCACCTGCAGGTTACCCTGTAGCGCCCACATTCCGGGACAGATGCTACCTTGGCACCTTGACCCGGTACCAAGCGCTACCCTCAATGATACTCGTGGTAGCGTTTCCACGCCACTGCGAGTACCACCTCCTGTATTCCATAGGACTCCATGGAGGGTTGCGCTGCTGGGCTGCGAGTCCTACGCGATCTCGCTCTCACGGAGACCCATAACTCAAAAAACAGAAGATGTTACAGATGTGAAAATTGGTATTCAGATTCATCTTGAAAAACAAAAAAAATACGGATTTAACCATTTTCACAAAAATCCAGTGGGGGTGCAAAAAGGGGGGGTTGAATACTTTTATCAGTATACCTATATTTCAAAAACCAAAGATGTTACAGGTATAAAATTTGGTATTTACAATCTTCGTGAAAAAAATCCAAACATGTTTTACCATTTTCTGAAAAATCCGTTAAGGGGGGGGTGGGGGAAAGGGGTGTGAATAATTTTATCCGGATACCTATATCTCAACAACAGAAGCTGATACAGATGTGAAAATTGGTATTTAGATTCGTCTTGAGAAAAAAAAAATCTCATTTTATCTTTTTCCAAAAATCCAGTGGAAGGGGGCAAAAAGGGGGGTTGAATACTTTTATCAGTATACCTATATTTCAAAAACCAAAAATGTTACAAGTGTGTAATTTGGTATTTACAATCGTCATGAAAAAACCCACACAAGGGTTACCATGCAGTGCTGAGTTGTGCCCAATCAAACAAACTCCCGGGCATACACAAGAGAACCTATATCGGCTCAGGAACACATGAGTGACCTGATTATTGATGCATTTTCAGTCAAACTTTTGTACAATCTGCACCATGATGTTTCTCTCTTCTTGGGGTTTCTGAAGGCATTACCCTCGCTTTGAGGCCAGTGGGGGGCCCATATGAAATCCACCCACGGGCGTATACATTAGAGCCGGTTTGGGCTCTGCAAAGTGTGAGTTTATGTCTGCTTATTGTCATAACTGTATTGTACATACAATATTACACTATTTTGTGTCTTTCCATTATATTGAGGTCTCTATCTACTTTTGAAGTGCTTAACAGATTTGAGCTAAGTATCATTTGTGTAAAATCCCTATTCAGCATTGGGAAGCGCCACACCCCTTTCTCTTTTTTATCTATTTGTAGTTTTGGTGTCATGAATAGGGACGATACACGTGGGTGTTAGGGCGATCGTGCTTACTGGTACCCCTTCTTACCACATATTGCGCCTATACCCTATATCTTCTCTTTAATACATCTTTGTTTCATAGATCGCTACCTCAATGGTAGAGCGTAACGGAATGATAATACCAGAAAAAAATATGTCAAACATTGGAAGGAATCTTGGTGAAGAAGGTAGTGAGAGGCCAGAGGGTCTACCCCTATATAATTGGAATAAACTTCAGTTACCCTGATAGAAACATCAGAGTACTAGTGTCTCTCAGAGACCAAATTAATATTTAACTTTTATTAAACTCTGTTTAAAAAATGGATGGACAAAATAGACATAAGTAGACAGTGCTCACAAAAACAAAATATATAATAAAAACAATTCTGCAGAAAAAAGATTGTGTGTAGCGGCAGAAAAATGGTCAATAATCAATACGGTAAGTGACCTTCGAGGATCACTTCAAGGTATTGTTAACAGATTGAACTATTGGTAACAATGTAGGACCATAAGATACTGCATGTGAAAAAGCAGAACAGACAAAAGCAAGATACTCCTGTTAGGAGAATTGGCTCAAATAGCCCAATATAAACGTACTGCAATAATTGCCCAAATTGCCATAGTGAAGAGGACACAAAATGAGAATTGGTATATGTATTCAAGGTATCAAAATGCAAATTCCCCGGGTAGAGACAGAGAGTTCTTGCCTGCCAAGTGCACCCGACGCGCGTTTCGCCGGAATGGCTCGTCAGGAGTGCTTACGGGCTAAGAAAAAGACAGGGCTATTTAAATTTGTATAGGTTCCGCCCCAAACAGTAAATTAACCAATGGGACTGGAGAGTAACAGACAACCAAATCATTCGTCTACCGTGATGATTGACACACGGAGAATCCAATGATGATCCGTGTTTAATTCGGCTACCTAGGTAACTGATAAAGCGAGAGAATCTCGCTGTCTATTAGTTTCGATGTGAATCCAAGAGTAAAGAAAGTAAAAAATGTGTTTAAATTGATGACGGTATAGTTTAATCGTGCTTGGTACCGGATTATAAACATCACTGAGATGAAGTAATCGCTAAGCCAGGTTGGTTTGAGAGGTAATAAAATCATAATTTAAGGAATAAACCAAGTGGAAATTGAAAACATTATGGCATAGGGATGCGATAGTAATAATGGATAGTAAATACTATATACGGAGTTAACATCAGCAGCCTCGTTACTTAGTATTACTCTTTCATCATATGGCTGCATAAATAACGCAAAAGTGTCAGGAAGCATAATGACCTCATTCAATGGTTAATAATATATACTTTGAATGAATAACATGGTAACAGATCGAGTCGGATAGAATCAAGAAAGAAGTCTATATATAAATGGTTTATTGGATTAAAATTGAATGCCAATGGAAGTGGTTATGAAAGGGACAAAGGTAAACATCGAAAAATGTATGTAATAAGAACTCAACTATACTGATCTGGACAATAATAGAGTTCTAAGATCATAATGAAGAAAAATATGATTGTAAGGGAAAGGACATAATTAACTAAACTACCACATCACAACTAACATGAGTTGTCAAAGGATGAACAACCAATATGGAAAACTATGGATATAGTTAATCGATGGTAGAGTTAGCTGTAGTTGGAAGACGTGTGGTGAGAACTAAATTCTCAGAACCAGTGAGGATCACAAAATCGAGGTCTTTAGGGAGACATAACCATTTGTAGCAGATTATGATTAATTTTTAAATGACCCAAATAATGGCGATAAGTAAAGCATATTGATGCTAATATCAGAAGGGTGATGGGATTAATCTAAACAACCATTGGTCATAAACAAGAATATAGATTAGCAGCTATAGTTGTTGATAATAATAAAAGAGGAGGAGGGGAAAAAATGGCTGAGGTGAAAGATAAAATTAATAAATATAAAGTGATGAATATACAATAGCCCTGATGATGGAAAGAGGTAATGTTTTAAGGAGTGTATAAATAAATATATATATATATATATATATATATATATATACATACGTCTTGGTGATATGAATATAAAAAGGAGTTCAATTAGTGTATTCAACTGAATCAAAGATTAATTAGCGGAATATTAGTATATAGATGAGTATATAATGTAATTATTAAATTCTGGTTATTTAAATATAAAAGGAAAACCGAGAACAAAAAATGTCTGAAAAAAGGACCATATTGAAAAACAAAAGCCAAAAGGTCAAATAAATGGTGTATAGTTGAAGTCCTCATTAAGACCATGCGGATATAATGTTTTAAGTGTATAAATCCAAAAGGATTCTCTCTGACAGAGGTTCTTATCAAAATTTCCCTTTCTGGGTCCACAGACCATCATTTCAATAGCTTGGAAAGATAGACATGAGGGATCTGAGTCATGCTGGTTTCGAACATGTCTAGAGACTGAGGTCTCAAGGTTATTGTGAATGGAGTTAATATGTTGAAGAATGCGGCGCCTGAACTGTTGGATCGTTTTGCCAACATACTGTACACCACATTCACATGTAATGAGGTAGACAAGAATTTTACTAGAACAATTCATAAATTGTCTAATGTCGTAGTGACGCCCAGTGGTATTGCTGGTGAATTGTTGTGACTTATTGACGAATTTACAAGCTTTACAGTGGGTACATTGGTAAACACCTTTAGGTTGTTGTAACCAGGTGCGTGTAGTTTTTTCTGGTCGTAAGAAACTATGAACCAGTTTGTCACTCAAGTTTTTGGTCCTTCTTGCTGTGAACGAAGGAGTGGGAGTAAGAACTCTTTCGAGAGATTTTTCCATGTGTAAGATAGGCCAGTATTTTTCACAAATGGTTTTTACTTTAGGCCAACCATTGTCATAATCGGCAATGAATCTTATAGATATCTTATCATCTCTTGTTTTCGGAGTCAAGAGTTCATCCCTTGGAGTTAAGAGGGCTCTTTGATATGCTCTCTTTAAACATTTCCTCGGGTAACCCTTAGATAGAAACATGTCTTTTAGAAGGTTGGCTTCAAGTTGGAAATCTTTGAGGGTTGTGCAGTTGCGTCTGGCCCTCAGGTATTGGCCTATTGGTATCCCTCTCTTAAGATTTTGGGGGTGATGAGAGGACCAATTCAAAAAGTTATTGGTTGCTGTGGGTTTACGGTGAAGGATGGTAATCAGTTCTAGATTTGAGTTAATGGTAATATTGAGATCAAGAAATTCAATACTATTACCCCCAACCACCAGAGTTAAACCTAGTCCAATCTCATTATGATTCAAGATGGCCAACTATTCATTCAACATTTCAATAGGGCCCTGCCAGAGGAACAGAATGTCGTCAATATAGCGCATCCAATTGGTGACATAATTGGTGAATCTCATCATCTCAGTGGAGAAAACAAACAATTTTTCCCACCAAGCAAGATATAAATTTGCATAGTTTGGGGCGCAAGATGTTCCCATGGTAGTGCCACGAGTTTGCAAGTAGAATTGATTTTGGAATAGAAAATAATTATGATTGAGTACATATTCCAAAAGAGTCAGAACAAATTCAGTTTCTTGTTCAGGATATTTACCACTCAAAAAATATTTAGAAGCTTGTAAATCCACCTGGTGGGGGATATTATTATATAGTGAGATAACATCAAGACTGACCAAAATGGCACCAGGAGAAACAAGAGTTTCAGATAGTTTTTGGAGAACATGTTGAGTGTCTCTTACATAAGAGGGAGTATCAACATGTTCTCCAAAAACTATCTGAAACTCTTGTTTCTCCTGGTGCCATTTTGGTCAGTCTTGATGTTATCTCACTATATAATAATATCCCCCACCAGGTGGATTTACAAGCTTCTAAATATTTTTTGAGTGGTAAATATCCTGAACAAGAAACTGAATTTGTTCTGACTCTTTTGGAATATGTACTCAATCATAATTATTTTCTATTCCAAAATCAATTCTACTTGCAAACTCGTGGCACTACCATGGGAACATCTTGCGCCCCAAACTATGCAAATTTATATCTTGCTTGGTGGGAAAAATTGTTTGTTTTCTCCACTGAGATGATGAGATTCACCAATTATGTCACCAATTGGATGCGCTATATTGACGACATTCTGTTCCTCTGGCAGGGCCCTATTGAAATGTTGAATGAATAGTTGGCCATCTTGAATCATAATGAGATTGGACTAGGTTTAACTCTGGTGGTTGGGGGTAATAGTATTGAATTTCTTGATCTCAATATTACCATTAACTCAAATCTAGAACTGATTACCATCCTTCACCGTAAACCCACAGCAACCAATAACTTTTTGAATTGGTCCTCTCATCACCCCCAAAATCTTAAGAGAGGGATACCAATAGGCCAATACCTGAGGGCCAGACGCAACTGCACAACCCTCAAAGATTTCCAACTTGAAGCCAACCTTCTAAAAGACATGTTTCTATCTAAGGGTTACCCGAGGAAATGTTTAAAGAGAGCATATCAAAGAGCCCTCTTAACTCCAAGGGATGAACTCTTGACTCCGAAAACAAGAGATGATAAGATATCTATAAGATTCATTGCCGATTATGACAATGGTTGGCCTAAAGTAAAAACCATTTGTGAAAAATACTGGCCTATCTTACACATGGAAAAATCTCTCGAAAGAGTTCTTACTCCCACTCCTTCGTTCACAGCAAGAAGGACCAAAAACTTGAGTGACAAACTGGTTCATAGTTTCTTACGACCAGAAAAAACTACACGCACCTGGTTACAACAACCTAAAGGTGTTTACCAATGTACCCACTGTAAAGCTTGTAAATTCGTCAATAAGTCACAACAATTCACCAGCAATACCACTGGGCGTCACTACGACATTAGACAATTTATGAATTGTTCTAGTAAAATTCTTGTCTACCTCATTACATGTGAATGTGGTGTACAGTATGTTGGCAAAACGATCCAACAGTTCAGGCGCCGCATTCTTCAACATATTAACTCCATTCACAATAACCTTGAGACCTCAGTCTCTAGACATGTTCGAAACCAGCATGACTCAGATCCCTCATGTCTATCTTTCCAAGCTATTGAAATGATGGTCTGTGGACCCAGAAAGGGAACTTTTGATAAGAACCTCTGTCAGAGAGAATCCTTTTGGATTTATACACTTAAAACATTATATCCGCATGGTCTTAATGAGGACTTCAACTATACACCATTTTATTTGACCTTTTGACTTTTGTTTTTCAATATGGTCCTTTTTTCAGACATTTTTTGTTCTCTGTTTTCCTTTTATATTTAAATAACCAGAATTTAATAATTACATTATATACTCATCTATATACTAATATTCCGCTAATTAATCTTTGATTCAATTGAATACACTAATTGAACTCCTTTTTATATTCATATCACCAAGACGTATGTATATATATATATTTATTTATACACTCCTTAAAACATTACCTCTTTCCATCATCAGGGCTAGTGTATATTCATCACTTTATATTTATTAATTTTATCTTTCACCTCAGCCATTTTTTCCCCTCCTCCTCTTTTATTATTATCAACAACTATAGCTGCTAATCTATATTCTTGTTTATGACCAATGGTTGTTTAGATTAATCCCATCACCCTTCTGATATTAGCATCAATATGCTTTACTTATCGCCATTATTTGGGTCATTTAAAAATTAATCATAATCTGCTACAAATGGTTATGTCTCCCTAAAGACCTCGATTTTGTGATCCTCACTGGTTCTGAGAATTTAGTTCTCACCACACGTCTTCCAACTACAGCTAACTCTACCATTGATTAACTATATCCATAGTTTTCCATATTGGTTGTTCATCCTTTGACAACTCATGTTAGTTGTGATGTGGTAGTTTAGTTAATTATGTCCTTTCCCTTACAATCATATTTTTCTTCATTATGATCTTAGAACTCTATTATTGTCCAGATCAGTATAGTTGAGTTCTTATTACATACATTTTTCGATGTTTACCTTTGTCCCTTTCATAACCACTTCCATTGGCATTCAATTTTAATCCAATAAACCATTTATATATAGACTTCTTTCCTGATTCTATCCGACTCGATCTGTTACCATGTTATTCATTCAAAGTATATATTATTAACCATTGAATGAGGTCATTATGCTTCCTGACACTTTTGCGTTATTTATGCAGCCATATGATGAAAGAGTAATACTATCAGGGTTATTCAGAGAGCGTGAAAAGCAGGAGAATGACTGGAGAATGAAAAATTCTACGTCAAAATAGCCGATTTGGAACGTGAGATGAAAGGGAGAATTTTTCTGGTTTGGTTATTTTGACCAGAATTTTTCATTCTCCAGTCATTCTCCTGCTTTTCACGCTCTTTGAATAACCCTATAAGTAACGAGGCTGCTGATGTTAACTCCGAATATAGTATTTACTATCCATTATTACTATCGCATCCCTATGCCATAATGTTTTCAATTTCCACTTGGTTTATTCCTTAAATTATGATTTTATTAGCTCTCAAATCAACCTGGCTTAGCGATTACTTCGTCTCAGTGATGTTTATAATCCGGTACCAAGCACGATTAAACTATACCGTCATCAATTTAAACACATTTTTTACTTTCTTTACTCTTGGATTCACATCGAAACTAATAGACAGCGAGATTCTCTCGCTTTATCAGTTACCTAGGTAGCCGAATTAAACACGGATCATCATTGGATTCTCTGTATGTCAATCATCACGGTAGACCAATGATTTGGTTGTCTGTTACTCTCCAGTCCCAGTGGTTAATTTACTGTTTGGGGCGGAACCTATACAAATTTAAATAGCCCTGTCATTTTCTTAACCCGTAAACACTCCTGACGAGCCATTCCGGCGAAACGCGCGTCGGGTGCACTTGGCAGGCAAGAACTCTCTGTCTCTACCCGGGGAATTTGCATTTTGAAACCTTGAATACATATACCAATTCTCATTTTGTGTCCTCTTCACTATGGCAATTTGGGCAATTATTGCAGTACGTTTATATTGGACTATTTGAGCCAATTCTCCTAACAGGAGTATCTTGCTTTTGTCTGTTCTGCTTTTTCACATGCAGTATCTTATGGTCCTACATTGTTACCAATATTTCAATCTGTTAACAATACCTTGAAGTGATCCTCGAAGGTCACTTACCGTATTGATTATTGACCATTTTTCTGCCGCTACACACAATCTTTTTTCTGCAGAATTGTTTTTATTATATATTTTGTTTTTGTGAGCACTGTCTACTTATGTCTATTTTGTCCGTCCATTTTTTAAACAGAGTTTAATAAAAGTTAAATATTAATTTGGTCTCTGAGAGACACTAGTACTCTGATGTTTCTATCAGGGTAACTGAAGTTTACATCTTTGTTTCATGTTTGTATTTACAACACAAAAAAAATCATGGCTGCATATGGAAGAAACAACTTTGTTTTGTAGCCAAAATGCCCTGAGTAACGTCTGCAATAAACATTACTTATTACTTTAAGACATCAACCTGTGAATTATATTTTGTACAGTTTGAACAAAAAAACTCATGTTTCTTTTAAAAACAATTTTAACAAATCCCAAAATTCATGCGAGCTTAGCCGCGGGCAAAAGCTAGTAAGCGAATATAAATGCTGGGCATGGTTTAACTCCTATTTTTGGATCTTTATATTTAAACAGATCATGTCTTTCCAAATTTTCCAATTTCTTCTTGAGTTTTTATTAGTTTGTCTTTTTCATACAAGGTAATTCAAAGAGAATCGAAAAGTCACCGCACGTTTGATGACTTTTCGTTCTCTTCAATTCGGTTCGTTCTGCCGATCCCATTTTGGTGACCATGCGGTGTATTCAGCAAGCACCACAGGGTCCCCGAATTGCAGGGAAAGAGTGCCGCAAACCCGCCGAAAAACTAACCGCAAAACTCGGCGAATGCACACCGAAAACCCGCAAAAACATCTGGATTAACCCACCAAAAACACCAGAAAAAGCCGAGCAGGAGCCAATCACCCACAGCGAAGCCGCCGGAAAAAGCCGACACCGCAGACGAAGGCACTGAATAAATTAGAAAAACAGTTTGCTTGAATGTTTGAAAAGTGAAATGCTGTTTGCAAAGAAACTACTAAGCAAAAATGTCTGGAATTTACATATGAGGTCCAAGGAATGATAATAAAAAGGGCTGTTACTGAAAAAATAAGTAAACTCAAAATTCCGATATTTTATTTGTTTTTTAAAAAAAATCAAAAAAAAATCCAGAAATTGCTTAACCACTTCGATGCTGAGGACGCGCTCAGCGCGTCCTCAGCATTCCCGCTGGTATGCGGAGGACGCGCTGAGCGCGTCCTCCCATTGGGGTCAGCGTTCGGCCGGGTTCCGGCCGATCGCTGGCCCCTCCGGTGCGGGCTGACATCCTGGATGTCAGCCCGGCATCCGAAACAGCAGCCGCCGGAATTTGGTGTCATCGCGGCAGCGCGATGACACCAAATTCAGGCGCCCCCCCGCATGTGCGGAGGAGGCGCCTGAAAGGGAGAGGGGGAGGTCCTTCGGACCTCTCTCCCTCCCGATCGGCGGCTCTGCGGGGGTTAACCCAGGCATCATTTGGAAGGGCACAGCCTGCCCTTCCAAATGATGCCTGGCATTAACCCCTGGGGAGCTGGGGAGCTGGATCGCGAATCGGCGCTGAAAAGCGCCGGTTCGCGATCCTTTCCCGGAGCTGGCCGACATCTTGGATGTCGGCCAAGCCTCCGGGAACTCCCCCTGAGGACTGGCGTCATCGTGCGTAGCACGATGACGCCAGTCCTAGAGTTACCCTTAACTGCCACCAACGGTGGAGATAGGGAGTTCATTGAACTCCCTATCTCCCGATCCGTGGCAGTTAGGGGTTAAATTTTGGTATGGTTGGATCGGCCAGAGCATGGCCGTTCCAACGATAGCAAACATGAAAGTGAAAAAAGTTGTAAAAAAAAAAAATGAAAAATAAAAATAAAAAAAAATTAAAAAAAAAATTATAAAAAAAAAATAAACACTTTTTTTTATTTTTTTTGGTTTGTTAGTGTAGCAATATTGTTCCCATTTCAATTATAATGTGAACAATGATGCTGCACTAACGATTTTTGTATGCGGTGCGTTTGTTAAAAATAGTGTAATTTTCCCCAAAAAAAATGTAACGAGACCCCATCTCTAATTTTTTTAACAAGCGCACCCCATACAAAATATAACCGCAATTGCTCGCATGTTAAAATGTGAAAAAAAACACTTTACACATTGTAAATTATTGAAAATACATATTTTATTGCATTTTTTGTTATAATATACAGACATGACATAACGTATACATATAATAATGACATATTATGAATCTACCGAGTCTGACGGAAAGAACGATATATAATATGTCTGGGTCATATACTAAAATAAGCCTTCAAAACACGTTTAAACATGATGCGCAAAACAGGTAAAAATGACCTCAGCACAGGGGCGGGAAAAGCCTCAGCAGTGAAAGGGTTAAAATATCCTAAAAAATCTATAAATAAAGAGACTCTTTACTGCAGAATATTATAATGAACGGTTTATTAGATATTGAATTAAAACGGGAATATTTTTAACATTGAATCCTATGGGATTCGCCTGAATAAACCAGCCGAATTAAACCACCCAATGGCAGGGCATTTAGGGAACCTTTCACTGCTGTTTTTTGTTCTCTGAATAGCCGAAGCATTGCTTCTCTATGGGGATTTCACTGTCCTCGAACAGGCACCGTATGTGCAGGCAATTCACCAGGATTTGGCGAATTGCCTGCTCTCTGGATAGCTGAATGGCCAGGAAAGGTAACCGAACGCTGATTTTCAGCGTTCGATTACCTTTCTCCAGCCATTTGGATCTCTTTGGATAACCCTGATAACTTTTTTTCTTCAATGGCCAGTCTTAGCCTGGATGCTTTATGAACATACTCATCTTTCTGGGTGCAATTCCTCTTTAACCTTAACCAATTCCTCTTTAACCGGATTTGAAGTGAGTTCTATTTTTTAATTGATTTTCATCAATATAGAATCAATCCAGGGAGGGGAGGTGGCCATTCTCCCTCCCCAACTGGAGATGACTCTGACAGACTGGGCAGTCGGCTTAGCTCCCCACTGATCGGGTGTCATTCTGGGAGATTGGGACATCCACGCAGCTTCCCAGCTGCAGAATTTAACATGCCAGTGGGATTATATCTCGGAGTTTAAATTCCTACTAACACAGGTCCTGACCAGTGGGAGGTCTGGGACCTGGTTAGTCACCTTTTGGGGGGGAGGAAATGTGACGGAACCTATCGACACTGGGGCATCTGGATGGGGCTGTGGGCTAGCCTCCGGCCCAGCGACTATGGCCCGTGAAAGAAACTATTGGGGAATTGGTGGACCTTTTAAAAATATTTGTCTTTTCACTTTTTTTAAATATCCTCCAGTTAACTAAAGATCTCACTTTGCAGGGGTTGAGGATTCGAGCCCAATATGTGGTTACACAGATGGAGAGGCGGGAAGGTGAGGTTTAAATCAGAATATAGGTTTATTAAATAAACAGAAGTAAACCAAGAAGGGGAATCTGGATAAATAATAACAGGTAGGAGCTGGTTGGGAAGGATACTATATACAGAGGACAGGGTACACTTAGCAGAAGGGATAGGAAGGGGTGGACAGGACAGGACACTGAATAGCACAGTAGGGCTAACAGGACAGGTATTGGATTCTGAATAAAGAATAAACACAAACAGAGCTGACTGAACAGAAATACTAAAGAACACACTTACTGGATACACAGAGGGTAGAGGACCAAAAGACACAGAGGGCAAAAGGCACAATAAGATCAGGCGCGGTATCAGAAGGGTTATAACTGGAGAATGGTCAAATCAAGCTTAGGTCAGTGGCAGGCAGCTGGCATAGGAGTAGTCAGAGTCCAGAATCAGATGTCATACACGGGTAAGTCAATATGTAGCAGGATGATGGGAGTTGCAAGGAGTCCAGAAATGGGGAATGCAAGGAGTGTCCAGGAAGGAGGGTTGCAGAGATGAGGGAGTCCTTAATGGAGTGTAGCAATGAGGGGGTCACAGCAATGATGAGGGGTTCTCAGGATACCAGATGAGGGGTTCTCAGGATACCAGATGGGAGTCAGGCAGGTAAGTGCATAGCACACAGGTCAGGCTTGCAATGAGACATTCTGTAGCCAGAAAGAACAATGCAGAAGCAATGAATCTGAGGTGAGGCTTGATTATATGGGCATTGCAGGCCCAGCCCACACCTGAGGCTGGAGAGGTGAGGGGAAAATCAGGAACAGATCCCCGAGTGCCTGTACACAAGTCTAGGCAATGGCAAAATCAGGACTGGAACCGGTTTCAGAAAGTGGAAGTGCACTTCACTTGCCTTTTTTCCAGCATCTGCGGCGCGAACCGTGACAAAAGATTACTGTTGTCTGTGTGTTATTCCCTTGTGTATTTATTGTAGAGTCTCCGGTTGTGTATATGGTGTACATTCCCTCTATTATGTATCCTATCTCTGTATAAGTACCTGCTCTCTCTATTGTGTACATTCTCTCTATAAGAATTTCCTTTTGTTTACCTGCTTTCTCCCTTCCCCCTTCTCCTCCCAGGAAATCCCATTGTCCATTGTCTGAAGGTCCTGTGCAGTTATTTTATCTGTGATGTTATCTGTTTGGTTGTATTCATGAAGGGGGTTGGTCATTGACTGTGTTTCTGTGTGTCTGGGTGAAAAAACTAGCATTCTGCTGTTTGATTTCCATTAGTGAGCCTCATTCTTTAAAATTGCGGTTAAAGTTTTGGGGAGCCTTTAGGAAAGATTGCTCTGGGGACTGTTACATGGAAGAGAGCCCGCGGACAGAGGTACCAAGTTAAGGTAGTCGCTCCGTCACAACCCTTAAGGGTTACCATTCAATTTTTAATTTGTTTGTTCATCTCCTAGGATTTTAGAGGCTTCGAGTTCATAATATTCTCTTGTGAGGAGGACTATGCATACCTACATCCATACCTACCTGAAGACACATGTTAAGAAATGGCTGGCCACAGCATCTGCCCGTCTTCTTGAGACCCCCATTACTATTGAAGAAGTAGCCTCGGCAGTGAAGTCTTCTAAATCCGGCAAAGCCCCTGGTCCTGAAGGTCTTCCACTGCCATACTAGAATCGCTTCACAGGTATCCTCTAACCCGATTCCTCAAAGTCTTTAACTCCATCCCTTACAGCAATGGCATACATCCCCTAAACTTTCGCCGCAAATATCTCCCTGATTCCGAAGGAGGGCAAGGATCTGGTGAGATGCGAGAACTATCGCCCCATCTCCCTGCTTAATTACGACCTTAAGCCATTCGCAAAGATCCTGGCCTCCTTATCCATATCATCGATTCTGTATTGTCAGATGCGCATATTTGGGAGGATAATATCTCCTCTTTAATTAAATTTTCTATATTTTGACATGTTTGATTGTGGTTACTATCTACCATTCAAGTCACTTGCGCTAATTATGTAAATTGGTGGACGCACCATTTACTTGAGTGATACACTTATTTTCTCACTGAATCAATGTGGGATTTTTTGTTTAATTTAAACTAATTTGTGTTCTAATTTTGACAACCCTTCCAATTTTTTAATTGAACAATAAAAGTATATGTTTTAATTGAATAATAGGTAATTATTCCTCGTTAGGGGATTTGATATATATCCTGGCCTCCTACCTTCAGTCACACATTCTGTGTTTATTTCACCAGGACCAGGCGGGGTTTGTCCCCAGCCGAGATGTGCGATACATTAAGATTATGGCACTGGTGTTAATGCATGGGGCACAGAGACACAAAGAAGGCCTTCTCCTCCTCTCCACGGACGCGCAGAGGGCCTTCGATAGAGTTAATTGGGAGTTCCTGTTCGCCATAGTCTTCCATGTGTGGCTGGACCCCAATTTACATGCTTGGATCCAAGAGCTCTATGCAAACCCCACTGCGCGGGTATGTGTTAATGGGGTGTACACTGCCCCATTTTTGATCAGGAACGGCACGCGACAGGGCTGCCCGCTCTCCCCCTCACTGTTCATACTCTACCTGGAACCCTTTCTGTCCTTGATCAGATCCAACCCCGATATTCGGGGAGTCTCAGGGCCGGTGCAAGCATTTTTGTCTACTCAGCCAAAGGTGCGTTTTGGTGCCCCCCCCATCCTTACCATGCCAATCAGCATTGAGATGCATAATAATCCCTAAAACATACCTAGAAAATAAGTTGTCATTTGCAGTCGCCCCTGTAGCTCCATGCGAAACAAAACAGAGGTTTTTGTTTATTTGAATGGTCATTAAAGTGTAAGCTCACCTGCCACATCACGTCACCTCTGGGTCAGGCTAGTCCAACCTAAGGAAACCAAAAGCTGCTTTCTAAGCAACCACATGTCCTCATGCGGCTTCTCAGCCATGAGAGAGACTGGTGGGTTTTATTTATACCTTCACCAGGAGCAATTCAGGTTTATAAGATACGTCTACCTTATTGATGTACTTATACAAACTGCAAATTACAGAGCTCGCTTCAAAAAACCTTCCAGTAATGTGCAGTGTGTATGAGTGTATCACAGAGCTCCACAGCAATAAAACTCACAGTAATGTGCAGTGTGTATGAGCGTATCACAGAGCTCCACAGCAATAAAACTCACACTCACAGTAATGTGCAGTGTGTATGAGTGTGAGTTTTATTGCTGTGGAGCTCTGTGATATGCTCATACACACTGCACATTACTGTATTACAGAGCTCCACCGCAGTAAAACTCACAGTAATGTGTGGTGTGTATGAGCGTATCACAGAGCTCCACAGCAATAAAACTCACAATAATGTGCGATGTGTATGAGCGTATCAAAGAGCTCCACAACAATAAAACTCCCAGTAATGTGCAGTGTGTATGAGTGTATCACAGAGCTCCACAGCAATAAAACTCACACTCATACACACTGCACATTACTGTGAGTTTTATTGCTGTGGAGCTCTGTGATACACTCATACACACTGCACATTACTGTATCGCAGAGCTCCACAGCAATAAAACTCACAGTAATGTGCAGTGTGTATGAGTGTGAGTTTTATTGCTGTGGAGCTCTGTGATACACTCATACACACTGCACATTACTGTATCACAGAGCTCCACAGCAATAAAACTCACAGTAATGTGCAGTGTGTATGAGTGTATCACAAAGCTCCACTACAATAAAACTCACAGTACTGTACCGATATCAGTTTATTCAAACCCCCTGCATATCATTTTACACCCCCAGACTCCAGTGTCACAGGTAGATATAGATATCTATCTGTGTCTATCTATCTGTATATCTATATCTATATATATATATATATATATATATACGTATATATATATATCTATGCCTATCCGTATATGCGAAGTATTCATTTTCCACAGCTGCCTGGTGAACAACCGCCGTTGAGTATGTGCTAGAAAGTAATTAAAATGGTTATCTTTTTACCCTGGGAGGGATATCCCAGATTGCTGCAAAATGGGGTCTCTTTGATCTACAGGGTCCGGGTGGAAATCACCCATTTGGTCAAATGGAAGGTCCCTTGTCCTCTGTTCACACCTGGGAGCCCTTTCGCAGACGCCATGGCACCACAAGCGCATATCAAAGAAGCAATCATATCCTTTGATCACTAGAGACAATCTTTGGGAATAAACTTAATGAAGAAGTGAACTGAGCGTGCCCAGGATTGGGAATTCTGGGAAATGTAGTGAGGGGGCTGTACCGGTTATGGGTTTTTTGAATGACCTGGAAACTCTATATATTCTGAGTCCAGCAAGGGCTCAGCGCTTTTCAAAGGGGGTTCACGCTAAGTGATGATCTGTCCATGCTCCAATCTCCTGCACCCAGGAATCGCAGAGGTTCGGTTAGCTTATTGAAGTGTAAGTAAGGTTCTGTGTTTTAATCCTTTTCTTTTATCTGCTGTTTTGTGTGTAATGGATTTATCGTATTAATTTTTATGTAACCCTAAATGCACTGTGATATACCTAATTTGCTATATCATAAATAAAATCTACAATTTATTAAGCTCTGTTTCTGCCTGATATTCGATCCACGCTAACTGAAGGATTGGATTATCCTAGAGAGTTGCCTTTTGTTTTACGCTCGAGTCTATCTACTAAACAGTGAGTTGGGCTGCAGTCGCTGTACGTTTCCCCTATTTTGAGATGCAGGACCCGAGTTTCAAACCGTCTCTGAGGTCCAGCAGTAAGCCTCTTGACTAAAAAGGTCGGTTTGTGGTGGCAGTGTAATGAATAGAATAAGAAAAGTGGGTACAGGGATTGTGGGAAACGTAGTCGGTACTCCAGGTCGAGATACTGCGTTGCAATCCTGTGACCATTGCATCACGTTCTATGTGCTGGTTGCGAGCGAAGATGTGCTGGGACCATTAGGCAAGTGTGCACGGGGGATTGTTGTCCGCGTAGTCACTATTTGGGTCTAGGATAGACAGATAGTGAGTTGTTTAACCCTGCGTCCTTCGTCGCGGCGCGCGTGTTTTTCGTGACACCCAGTATATCATTTTACAGCCCACCCAGTTCCAGTATATCAATTTACAGCCCCCCAAGGCCCCAGTATATCAATTTACAGCCTCCCCATGTATATCAATTTACAGGTCCCAGACCACAGTATATCAATTTACAGCCCCCAGACCCAGTATATCAATTTACAGCCCCCAGAATATCAATTTACACACCCCCAGTATATCTATTTACAGCCCCCCAGTATATCTATTTACAACCCCCCAGTATATCAATTTACAGCCCCCCCAGTATATCAATTTACACCCCCCCAGTATATCTAGTTACAGCTCCCCCAGTATATCTATTTACAGCCCCCCCAGTATATCTATTTACAGCCCCCCCAGTATATCTATTTACAGCCCCCCCAGTATATATCAATTTACTGACCCCAGAATATCAATTCACAGGCCCAGACCCCGTATATCAATTTACAGAGCCCAGTATATTTATTTAAAGCCCCCAGTATATATTTACAGCCCACCAGTATATCTATTTACAGCCCCACCGGTATATATCAATTTACTGACCCTAGAATATCAATTCACAGGCCCAGACCCAGTATATCTATTTACAGCACCCCAGTATATCTATTTACACCACCCTGTATATCTATTTACAGCCCCCTATTCTGACTCCGATCGTTGTAGTATATCTATTTACAGCCCCCAGTATATATCAATTTACAGACCCCAGTATATCTATATACAGCCCCCCAGTATATCTATTTACAGCCCTCACCAGTATATATCAATTTACTGAACCAAGAATATCAATTCACAGGCCCAGACCCATTGTATCAATTTACAGACCCCAGTATTAGGGATGAGCCGAACACTCTCCGAGTTCGGTTCAAGCCCGAACCCGAACTTCCCATTTGTTCGGGACCGAACCCGAACTCGAACTCCATGCAAGTCAATGGGGCTGAAAATTCGGTTTTTTAGAGTGCCCTCCAAGAGGGCATATATGCTACATATTTGCCATAAAAGGTGTATGGGGGTCCGGGTAGTGCCCTGGGGGACAGGAAACAAGGACAAAAAGTAAAAAAAAAAATTTAAAAGGGACAGTGAGTTTTCCATGAAATAAGGGTTAAAAATAAAAACCAAAAATTCCTTCAAATATCGTGCCTAGGAGGTCCCCATAACCTGCCCGTGAAGTGGCGGATTTCTAGGATGTATAGTAAACACTTAAAAACAAAAAAATGACGTTTCATATGACTGTAAATGCTTTTCCTTTAATCTATCCATAAACAACTGCTTGGGGCGGCAGCCTGTATGAAAAGACATTTTAGGACGCGCAGAAAAAGTTTAGTGATTTATTTTTTTTGGCTAAATTATTGTGAAACTTATGCAGGCTTTGGATGAAAGTAACAATAGGTGCTTTAAAATTGGGCTTTTAGCGTCGGCAACAGTGCCATCACACCGTAACCCCTCTGAGGATATGAATCTGATACAGGCGTCAGTGGCAGTGCACCCAGATATTGTGCCTTTAGTGCCAGGCCTGCAAGTACTATCATACAGTAACCCCTCTGTGGTATTGTGGAAGAATGCAGGGGTGGACCATGCGGTCCTATATTAAAAAGATATGAATCTGGGAATGGGCGTCAGTGCACCCAGATATTGTGCCTGTAATGCCAGGCCATCAAGTATCATCATACAGTAACCTCTCTGTGCTATTGTGGAAGAGTGCAGGGGTGGACCATGTGGTCCTATATTGAAAAGTTTTTTATCTGGTAATGGGCGTCAGTGCACCCAGATATTGTGCCTTTGATGAAAGGCCAGCAAGTATCATCATACAGTAACCCCTCTGTGTTGTGGTGGAAGAGTGCAGGGGTGGACCTTGCGGTCCTATATTAAAAAGATATGCATCTGGTTAAGGCGTCAGTGCACCCAGATATTCTGCCTTTGGTGCAAGACTGCCAGGGCAGCAAGTATCATCATAAAGTAACCCCTCTGTGGTATTGTGGAAGAGTGCAGGGGTGGACCATGTGGTCCTATATTGAAAAGTTTTTCATCTGGTAATGGGCGTCACTGCACCCAGATATTGTGCCTTTAATGCCAGGCCAGCAAGTATCATCATACAGTAACCCCTCTGTGGTATTGTGGAAGAGTGCAGGGTTGGACCCTGCGGTTCAAAAAAATAAAATGCTATAAATCTGGCACAGGCGTCAGTGCAGCCAAATATTGTGCCTTTCATGGCAGCAAGTGCCTTCACACCGTAACCCTTTTGTGGTATTGTGGAAGAGTTCAGTGCTGGAAGTTTTGTGAATGCAGAAGGGGATGTCCCCTATCTATTCCATTACTTCAGCATCAGGGGATTGATAGCTGCTGATCCAGGACTGATTAATTTTTATAAATGTCAGCCGGTCTACAGAGTCGGTGGACAGACGCACTCTTTTGTCTGTGACAAAACCTCCAGCGGCACTGAACGTCCTTTCGGAAAGCACGCTAGATGAAGGGCAACCTAGTAGCTGCATAGCATATTGGCTAAGTTCTGGCCAGTGATCCAATCTCAACACCCAGTAAGCCAGTGGATCATCTGGTGGAAAGGTATCCAGGTCTGCCCTTGCCCCTAGGTAGTCCTGCACCATATGGTGAAGACGCTGGCAATGGGTGCCCACATTTGACGTCCTTGGGCGTCGTAGACTAAAACAATTTAAAAAAGCATCAGTCAAGTGGCCCTGGCCTTCACCGCTATTCCTCTGATCACCCGCAGCCTCAGAAGCACGTGTGTCAGCACTTGGTGATCTACCAGTGCCTGGAAAGGTGTTACACAAGTGTCGCTTTAGAGCGTCCTCAAGTTTTTTCATCCTGTGCTCCCTCTGTGCGGGCAGGATGAGCTCTGCAACTTTCCCCTTGTATCGTGGAGCAAGAAGGGTTGCCAACCAGTAATGATCCCTCTCCTTGATAGCACGAATTCTGGGGTCCTTTAGTAGACTTTGCATCATTAGGGAGCCCATGCAGCGTAGGTTGGAGGTGGCATTAGCTTCCGAGTCTTCCTGGTCAATGAGGATGACCGTATCGTGCACTTCCTCCTCCCAGCCACGCACAAGCCCTTCTGTTTCTGGGCACACAAAACCCTCCCTTGAGGAATCCCCGCCTTCAATGCCCCCACTACTTAAATAGTCCTCCTCCTCCTCATCCTCCTCCTGTCTGATCTGAGTAGGACCCGCTGGAATGCTGTCTGCGGAAAGACTGGGGCCTTGAGAGCTAGGGAAGGCCTCCTCTTCCTCCCGCTGCTCTGCCTCTAGAGCCACATCTATAATTCCCCGCAGAGTGTGCTCCAGCAGGAACACTAAAGGAATTGTGTCACTGATGCATGCACTGTCCCTGCTCACCATCCTCGTTGCCTCCTCAAATGGTGACAGTACAGTGCATGCATCCTTGATCATCAGCCACTGTGGGGGGGGGAAACCAAGTTGACCTGAACCTGTCCTTGTGCCATACTCACACAGGTACTCGTTGATGGCCCTCTGCTACTTGTGCAGACGCTGCAGCATTGCTAATGTCGAGTTCCACCTGGTGGGCATGTCACAGATCAGACGGTTTGTGAGAAGGTGGAATTCTCTTTGAATTTCTGCCAGGCGAACGCTTGCTGGGAATGACCGTCTGAAGTGGCTGCAGACTTTTCTGGCCTGGATGAGAAGCTCTGGCAGCCCTGGGTACTTGGTTAGGAAACGCTGTACCACCAGATTTAGGACGTGTGCTAGGCATGGTACATGCGTCAATTTACCCTTGCGTAGGGCGGAGAGAAGGTTGCTGCCATTATCGCAGACGATCATTCCCAGCTCAAGCTGGCGTGGTGTTAACCATCTCTGCACCTGCCCCTGCAGAGCTGACAAAATTTCGGACCCGGTGTGGATCCTGTCCCCTAAACAAACCAGCTCAAGCACAGTATGGCATCTTTTTGCTTGAGCCATTGCGTAGACCCTGTCAGGCGTCGGTTTAACTGCCACTTCGCCAGAGACAGAGAAGGAGGAGGAGGAGGAAGAGGTGGTGGTGGTGGAGCAGACAGACCTCATACAAGCAGCTTTCTGGAGGCGTGGTGGACGAACAAGCTCCAGCACAGAGCCCCGTCTTGGATCACTCCCAGCTGCAATCAGAGTTACCCAGTGTGCCGTGAAGGAAATGTAACGACCCTGTCCATGCTTGCTGGACCACGTGTCTAAAGTCACATGCACCTTGCTGCTGACTGCCTTTCCCAATGACTGGATAACATTGTCTTCCACGTGCTGGTATAGTGCTGGAATGGCCTTGCGTGAAAAGTAATGGCGTTTTGTAACCTGCCACTGTGGTACAGCACATTCAGCAAATTCACGGAAGGGAGCAGAGTCCACCAGCTGGAAAGGCAGCAGCTGCAATGCGAGTAATTTTGCTAAGCTGGCATTTAGACGCTGTGCTTGGGGATGGTTGGGACTATATTTTTTCTTTTGCTGCAGCAGCTGCGGCAACGTAATCTGACTGCGTAAATCTTCAGCTACTGGGATGATGTCACATTGTGAGGAAGGACCTGGTACATCCATTACTGTAGCATCATCCCTGTCGGTGGAGGTTGTAGGCAATGACATGGCAGGACATACAGTGTGGGTAGAGACAGATGAGGAGGAGGACCTATGCAAAGTTTTGCGCGAACGGGATGTGTGGCACTTGTTCATATGTCGCCTCAAGCACATGGTACCCAAGTGTCCGGTGTTTATCCCACGCTTCAGCCTCATCTGACATAGATTACAAATAGCAACGGTGGGGTCTGCTGCACATTTCTTATAGAACTCCCAGACAGCAGAGTTCCTGCATGTGTTCTTTGAGACAACAGCGCTCTGCACCGGAGCAGCTCTGACATGTGATGCCTTGGACTGGCTAGTGCTACGGTTGGTCACAGAGGATGTTGTGCCTCGTGTTTGCTGTGCCTCCTCCTCCTCCTCCCCCTCCTCCTCACTTGATTCCTCAGTTCGATCTGGCACCCAGGTGGAGTCAGTGATCTCATCATCAATGTCATCTTCACCCCCTATCTCCTCGTCACTGGAGCCAACTTGGCAGTATGCTGCAGCTGCTGGGGCAACATGAGTGCCAGTTATTTGTGTGTCATCACTGGCACCCTCTTCCTCTAGGTTGATTATACTCCCTTGCTCAACCTCAGAGATTGAATCAGAGCACTGTACTTGTTGCGCATCCTCAAGCAGCATGTCACTCTCATTGTAGTCAAACAATTCAGCTGACTCCTCCGTGTGTGGTAGCGAGGCTACGGCAGGAGAAGCTGTGGACATGGAGGCTGCATTAGATGCTTTGGCAGCTGAGGTGGACTGTAAAGCACTAGAAGCCTGGCTGGCAGAGGACTCGGAGGATGAGGATGGCCTGGTTAGCCAATCCACCAAGTCCTCTGTATGTTGCTGCTGCTTAAGACGGCCAACACCAGTTAGAAAGGACAAGCGTGCCCCTGCAGAGGATGCACCACTTCCACCACGACCAGAGACACAGCCTCCCAACACAGGGGCCGCTTGCCCTCTTATCTGTGTCTGGGAGCGTCTGCCTGTCCTTTTTGTTCTTTCAGACATGGTGAGTGATTTATAGATTAATATATACAGAACTCTGATTCAACTCTGGTATAAAGATTTAAAGAACTCTGGTATAACTCAGTGAGACACACTGATAGCTGGCAGCCAGTGACGAGACACAGATCACCTCAATTCACAAATGTTTTGTAGAAATTAGTGAGCCCAAAAATAATGCGTGGTACTGGTTGTGTGACAAGACACAGATCACCTCAATTCACAAATGTTTTGTAGAAATTAGTGAGCCCCAAAATACTGTGTGGTACTGGATGTGTGACAAGACACAGATCACCTCAATTCACAAATGTTTTAAAGAAATTAGTGAGCCACAAAATACTGCGTGGTACTGGATGTGTGACGAGACACAGATCACCTCAATTCACAAATGTTTTTTAGAAATTTGTGACCCCCAAAATACTTGCTGGCAGTGACAAGACACAGATCACCTCAATTCCCAAATGTTTTGTAGAAATTTGTGACCCCCAAAATACTGTGTGGTACTGGATGTGTGACAAGACACAGATCACCTCAATTCACAAATGTTTTAAAGAAATTAGTGAGCCACAAAATACTGCGTGGTACTGGATGTGTGACGAGACACAGATCACCTCAATTCACAAATGTTTTTTAGAAATTTGTGACCCCCAAAATACTGTGTGGTACTGGCTGTGTGACAAGACACAGATCACCTCAATTCACAAATGTTTTTAATGAAATTAGTGAGCCCCAAAAAGATTTGCTGGCACAGTGACAAGACACACAGCACATAAATTCCCTGATATTTGGTAGAAATGAGACCCAAAAAGACTTGCTGGCACAGTGACAAGACCCAGAAGATCACCTCAATTCACAAATGTTTTAAAGAAAGTTGTAAACCCCAAAAAAACTTGCTGGCACAGTGACAAGACACACATCACATAAATTCCCTGATATTTGGTAGAAATGAGACCCAAAAAGACTTGCTGGCACAGTGACAAGAACCAGAAGATCACCTCAATTCACAAATGTTTTAAAGAAAGTTGTAAACCCCCAAAAAACTTGCTGGCACAGTGACAAGACACACATCACCTAAATTCCCTGATATTTGGTAGAAATGAGACCCCCCAGACCCCCCCAGTAGCATGGCAGACCGGCAGTAACAAGACACAACTATCTCCTTTGAAATCTCCTCTGAAATGCGTGCAGAATCGGCGCGTGGAAACGTTATATAGTGTGCTGCGGGACTTAGCTCTGTGAGCCCATGATTGGGCAAAATTTGCCCAATCAGGACTCTGAGCGGTGATTGGCATAGTGTTGAACCAGTCTTGCATCAGACCTGTGGTCAGGTGCAAGGCTGTAGCCAATTACGAGCTTCAGGCCAGTGGGAAAATGCATTGTGGTCCATTGTGGTCGAACATGCGGCGAACACCCGGAAATGTTCGGTGTTCACGATCTACTCGAACAGGCTAAGTTCGGGTCGAACCCCGAACCGTCCGAACCCGAACCGCTCATCCCTACCCAGTATATCCATTTACAGCCCCCCCAGTATAGCAATCTACACCACCCCCCTCCCATTAGTTTATTCAAACCTGGTAAAAGGAATCTCCTCTCTGCCTCTGTCCTCCTTCACAGTGGAGTGAAAGCACGCGGGCTGGCTGAGGCTGGCTCCTCCTGCAGTTGCTTGCCAGGGCTATGTGCATCATGTGTGGGGCGGTGCCAAATTACACAGTGTGCCTGCTCGTGTTAAGAATATGGGATGGGACTGAGACAGGCACATTGCAGCGCCACCGCCGCGGTTTGGCAGTGCATCGCTGGGCCCAGGGCTGCTGTCAGATGATCAATCCGTCTCGAGTATGCTTAGAAAATCTGATTTTTTCCGCCCCTCAAACTGGCAGCAAGCCAGGACAGTAAGGCCTGTGCCGCCTTACATTAGCGCCGGCCCTGGGGAGTCTCATCAGGTCAGACATTACATAAAATTGATGCTTACGCTGACGACCTCCTATTTTTCGTAACTCTCCCGGAGACTTCCCTTCCTAATATCTTGGAGGCATTTTGGGTATACGGCTCCATCGCCAATTTAAAAATTAACCTGACCAAATCGCATCTGCTGAAGGTCTCCATGCCACCCGACAGGGTCCAAGCCCTCCGTCCCCATTTTCCCTTTCGGTGGGCTGAGGACCGCATTAAGTAGGTATCTGGCTCTCATCTAATCACATGCGCATGTTTCACGACAACTTTGTGACTTTGCTGGCGGGCGCTCTCGAGGGACATGAAGGCCTGGAATTACCTCCCACATCTCTTGGTTGGGTCGGGTCCAGGTAGTTAAGATTACTCCTGTGCTTGCTGTACTTCTTCCATACCATACCCATCACTGTTCCCTGTCGTGCCCTGCACGCTCAAGTCACTGCTTACATCTGGCGAGGCAATTCTGATCTCTATTCTTCCCTGGCTGCCCTGACTGCAAGGATTGCGCATGACGCGACCCTTGACCTACACATACGCTACTCTCCAAATCTGGCAACTCATACTCCGTCCCCTAGACCTCTCCTCTGACTCCACCCCCCTACGACACCAGATGCCCTTACTGTCACAGGTAGATATATCTATCTATCTCAACATGTATATATATATATCTATCTGTATCTATACAGTATATCTAGAAACAACTCGCAACAGAGGAACATTGATACCCAAATTGATGAGATGTGGAGGAGGTTTAAACAACGAGGTTATTCCGATCAAATCCTGGAGACAGCATTGGCGAAATGTAGGAAAGAGAATGGGATGCCAGACACTCTGGTTAAGAGTAACATTAATACCCGATCAGCAGGGACAACGCGTCCAGTGTTTGCGACGGGATTTACACCTGTGTCTGGGGAACTACAGGAGATCATGAAGAAGAACTGGTGAATTTTGTCTACTGACACGGAACTATCCAAATGCTTTTGTCAACCACCATCGTTTTCTCATCGACGTTCACGTAACTTAAGGGATATGTTGGTCAAAACAGACCCGATCCATTGTTATGAAAAAGCAATATCGGTAGACACCTGGGTTGCTTCAGATGTCTCGGATGTGTGACCTGTAGTCACATGATACCTAGCACTAAATTTAATCATCCCCATACGGGTAAAGTGTACGTTATTAAGCAACGGATTACATGCTTGACTGATCATGTGATCTACAAAATCTCGTGTCCATGTGGCTTATGCTATATCGGTAAAACCGACACCACTCTGAGGGAACGGATTCGGGGTCACCGATCGTCAATTAGAATAGCTTATAGAGATGGAGGCAGTGACAAACCAGTTGCACGACACTTTTTAGAAAAGAGTCATTCCTTGCCAACCATGAAGTTTATAGCCCTGGAACATGTGCCGGAATCGAAAAGAGGAGGTGATTGGAGTAACCGTTTGCTTCGTAGGGAAGCTTTCTGGATAAGAGAACTGGACACAATAAACCCTCGAGGACTAAACGAAAAATTTTCTCTTCTACCTTTTTTGTAGAGGAATTATTTTTTCTAACAGCCATATTTTTCTTACAACCATATTTTTTATGTATGGGAGATTTTAGGTTGGATCTATATATTGTTACTTTTTTGCTCTGCCACAGGTGGCAGGTGGTATCTCAAAGCCTGAGACCACATCTGAGTAAATTGTTAACTATTAACTATAAATCTTCTTTTTTTGGTATATGATTCATTGGAAAATTATACTTAAACCTCATGCATATTTTTTGTATTAGGTTTGCCTCATCCTTTGTAGCTGATTTAGATCTGCCCATATTATATTTTTTTCTATTTTTTTTTCTATTTTTCTCTTTTTTCTTATTATTTCCTATAATTGCTTAGAAATTTTTTTTTTGTCCAATGCAACTCCAAAAGGAATTTTTATCCATTTGATGTAATTTTGTTGTCACTTTTTTGGTATATTTTTGTAACAGTAGTTGATTAAGAGTATGTTTTGGATCCTGATTATCCTGGTTGAGGATGTCTGTTTTTTGTAACTAATATTTTTCATATTTTTCTTTTCTTTTCTGTTCACTTATTTTAGTGAACATGGCACATGCATTTCAAGTTTTATTTCACCATAAACTCCTATGTGAACTGGTGTTTTTTAGTTAGTTCGCTCTAGCTTTTTTGAGCCTGGTGTTTTTATGAGGATTAGCCACATGGGGTTAAGAATGAACCTGACGTCTTTAGGAGGAGACTGCGTCTTTCGTGCCGGCAACATGTGGTGGAGGGGAGCACTAAGTGGGTAAGTTATTTCTTCTATTTAAGTGGATGTTTGTATTGTAATCTTATCCTGAAGAAAGTTCACGGAGAGTGAACTGAAACGTCGATCATTAAAGATTTTGTGTGATTTATACAAAGACCTGGAGTGCCGCTTTTTTGGATATCTTCATAGTGAGCTGAGCGTTGCACCGGGCATATATACGAATGGATTCTGAGTGCCAGATTCATGGATGAATATAGATATATCTCTATATATACGTACAGTCAGGTCCAGAAATATTGGGACATCGACTCAATTCTAACATCTTTGGCTCTATACACCACCACAATTGAGTTGGAATGAAACAAACACAATGTGCTTTAACTGAAGACTGTCAGCTTTAATTTGAGGGTATGTACATCCAACTCAGGTGGACGGTGTAGGATTTACAGCAGTTTGCAGATGTGCCTCCCACTTGTTAAGGGACCAAAGATAATGGTACAATTGGCTTCTCAGCTGTTCCATGGCCATGTGTGTGATATTCCCTCATTAACCCAATTACAATGTGCAGATAAAAGGCCCAGAGTTCATTTCAAGTGTGCTATTTGTATTTGGAATCTGTTGCTGTCAACTCTCAAGATGAGATCCAAAGAGCTCTCACTATCACTGAAGCAAGCCATCATTAGGCTGAAGAAACAAAACAAACCCATCAGAGAGATAGCAAGAACATTAGGCGTGGCCAAAATAACTGTTTAGAACATTCTCAAAAAGAAGGAACGCACCACCAAAAGGCCCCGGAGACCATGGAAAACAACTGTGGTGGATGACCGAAGAATTCTTTCCCTGGTGAAGAAAACACCCTTCACAACAGTTGGCCAGATCAAAACCACTCTCCAGGAGGTAGGTGTATGTGTTTCAAAGTCAACAATCAAGAGAAGACTTCACCAGAGGGAATACAGAGGGTTCACCACATGATGTAAACCATTGGTGAGCCTCAAAAACAGGAAGGCCAGATTAGAGTTTGCCAAACAACACCTAACAAAGCCTTCACAGTTCTGGAACAAGATCCAATAGACAGATGAGACCAAGATCAACTTGTACCAGAGTGATGGGAAGAGAAGAGTATGGAGAAGGAAAGGAACTGCTCATGATCCTAAGCATACCACCTCATCAGTGAAGCATGGTGGTGGTAGTGTCATGGCGTGGGCATGTATGGCTGTCAATTGAATTGGTTCTCTTGTATTTATTGATGATGTGACTGCTGACAAAAGCAGCAGGATGAATTCTGAAGTGTTTCGGGCAATATTATCTGCTCACATTTAGCCAAATGCTGCAGAACTCATTGGACAGCTCTTCACAGTGCAGATGGACAATGACCCAAAGCATACTGCAAAAGCAACCAAAGAGTTTTAAGAGACAGAAGTGGAATGTTATGCAATGGCCAAGTCAATCACCTGACCTGAATCCCATTGAGCATGCATTTCACTTGCTGAAGACAAAACTGAAGGGAAAATGCCCCAAGAACAAGCAGGAACTGAAGACAGTTGCAGTAGAGGCCTAGCAGAGCATCACTAGGGATGAAACCCAGCTGCAGAGCGCCAAGCCGACGGGCACACCAGCTCGCTATGGCCCAGGCAGGCAGAACACCCAGACCTCGTGCCAAGAACTTTCCCACTCTGGACAAAGATGGGGACCTGGATGTGTTCCTGCGAAGCTTTGAAAAGACTTGTCGCCAGTACCAGCTGCCCAAGGATCAATGGGCCAGGTACCTCACTCCTGGGCTAAAAGGTCCAGCGCTCGAAGCCTTTGCAGAGTTACCAGCTGAGAGCGACCAGGACTATGATGCAATTACTGTAAAGCTGCGCTGCAGAGGTGGGACAACCTCACGCTGGAGGTATATTGAAAAAGGTTCAGGTCCTTGCAGAAGCAGACCACAGAGAGCTATTCTGCAGTTGTGAGCCACCAGACCACCCTATTTCGACAATGGGTCAGGGGGCTGAAGATTGACACCTTGGATGCCCTAGAAGGCCTGTTAATCAAGGAGCAGTTCGTGCAGCTGTGCCCATCTGAAATCCAGGAATGGCTTCTAGATCGCAAACCTGAGACGGCCCTGGAAGCTGGTGAGCTGGCGGATTTCCATGCGGCCAACAGAGCGTCTCTGGACCGGAGCAGAGGTTTCCCCAAAGGATCATCTGGATAGAAGCCCAACTCATCACGACCCCCTGACATCACGGCGGCAACGCCCCCCTCTGTGCCAGGCTCTGCTGGAGAGGGGGGGACAAGTACTCCTCCTGAAAGAAGTGTAAGCCGGCGGTGTTTCCTTTGTAAGTGTCAACCATCTCCTGGCAGCATGCCCAGAGAGGAAGAAGCCTGCATCCATAGCTGGGGGAGGACACCCCTCAGCATCACCCTCTGTCCTGTTTGTGACCAGATCGGAGGGCAGTGCCAATGTAAACCAGCAAGCAGTCCTTGTCGGGACTCAGGTATCTGTGGGGTTAAGAGATACAGCGGCTGAAGTAACTTTGCTGCGTCCAAGGTTAGTCAGCCCTGCAGACTTTATTCCTAGCAGGACTCTAGCAGTAATAGGTTTTGGTGGGGTACGTCCTGCGGTGTCAATGGCACGGGTTTACTTGGACTGGGGAGCGGTCTGCGGGGGTGTCTGAAAATATTCCTACAGATGTGTTACTGGGCATGGATTTGGGTAAATCGGTGTCACAGTATGTGCTGGAAAAGGTGTTGGGGATTTACCCAGGCCCACTATTGGCTCTAAAGTGGGGAGGGCTGTGAGTGAGGTGCACAACAGGATCCCTGGAGGGGAGGGCAGGGGATGGCAATGAGTCAGTCTGCGCCTGCGCCAGGTGTGTCCGAGGTGTTGTGTGGTAGCATGGGGGGCAGGGTGACTGGGAGGAAAGGCAGGGGGTGAGTGAATGCCCACCTGCCCTTGAGTCAGCTGGTCCCCTGGACCCGTGTGTGTGGAGACAGCGGGGGAGACAGCGGTGCCCATGGTAGCAGTGGGTACCTACTGGCAGTCTGCGGGGAGTAGGGCACAAGGCCCATCTCTGCCGTGTGATGGTGTGGATCGGAATGCCTGGGAAGGATGGCATCATACTGCGGTATGCCTACCAAGACCAGACTCGGGTGTATCTGTGATGCCATATGGTTGGGAGCAAGAGCAAGGGATGACTGCGGATCTGCTTGCGCCTAAACCAACGAGGACTCTAGTGCCCCGTGAGAATGGTGTGGATCAGAATACCTGGGGGGTGGCAGGATACTGCGGTGTGCCTGCCTAGACCAGACTCAGGTGTGTCTGTGATGCCATGCGGTTGGGATGGAGGACAAAGGACCAAGGCAGGTTCCTTTGTGGCAGAACCAACTGGGTCGGTGGTGCTGGAGGGGAAGTGTGTGAATCGGAATGCCTGGGATGAGCAGGATACTGCGTTGTGCCAGCCTGTGCCATGTGTGTTAGAGACTGCGTGGTGCAGAGGGCATGCTGGGTGGTCAGAAGGACAGGCCTAGGGTGAAAGAGGGTTACCCAGTGCCTGAACCATCCAGGTTGGCGGTGCCAGGTGCAAGGAATGGAGAGCAGAGCATCCTGGACGGGCAGGATACTGTGGTATGCCTGTGTTGTATGTGTCTGAGGCTGCGGGTGGCACCGAGCGCATGCGGTGTGGTCAGGAGGAAGGGCCTGGGGTGGACGCGTGTTGCCCTGTGGGAAAGCCAAACGGGTCCCCAGTACCACAGGAAACTGGTACTGAGCAGCCTCCCTGTGGAGGAGAGTGGCATACGGCTGTATGCTCATCGGTTACAAAGCAAGGCGTACTTGAGGTACTGTGTGATCCAGCGGGGAAACTGTGTGCACTGGGGGGCGGGTCGAGCGGGAGCGTGGATAACCCTGTGCCCCAACTGTAAGGTTCCCCAAATGCTGAATGTGCGGGGACAGTGAGAGAGAGGGGGGAGCGTGTCCTGGTTTGGCCCCTGTGACCTCCCAGCCATCTGCCCAGAGCCAGGTGCGATGCCTGACTCTGTTGGCAGATGCAGGGGGGACGTTTGCAGGGGAGCATTGCGCTTCACCCTGTTTTACCATACCCCCTGCTGTAAGAATGGCTCTGGAGCAGGCGACTGTTTCTGAGTATGATGCTGGCTGTAAGACTGAGGTGCAAGGTGCGAGCGAGCCACACGTGCTGCACCCGCAAAAGGTGTATTGGGAGAGGTGGGGTAGAATGGTGGAGTTGCCAAAGGCCTTCATGGGGAATTGGGTGAAGTGGTTGCGAGATGGAGCGCAAGCATTGGTGGGAAAGTGCATGGGCACCTATGCATCACCCACTCCATACTGGAGCCGGCGGGTGGCTCAGGTGCCAACGGAAGCCTTTCAAAGGCCAAGCCGGCGGTGCGGATAATAACATCGCTGCGACAGAACCAACTGGAGACTGTCTGGGAGGATCCATTCCCTGTAGCAACTCCATGTGGGGTGCCAGATGCCCAGTTGGCAAACCCATTGTAAGACGCACGAGAGAGGCATGAGAGCCTTCTCTCTTCGCATCTCTTATTGAGGGGAGATGTCACAGGTAGATATACAGTATATATCTATCTCGACATGTGTGTGTATATATATATATATCTGTATCTATATATCTATAGACATATTTCTATATATACGTATATATATATATATCTAGGTCTATCCATATATGCAAAGTGTCCATTTTCCACAGTTGCCTGGTGAAAGCCTCAGCTTTGAGTATGTGCTAGAAAGTAATTAAAATGGTTATCTCCCCCCCCCCTTGGAGGGATATAACAGGTTTCTGCAAAATGGGCTTTTTTTGATACAGGATCAGGGTGGAAATTACCCATTTAGTCAAATGGAAGGTCCCTTGTCTCCTCTCCGCAGGAATTCACACTTCGGAGTTCTGTGGCAGACTCTGCGGCAACAACTTGTAAGTGGTCACGTAGATCAAAGAAGCAATCACATCCTTTGATCACTAGAGGTGATCTTTGGAGATGATTGATATACCTGGGAATAAAATTAATGAAGAAGTGCACTGAGTGTGTCCAGGAGTGGGAATTCTGGGAATTGTAGTGAATGGGCTGTATTTTGAATGAACTGAAAACCCTATATATTCTGGAACGCGCCATGTGGCTGGGCCTTTGTCCACTTGGGGTTCACAGAAGTGAGGATTTTGGCCGGTGTTCTTCCAAGCTCCAGCCCCAGGAGTCACAGATGTTAGCTTACCGACATGTGAGTAGGGTCTGTGTTTTACTCTTTTTATTTTTCTTGCTGTTTGTGTGTGTAAAGTGTTAAACTATCATATCCATTTTTCTGTAACTCTAAATGCACTGTGATATATATATAACTTTTTACATCATAAATATACAATTTATTAAGCTCTGTTTCTGCCTGATATTCGATCCACGCTAACTGAAGGACTGGATTATCATCGAGATTTGCCTTTGTGTAAATTGGGGTCAAACGGTGAGCTGTGGTGGGGGCAGGCGCTGTACTGTTCTCCTATTGTGGGGTGCGTCATCGGAGTCTCAGACCAGCTCTGATTCCGGTAGGCATCCTGGGAAAGCCCTGGTCTGTGGTAGCAGTGTGACGAATAGTATAAGGAAAGTGGGTGCAGGGATTGTGGGAAACGTAAGCAGATACTGCGTTGCAATCCTGTGACCATTTCATCACGTTTTATGTGCCTGTTGCGAGCAAAGGCATTGCTGGGACAGTTAGGCAAGCATATGCGGGGGATTGTTGGCCGCGTAGTCATTATTTGGGTTTAGGATAGACAGATAGTGATTTGCTTAACCCAGCGTCCTTTGTCGCGCGTGCATTTTTTCGTGACACTTTCCACCTAGCCAAGACCCACATGCTTTTCGAGACCTCCTGAAGTTAGAGTCCCGCGCATTCATGATGTGCTGACAGATGGCCACTGCCTACAACCAGACCCTCTCATGCATGGCGTATCCCATCTCTACGCCTTACTACAATGCTCCTCCAGGTTCCCTCCACCCCAGTTTCAGGGCCAGTGGGAGATGGCGCTGGGCATAACACTTATGGATGCTCGGTGGGGGCGGATCTGCGACTTGACTCACCACTGTTCAGTCTCAACTAAGACACAGGAGACAACATATAACTTACTCTCCCTATGCTATAGGACCCCATACAAATGACACCGCATGTACCTGTCTGTGCCTGACACCTGCTGGCAATGTGTAGCGACATTGGGGACTGCCTTTCATGTGTGGTGCTCATGCTCAGTCTTGTGCCCCTGCTGGGGTCGCATCAACTCAATCCTGAGACTGTTCATTGACCCTCCGCCTGAATTCCTATCTGGCCCTATGTTACTGCACCATGTGCCTTATACTATGGCCGCATATAAACACTCCCTGTGCCTACGTATCAACATAGCGAAATGCTTGATCCCTGTTTTGGAAACGCACTGGTGCCCCCCAATGCGGTTATGGCTGACCAGAATGGAGCAGTTACAGTCAAACAGCTCTACTTCTCTGCTAATACCTCGCATGCACCTTGCACATCCATCTGGAGGCCGTGGATACTGTTGTCTTCTGGGATACTGCCTTCCGAGCCCTGATTGACGGTTGAACAAGTGGGACCTGCGTGTCTGTTACAAACTTCAATAGTCCTGTATGCCCACGTCTCAGATCGCAGTCGTCTTGTGGGTACCCCCATGCCATGCCCAAATGAAAATGACGACCCCTCCACCAGTGAGGGTCCTACCCGTCCCCCTAGGTATTTTTTTTTTATTCCAGCTCACTTCACCAGTACTTTATGAACCTGATGTCACTACTGTTAAAACCTGCTGTGGAATGTTCTGCCTTTTGAGGTGCTTGGGTCAGAGACTACAGACATATAAACAACGAGTGGATAATTTCCTGCAAAAATGTAATATTAACGGTTATAATATTTATTATGTGGGCAAATGCTGCTTGATCCAGGGAGAAATCTGCCATCTGGGGTCAACAAGGAATTTAGATTTTTTTTTGTATTTATAGTTTTATTAGTAATAAGTGAGTCAGCGAGATAAGCAAACAATAATGGCCTCGCAGCGCCAAAACAAGTCATCCTAAAGAGTCGGAACCGGTCGCGTAGGACCAGAATTTGTCATCTTGTATACATCTGAAAACAGAAAATAAACAGAGGCACTCAGATAAAGGAGTCGGCCGAGTGCGCTTAGCATTAAAAGAGGGGAGGGAAAGAAAAAAGAGGAATAAATAAATAAAAAATTTGGGGGAATGAAAAAGTGGCAATGGCCCAATTTGTGCCGATCCTCATGGATTCCCAAGCGCCCAAAAGACCGCGAGAGAAAGCCACGGGGGAAAATTGGCACCAGGCCGGGCAGACCTGGCGTTAGGCTTCGGCTATGTCCCCCGGGGAGTCCCGAATTAGCCAAAGGAAACAAAAATGAGATGGGGGGGGACAACAAATAATAATAAAACAAGCAAAAGTCCTCTTGGCGCTGCCAACTTCAAAAATAGTCCTTGCAAACAGCACAAAAGCACGGGGGTAGGGCCAAAGACAGCAGAAAATTGACGGAGAAAATTAAAAAAGGGGAGGGGGGAGAGTCTCACAAAAAACACTGCTTAACCATCCATGGCCAGGGACATCCATACCACGGCAAAGAAATAAAAACAAAAAGTCTCCACCGGCTAGCGACGGGGGGCCAAACACAAAAACATTAAGAGGAAAAAAAAAAACCGGCAGAAATGGTAGTCTCCGTGGGTCGTTCATCCAGTGTCTCAGAATGGTAAAAGCCAGCATTCAGGCAGGACATTGCAGGTTAGGCCAGTGTGTCCAGCTGTGGCAAATCTGTTGTCGAAAGGATGAACTCCATACAACGCCAAGGCCTGTGTCATCCCAACTTCGCGAGCCGGGAGCAGAGCCGGCCACAGTGGAGGGACGCAGCCATGCCATCATAGTAATCGAGGTAGAGTGGTCCTCCACCACAGGCCCCCGACAGGGATCCGCAGTCTTCAACCCCGCAAGGTACGCCACCTCCTGGAATTCCTGAGTCCCTGGTTCACCAACATCACGGGGTGTCAGGGTCGCCCCCGGCGGCCGAGATCGTGGGACCAGCTCCCCAGGTTGTTCACCGCCCCGGCACTGCTCCCCAACACAGCCACAGGCCGCCGTGCTACCCGAGCTCGAGTCGACCTCTGGCTTCTGTCCCCATGAACACCATCTCCCAGGTACCTCGCAATACTGCCTTCATCCTGTGCCAGAACCCCCTGGTGAGCAGGGCATCAGCATCATCTTCCATCATTTTCAGGCAGGCGTCCAGGCCATAGGCCAAAGCACCCTCACCTACCAAGTGGGGGGGGGGGTAGGATCCGGCACCCCGCCGGTCCAACCTCCCCATCTGTCGAACAGTCCTCCGGATTGGCCAGGAGACGTGGGCCCACCATCTCCACAGCCCTTTGCATAGTCGTAGACCGGGGCAGGGTAGTAGGCCAGCAAGGCTGGAATATGTCTGGAGCTGGGTCGAAGGCCGCAAGATGGCCGTCATCGTCACCGCAAGGTAGAAACCCTCAAAAAAGTCTCTGGTCTGGAGGGGGGAACCAAGCGGGCTCAGGACTGCACAACACCGACGGCCAGCCGCTCAGGAATCACACGAGAGATAATCACTTCAGAAATAGTCGAAGTATCTCTCAGATAAAATACTGTTACTAGATTACCATTTTATCTGAGATACATCGACAATTTCTAAAGTGATTATCTCCCGTGTGATTCCTGAGCGACTGGTCATCAGAGACTTTTTTGAGGGTTTTTGCCTTGCGGCGACAAAGGCCATCTTGTGGCCTATGACCCAGCTCCACGATCACTGAAGTGATCAGGTTTAAGTTAAATTAGTTGATCACTAAGTCAGAACGTGACTTTGTTACCGTTATCACCTACTATAGCCACTTTCTATGATATCCCCATAAAAATCTTCAGGAGCCACCTGGTCGCCCAATAGTTTCAGGCAATGACAGCCTTACCCAAAATGCCAGCATATTTCTAGCTAAAATACTGTTACTAGATTACCATCTTATCTAGAAATATGCTGGCATTTTGGGTACGGCTGTCATTGCCTGAAACTATTGGGCGACGAGGAGGTTCCTTAAGATATTTATGGGTTTTGGGGATACCATAGAAAGTGGCTATAGTAGGTGATAACGGTAACAGAAAGTCAAATTCGTTGATCACTACTAAGTCAGAATGTAACTTAGACCTAGTCACTTCAGTGAGCGTGGTGATATGGTTCACATTTTAGTAGCCACGTTAGGTACTATAATATATTGTATATATCGAGGGTCCTCCTTCGGTGTAGATGCTGGTCTTAGTGGATCTGCATGTCACAATAGTAAACTGTCACACATTGTTTTATTCTTGTCCTTGTGTCCATTTCATCATAAGCTGCTGTTTTGATTGGCCAATGATATAGACGTGACAGCTCATTCATTTGATTGGGCTATACTAATCGCTGTGGGCCAATCCAATTAGGTGCGTTGTTTCATTTGTTACAATGAAATGTGTGTAGATCACATGGGTTTCAACAACTTAATTTATATCTGGTCACCTCGATGATCGCGGTAATACTGTTAGCATTTAGCGTCCGGTTCGGCACTTTTATATGTCGAGGGTCCTCTTTTGGCGCAGATGCTGATTTGATGTGGCAGATCCGCACCTCACAACAGTGCGTTATGGGAACCCTGTTACATTTCTTTGTTTTCATTCTGTGACAAGCTGCGGCTTCGATTGGCCAATGATATACATGTGAGTTTATTCATCTGATTGGGCTACATCAATTTTTGTCGACCATTGAAGTGTGTAGTTTCATCTGTCAAAACCTAATGCTTTACTGGGAGGTTCTTACAGCCGATTGGCCAATGAATTTTTTCTTCCCCTTTTTAAGGAGGGAGGGGGACATAACATTACAGCCATTCATTTTCTTGCTCCAGATGAAGCCGATGTTTAATGCGCGAAACATATGTTGAGCGGAATGCTGATCTTTTGTTTTTAATTATGTGTGTCTTACAACAATGTTCATGAGGGCAAGAGCAGAAATCATTGAGCAATAGTGCTAGTGTGTCTATTAGGTTGGCAGATCAGGCTGCTGTGGGATTGAGTGCTGGCATCCTTGATGGGTTTATCCCCTTGAGTCATTGGTTACAAGCCGTGCACACTCCGTTTTTAGTCATTTAAGCTGCAACCACTATTTTGATTCACACTGGTAGCCGCTCCTTACGGTCAATTTCCAACCTCATGAATGTGTCTTGTGTTGGTTTTAATTCTGGTATCTGGGAGTGTCTTTTTTGAACAATAAAGTTTATTAACTATCTTTCTTGCCACTCCTCTGATAAACAGTTGGCAACCCAGGTGGGTGTGCGGACTGGTAATTACTTGGTTTATTTCATTATTGATACAGGTTTAGTCCTGATATAGGGGTAGGATCCCTGGGTAACACCAGGGTTAGGTGATTGCATGGCCAAGGGAGTATCTATGTGCCTCCTGGCTATATTTTGTTTGTTTATTCTACATTAACAGTTAATAAACACAAACCACAAAGTTTTTGGTAAATGTTGCATCATGTGAAAAACACAATGGAAACAAGACAAAAACCTTACTTTATTTTTCCTTCAAAGAAATTTAAACAGCATGTGTTTAATAAGAGGGTTTTGTTTGTAATGCGCAAATAAATTAGTCACAGCATATATAAGTGGTAGTTTAACTTTAATAGTCAGTCCCCATTTTTACTCAGTCATGGTTTTTTTTTCTGGTGCTTGGGGTAATTTGTTATATTCAAGTATCGTCTTCCGAGTCCTGGAGTAAAGGGAGCAGTGTTTGATGGAGGCAAGCAGTTGGAGTAAAAGACAGCAGGTCATGCTCTCTGTAAACTCGTTCTCCCACGCCCACTGTTTTGTCAGCTTCAGATTGTCAATTCATGTTTACATCTTAATCAGCCAGTGCAATGTTACAGCTGTCAAACACAATCCAAATTTCATTTTGTGGCAATTAGCAATAAAGGGACACTGAAAAGTGGGCGAGGAAGCGAAAACAGAGGGGGATTAACCCTCACCCCATTTTTATCTTAAATACTCCTTAGTACTCGCCCGCTTCAAACAGTAAAACGCTGCCATTGACCTGGGCACTTCCTTTAAGACTCATTCAAATCTGATTGGCTAACTAGAGCTATATATCCTGTGCAATTCCAGTTGGGACCCTCTGCGGCTATCCTAGTGTGAGCAGATTGACAGTTTTCTGTGCAGAGGGAAGCTGTCACAGCCCATCTTGACCAACACTCGCGATAATCAGTTAACAGGATCAATTTGGTTAGTGGCCAAGACGTCCCTTTCACTTCTTCACTACCAGGCACTTAAAGAAAATGTGAAACATGGGAGGAGTAGCTAACAAATATAGGGCAAAAAAAAAAAAAAAAAAAATCAACTTTTCAAACAGATTAAAGGTTTATTTTTCATGTATTCGTTTAGCTTTACAGAAATATTTCTGAGATAAAATGGGTCTGAATTCTAGATCAGGAATGTCAACTTCACTGCCCACAATTCCTTCTCTGCAATAGCTGGCCAGGGAATCATGGGAGTTGTAGTTCAGACAACATGGCGGTTGACAGCCCTACTCTAACAGGTGCCTCTTATTGGACACCATGTGAGAGGGGGTCTACAGTAGACAGACAAAAATGTCATATGTAGTAAATGTGTTAAAATGTCAGATATCATACTTGTAGATGTGAGCATGAGATGATTAGCAATGCAGCTTCAAAAAACCCGAATAGAAGCAATATTTGTGGCCATAATGCCTGAATTTGGACCTGTTCAAGGATTTTCAGAAGTTAAAACATCCTGAATGATATCCCGGTGTAGTAGTGAGTTTGTGAGTCTATAGTTAACCTTTACTCCTGCATTGCAAGAGCCAGGGAGATTTGATTTGGTTTCAATAAGGAAGGTAGGCTGCTCTTTAACTTTTCTTTTTTTTCACACCGTAATACAAGGCAACAGGTGTGCAAGATCACAGAATTTCTTCATAGGGTGCACATTAATCTTGCATATAATTTCTTTTAAAAAAAAAAAACAGGTATGGAAAAGGGAAGCTGTAAGTGTATGCCAATTTTCATAGTACAAAATAATAATCACAAACAGACCTATGTCCATCAAGTTCAATCTACCACATATCCCTATGGTTGATACACCACTTGGTGCATTATTTTCCAATTGCGCCCAATAGAAGGGGGGGGGGAGCCTTGATTCCATAATGGCAATTAGATTTCTCCCTGGATCAATAAGCATTCCATTAGTTTTAAATTCTTTTATCAGTCTATATATATATATCATCTTACCATGAAAGCACTCACACCTTTTCCAAAAGCATCAGTTGAATCAAATAAACTATCTTTAGGGAGAGAATTCCACTAGTACTGTAAAAAACATTTTTGTAGTCAACAAAATCTTTGTAATACAATGCAAAAAAAAATCAAGTACCGTAGATACTCGAGTAAAACGTGATCCGAATATAACGCGATGGAGAGATTTATTATGGAAATGAGAGAATATTCAAGACTTGAGTATAACCGAGGAACAAATTATACTGTACTGGTAAACAATTAAAATCCTTCCAGGTTCTCTTAACACAGTCAGGCTACCCCTCAGGCCAGGGTGCTGTGCTCTAGAATGATTGCAGTTGTTACTAAGTATGAAGCCACCAACCACCTGTCTTTACTAGCAATTAGATGGCAGGCGGAGGCGAGCAAGGTGAATGATTGGCTTAAAACGAGCGTGCGCTCTGGCCGTGATGGATCCCACCTCTCCCGAATCCGGGAGTTCCTGTAGTGTTTGCAAGCATCAGGGAGCCCGCATTCATTTCAGTGAGACTACCGGAACTTCCGGGAGACTTGGGATCCAGAGCAAGACAAATTTTTTTTTTTTTTTTTTTTTACACGCGATGCAGATGTCTCGAATATAACGCAACCCCTCCAATTTTAAGGTAAACTTTTGTCACCAAAATCTAGCGGTATACTCGAGTATCTACAGGGTATACAGTTTTAGTACTGAATGTTAAAGGTGGTGGGCGTGTCACCGGATTATCAGGGCCGAGGATTTTTCCCGTTATCAGTAAGCTACATTGCCATTATACTGATAACCAAGGCTTATTTATTTATTACTGGCACCTACTGCCAGGGAAGGCGGACCTCCACTGAGTTGTAGAGGACGTCTGCAGCAATCTGAAGCTGCGCCCCAATCCCAGACTTCTCCTGCAAGGGGCTGACATCTTGGATGTCAGCTGCCTGAGCGACCAATCCCTGCCTACCGACATCATCCCACAAGAATGTGATGACAGAAACAGGACACCCTCCCCAGCCAGGATTTCCCAATGTGGGGAGAAAAAAAGGGAGGCCTTTGAACACCCACATCTTTGGCACCATAGATGTTAGAGGGTCATATGATATATGGCCAGCACCTGACTGATGTTTATGTAAAAGAAAATTCTATTTTTTTTTTTTGCTTCAACAACTGCAGTACTATTCACGTTTCAATTATAAAAGTGAACAACGATGCTGTACTGTGGAGCGCATTACTAATAGTTTTACTGCTGTGGAGGTCTGATGGGCGCTGTGTATGTGTAGCCCAGAGTTGTACAGTAATAAAACTCACAGTAACATGCCATGTGTAGGAGTGAGATTTTTTTTATTGCTGTGGAGATCTGGGATATGCTCCTACACACATTACTGTGAGTTACCCGTCACACAGATTCTTTAACCCAAAATATTGTTTAGCTTGCTAGTGACGATTAGTGTGTGCCATTTATATATTTGCCATTTTTCTGTGTTCTTGAAAGCAAAAGCACTTTATTTTTCTCCGTTGTAAGGTTTGCAATTTTGTGTAGAAACTAATTTTTTTTTTTAAATTTCAATATACAGAATATCAGCACCTGATATCAGCCTATCCCTAGTTAAATGGTCCACAATATGTGAAGGCAGATGTGCACATGGGAAGGGTCTTCAAAAGTTCTGAAACCTGGAGAAAGGTATTGATAAAAGATTTCTCCATGACTGCTCACATTTATTAAAAAGGCACTGGGAACAGTAAAGGATTGCAGATTAGTTGCATTTTACAGGGGACACAGCCGGAACAAGTATTACAATGGTATTTTTCCAAGACGAATGGGGCTGGTGAATGTTGTAGATTTGAAGGCGATGCAGGAGTAGTAGCATTAACATTTTCTCTGTTCTCCAATAACTCCTTCACTAACAAGCAGTTTTTTGAAGTTTGTCATAACTTTGTAGCCCAGGTTTCAAAAACAAATGCCAACAATGTTAAATGCAGTTTTTTTTATTTCCATGCATCCATCACAGAAACAGTTTGAATGAAGGAGTCTGAACTCTGATAAAGGGACACCATCTAATGTCACACAGTCTGCATTATCAGAAGTGTCAGAAATTGCCTTTGTGTCAGATACAGTAAATCTAACGACGATGGGTAATAACGGTGAGATCTCCTGCTTAGGGATTTGAAGTGATCAGTGTGATCAGTGAGATCAGCTACAAAAAAAATAAATATATCTGTATGTCACAACACCTGTATATGTAAATTTCAGAAACACCTTGTATCTGTACTGTGCAAAGATTTCTATTCAATATAACCCCTGAATATTGTCACTGTACAGCAGTGCCCCTGCATTCTGATCTCTCCCTGGCTGCTGTAATGCAGTAGTAATGTGTTTGAACTTTATTGTTAAAGCTTTACTGCTGCAGGGTGCCTGTAGAGCAATAAAGACAGATTTCTTTTTTAGCAAGAAGGGTGTGAAAATAGGGGTTTTAAGCATAAACCGACACCGATGAAGATTGTCGCTCTACAGCATTTAGAATCTACACATTGCAGATACTTCCTTAATACTGCAACATCAGAAGTGATGAGTGGTACAAATACATTTTTGGCAAGTTATCTTTCAGATACATGAATACCAGCTTCCCAACTACAGTCCTAGAGAAAATTACCTGTAAAACATTTCATGTGGCAAAGTCACCTTCTCTAGAGAAGCTCTGGTTCTCAGGCACTGCACCAATTCATATTTGGTTATCTTAACACTCAGTGGGTAACAGGGAAACTGGACAATTGAAACCCAGAAATATGCTCTAACTTCTTGACTGCTATGGACTTGTCCCACAAGTCACGTATTTAGGCTGGGGTCAGACGAGCGTAGTGTTCACGTCCGTGATTGCACCTAAAAGTACGTCCGTGATAGCATGAAAGAAAGTCCATCGGAGCCTGAAACATGAAGTACGTCCGCACTGAACTGCGGACGCACCACGGCCAACGGACGCAAGGCAGGCAAGAACGTACAACCCCTAGAACGGCCGCACAAAGTGCGCTGCATCCGCAAAGTATGCATAGCTTTGTGTGTGAGTGATGGAACGTGGTCAGACGGACTGCATTTATACGTCCAGCATTTTTTCCACGGACAAAATGGTTTTGCTTTTTAATTTATTTTCCCTCCTACATCCGTCAAAATATTTGTCAGTGAAAAAAAACGGACTGTGTGGCCACTACTGCGTCTTCCGTACTGACGTCCGTCCGTGTGCACGGACGTAGAGTCCGTAGAAATCACGCTCGTCTGACCCTAGCCTTAAGTTGTGATCAGTATCTCCCTGTAGTCTTTGAAGTGAAGAAACGCCACGTACACTGGTATGCTTTGCCCAGATAAATATGAATTGTATTCTAGGCATTATAAAAAGGGGCAAAATATCACACCCTTGAAATAGAGGCTTTTCCCACCAGTTTCATTCTTGTATAGCTGTTATGTTTACCATACCCTGCTTGTCACTTTTGTCAGTACCCACCACATGAATTACATCATGTCAATTAAATGGCAGAACTGAGGGAATAATAGTGCGTCAATTTCTAGAGTGATGCATGTATTTTTCGTCATTCATATTTACGGAGTTAGCTTGGACAGGCATATGTGTGCCCATACAAGAGCAAAATGTTATTTCCTAGAGGGAAAAGTGCCATTTGTTTTGTAGTTTTAAAAACTAATATCTTTTCATATTTGACTTTTGTAGAATTTTACTATTTTGTACCATTTTAGCTTTAAAACAATAAAAAAGTGGCATAGAATTTTAGTTTTTGTACTTCTTGAAGAAGTGGTGCCAATTGCAGAATCAAACTAAAATATTTAGTGAACAAGGACTCCTATTGTGCTTTTTAGGATGCATAGTCAAAATGACCCACAAATTTAACTTTTGGACTATACTGGAGTGCCATGTTTTCCACATTTCATTAACTGATCAAACTAGTCGTTTCTGAAAGGGGGGGGGAAAAAAAAAAAAAAACACATGCTGGCATGACTGAAATTTGGGAATAGGTCAGTGAAATCAGTATCACGGTAAGCATTTTGATTTGGAATACTGCATTGTTGCTCCAATTTTGCGAGAACTCCATATTCTTTAATTTTAGAGGCACACGTGACAATTTGAATGTTTAAAGATTCCAGTTTTGACATTCTTTGCTCAATAGTATGGACTGATTTACCAAAGATGCTATTATTTCAGCAATGATTGCAACAGATAAGATTCTATAATTTACCTTCCCTTCAAACAAGCACGCTACGGGCCATATTACATAATTGTAAAACTTAAAACCTCCATAGGCTAAAATGGCTCTGGGAAGTTTACAACAGCTCTGGTTAAGTTAGCACCAAGTATATAATATGCGGCAAGCCACATGCTGTTATGCGCACAAATTGTGAGCATGACAGCAGCCGCGGAGTCCTTGTGTCCCAGTGCTTCAGGAGGCTTGCCACATGTTGACAAGGCTGCAAAGCACAATCCTCCATAGGAGGATTGAGCCTTGCAGCACTGTGTGCACTAACTGCACTGCAAGCAAGACAGCCAGACAGGAGTCGAGTGGAAGTCCACTCTCAGACATTCCTTCCGCTCTAATGCTCGTCTGACCCCTGCCTTAGAGGACCGACTTTATCAGACTATGGACAACATCTGTCATCTAATGCAGTCATCCACTGCAAGCAACTGGATGACTGAACTGCCATATACGTACATCAACAGACTAGTATCGTCCACTGCAAGCGATTGGTCTGACAACTATGCCTCTGAAATCTGATCTTCATTGTCCAAAGTGAGTGCAGAGGCTGCCAAAACAAGAATGAACTGGTTTTACATACAAAGTGCATTCTGCTTTTGGAACCAGTGCAGTCTTCCTATATATTTTTTTTTTTTTAACTATGCACTTTGTAAACCTGTCAAACTATCCCCTAAATCAGGGCCTGCTGCCAACACTTCAGAGCAGTACTGCGCTCTGATATGCATTCTCTCTGCCACTGCAGATTGCTGATTTGCAGCAAACTACCATATTTTGCCATTTTTACAGTACAAACAGCAACAAAATTGCACTGTATGGGGGAAATTGACCAGTGCCCTTTGGGAGGCATGTCAGTGCTTAGTAAATCAACCCCTTTGTGCAGCAGCACCGCTAGTCCCAATGTTACACAGAAGGTGTTTTGGTAAACTAGCATCATGTCTGCATCATTTATTTTCAATGGGAGTTTCGAAAAAGAGCAAAACCAATATAAATGCTTTTTTTTAAGCTCCCCTAATGAGTTTGTAAAGGTCCATCTTGCCCAGCAATCGTTCTGAACTCCCAGCCTGCAAGGTGTGATCGCCCATCTGCTGCGGTCTTTACCCGTCGCCAGAAGTCTACTGCAATGGTAGATGGTTCCATTCACATTCATGTTATGGGATCGGACGGACGACGACAGCGGATGATCACACGAAAACAGTTCCAGTGGACAGCCAGCCTTAGGTTTTTCCCCACAAAAATGAGCAATCTTAGAATTGCATCACAAGTTGAGTCAGAATAACTAAAACAGCTACACACTACATATACCAGTAGCCAATCTGACATGAATCTGTCAGCATTTGCTCGATCAGGAAACTGTTGAACGCTCAGATCTTCTGTAGCCCAGTTTCATCTACAACATTCTGAACCTTTGAAAATAAAAAAGTTAACTGGAATAGTATTACATGCAACCTCTTTTCCCCCAGCATGCTGACTGCATGTTCTCCGCAGGAGAAAAGGATTACACTGCTCGTTAGTGCATCCTCTGCCAACCAAAGCATTTCAAGTTGTTGACGCTGAATCACATCAGTATATGCCCTGTTCAAGGATGTTTACCAAGCAAGGATAGTAATACAGAAGTGTTAAATGCATGAGCATAGCTTCATTAACACTCCATGTTAGGGCACCAGGGTTTAATAATGTCAATATCAGTGTGATTGTGCAACAAGGAAAAAGTTTGAAAGAAAATGCTACATTGAAAGGGTGGCAATATTTAAAATCTATTCATGGTATGTGCAAACCCCAAAATTTAAAAACCCAGAGACTAAGTTTTAGTGATCGGATTTAAAATGTAAACTTCATGCAACAAAATAGACATTTTATGGTAAGGATTTTTCAGCAGAGACTGCTAGATTCATAATACATTCATTATGCCATGTTTTGTCTTTCATGAAGCTGTGCTGATCTAATGTTAAGCATTCTGTATAAACTATACAGAGCGAAGTAAAAGCTCCCGTCTGCAATACTTGTGTCAGAAAACAGACAAGTTGTTTCTACCCTATTCAGTGAAAAGAAGCCAACATGTGTTTGGTAATCTACTTGACAAGGGTAGAAGATCAGAAGCATATTTATTTCACTCAAATTAAAAACTTCAAATGCACAAGATGTCACATGAAGCAATAAGTATATGCAATTACTTTACTGTGGATTAAAACTTGAAGGGAAGCATATGCCAAGTGTAATTTCCCATTTTAGGGCCCAGTAACAGGTTTTTCAATATTTTAATAGACACTTCATATCAGTTGAACCATTTCTCAAACAAAATACCTGTAGCCATTTACACTTACAGAAGCAGATCTAAATTCAACATATTAAACACATTAATGGAGATTGTAAGAGGGGGCTGGAGGCGCACTGAAGAAATTCACGAAAAAAAATTGAAAATAAAGTAAAAATACGAACATTTTAATGATTTGTCTTTCACAAAAATGACACAAATTCAGGAAAGACATTTACTACAGTATATCCAAAAGGTATACCATGGATAAAGGGACAAGAAAATATTACAAGGTGTATTTCACACTGGAGGAAATTGACAATGGAGAAAAATTTCAGTATTGTCTTATCAGAAACCATGAGGACAGATTAAATGAAAGAAACCCATAAATGCTGGGCTGACTTGGCCATAGTACAAAGAAAATAGAAGGATTAGTGGGTGGGATGGCAAGGACAGGGCCATAAAATAGGGGGGGGGCAGGGCAATGGTCTCTGGGAAATATTCCACCTCCCTCATAAGCACAGTTATTTTTTCCATTACATCCAACTACCAAAAATCCCTACGGTGATAGCCATCGGGATCGCAATATTTAGTAACCACCACTCTGTTAGCAAACTTGCGTCCTGTGAGTCCTTGCATGGCTTTCTGGCAGTCAAACACAGAAGTGAACTCAACAAAGATCTGGAAACAAAAACAGAAAGACGCCATTAGCTTTCACCACATTACTATAAACATTTGGTAAATAGCTGTTCGAGGAGCCCATCCGCCAAGCTCAGACTTTAAAATATTAAAAGGAAAAAAATACATGCAAAAGGTTACGATGGCAGAAATACCAAAATCAAAACAAAGAACAGTGAAACTATTTAGCATAGAAAAACAAAGTGTAGCAGATTTGTGGCAACCAACAAAGTCTGTTCTTTAACCCGGTTTGCAAAATAAGTAAATTTCAGTTTCTTGGTCCAAGATATTTTAGATTTACTATGATCAGACTCAAACCTTGTATGCAGTTGTGCAATGACCTAACAGAGGACCAAATTTGTAACAAAATCTAATATTTAGCTTTCTAGCTATTCGATATTCCTTAACTCACTGCTGAGGACGTGTGGGGAATGTCATTGACTAAGGAAAGATAGGGGTTCATTTGAACCCTGATATCTCCCGACTGTTTTCAGCTAGCAGGGTCAGGTTTGCTATTAGAAAGGCCAAAACATGGCCTTTCCAATGATACCAAATATGACCAGGTTTAATGTAAAGAAAAAAATAAAAATGTGTTTAAAACGTGAAATGGCTCAGCAGTGAAGGGGTTAACATAGCCAGTCAGCTTAGGTTTTAGCAGCAACACCATTTTAATTACATTAACAGATACTGAGTCCGCACCATTACAACCCGCTATAAAAACCATCCCCTCGAACTGTAAAAGCCATGTTATGGTGTATAGTTCAGTTTATGAAGGGGATAAAACTAAAGTAAAACAACTTCTAATTGCGACAGAAAAACAATGTAACAGTAATACTTGTCAGAAACCTGTGTTTTAACCACAACACACAAAACAGTTACAATTATGAGTACCCGTGTGAGCAAATTTAAGCCAGAAAGTTAGAATAGTTGGTAATAAAAGTGAAAGTTACAGTATGTCCCATATAAATTCTAGTTTTAAATTCAAGTCAAAGCTGCATTTCGGCTTTATTAGAAATTCGTATCGTCTACAGGAGCCAGGTAACAATTACATATATGAAGATGAAAAGTAGACTGCAAAGGGCCTGACATTTTAGGATATTCAATCTAGGTCTGAGAAGCCAAATTCCATTGCTGGTCATCTTCCTGCAAGGTTTGCTCAGTGAAAGGAGCACTCCTACATAGTGCAACAGCTTAGGTCACACCTTTAAATCACTTTATAAGTAATTGTGAGCAAACTATTTGGCAGCTGTACTGTTTTGCAGTTAAATGCGTTTACATCAGCTTAAATTATATGATGGTACAGATGAACCTCCAGTGTTAGTCACCACCACCACTGCATATCTGGCTAGATTGCTAGCTAGAGGGGGGGGGGGGGGCAGGGAAGGTTTAAATAACTGGCAGTAAAAACTGGAGTGCGTATAAAGCTTTGGAACAATTGTTAAAGTGAAAAGTTATACATCCTGCAGCACAACCAGTATAAAACAGACTGGGGATGTATGCTGGTATAGTACTTGCTGCCTGAAAGTATATAACCATATGAATTCTATGCCTGGATGCAGACACTGCAAATAGAAAGAACAATACAGAAAGATCTAAAAGCTGTACATATTTTTTGAAGGGTCTCAAAACCCAAGTAAAAGAAACATACCTTGCCACATCCTGGCACCTCAACACCATCAACTGGCCTTGGTATTTCAATGGATTTAACTATGCCGTATTTACTGCACTCATCTCTTACATCCTCTACAATTTCCTCATATTCGTCATCATCCAACAGTTCTTCTGGAAGAACCATGTTCATCAAACACAAAACCTCGGTTGGATGTCCTCCCATTTGCACCTGGGAACTCATTAGTCCAGGGACTTGAAGGGTTACTGGGGTTTGGTTTATTGTACTCTAAGAAGAAGAAAAAAAAAAGGATATTAAATTTATCTCCACTTTGTGCAGAGTAGACCATAAAAACCATGTAAACTGTTAATATTATCTTTCATCATATCCTCAGTTTGCTTAATCACTTTGTATTCAATAAACCACAAATAGAACATTTTAAACATCAGGCACCTTTTATTAATAGTTTACAATGTATCCTCTACATCTTTCACCCAGAGGTATTCTTACATAAGCCACCTTAGACCTGGGCAGCATTTTCCCAGTGTACATTAGTGGTCCAATATAGAGGATTACAGAAGTGTACCAGAGCTGCAAAGCAATAGAACTCCAGCAGTGAGTATTTAGAATTAAAATTTGCACGAGGATCTATATTTTTTATGTGTATTAACCCCTTTTAAAGTTGGGGAAAAAAACAAATCTGCCATACCATTGACCGAATAAGTTTAATGAAATTGTAAACATTGCACCATACCAATTTCATTTACTCCAATGAAAATATAAAAAAATTGTATTTAACCCTTCCCCACCACAGGACACTATGCTGTCGGGGGGGGGGGGGGGGGCGCGCACGCCCCTACCGACTTCAATGGACCTCCGCAGACCCCTCCCTGGAGCGCTATTGGCTGTAGTGGGACGGCCGGAATTCAGACTGACTGCAGCAGCCATGACGCACGTTGGTTGACCAAACAGGAGGCCTAAGGCAGTACCTGATGGCGAGTTGTACCAGTATGCCTCACCACAATTTAACCCCTCCCAATGGGTGCACCCATCATGAAGGGGTTAAGCTTTTATTTTTTGCAAATATGGCCATGTCTGGACTAGTCAATGATCTCTCATATGACCCTGTATGCAAGGGGTCAGCAGCCTTGGCTCTCCAGATGTTTTGGAACTACATCTGTCATATTAAGCTACTCATTGGGTGCTTAAAGCCCCGTGGAAGTGTAGTTCCAAAACATCTGGAGGACCACGTTTGCCAAGCCCTGCTGTAGGAGATGAGTACCAAAAATACAGGAGATCAATAGACTCCTGTATAGGGAATTCTCTGCCAGATGGGAGGGAATCCCAAATTCCGTTATCACGCTCATGTGCAATATCAATGACCAGGGGAAGTCCTACAGCAAGCGCTTAAAGCAAAGGAAAAGCTGTGGAGGAGGAGAGCCCAAACCGCAGGGGCTCTATGAGGTCTCCATTCAGGGTGGGACGCCACTAGTCCCAAATGCAACGAGGAAATAGAAATTAACAGGACCTCCAGTACAGTAAGTGCCAGCAATTTCATTCAGGGACAGCAGACCCCATGAACAGTGATGTGACGTTTCGATCAACAGGTCTTAATCATGATTAAGACCTGTTGGACAAAACGTCACATTACTGGAGGTCCTGTTCATTTCTATTTCCTACAGTAAGCTGTCAGCCTGATGTGAGAGAAGCTCTAAGGCTAGGGTCAGATGAACGCATTCTGTGCGGACTGCACAACGGACGTACTTTCTGACTGACAAGGTAGCGGCCACAAGGTCCATTTTTGAGACTGACTTTTTGACTGATGTAGAAGGGAAAATATGAAAAACATTTTGTCAGTCAAAATGCTGGACGTCAAAAATGCAGTCCATCTGACTTCATTCCATCACTCACAAAAAGCTATGTGGACGTTGCGGACGCAGTGCACTCTGTCAGTTCTAGCGGATTAACTTTCTTGCCCAATTTGTGTCAGTTTGCCGCGTACGTTGTGTGTCCACACTTCTGTGCGGACGTACTTAGTGTGTGGTTTCTATTGATCATAATTGTATGCTACCACGGACATTAAAATGTGTGGCAACACGGACGTGAACACTGCGCTAGTCTGACCCGAACCTAAAAATCAGCAGGATTCATGTGCTGTGGCTTCAGTGAGCCAGCTTGTTCAATTATCTGCAATATCCGCAAATAAAAAAAGGCTGATACCAACATCAGTAATTTGATGAATATGTGCCATCGAAAATCTGTATTCCTAATTTGAAGTCATGTTTTATTATAGAACCCAGACAAAATACCTCCTTTCTTCAGGAGATTCAATATATATTATGTGTATACATCATGTTCCGTCAGAATGCTAAAAAAGGATAGGTTTTAGATTAATTATTTGCAGAGTAAAATTATTTTCCTCCATTTTAACATACATACCCTTGTGCTTATTATATTCTAGGGGTTACTCCTGTTAGAAATGCCCATGCATGGTAGCAGAAGCAGGTTAAGTGAGGTCCCGAAGGCAGGGTTGACATTAAGGATGTCAGCCTGCTGCCAGAGAAGTCCACGATCAGAGCCGAGCGGTGTGAATTTGACGACAAACTATTTGCATCCACATCCTAACGGGAAAGCTGAGGTTGCACCCAGCATATAGTCCAAAGCCAAATGGTTAATGGAGGGGGTGTTAAATGGTAACTCATGACCCTATCCTGTTTTAAAACAACTTTCCAGCGTCAAGCGCAATATTGCAGCTTTGAATCAAACTGCAGGAGCTTGTGACCAGCAAGAGGCTGGACACTTGAGTGTTCAGACAACTCAATGCCTCGATGCAAACACGATAATTGAAGAGGATATTCCCAATCCCGAGATGAGCATTTGCTAATCCGCAACTGGATGGGAAAATACCTTGCACATTAAAGGTTTGTGTAGAATAATAGTTACAAACCGCTGCAAAAGTGATTTGCATCCTCTTGCAATTTGACTTTTATAAAAGGATTTTACCAGGAAGGATACATTGAGATTTATTTAAGCTTCTGATGCCACCTAAAGCTACTTGCATGTGAGCACAAGTTACATTAACTAAAGCATAAATGCCATGAGCAATTTGGCTTTTGAACTCCAGGATGTAAATTGCAGGTTCCTGCACAATACAAACTGCCTGTGTCCTGAAAGATAAGATAATGGACAGCTAAACCTAGGTCAGGCTTGAGTAACTACATTTCTAACATCTTGTTAAGTGCTGTAATGTTGGCAATGTACAGAAGAATTGCTATACGTAGAATGCAATTACTAAAAGGAAGTCAAATTTTGTTTGGAATCTAAAATTCTCTTTAGACAAATCCTTGGCCTCACATGTCACTTGAGTTTAGGGCTGAAACAAAAGCGATAATGAAAATGGCTGTCAACTATTCTCATTGTCGGTTAATCAGTGTACTGAGTTAAACATCAATAAACTCAAGACACTACTTCAGAGCAGATTGGAAAAGATATGCCTGCAGCTTTACAAATTAAAATTTTAGTTCTAGAGTTAAGTCTTTGTTTTTATTCAGTTTACAACAGGAGCAGAAATGCAGAACAGACACTAGGGGACAGCCAATGTTTTATCCTTACTTGGAGAAGTCGTCCTGTGACAGGCCTCCAGTGCTGCCATCCCTCCCCTTGGTCTGGTCACTTCCCCCCCCCCCCCATTTACTTCCCCCACTAATCTTGTCTTCTGCCCAAACTCACTCCCATCTCTGGTCCCACCCAACTCAGTTTTTTCATAATTTTTTTTTTTAAATAATGACACCATGATCACTTCAGATTATTAACTCTACCCCACTTCCAGGCTGATACAATCATGTGTATTCGAGTAGCAGCAAGTATGAAAAGTATGGTTCCAAAAACATTTAGCACACCAAAATTACATCAACTTACCAGTGTTGCGTTTTTAGCACCAACGCTTGCCCTCTGTACCAAAAGCTTTTTGTCTCCAAGTTGCATTCCATTTAGCCCTGCAATGGCCTAGAAAATAAAAAGGAAGCATAATTTACATTAGTGTCACAATATTTGACCACTTCTAAAGAGGCATAGCAACTGTTACACAAAAACCCTACGATTCTCATTCATTTAACAAACATGTAAGCCACAAAACAAAAAACCCCAAAGCCAAAAAACCCCTGTAAGCAACGTTTAAAATGCCACTCACCCATTTACATTCAGTAAACTGAGCAATAATTACTGATGCCAATTTTGTTTGCAAGGAGTTGGGAGAGTTTACATTAGCAGCATTTTGCCGACCTTCACTCTTCAGAAGGTTATAGGAGCCACATTTACTGGTTGATAGGCAGCAAATCACATCCCATGTCAGGCCTTACATTAGAATCCATACAATTGTCCCCACCCATTTACCCATGCTTAAGAACTGAACATAAATGGTGATGCAACTGATTCTACAGAAGCATTGGGCATCTGCCGCTGCAACATTTAAACACTTGATATCAGGTTTGCAAAATGGTAAAGTTTAACACTTTTATGCTCACAAGAATAACTAGCCAGAATTTATTTCTTATGCGCTAGTATCCATTTGTGTTCAATACAAAGTATGGGATACAGAAAGTATTAATGCTACAAGCAGCAATAATTATCTGCAGGCCGTGTGCAACTTTGATGGGCTTGGAAAAACCAAGGTTTGTGTGCCTTTCTGCAAAGTTTACAGAACCATTTTATACCTGTAACAATTGTTACATTATATAGGAGATTCTTGCAAAGCCCAAACTGGCAAATTACAGTTTGAATCAAATACATACCTGATCTGTGACATTGATGTCTACATATTCACAAAATGCATATCCCTTTGAAAGACCTGTAGCACTGTCTTTTACCAAATTAAAAGCTTTCAAAGGTCCAAATGATGTAAGTAACTCTTTAACCTGGAATAAATGTACGAAATATTAGCTGCACAAAACTTAAAGTCGAAGCAGTTTCACAGTATACGTGCAAGGTTTTCTGGAAACGTCTTTACAGTTTCACTGTATTGCCTGCAAATGTGCTTTCTAGGTCACAATGATGTTTACACAAGTTTCTTGAATGTGCAATTTATAAAACATGTAGTTCATGTACAAGACTACAAATCTATATTTAGACAAAGGAACCAAATGCAGGGGTTTTCAGTAATTACTGTTTAAATAGAGTAACATTTCTTTATAGGTCCAGACTGCAAGAATGAAATTTAACCATGATGTGGTGGAATCACGCAATGACATGGCCTGATCCAAAGTAGACTAGGCAGGATGTTTTATGTGGGTGCAGTAAATTAAACCAGACCAAAAGGGTAATCAGTGATAAACAATATTGACAAGATTTAAAGTCAAGGAATATCTAAGTACCAAAGATAGAGGATACCTGCAAAAAACATTGGTTAGTGTTTCACATAGCCACCCAAAAAGATTTAGAAGGGGGATGTGCTGTTCGGTGCACTGTATTTGAAACCCAACCCCCCCATTTGTCACCTGAATAAGTGGAGATGTAAAGAAACCACACAAGACCTCCAGTTCTTTTGCCAATACCGCTCCACTCATTCAAGAAACAGCCCTTACATTGGGCAATAGGTCCACTCAACCTTATGACCCCCCTGCTAGCACTACTAGTGGGGAGGCCGGATGAAATGGAACTCTTAAGGGAAATGGTCTTTTGTATGGACCACATAAGTAAAAGGCCACCAAATTGGATACATTCCCACGTATGAAAAATAAAAAATAAATAAGCCTGAAATTACCAACCCATAGGCTTAATGACGCCATGGTTACCTGGTCATCATTCAGATAGTTGGGTAAACCTCCAATGAAAAGCTTGTGTGCAGAGTCAGGGACAACAGTGGAAACCACTCCTGTTAAAGAAATGAATGAAATTTGGGGAGAAAAAAAAAAAAAAAAAGAAAAGGAAAAAAGGAAAACAACAAAAAGAAACTTAATGTGGTACATGAGCGATTTTCCATAAAAGGACATTATCCTTTTATTCCCAGAAGTCTTGGTTGTACTGCATGCTCTGTAATAAAAATGTGTGCACCGCGCTCTGGTAGATGACAAAATTGCACTTACCTGGAACATACACTGAAGGGTTTTCCGACATGCCAGGTAATGGCTGATAATCATGTGGGCGGCGAATCTTAAGTGACTGGCCTTGAAAAATTATGCCATCAAAGGCCATTGCTTGTGTTGTTTCATCAACAGAACGGAACTGCAAAGAAAAATTTTAGCTTTAACATTTAAAAGAAGTATGAGTTCCATTACAAGACGAGCTTTAGTATATGGTGTCTAGTCAACCTTAAAAGGTAAAAGTATTACATGGCAATTAAATTAACCTGTAACAGTTAACCAGTCACAAGCTTACAGTATTCTTTCACATCAATATGTGTAACAAAATATAACCACAAATAAAGTAACCAAAAGCTGTCCTCTCATGCACTTCTACATTTGCAGCAGATAGAGAAGCTGCCTGTATGCAGAGTATACCACTGATTTTGTAACAAAATCACATTCTACTCAGCTTGTAATTGAATTAAATCATAAAGCTTCCAGTACAACAGCAATGCAGTGGGGGGGGGGGGGAGAGAGAGAGAAGAGAGACTCACCTCTAGAAAAGCAAAGTTCTTGTCTTGATTGATCTGCACTGCCAGAACTGGATTACCAGGAGCTTGTGTTAATCCACCAAGACGCATCTGAGCGTTAAAGAAATCCATCATTGCTTCCTAAAATGGGAAAGAAGGCAAAAGAATAATAAAAATATAAATAATATCAGGTCAATAAACAGCCAACAACAATGTGCATTTTTTTAAGATCCAGAATGTCCTACTTGCCTTGCATGATGGTAGCAAACTTATTTTGCTACGAAGGGATTTCAGCCCCACAATTTTTCACTTTGAAAAGAAATGGAAACAACTCTTTGATCTTGTTTCTCATATTTTAGTCAAGTTTGTTAAAAAGTTGTTTTTTGTTTAACAAATTGCCATTTCTGCAAATATCATGCTACAAAATTACATACATTGCCCCATATGTAAGAGTATTCTCTCCATATAAAACATTAGGCAATGCACTGTGGAAGCTCTGTCTTCAAACCAAGAACCTGGGATACCAAACTGCCCTATAGTAAATTGAAAACTCACGTAGTCCTGTCAAAATGAACTGGAATTTTCACATAGGACATTAAAAGACCCGTGTGATTGATGTTTTTTATTTTTGAAGCAGTCATCCAGAAAATAAAACCACAAAATTTAACATTAATGCAGTAAGCACACTTAACTGTACTAGATAATGGCCAGCCAACGCTACATTGCCTACTGCAAGCATGTTTAGAACACCACTTCTCTGGAAGTATAACAATTTACATCTAAAATCAAGTCCTTAAAAGATTTTTTTGGGGGACATTTGAAAACACAAAAGCGTTCCAATGTTATAGAACTTAAATACCAAGTGAATTTTTGTATGCACCTTTATTGTAAAGTTTCTTTTTCACAGTACATAGTCACTTTTGTTGAAACCAACAGCAAGTGCTTTAATAGAACATCGAACGTATCTAAATGGCATTGGATAAAAGATTTTAAGTTTGTTGTTGACTTTAACAGCATTCCCCAACAAACTAGCGTGATTCACAGGGAATGAAAAGTTAGAAAAACAAAATTTGCCACCAGCGAGGGTGGCTAAAGCAACAAATCCCTAAAGGGTGCTGCAATCTGCTTCTATAAAGCAGCATGGATGCCTTGGGGGGGGGGGGGGGTGGATAAATAAAAAACAGATACCTCAGTAATGCCAAATGGTATGTTCCCAACATAAAGGCGACGAGCTTGTCTAGTCATCTGACTACCCACAACAGGCACTGGAGTGGGTGTAACAGCCAATCCATCTGGAGTCATTGTTGGTAGCAGAGCTGTAGCGGGAATCTGACCAGCAGCTGTGGAAATAAGAATTATTGCTATACAAACGGAACGAGCAGATAACTATAAATATATTCCACAGAAGACCAGATGCTCCAAAGGTTCTGGCAAAGAGAAAAAAAAAAAAAAAAGTATAAATAAAATCGTCATACACATAGGCCTGCCATAATGGGTAATTCCTTACCTTGCATGGCTTTATACTGTATTGGTGTGATATGCTCAAACCCTGGTGGAGGGACATCCCAGTATTTACGGACCTTCTTTTTCTTTTCATGTCTTGGCGAACGGCTATATTTGCAGCAAATAGAAAATAGTTATATATGCATATTTTTTAATTTTCAAATGGAATACAACACTATAAACACATAAAGGGACTCTTCAGAGTCCCAATTTATTGGTCATGGGATGTGGAGCCACCCCACCCTCAACCAACCGTAACAGCCTTCCAAAGCAAGGGGATTTCCCTCCCATTGTCAAACCTCTCAATTTAACTCAGGGTTCCAATGGCAAACGATTACCCTGCTCCATCTCCCTGATGACGGAGTGTCTACATGACTACTAGTATGTGTACTACAGCGAGAATTCCATGAGAGTTCAGGGCAGAGAAGCATTGAATTGCAGCAAGCATCCGCCTACAAAGCCTCCCTGTCGATGCACTAGGATGCAGCGCTGGGGGGGCATCAAGTGGAAGGAACGTCAACTCTCAGACATTCCTTCCACTCTGAGTGCGCTCGTGTGCACCCAGCCTAAAAAAGGTTACCAACTAGGACCTTACGATTAGGATGCGCTAGCTCAAAAGCATGCTTTTTCAGCAGATTGCTTTGAGTTTTAGGAAAAAAAAATATCTAAGATGTTTCAGGTCAGGTGCAAACTTAACCAAAGCAGATGTAAACTAACCAGCTCCATAGACAATGGTTCTGGTTCGCTTACAACAGATCTTGGTATCTCCTTACTGACCACGTGATGTTCTACGAAGGCCTACAGAAGCTGCAGAACGTGCGGTTCTCACTTTTGCCGACTGCCTGACAAGTCAAAAGCACCGAGTACGAGACACTCAAAGTTGCACCACATAAAAAAATTTAGGTACAGTATTCCTGCATTCAGCACAAGTTTCTGAAGGGTTCTCTCCCCTCCCCATTTACACTATGGGTGTACAAGTTATAGCTCTTAAAAAGATAAACCCCCAGAAAATGATTAAAGATCAGCAGCAGTATATGTCCTTCACAGAATAATATTTATTTGCAAAGTATTTTACCAGGAAAGATACATTGAGATTTCTCTCGTTTTCAAAATACCTTCGTCGTCGCCGATCCCTGGATCCACTACGCTGCTCTCTAGCTCGTCTATCTCTGCTACGGCTTCTCCGTTTTCGTTCACGACTTTTGGAACGACTATGACTACGTTTTCTATGACGATTCTCCTTGTCTCGTTCTGGAGGAGGAAAATTAAAAAAGCCGATTAAAACACACAGATCACTCTCCCCATTTTTAAAATCGAGCGGAGCCAAGGAATTTGAATGAAGAATCCAAATAAATTTCGTCAGTTTTGGTACCAGACATCATCTGTTCAACATATATTTCAAATCCTGGGGATTTACACAAAGTCTACAGCACGGGGTCTTAATCCTTTCGCTGCTGAGGCGTTTCACACCACTGTGCGGAGCTCATTTTTACCAGTTTTGCTCATCTAAACGTGTTTTGAAGGCTTATTTTAGTGTATGACCCAGACATATTATAGATCGTTCTTTCCGTCAGACTCAGCAGATTCATAATATGTCATTATTATATGTATACGTCTGTATATTATAACAAAAAATGCAATAAAATTTTAATTCAATGATTTACAACGTGTAAAGTGGTTTTTTTTGTCACATTTTAACATGCGAGCAATAGCGGTTATATTTTGTATGGGGTGCGCTTGTTAAAAAAAATAGAAATGGGGATTCGTTACTTTTTTTGGGGAAAATTACACGATTTTTAATAAATGCACCACATACAAAAATCGTTTGTTCACATAATTGAAATGGGAACAATATTGCTGCATTAACAAACCAAAAAATAATAATTTTTTATTTTTATAAAAAACTTTTCTCATGGGTCATGTTTGGTATCGTTGGAAAGGCCATGCTCTGGCCGATCCAACAGTACCAAACATTAACTCCTAGCTGCCATGGATCGGGAGATGGGGGTTCCAATGAACCCCCTATCTCCACCATTGGTGGCAGTTAGGGGTTAACTCCAGAACTGGCGTCATCATGCTATACGATGACACCAGTCCTCAGGGGCATTCCTGGAAGCTTGGCCAGCTCCGGGAGAGGATCACGATTTGGTGCCTTTCGGCACCAAATTGTGATCCGGCACCCAAGGGGTTAAAGGCATGCATGGTTTGGAAGGGCAGGCTGTGCCCTTCCAAACCGTGCCTGCCTTAACCCTGTGACAGCCGGCGATCGGGAGAGAGGTCCGAAGGACCCCCCTCCCTTTTAGGCGCCTACTCCGCACAAGCGGGGGGGCGCCTGAATTAGATGTCATCGTGGTGGCGCGATCACATCTAAAAAGGTGCCGGCGGCGGTCCCGGGTGCTGGGCTGACAGCCCGCACCGGGGGGCACAGCAATCGGCCAGAATCCGGCTGCAAAGGGAGGACGCACTGAGCGCATCTTCCGCAGGCAACGCTACCTGCGGTGGACGCGCTGAGGGTTAAACTCAAAGGATGCCCCAGCCCCCCACTTGCAAAATTCCAAACTTTATATTCCGAGCTTGCTCCATCATGAATATCCCCTTCTGGAGTCACAGTACTCCATTGAGTGTTGCGATGCCGGGTCAGTTGACCTGCAGGATCTCGCATGCACGAAATCCTGCAGGTCCAGAGTGATTTGCAGGAGAATTTGGACTTTTCCCCCAGTCTCACTCTGCTCCTGGCAGCCAGAAGTTGCAGATCAGGTCGACGTTCTCACAGTGGGATGAGGCATTTGATTTTTGGGGGCTTTTCAGCTGCCGCCACCACAGAAGCAGAATCCGTCAACTACAGCTTAGAGCAGTAGCCAACTTTTCAATTGGTGCAGCAGTTTGTAATTAACGTTAGGACTATTTGATCCCAACACTAATTACTGGTCGCTTACTCTGTGCCCCCCCCCCCATGTGAAGTATAGGGAGCGCAAAAGTACAGTACGCTTATGCTAGAAAAAGCCAATACCGATGCGCCAACTGGGTTTTAACCAGTTAGCGATCTGGAGGTAATATGGGTGTAACGGAGGGCTTGACAAATTTGCTTTCAATCTAGGAGCCAGCTTTTGACTAACAAACTTTACTTTCAACAACTAAAAAAGACACTTTTTTTAGACAGACACACACGCACAAGATGTTTTTAGATGCCAGGCAAAGACTTTTAGATTGGTGTAATATAAACTGGAAGCTTGGGCACAAAATTCTAGGAGCCAGTGGCTACCAGGCCCATGGATTTGTCAAGCCCTGGTGTAACAATATTAGCTCTTTTAACCCAGCGCCAATGCTCACTTACGTGAGCGCTAGCGATGTGATAAGGGCCCTTAGAAGGCTGCCACAACATGACCGCCACGTTAAAAGTTTGGGTTGAGTTACCACCGCAAGATTTAGCATCTCAAACAGCTACATCTACAGCCACATTGAGAACCATGCTCTGGAGCAGTGTTTCTCAACTCCAGTCCTCCGGACCCACTAACAGGCCAGATATTACAGGTCACCTTGGGGAAATGCAGACTGAATCCTGCAATCACTGAGCAGCAAATCATATCACCTGTGCTTCGCATATCTGGCAAACATGGCCTGTTAGTGGGTCCTGAGAGCAGCAGTGGTTCCAAACCCTGTCCTTAGGCACCCATAAATAGGCCAGGTTTTCCAGATATCTGAAGCACAGGCGATTACAGTATTCAGTCTGCACTGCCAAGGATATCCTTAAAATCTGGCCTGTTAGTGGGCCCGGGGACAGATATGGGAAACACTGATCCAAGAGCATAATTACTTAAGTGACTAAATGCTACAAATTAGCAAACTGCAGTGTCATTCGAATGGAGTAGATTATGTAATTTGCGGTTTAAGAGACAGTAATCTAGCCACCATGAATAGGTTTACTTTAGCCTAACCATTTGTTCCAGCAGGCTGTGAACTCAAATCACAAAGCAGAGGACTTCCCTTTGCCTCAAATTGCCGCTTTTTTTTTGAGAAAGTATTTTACCAGGAAGGATACATTGAGATTTCTCTCGTTTAAGCATGTCCTTGATCAGGCTCCTAGTGTTTTGATCCAAACTGCACACCATTTGCTGATTCCATATGCATACCTGCAATTATGCCAACAATTTAGGCAATCTAACCATGAAATAATTACCAGTTACTTCTAGTGGCATATGTTGACAGTTCATGAACTACTTTGGAACAAAATACTGCTCAAGAGCCGCATGCATTTGCTAAAATGTTAAGAAATGACCCAACCGTACAATAGTAAATAAACTGACAAGGTAAATACAATGAAACAGCAAATTCTACCTTTACTGGATAATATACATTATACACACATTTATCCACAATTCTGAAAGCCAGAAGACTCTGAAAACTGGAATTTTTGGAGCTTTTCCAGATTTTAGTAAATTTTAGATAAAGGGCACTTCGCAGACATGCAGTCGCTGCAGCAGGAAGGAGATTGCGGCTCTCCCACCGCAATCTAAGATTCCCCACTGACATCTGGCAGCATGGAGTCTTGCTGACTCTGGCTCCAGGCAACAAGTCCATGAAGAACTGTTGCAGAGCTTGTCTAGAGAGTTTACATGCTAGAAGCTGCAGTAGGACAGATCACTGCTCTCCCATCGAGATCTCCTTCCCCTCTGACATGGGGTTTGTGAGGGTCCTGAGAATGAACAACAGCACTAGTGGCCTGTTCTGCAGTGGGGCCCGCTCAGGTCTGGCAAGGTTTCAGCTTGATTATGCCATTACTGGGACAACTGCTCCATATTCAAATCAGACTGCAATCACCCAAAAAGGGTTGCCAGTACTGTGCAGGAATGACTTCCATGGCATTCAGTACTGGCCACCCTTTCTGGGTGATTGCAGTCTGATTTGCATATGGAGCAGTTGTCCCTGTAATGGCACAATCAAGCTAAAGCATTGCGAGATCTGAGCAGGCCCCAACATAGAACAGGCCACTAGTGTCGTTTGTTCTTGAGACCCTCACAAACCCCCTTTTTGCTCATCCCCAGTTCGAGACCTAATTCACAGGATCATGGTGACTCCGAGCAGCATGCAAGTGAAGGCTGCAGAGCACTCCCAGCGTGTGATCATGCTGGGAGCGGTGTCAGGAAGGTGATTTCTGCTGCATCATCTGATTCTCATATCCAGAAGAATCCAAAATCAGGAATGCTCGGGGCCCCAAGAATTTCAGAAAAGGGGGTGCCTGACCTGCAGCACAACCAATTTGTTTTCATTTAAGCATACATGATTTCAGAAATATTTGCTACAAAGCCAAGTCAAACTCATCATGATGCTAACCCCTGTCCCTAAGACGCTAGCAGGGCATGTTATCCAGCCTTGCAGCGTTAAGGCCCATCCTCTGCGGGGACAGCATAGAACCTCACGTCGGGAAAGGGTTAATGCAGATAAAGACAATCCATAAAGAGAACCCCAAGGCAATTGAAAACGTTAACTAAAAGAAACCTCATTTAACACGTTACAAGTCGGCGCTGCCTCATCTTTGGGCATGCCCCAGAAAAGAAAAAAGTCAGCCTTTAAAAAGGTTATAAAAAGAATAAAACCAAGAGAACTGTTAATGCAGAAGAATTACATTATTTTACACCACATTTCATTTTTGCTAGGATGAAAAGTTCCAAAACCTGAATGGTGTTACAAGGGTAAAATGCATATGGAAATTACAGAAAAACATTGCATCTGTACAGAGAGTTTCAACAATTACAGTTACAACCACCTGAATCTTGTCCTTTAGTAAAGGTATTTTACCAGGAAGGATACATTGAGATTTCTCTCGTTTAAGTATGTCAGTTATACTTAGGGATGCACCGATACCAGTACCGGTACCGATACTACCGTTTTGACGAGTACTCGTACTTGTCAAAAATCGCCTGCTACTTCCGCTCCAGCGGGACTTCAATCGCGGCATCCGTGGCTTCAAACTCGGCCTCTGGCGCTCACACTGTGCGTGTTCGTCGCACGAGTCTGACAGATCACGTGGGACTGGCTGCTAGTCAAAGGAGTGGCACGTCTCACTAGAAGCAGGTGCATATGTTCTGGCTGTCTCTTCCCCCCCCCCCCCCCCCAAACGAATAAAATAATTTATTTTGCCCAGCAACTTGTTAGTTAGTTTGCAGGAGGAAGGGACAGACATACTATAAACTTTGAAGGCCTGATGCAGCAGTTCGGACTCAGAAGCCTGTCCCGACACTCCGATAATTTATTTTGCCCAGCAACTTATTTATCGGGACAGGCCTCCGAACTGCTGCATCAGGCCTCCAAAGTTTATAGTATGTCTGTCCCTTCCCCCCACAAACGAAAGAAACAAGTTGCTGGGCAAAATAAATTATCGGAGTGCCGGGACAGGCCTCTAAACTGCTGCATCAGGCCTGCAAAGTTTATTGTTTATCTGCCCCTTCCCCAAACGAAAGGAAATAAATTGATGGGGGGAAAAACGGAGTGCTGGGACAGCAGGACTCGGTCTGTCCCCTCTCCCCCCTAAACAAAAGAAAATAAATTGATAAGGGGAAAAAAACGGAGTGCTAGGGCAGTTATTATAAACAGTGATTATAGCAAATTAATATTCATTCATCTTTGACCATGCTGTGAATACAGCATGAATAAACAAAATGAAATTTGTTCCCCTTTGCTGAATAGTGAATAGAAGAGATAATAATATAATAATTATTATTAACTATTCAGCAATGGAAAAATAATTCATTCTTTCGTATTGCTTTAGAAAAAATGTGTCCTGTCCCTTTAAGGAAAAGTATCGGTACTCGTACTTAAAAAAGTGGTATCGGTGCATCCCTAGTTATACTTATAGGTTAAAGGGAAACACGTAGCCAGGAAAAGTAAATTTAAAAAGGGTCACGTTGTGCCGAGTGCCTTCCGTCCTCTAACTTTCCCTTTGCATTGTGACAGCCTTCCAAATAGAAGTGTTTTTCCTTTCCTCAGAAGGCTGTTAACCAGCCCCCCTCTGGACAGACGCACGATGTTGATCAGATCCAAATAGAGAAGCAACGAGAGGCACCCAGTTGGCTTGTCACACGGATGGGTGGCTGCCACTACCTGAAGCAGAAGCAGTCAATCCAGGAAAAGGCATATGAAAACCCCACCTCTGGACGCTTCTGCTCTTTACTTCTACCTTTCTCCTTAAATGGAACTCCTGCCCCTCTACCACCGACCCCTACACTATCTGCATCTCTCCCTCCCTCCTCTCGTCCCACATGGCCTCACATGAGCTCCTTTGTTTCCTCTGAACATGGTCTCCCTCTAACTCTCGTGCTGCCAATCACTCCCACAAATCCCATTCCCACCTTCCTGCTGTTACTCTATTCAGGTGACATATCCCCTAACCCTGGCCCCACAACACATCCAATACTTCCATCTCATCCTATCTCCATCGCACATAAATCACCTCCCTGCAAGCCCAGCAACCTCATTCCCATAATCCCTCAGCGCCTGTCCTCTTTCTCCTGCGCCCTCTGGAACGCTTGCTCTGTGTGCAACAAACTAACAGCAATCCATGACCTCTTCCTTTCAAACTCCTTCAACCTCCTAGCTTTAACTGAAACCTGGCTAACTCCCTCTGACACGGCCTCCGTTGCTGCTCTCACATGGAGGTCTACACTTGAGCCATACCCCCAGACCGGGTGAGAGAAATGGTGGCGGGGTCGGAATCCTGCTCTCTCCCACCTGCACCTACCAGCATCTCCCTCCACCCCCATCCCTCTCCTTCTCCTTCGAGACACACTGCATCCGCCTGTTCTCTCCTCTGGCTCTCAGGGTGGCAGTCATCTACCGCCCACCGGGACCAACCTCCCAGTTCTTTGACCACTTTGCTACCTGGCTTTCTCACTTCCTGTCTTCTAATCTTCCATGCCTAATTCTCGGCGACTTCAACATTCCCATTGACGATCCTTCCGCCCCTGCTGCCTCCAAACTTTTCACTCACATCCTCCCTTGGACTCACACAATCCTCCCTACCCACCGCGATGGTCACGCTATTGACCTTGTCTTTTCCAACCTCTGCTCCATTTCTGAGTTCAACTGTCGCCCTTTCCCCATCTCTGACCACCACCTTCTCTCTTTCAACCTATCTGGACTTCCTAAACACCCTACACACACACGCAGAAATCTACATGCTGTGGACCCCCATCAATTCTCCAACCTACTTCACCACCTCCCTCATACCTCATCCTTCACCTGCCCTGATGCTGCCACTAATCACTACAACACTACTCTTATCTCTGCTCTAGACACTCTTGCTCCTCTTCGACTCTGTAAGGCCCCACGCCGCCAGCTTCAGCCCTGGCACACCCTCCAGACACGCTACCTGCAAAGATGCTCCCGCACTGCAGAGCGTGCCTGGAGGAAATCCCGCTCTGAAGCTGATTTTGTTCACTTCAAGTTTATTCTCCGGTCATACACCTCTGCCCTCCACTTGGCCAAACAATCCTTCTCATCTCTTATATCTACGCTGTCCTCCAACCCTAAACGGCTCTGGTCCACCTTCAACACCCTCCTCTACCCACCTGCACCTCCCCCCACAGCTGCCTTCAGCGCTCAAGACCTGGCAGACTACTTCCTCAGTAAAACTCTAAATATCAGAAGCAACATCCCAACACAAGATAGTTATCTGCCACCTCCACTCCCACAGGTCCCCTCTGCCACCCTCTGCCGCTTCCTCCCAGCCACTGAGGAGGAAGTCAATTCCTTATTGTCCTCCTCACATCTCACCACATGCCCGCTCGACCCCATTCCCTCACATCTAATTCCTCCCCTCTCCTCCTCCCTCACCCCTGCTCTCACACACATCTTCAACCTATCTCTCTCCACTGGCTCCTTTCCATCTGCCTTCAAACACGCGCTAGTTACCCCTTTACTAAAGAAACCATCCCTAGATCCCAACTCTCCATCCAACTACCGCCCTGTATCCCTGCTTCCCTTCACATTAAAGCTCTTAGAAAAACTAGTCTTCAACCGCCTCTCCCTCTCCCTCTTCCTGTCCTCCAATTCCCTACTTGACCCCCTGCAATCTGGCTTCCGTCCCCTACACCTCAACTGAAACTGCCACCAAAGTCAACGACCTCCTAACTGCTAAAAAACACGGCCACTATTCTATTCTCATCCTGCTTGACCTCTCGGCTGCTTTTGACACTTGACCACCCCCTCCTTCTACAGACCCTCAACTCTCTGGGTCTCGGTGACACTGCACTCGCTTGGGTCGAATCCTATTTATCTAACAGGTCCTTCTGTGTGTCCTTTGCTGGAAACTCCTCCTCCTCATTGCCTCTATCTGTTGGTGTACCTCAAGGCTCTGTCCTTGGTCCTCTGCTCTTTTCCATCTACACCTCCTCCCTGGGCAAAATCATCAACAGCTTTGGCTTCAATTACCACCTCTACGCTGATGACACTCAGATCTACCTCTCTACCCCTGATCTCTCTCCCCCTGTCCTTTCAAAAGTCAGTGACTGTTTATCTGGCATCTCCTCCTGGATGGCCTCCCACCACCTAAAGATCAACATGTCGAAGACTGAACTCCTACTTATTCCTCCCTCCAATGCCTCCCCACCTCCTGACTTCTCTATCACGGTGGAGGGTATCACCATTTCCCCATCAAACCAAGTTCGCTGTCTTGGAGTTACACTTGACTCTGCTCTTTCCTTCATCCCCCACATCAAGTCTCTTTCCTCCTCCTGCCGATACCAACTGCGTAATATTTCCAGAATTCGGCCATTTCTTACCGCTGTCGCCACAAAACAACTCATACACGCCCTGGTAATCTCCCGACTCGACTATTGCAATAATCTCTTATCTGGCCTCCCTCTGTCCCGCCTCTCCCCCCTACAATCCATCCTGAACGCCTCCGCCAGACTAATTCACCTCACCTGCCGCTCTGTCTCTGCCGCTCCCCTCTGCGAGTCCCTTCACTGGCTCCCCATCCACTGCAGAATTAAGTTCAAAATCCTTACCTACAAAACCCTCACTAACTCAGCTCCCCACTACCTGTCCTCACTAATCACCAAATACACCCCAGCCCGCTCCCTAAGGTCAAACAGTGACCTGCGCCTAGCTTCTCACCGCATCACCTCTTCCCATGATAGACTGCAGGATTTCTCACGCGCAGCCCCCACTCTCTGGAACGCTCTCCCTCGTACTGTCAGACTTTCCCCTAACTTCTCTTCCTTCAAACGCTCCCTTAAAATGTTCCTATTTAGGGAAGCCTACCACCCAACTCACTGACGCAATCATCAATCACTCTCACCTTACAGTCCTCTCCTCCTGTTTCCAACCCCAACCCTCCCAGATTGTGAGTTCCTACGGGAATAGGGCCCTCATCTCCTCCTGTACCGTTTGTCAAATGTTGTTCAATGTATTGTAACCCTGTCATTCTGTGCTTATTGTACAGCGCTGCGGAATATGCTGGCGCTTTATAAATAAAGAATAATAATAAAATTACAATATTGCACACGCACATTCTAATAGTATTTTGAATTTAAATGGTCTGTAAAAACAACTTGACAACTTTCTCGGCATAGAGGCTACAATCCACCACCACCACCTCCCTTAAGGCCCCGTTCACACCTGGGTGTTTTACAGCACGTTCCTATACGCTGTAAAACACCCAAGCACGGGTATCCCATGATTTCCTATGGGGCCCCGTTCCCCCTTGGTGTTTTACAGCGCTCAGAAACGCGTAGGGCCCAGAGAAGTACAGGAGCTTCTTTGGGGTGTATTGCAGCGCGTTCCCACTGCAGTCTATGGCCGTGAAGGCGCTGCAATGCAAGTTCGCGTGTTTATGCTTGCGCGATACACGTGTCAAAAACACACGTATTGCATGCATCAAAAAATGCACAGGTGTGAACCCAGTCTAAGTGTCGGACACCACAGAACAAATAGGACTCCATGCAGCCCTGTTCAAACTTGTGTATTGCAGACAGACTAAGGCTTTGTGGCAGAATTGCCAGCTTGCTTGAAAATAGTGACAATGCAAATTTGCATAATTATATGCCTGGGACATCACAAAAAAAAAAAAAAAGTACAATCTACTGCAGACTGCAACCACTATGCATTCAGACCTCCATGTGATGTCACTTCCACAATTACGCAAATCAGCATAATCACTATAATACCAGCAGCAGCAAAACACCATGGTATTAACCTTAAGGACAGGAGCAATTTTCAACTTCAGCACTCTTTGGGAAGTGAAGCTTATGGAGCTCATTTTGACAGTTTTTGCTCATGTTTAAATGCTGTTTTAACCCCTTTGCTGCGGATGACGTGTGGGGAACGTCCTCATTGACTCCCGCTATATGCGGAGGACGTTCCCATACGTCATCTGCAAGCAGGAGCCCCGGCGGAGATACTCCCCTCTGTCTGGGGTCCCACAGCGTTCTGACTTCAGCGTCCTCAGACGCTTAAGTTAGGCCCCCTCCGACAACATCACGCCATGATGTCCTATCCAGGCGACCCCCCAGCAATGCCGGGAGATCACCTGAAAGGGGGGGGATCATTTTGGATCCTGCTCCCTCCCGATCGGGAGGGTTTATAGGAAAAAAAGGCACCTCTTTGAAGGGCAGTGTCTGCCCTTTAAAGTGGTGCCTTTTTTTAACCCCTTACATGCCAGATCGCGATGCAGCGCCGTATCGCGATTTAGCTCCATGGGGGCCACCATCTTGGATGGCAGCTCCACCTCCAGGTTCCCCCTCACCTGACATATCACGTATAGCACGAAGATGTTAGATAGCCGGGGCTACTGCTTTCAACATTGAAATTTAACCCTGAGCCACACTGGAATATCGCCAGGGAGGTTTAAAGGAACACTCTACATTACATTTATAAAGTGGCTAGGGACTGTGTGCCCCCCTCCTGTTTATGCTAAAACACAGGGTGAAGAGGTGGAGTTTTCTCCACCCCACCCATCGTCACCAGCAGACGAGAAATCAAAATTTCCTGGCTGGCGGTTACCAATGTCGCTGGCACGCAGGGAGCATGCCAACGTCAATATTTGAGACCAAGTCACGATAACGGTCTCAGAGAGGCTGTGATGGATGTGCATGCACACAGCTCCAACCCATCATTCACGCAGGCGTTACGGGACTTGCCTATTTAAAGTTCGATTTAGATATCTGGCAAACTTTGTCTTTTAGCAGGTCCCAAGGACAGGGTTAGGAGACACTGCTCTAGGGTTAAAAACAGGAGTAAGGAAACAGTTAAACATTAACCCTTCCTGACCACCTCAAAAAATTAATCTTAAGCTACAGTCACACAAGCCCACTGAGTGCATCCGTGTGACCGTACTTCCCTGCATCCATAGCAGCTTTTGACAGGATGGACGGGGACGGCTACAAGGGGTAGCAAGTGCACGAATTGCACGCGATACCACTGGACATGATTTCAACCTCGTCAAAAAGCCAGGACAGACGCCGACTGGGCTACAAAGCATGATCTTCCATAGAAGGTACTCAGCGAGGCGGCCACACGGGCATCAGAATGGAAGAAATGTCCACTTTCATGGATGTTCCTTCCACTCTGAAAACGCTTGTGTGCCTGCAGCCTTAAATCCAGTGCCACAATACCTCAGTGCTGCTCTGGATACGTTATGCTACCACGTTCTTGTCAGCTGCAGCAGACACATCAGTTGTGGAAGGTGTGCAATCCAATGTGAGTGAATTGACAGCCATTGGAGGAATCCAGGTCACAAGTCTGTTTCCGCTTCTCTCCATGAAGCTCAGTTCTGCGCCTCTGTGGAATCGAGAGGGGTGCAATGTGACACCTCAAATTACATTAAAAGTTGTCACCTAAAGTGACCTTTTAAAGGTTAAACGACCAATGCAAATAGGTTGTCGCAAACCCATTGTCCTACTCCCACTACCTGCATGGTCCTGAGGGCTCAATTCAGCCTTCTGGATGTAGGGAATTTGCCCTGATCAGATCTAAGCTACCATTTGGACAAAGTCAGAAACAGTCCATTCCTGGCTAATGGCACTCAATGCTCTTGCATGGAAAGATACTTGTATTGATATGACATGATTGAGTGGTACCGGATTGAAGGACAGCATCCTATTCCGATAAAACAGGAGAGAAGTACTGGGGAGAGCCAGGAGCAGGTAAGCACTCCTTTCCTATTTTGACCCCAAACTATCCTTCTAAGGCAGTCGGCACACGAGCATACTGTACTGCGTCCATTACAGACGCACTTTTTCACGGGAGATATTGGGAGTACTGCATAAAGTGCGTCCATAAGGTCTGATGTCTCCACACCCTAGGAAAACACATTATCAGTGCGATGACAGTTTGTAAATTAACCCCTAGCTGCTAGAGTTTGGTATAGTCAAAGGCCAGGGCAAGGCCTTTCCAATGATACCAAACATGACCAGGTTAAAAAGGGACACTCTAGGCAACATGACCACCTAAGCTATTTTAGGTGGTCATGATGCCCAGAGTATGCTGCCCTCTGTCCCCCCTCCCTCCGCTCAGCGGTTCAGCTGTAAATAGCTGAGAGAGGCGGAGAACTTTACTCCACCCTCCCAGCTGTCAGTCAGCAGAGCAGGAATCATATTTCCCGCTTCTGCCGACTTTTGCCGAGTAGGAGACTTCATCGCGCTTTCAGTGCGATGACGTCTCCAACTCACCGCAGAAGCTGGCAGCTCCCTCTGAGGGTTAGTGTTGCGCGCAACACTAATCCTCGGAGCCGGGAGGAAGCCTGCCGATTTGCTGGTTTACGTGAGAGGCGCGCATGCGCGCTTCTCACGTAAACCAGAAGGCAAGAAGAAACAAGGACGGGAGCGGAAGAGGAGTATAAAAAAAAAAAAAAAAAAAACAGCGCTGGAAACAAGAGGATTTTAGGGTTATTACAGTTAAAAACAAAAAATAACTATTAAGGAAATAGGGATAGGTTAGGATTACAAAAAGGGGGGGGGGTGATTTTTTGTTAAGAGTGTCCCTTTAAGCTGCTGGAGCTTTATAAATGCTTGTTATTGTTAAGTGTAAAAAAAAAATTTAAAGTAATAAAAATGTATTTTTCTTTTTAATTATTGAATGAATGCAGCACTATTCTTTCCAATTATGTGAGCAAGGATTCAGCGAAAAATATTTTTTCAGCTTTAACCCCTTAAGGGCCGCTGACGTACCCTGTACGTCCTGTTCGGGTCTCCCTTAGACGGGCGGATGTACAGGGTACGTCAGCGGCGCCTAATCCTCCCTCCCGATACTCACCTCCCTCGCTGGATCCCACGGTGATCTGGCAGAGAGGAGGCCTGCCCATGTAATTTACATGGGCAGGCGAGGCTGATGACGTCGCCACGCTGCGTGGTGACGTCATCAGCAGGCGTCCCCATGCAATTCAATGGAGGGGGCTCCTTCAGAGCCCTCTATCTCCAACCATTGAAGCTAGGGAGATGCCGTTTGCACTGCTGGAGAGTCTCCCCTTTTCAGCCGTGTATGGCATTAACCCGTTCGCTGCCGAATCACTTTTCAGCGCTAACTGGCGCCAAAACGCGATTCGAACCTGGAGGGGGGCTGACATCTTTGATGTCAGCCAAGCCTCCAGGTCCCCCCCCACCCACTGACAACCTCACCATATGTGTGAGGATGTCAGTGGGCCAGTTATCTCTACATGGCAGCTAGAGGGTTAAGGGGATCCCAAGGATCCATTTATCTCTCGATCCATGGCAGCTAGATGGTCATATTTGACATCATTTGAAAGGCCTGATTGTGGCCTTTCCAATGATACCAAACATGACCAGGTTTGGTTTTTAAAAAATAAAAAAATAAACTTTATTTAATTTAAGTTTATTTTGTATGGGGGGGGTTAATTAAATAGGACCTAGGCTTTCATCTAAAAATAATTAGCACAAAATGGTCAGAATGAGCGCAGCGCACATAGGTGAACTGTCTCAGCAGTGAAGGGGTTAAAAAGCAAACGCATGTAAATATTGGGTATTTCTAGTCTCGGGACAAAATTATGAGCCTATTTAGCCGGGGTCTTTTTGGGTGGTTGTAGATTTTGGGGATTAAATTACGAAAGTGTGTTTTTACCATTTTTTCATCATATTTCATATTTTTTATAGTAAAAAATTGGATATGAAAGTCCATTTAATGGCGGGGAAAAGTGTGTATAATATGTGTGGGTTGAATAAACGAGTAAGAGGAAAATTTGACCTAAACACTAACAGCGCAGAAACGCAAAAACAGCATCGGTCACTAAAAGACGGATTTGTGTAAAACCGCCCGGTCACTATGGGGTTAAAACTAAAATCATGCATTTTTCCCTCAGAATAAACACGAATGGTTTCCCATTTTTAAAACAAGCGAACCCCCATAGAATATACAACCGTAAAGGCTTGGATGATAAAATGTGAAGAAATCATTTTACATGCTGTAGATTATGGAAATTCACTTAAAAAAAAATTGTTCTAGCATCCTGGCAGGACATGACGTATACACATGCTGCTATAATATGAATCTGCCATTAAAAAGGAAATGTAATGTCTGGTGCGTACAATAAAATATATGACTTCAAACTGCGTTTAAACACAAGCACAAAAAGCTAAAAAGTTAGCTCAGCAGCGAAGGGAGTAAGGCTGGGTTCACACCACGGCGTAGCACAATGCGCGCGTTCGCGCATACAAAAACGCACGAACGTGCGTTCGCGGCTATGATATGGCCACAAATGTGCGGCTATATGCTGAAAAGAAGCTCCCGGACTTCTTTTTGCGCTGTCCGTTTTAAAGCGCGTTCCTGCGCACTTTAAAACGCTTTGGTGTGACATGCCTACATAAACATGAAATCCCATGATTGCCTAAGCGTTTTACAGCGCGCAGGAGCGCGCTGTAAAACGCTTAGGTGTGAACCCAGCCTAAGAGTTTCATACAATGAGAAAATACACCATCTGAAGAAGCCTGTTTGCGAAATGTGCTCTGGTAGCTATATTTGTTTCTTTATACACTAAAGGGTTTTTAAACTACTGCTGATTTGCCTATTCTGCTGAAGGTTTTGGGGATTCCTTACAATTCCCTGAGCAAGTTCCAGAGCTGTTGAGGCTCTTTTACATGTGAGTTCTATACCTCTGTATTTACTTAAGTTATTTGCATAAAAGATCGCACTGGGGGTATCCGATATATTTTACTCCACTACAGGGGTATCCTGAACACCACTTATTGGATCCTAAAAGGGGTTAGATGGGCACCTGAAGATTATTAAGAGACCCATAAAGCTATCCACCCCAGAGCCAGGTGTTTGGCTCGAGAAAATGGGAGTTGACCACACGTAACTTTATTATGCCTTTTTTTCAATAACTACATACTGCGCAATTTGTGGTTTTTGTTTTCTTATCAGTCTGATACATCTCCAAAGGGAGCAGTTTACTGAAGGTTGGAAAGTTTTTCTCCATCTTTGGATATGCGGTGAACACAGTCCTGCTTTCCAGTGGACTTTTTTTTCTGCCAGCGTTACGTTAGCTTCTAAATGAGAAAATAGACTAACAATATACGATTTTAGAATAGTAAATCTTAAATTTTGTTTTTCAAGTTTTATATAAAATTTGATGGCACACTTCGTGACAGTTTATTGGACCACAAAGGGTTAACATTTATGAAAAACACACCTGGTCTTCCTCTAGACTGTAAACTGCTGTGAGCAGGGCTCTACACTGCATTTCCATTCTATGTCCATTTATCTGTATCGTCGGGTTAGGTTATTGTAAACTGTTGGCACTATATAAATTATATCCGCCGGAGGTTTACGCTGTTTACAGTAACCAACGGGAACAAGACAAAACTGGGATATAGGAACAGAAACAAAAAGCAGTTTAGAAACATCTGGGGGCTAGAGTTTATAAGCCCTGCTCTTAAGGCCTTCAGCTCCTTATTCCTGTCTCAGCCCAGGTACAAAACTCCAAAGCTACAGCTATGCTCGGCCTCACCAAGTGAAGCCCTGCTCTGGCGGTAGAGTGCAGGCACAGACAGCGTGCAAACAGGACACAAAGGTTTCAGTGTAATGGCGCAATGAGGCCCATTACCGAGCCAAATAAAAAAAAAACACCACATTGCATTGTGTGGCCTAACAGTGCTATCGACAGCGCGTGCCGTGAGATTAACGGGGGGGGGGGGGAAATCACCGAATGCGTTACGGCCTAGTTTTATTAGAAGAGGCGCTAGGGCTGCAAAGCTTCCTCAAACAGGCCCACCCTGAGGTACAGCGGCCTCTTTCCAAAGCGTGGGCCTAGAAAGAGTATACAGGCGGCGCGTATTATGCGGCCATTGATACGAGAGAAATAAAGGACAGGCCAGTGCTAGGCCGCGGCCCTCTGTGTGTGGGGGGCGGGGCGTGGAAAGCCGCGCCACACAGCGCGCGCAGCAACTGAACAGCAGCTTTATATATACGATTTAAAAGCACATTTCACACAAGGGGGGGGGGGCAGTAAGAAAAAAAAAAAAAAAAAAAGAACCCCGTTCGGATATTCGCGAAACTCGTATTCAGATTACCAACCGGGAACCCGAGCGCCGCTTACACAAGAAAACCGAGGCGTGAAGTGGCTTTTCCACAGCTAGGCCGCAACCGTGGGGCGGCATTGACCATGCGCACTGTCCTCAAGGCTCAGTAGGCCCAAAACCAAGCAAGCACACGCATCCCGGGCCGGATCGGTCGCGGAAGCACTCCAGCCCGCCTCACCTTGTTTGTTTTCGTTTAACTGACGCTCGAACTCGTCGAAGTCAGACATGTTGCCTGGATTCCTAATGATGGCGGCTGGGGTTGATCGCTGAGCACCGCTCCACGACTCCTTCACACACACTCGTCTAGCACGGAAGAGGACGACACGCAGCCTCTTCACTCACCAATTGGTTTCTGTGTGTAGCCGGAAGAAAGGGGAGGGTCTATACGTAGACGCGATTGTTCCCGGAAGTGGCAATGGGCGTGCTGTGTGCGTCCTCCATTTCCCGCACCACAAAAGAAACGGCTTTTTGTCGTTTTTATTGTAACCCGCTTCCTCATATCCCATTATTATCACTTTAAAAAGGCGGTTTAACCAGGCATTGCACGCTGTCTGCTCTACCCATCCGACTATTACTAAGATGCAGCTTAATATGGAACATAAACCAGAAACAACCACCAGCACTGCAGTAATGTGCCAGATCAGCCATGTTTTCCTGGATACATATTACTATTGTATGCAGAAAAAAGCATAGGGAAGGAGGTCCCTGCAGCATGTGTAATCTAGATCAGCGCATCTTGGCACCTCAGTTTTGGATCCTTTGATGCTCGGCCAGCCTTAGATAAATGGCTAAGCATCATGGGATATGTAGTCCCAAAATATCTGAAGTTCGCACTCACAATGAATATATCACTGAATCTGCTTCTGGATTTAAATCTGTTTCTTAATTCACAAAGGGTCACTTGGGATTCCTTACCTGCAGCATGTGAATTCTATTGCATATTTACTGCAGGGCTGCATTCTTCGTCCTGCACCGGCAATCAGCGTGAATAAATTATTGTGTCCTGGAAAACATAGCCGATCTGGCAACCTTAAGGCTGGGGCCGCATGAGCGTTTTTTTATTATTCTTTATTTATAAAGCGCCAGCATATTCTGCAGCGCTGAGCGTTGAAAGTATGTCTGGTGTAATGGGCCTACTTTTGCACGGTTGTACTTGTGGACATCGCCCAAAAGAGCATGAATTGGGACATTGAAGATAAAAACTAACTAACGGGGAAGGGGTTATTCACTATTTCAATAGTGAATACTGATTTGCCAATGAAGTGCATCGAACAGTGAATTTCACCGTACGGTGCAATTTCTGGGAAGTTTGTTGATTCACAATACTGTCAATTGACCCATAGAGAAGTATTGGTTTGTCTATTCACAGAAAGCAGAACTGCACTGAAGTGTCATCGAAATGCCTTGATTTTTTGGTGTTTTAGTTCGACAGGTTTAAACTGAAACTGCCCTCACCAAAGTCACCAATGACGACTTGCACTCTTCCATGGCCTCCTTTTGTCCATTGGACTCCTAGGAGTGTGCCAGGAAGGTCACATTTTGGGCCTTTGCCATTCCCACTGTTTTGTTGCTTTTGTTAAGGTCCTGGAGTGCTTTTTGGTGCCTGTCCCCCCCTTTAATTATTATTATTTGTTTTCATTATTTATGTCGTCCCCCCGTCGTCCCTTCTCCTTCCCGTACTGATGACTACCGTAGCATTTCTGCTTTATTGTTCCTTGGCTGTTTCATGGATTTCTCTATACCTGAGAATTTGTGTTTTCCTTGCGCGACTGATTTGCTGTTTATTTTCTCTGATTTGTTGTACTGATGACGTGATTCTAAAATAAAAAATTTTGAATAATAATAATAAAAAAAGTCACCAACGACCTAACTGCTAAAAACCAGGGCCACTAGTCTATTCTCATCCTGCTCTCAGCTGCTTTTGACATTGTCGATCACCCCCTCCTTCTACATACTTTCAGCTCGCTTGGTCTCTGTGACGCTGCTCTCTCTTGGTTTGACTCTTATCTGTCTAACAGGTCCTTCTCTGTGTTATTTGCTGGTAACTCCTCATCGCCTTTATCTGTTGGTGTACCTTAAAGGGACACTCTAGGCAACATGACCACCTAAGCTATTTTAGGTGGTCATGATGCCCAGAGTATGCTGCTCTCTGTCCCCCTCCCTCCGCTCAGCGGTTCAGCTGTAAATGCTGAAAACAGCTGAGAGAGGCGGAGAACTTTACTCCGCCCTCCCAGCTGTCAGTCAGCAGAGCGGGAATCATATTTCCCGCTTCTGCCGACTTTTGCCGAGTAGGAGACGTCATCGCGCTTTCAGCGCGATGACGTCTCCAACTCACCGCAGAAGCTGGTGGCTCCCTCTGAGGGTTAGTGTTACGCGCATCCTCTTGCGCGCAACACTAATCCTCAGAGGGAGCTGGGAGGAAGCCTGCCGATTGGCTGGCTTACGTGAGAGGCGCGTGTAGCGCTCACTCCCGGAGGAGCCGCTGAAAATGAACCACGGGTCAGTCTCCCCGCACTAGGGAATAAATATACTCCAACACCGTTGTGAGTTTTTATCATTTAAATAGTTTACTAAAATAGTAAGCAGACGTTGAGACACGGTATTCACAGGTATTATTACAGTATTTTCGTATCGCGGTAAAACGCGTAGCGGAAAAAGAAACGAATATTATTCGGAACGTATCTTTAACCCCTGTTCCGATTCGTAACAGAATGAGTCCTGCACAGGTTAAGTCCCGAAATGTAAAAGGTGTGTGTGTGGTACCCGGGTACTGTTCAACTGGCCAGTGAATTTACTCAAGGAATGTCTTCGACTAGTCAAGTTGGGGCCCTGTGGACTTTAAAGAGAAAACAGCAGCGTGTTCTTTATTTACAAACGGCCTTGGAGGCCTCTCACCCATCCACCGGTTGCTTTAGGCTCCGCTGACCCAGGACGTCTCTCCGCTCGATATTGACTGGGGATACTTGCGGCCGGATCCGTTGTCTGACTTTCCGTAGCTTGTCCACGACTTATCCAGCTCACCGCCTGCTCTCCGTATCCGATCAACTCGCGGTAACTCCTCACTCGAGGTCTTCGGATTGTTCGATCTGCAGCAATCTCTGGAACTTGGAGGTCTCCTTCACTTGTGCTGAATGACCCGATAAAGAAACTGGCTGGTCTCACTCGCGCTCTGGCCTAGGCCCTCTCGTGATGTCTGGCACTGCGTCTGCTCTCTCTCGTTCCCTGGCGCGCTCTGGCACGTTCTCCACGAGGTTCGGGATGTAAGTGTGCTGGGTCCCACCACTTCCTGTCTCTTTGCAAAGCACGCCGGGAAATGTAGTCCCAATGTCCAGTGTCTCTAATCGCGATTGTCTCCATCTTGTGGCCAAAAATAGGTACTGCCAGCAGCAAGATTTTAACACAGCGCTACACTCTCCCCCTCCTAGAACTCTTGGGTCTCTCCAAGGAGGTACAACAGTTACATACATTTCCACAATATTTGAATACAGTTTACATACAATGTACAGGTTCAGCAGCATACATGTAATGGGTTAGGAACACTTCCTCCAATTGATCCATACTTTGGGCTACCTCAGCTAGCATAGCAGACACTTCGGGCAACCTCTGTACAGTGGTAATGGCCTCTTCAGTGCTATGTCCTGGTGAGTCGTAGGTGAGGCGTTGGGGCGGTCGAACAGAGCGTTTTGGTTCTGGCTCAATCAGTTCCTCTTCAGGTGGAAGTACTATAGGTGTTGGCTCAATCCTTCTCTCTCTCACTGGAGCAGACGTTTCTTCAGAGTATGATCCCTCCAGTGAAGGCATAGAACTATAATCACCTGAATAAGCTTCAGCTTCCGAAGCTACCGGGATTCCAACAGCCTCAGGGACTTCCAACTGAAATTCAAGAGCTTCAGGGATTTCAACAGTCTCAGGGACTTCCAGCAGAAATTCAGGAGCTTCAGGCCTCAAGTTACTCTCCCACCGCTCGGGAACAACGACAACCTCCTCAGGCTCCGGTGAGCGCATCCAGTCTAGACAATAACTCTCTTCCTCACTGTCTCTTTCGCTCTCTTCGACAACCCGGGTCTGTTGAGACCGAGTAACAGGAGGCAAACGTGGAGCAGGCGGATTTGGCAGAGGCAGTTCGTCCCCAACTGGCATCCTCACCGCCTCTCTCAAAGGTAACAAATGATTCCGGTGCCAGTTCTTGAGAGGCCCAGCCTTTCCATCCGGGCGAATCTGATACACTGGTAGACCCGGCAGTTGTTTGCAGACAATGTAAACCTGGGAACTCCACCTATCCGCCAACTTGTGTCTCGCAGCAGCACCCAAGTTCTTCAATAGAACCCTATCACCGGGTTGTAGATCTTGTATTCGAACCTTCAAGTCATAGTTCCTCTTGTTTCTTTGCTCCCTGTTTCCTGAGGTCAAACGGGCCTGTTCAAACGCAGAAGCCAGATTCTTTCGAAGTCTATCCACGTAGTTTCTATGGGAAGCTACTGACGTCTGGTCTAGAGATAACCCAAATGCCAAATCAACCGGCAGTCGAGCCTCCCTTCCGAACATAAGACGGTACGGTGAGTATCCAGTTACATCGCTCTCCGTACTGTTATATGCATGCACCAGAGTAGCTATGTGACGACTCCAACTCTGCTTCTCCACGTTCGACAAAGTCCCCAACATGTTTAGCAGTGTGCGATTAAACCTTTCAGGCTGAGCATCACCTTGAGGGTGATATGGTGTAGTTCGGGTCTTTTGAATTCCCAACAGCTCTAACAATTGCCCCACCAGTCTGCTTTCAAAGTCTCTACCCTGATCAGAGTGTATCCTCCTTGGCAGTCCGTAGTGAACAAAAAACTTTTCCATCAACACTTTGGCCACTGTCGGAGCGCGTTGATCTTTTGTGGAAAAAGCTTGGGCGTATCGAGTGAAATGATCCGTCACTATTAGAATGTTCCCTTGCCCGCTAGCATCCGGCTCTAAGCACAGGAAGTCAATGCACACCAAATCCATGGGTCCCTGGCTCTGCAGATGGCTCATTGGAGCGGTTCGGGTCAGTAGAGTCTTTCTCTGAATGCATCTCAGACAGGAATGACAATAACTTTCCACTTCAGCTCTCATGCAAGGCCAATAGAACCTATCTCGCACCAGCTTAAAAGTTCTCTCAGCACCCAAATGTCCATGCTCATCATGTAGTGATCGCAGCACACTCTCCCTATGTTTAGTGGGGAGGAATAACTGTTGAATCTCTTCAGAGTTGGTTGAGGGGCCCCTTCGGTAGACCACCCCATCCAACATTTTTAACCGCTCCCACTCTTTATAGACCAATCTGGCTCCACTCGGGGAGTTAGTTAACAAAATCTCTCGCTGGTTTGCTGTCAGGGCCTTTATGGTCAAGGCAATTAAAGGGTCTCTGACCTGATCCGCTTTCAGGTCCTGTCTCGAAAAGGTAGGTAAACTTTCATCCCTTAACTGCGTAGGGTTACAGTAAAACTCAGGAACAGCCGCAGCCATGACTCCTATGGCCTCCGCTTCAATCCCTCCTTTGACCCGGCGCTCTGTTCCTTGACACAAAGCTTGCACCCCGTCTGGAGTCAACTGAGTCCATTCTGTAGTGTAGGGTCTTCTCGATAACGCATCAGCATCTCGATTATTCACCCCAGGGCGATACTTCAGGCTGAACCGAAACCCTGACAGAGCGGCCAACCACCGATGTCCCGTTGCGTCCAGTTTTGCGGTAGTAAGGATGTAGGTAAGAGGATTGTTATCCGTCTTGATCACAAACTCGGCTCCATACAGATAGTCTTTTAACTTGTCTACCACTGCCCACTTTAAGGCTAGGAACTCCAACTTGTGAGTAGGATAGTTCTTTTCAGAAGGCGTAAGGCTCCGGCTCACGTACGCTACAGGCCTCAGCAATCCACCATACTCCTGATACAGGACTCCTCCCAGACCTTCTCGGCTGGCATCCACATGTAGCTCATACGGCTTGTGAGGGTCCGCATAGGCCAAAACAGGAGCTCGGGTTAGACTCTCTTTCAGCTTCACGAAAGCTCCTTCACATTGACTGGTCCATTCACCTTGTATAGACTCTCGAGCTTTCCTTGGCCCTGGAGCTGACGAGTTTTGGTCAGAGACCTTGCAGCCTTCTTCCGTGGTTTCCTTCTGCAGGAGTTTGTTCAGTGGTTGAGCTATTTTCGCGAATCCTCCCACAAATCTTCGATAGTAGGAACAGAATCCCAAGAAAGATCTTAGTTCAGTGACGTTTCGGGGTCTAGGCCAAGAAGCTACGGCCTCCAACTTCCGAGGGTCTGTCGAAACACCTTCTGCTGAGACCACATGTCCTAGATACGTAACAGACGGTAGACAGAATTGGCATTTCTCCAGAGACAGTTTCAGCCCCTCTTCATGGAGCCTCTTCAAGACCTTCTCCAAACATTGTTCATGTTCTTCCAGAGTCTTCCCAAACACAATTATATCATCCAGGTACACTAATACTTCGATTAGATTCATATCCCCGACTGTCTTCTCCATTAACCGTTGGAACGTGGCTGGAGCCCCCGTAAGGCCTTGAGGCATTCTGTTGAATTCAAAGAACCCCAGTGGACAGATGAACGCAGTTTTCTCCTTGTCCCCAGGATGCATGGGTATCTGGTGATATCCGCTTCGCAGGTCTAGTACACTAAACCACTTTGCTCCATACAAACACTGTAGGGCATCTTCTATCCGAGGAGTGGCATATTGATCGGGGATAGTTCTCCGGTTTAATGTGCGGTAGTCTATGCATAGGCGGACAGAACCATTTTTCTTCCGGACCAACACTATGGGAGATGCGTATGGACTCCTGGACTCTTGGATCACCTTGGTTCTTTGCAATTCATTCAGCTGCTCTCGCAGATCATCCAAGTCTCCTAGCGGAACTCGCCTTGATTTTTCACGAAACGGCTTGTCTTCTTGTAACCGAATGCGATGCTCAGTACTCTTAGCTAGGCCCACATCGAACTCATCTTTCGAGAACAATTCCTTCCACTTTAGGACTTGAGACTGAAAACGTTTCTTCCACTCAGGTGAAATGGGAGCGTCTTTGGGTAGAATCTTTCATCTGGAATCTCTTTTTCCACTCCCCCTCCTAAATCGGTAGAGAGGGGTGTAGCAGACTCTACTTGCCCGATAGGCATTCGTGCTTTAAGGACTACTGGAGAATCCGTCACATTGCACACGCTGACCGAGACTCTTCCTCGTGTTCTCTTCAGAGCTTTGGTGGAGATTACTTCAGGAATTACTTCGACTCCGGTTTCACTCCCATGATTAAAATCGGTTCCCAACACCACATAAGGACCTGGTTGCGATCCGTTCAACTTGACTGAAGCCCGGAAACTCGCTACTTCTCCTGCTTGCAGAAACTTCTCTGTTCCCCCCAGTCTCCATAGGCGCCCCACCTCGGCCGGTGCCTTTCGTTCTTCGACCATCCTCTGATAGACCGGACGTAACATCGGGTGCACCCCTTGAGTCGAACCTTCTTCCAATACAATAGGTGTCAGGAGACGCCGCACTAGGTCAGTATTCGTCCCCACTATCAGGGAGCTTCTGTTCGCACCTGAGGGTCGAGGACACACAATGGCCAATGCATCACAACCCCCAGACTGCCCGATGACTTCAGACCCGATCTCCAACCTCACTTGCAGGTACCCGTCATAAGGGAGTTTCTCAGCGCCATATTTCCAAATCCTTCAATTCTTGCAGAGGAATGTGCTTTAAGTGTTTCTCGTAGAAGTCTTTGTAGATCAATGTCACTTGAGCCCCTGAATCTAACAGGGCTTTAGTGTAGACCCCTTCCACTTGGATTGGCACAATAGGAGAAGGACCTATCAGTTGGTCAGGAAACTTGGTGGCGGTATCCGGACGCTTAGACCCAGTTTGCTGTACCCTGGCCTTTTTCTTGGCCCTGGTAGGTTTTGGGTGTGCATTGCTTCCCCATGACGTAGACCCGGATGCTAAGGGAGTGACTCTTTCAGTCCTGGCAGGCTCAGCAGTTGGCTCGGCTTTGGGCCCTCTCGCCCTCTTAGTCTTGGCTTGGTTTTTGGAGCGGGGTTCAACCTTCGGGCACCTAAGTTGCTCCTTCACTTGTGCCCTCTGGCGTTTCCCGCCGGTGAGGTAGATAACAGTCCTTCGACTCTATCCTTCTCAGGCTTTCGGCCTTTGCACTGTGCGCGGAAATGGCCCATTTCTCCACAACCGAAACATCTCTTCTTAGAGAGCGGAGACGTAGTTGCTTGTTGAGATTTGGGTAAAGGACTTGGACCAGACGCCGCAGCAACTCCCGTCGTCTGCATACCTGTGAGGAATTTCTGCATTTCTGCCTGCATTTCGGTCACCTTCATCAACACTCGGCACAGTTCCGCGTGCGCTTGTTGCAATTCAGCTTGAGCTTCCTGTACTTTCTTGACGGTTTTGGACAATTCACCACGTTCAGGGAGGTTCGATTCTTTGACAGCCCTTTCTGTAGATTTAAAAACGACTAGGTGTTCTTGTTCGTCCTCGTCAGACCCATAAGTATCTACAGAGACGCTTTCAGGCTGCAGACCGTCGTTATGTCTCACAGGTTGTGCATACGCCCTTTCCCCCCGCCTGAAGGATTTCTCTTCCAGTAAAGCCTCTTCCTCTCGTACAACTCGGATCAGTTCCAGGTACTTCAGCTCTTGGTTACCTGCTCTGCTTCTCAGCTGCCTCATTACTGGATCTAGAGGTTGAGAGCCCCTCAGGATCTGTTTTATTTGGATCTTATCTACTTCGGCCGGTTCGGCCCCTTTCTTCAGGAGTATCTGGTGTAGAATCTTATCTAGGCGCCTCATGTACTCGGTCATCCTTTCACCTCTTCTCTGATAGGTGTGTTCGTACTGATATACCAGTTCGGCCGCCTTTTCGGTTCGCCCAAAAACTTCTTCAAGAACGTTTAAGTAATCTAAAGCGGTACAATCTTTTCTACTCAGTTTCAGGTTTCTCACCGCTTCTGACGCAGGTCCCTTTAAACTCTCGGTGATCCTTTGCTTTTTCTGGGCCTCAGGGACATGCCACTCATCCAGAGCCTGCATCGCCTGTTCCACCCATTCTTCAAAGGTTTCTTCTCCCGCCGGAGTTGGTATGTTTCCTGTGAAATTTCTTAACCGTCGATAACCGAAGTTAGTGTGAGGAGGGCTTGTTTTCTGACATTTAGCCAGTAGATCTCCAATAGCCACGATAAATTCAGGCCCGATCATGGCCAACGGACTAGGCGCGGGAACACTTGCGGATTCGCCACGTGGCGCACTTGGCTGAATTAGTTGGACTTCCACCTCATCGGTCAGTTTCACGCTCGCGCCCTGAAAACATGGTGGAACACCCTTTCTCCATTCAAGAAGAACATACGTGTGAGAGGTATCTGTGTTCTTTACAATGTCCAGAATTAACCCCCGATGGTCTGGTGTCAGCGCGGCCACGGCCTGGCGAATCTGATCTTCGGCCCAAGTGTCTGCGGGAATATCCATGACTATACAACATTCTAACTGACTACTGTGCTCCTCACACGACTCGGCAACAGTGTCTGGATCCATATTTAACCCTTTAGATGCGGTTTTTCCAGAGACTGGATCCCGGAAACGAGCCCCCACGTGTAGCGCTCACTCCCGGAGGAGCCGCTGAAAATGAACCACGGGTCAGTCTCCCCGCACTAGGGAATAAATATACTCCAACACCGTTGTGAGTTTTTATCATTTAAATAGTTTACTAAAATAGTAAGCAGACGTTGAGACACGGTATTCACAGGTATTATTACAGTATTTTCGTATCGCGGTAAAACGCGTAGCGGAAAAAGAAACGAATATTATTCGGAACGTATCTTTAACCCCTGTTCCGATTCGTAACAGAATGAGTCCTGCACAGGTTAAGTCCCAAAATGTAAAAGGTGTGTATGTGTGTGTGGTACCCGGGTACTGTTCAACTGGCCAGTGAATTTACTTAAGGAATGTCTTTGACTAGTCAAGTTGGGGCCCTGTGGACTTTAAAGAGAAAACAGCAGCGTGTTCTTTATTTACAAACGGCCTTGGAGGCCTCTCACCCATCCACCGGTTGCTTTAGGCTCCGCTGACCCAGGACGTCTCTCCGCTCGATATTGACTGGGGATACTTGCGGCCGGATCCGTTGTCTGACTTTCCGTAGCTTATCCACGACTTATCCAGCTCACCGCCTGCTCTCTGTATCCGATCAACTCGCGGTAACTCCTCACTCGAGGTCTTCGGATTGTTCGATCTGCAGCAATCTCTGGAACTTGGAGGTCTCCTTCACTTGTGCTGAATGACCCGATAAAGAAACTGGCTGGTCTCACTCGCGCTCTGGCCTAGGCCCTCTCGCGATGTCTGGCACTGCGTCTGCTCTCTCTCGTTCCCTGGCGCGCTCTGGCGTGTTCTCCACGAGGTTCGGGATGTAAGTGTACTGGGTCCCACCCACTTCCTGTCTCTTTGCAAAGCACGCCGGGAAATGTAGTCCCAATGTCCAGTGTCTCTAATCGCGATTGTCTCCATCTTGTGGCCAAAAATAGGTACTGCCAGCAGCAAGATTTTAACACAGCGCTACACGCGCATGCGCGCTTCTCACGTAAACCAGAAGGCAAGAAGACTCAAGAAGGACGGGAGCGGAAGAGGAGGGAGGTGAGTATGAAAAAAAAAAGGACACCGCTGGAAACGAGGATTTTAGGGTAAGTATTACAGTTACAAAAAACCCCCCAAAAACGAACGATTTATTAAGGGAGTAGGGATAGATTAAGGTTAAAAAACGGGGGTGGGGATTTTTTATTAGAGTGTCTCTTTAACCCTTTCGCTGCTGAGGCTTTTCCCGCCCCTGTGCCGAGGTCATTTTTACTGGTTTTGCTCATCATGTTTAAACGTGTTTTGAAGGCTTATTTTAGTATATGACCCAGACATATTATATATCGTTCTTTCCGTCAGACTCGGCAGATTCATAATATGTCATTATTATATGTATACGTCATGACCTGTCTGTATATTATAACAAAAAATGCAATAAAATATGATTTTTCAATAATTTACAATGTGTAAAGTGTTTTTTTTCACATTTTAACATGCGAGCAATTGCGGTTATATTTTGTATGGGGTGCGCTTGTTAAAAAAATTAGAGATGGGGTCTCGTTACATTTTTTTTTGGGGAAAATTACACGATTTTTAACAAACGCACCGCATACAAAAATCGTTAGTGCAGCATCATTGTTCACATTATAATTGAAATGGGAACAATATTGCTGCATTAACAAACCAAAAAAAAGAAAAAAACCTTTTTTTTTTTTTTTTAATAATTTTTTTTAAAATATATATTTTTTTATTTTTTTTTTTACTAACTTTTTTCACATTCGAGTTTGGTATCGTTGGAACGGCCATGCTCTGGCCGATCCAACAATACCAAACTTTAACCCCTAGCTGCCACGGATCGGGAGATAGGGGATTCATTGGAACCCCCTATCTCCACCATTGGTGGCAGCTAGGGGTTAACTCCAGGACTGGCGTCATCGTGCTATGCACGATGACGCCAGTCCTCAGGGGGAGTTCCCGGAGGCTTGGCCGACATCCAAGATGTCGGCCAGCTCCGGGAAAGGATCACGAACCGGCGCTTTTCAGCGCCGATTCGTGATCCGGCTCCCCAGGGGTTAATGCCGGTACCATTTGGAAGGGCAGGCTGTGCCCTTCCAATTGGTGCCTGGGTTAACCCCCGCAACGCCGCCGATCGGGAAGGAGAGAGGTCTGAAGGACCTCCCCCCCTTCCTTTCAGGCGCCTCCTCCGCACATGCGGGGGGGCGCCTGAATTAGGTGTCATCGCGCCGCCGCGATGACACCTAATTAGCCCGGCGGCGGTTCCGGATGCTGGGCTGACATCGAGGATGTCAGCCCGCACCGGGGGGGCCAGCGATTGGCCGGAACCCGGCCGAACGCTGACCCCAAAGGCTAGACGCGCTCAGCGAGTCCTCCGCACGCAACGTGACATGCGGTTGGACGCGCTGAGCGCGTCCACCGCAGCGAAAGGGTTAAGGCTCTGTACTAGGTCCTCTGCTCTTCTCTATCTACACCCCCTCCCTGGGCAAAATAATTAACAGATTTGGCTTTAATTACCATCTCTATGCTGGTGATACTCAGATTTAACTTTCTACCCCTGATCTCTCTCCTCCTGGATGGCCCCTCACCACCTAAAGATTAACATATCCAAGACTGAGCTCCTACTAATTCCTCCCTCTAATGCCTCCTGTAACAGATCTCTGTGCCCGGACAGGGTCACATCTGCCAAATGCTGCTTCCTCGCTGGACATCCAGTTTCTCCTCGTGACTCTCACACCTTTCTCTAGTACCTTAGCCGCAGCTTAAGGCCCGGTGCATGTAGAGAGCCTGGCTAGCCTGGCCCCCAGAAATAAGCTGTAGCTGTAGACCTGGAGCCTTTCCTTGGCACAGCGGGCAGAAGATTCCTGGTACCCCAAATCATGAGCCGTGACTTCAAGCTTGGTCAGAATAGGACTGACTGTTTATTATTCAGGCACAGAGATACACAGGCAAGAACAACCCCCTTTATGCTTACACCTAGGGATGTGCGTTTCGGAATTTTCACGAAATTTCCCGATTCGTGTCTTCGGATTCGGCCGAATTTCCGAATCGGATCGGACCCGAAAACCGATAGATCCGAAAAGTTTTCCGAGCCGAAACGAAAAATTTTCGGATTTTTCGAATGGACTTGAAATGTGTCAAATCGAAATTTATTTTTGCTCTATTCATGATTTCGGTTCCATTCGTGATTTCGGTTCCATTTCGGTAATTCTGGAAATCGTATATTTAACTATTATCGGTTATATCGCTGATTCTGTAAATTTTGTATTTGTAAATGTGTATCACTTGTTTCTTGTGGCATTCGGGTCAGTTTAGCGTTTTTTAAAACGTTTTGTTCATTTTTTTTGTTCCTTGGCTTTCATACCATTTTAATATGATTAAATAAAGTTGTGAAAAGTATATTCAATTATTCATAAGAAAAAAACGATCTTTATTTAATAAAAAAAACACGATAGAATCGCCAGAATTATCGTAGACACTTTGAAACGAGGAGAACAGACGTTCCGAAAAAACGAAAATTTCCGAAATTTCCGAAAAGTCGATACAAAAGACGAGCAAAGTGACCCGAAAACACGAAAAATGGTCGATATTCCGAAAAAAAAATGTACACGAAAAACGAGCTGAATCGAAACAGAAATCGGTCGAAACAAACCGAATCGAAAATTTTGAACATCCGAACAAATCGAACCGAATCGAACCGAAAAAAAATCGGTGCACAAGCCTACTTACACCCCACAGATAACATCACAGATACAGTCAACCACCAAAAATCTATTTGCATACAATCAAGCAGATAACTGCATAGGACCTTCAAACCATGGACAATGGAATTTCCTAGGAGGAGAAGGGGGAGGGAGAAAGAAGGGTAAACAAAAGGCATTTCTTATAGAGAGAATTTACACAATAGAGAGCAGGTACTAATACAGAGATCTACACTATACAGGGAAGGGTTAGATAATTGAGGGAATGTACGCAAAATACACAAGAGTCTATACAATAAATACACAAGGGAATAACACACAGACATCAGAAATCTTTAGTTAACTGGCAGATATATAAAACAGTGAAAACCAAATATATTTAAAAGGTCCACCAGTTCCCCCAATAGTCTCTTTCACGGGCCATAGTCTCTGGGCGAGAGGCTAGCGCACAGCCCACTCCAAGTCGCACAGTGACCGCGTGTTCTGTCACACCTCCCCACCTCCTGACTTCTCTAATCATGGTTGATGGTATCACTATCTCCCCATCAAGCCAGGTTTGCTGTCTTGGAGTTAAACTTAAAAGAAAGATGTGCTGGAGTGGCGCTTCTTATCCTGTTAGTGTTTCCTTCTGTTGCACCCGTGGCTCAGAAGTGTGGTTTTCTTACAGGGTTACCATCCTCTGTGTCCCTCAAAATATAAAATGACTCACATAGCACAGTATAGTATAAAATGAAGTGCAAACAAAGGAGAAGAATGTTGTATTCACATTTGCTGGTGTCTTATCGATCAGACACCAGATTTGTAGGCAGTCGGGGACCTCAGAAGGTGTACCGGATCACCTATCAGCCTCACCCACCACCTCGGTGAATATAAGCATCCAGGACCAGGACCCGGGATAGGCGTAAAATAAGGCGAGTTTTATTAGTAGTAAAATATACAGTATACCAAAACGCATTTCGCATTAAAAAGCTTCAGTTGGTGCTACTGTTTCACAATCATTAAGACTTATACAACCTGGAGTATACAGGATAAGACTGTAGATGTCACATTACTTTGGGTTTCCTATTTGCACCATTTTACTTGCATTTTATTTTATTTGATTGTATTGAGGTTGTTTATTTGCCATCACCACCGGGTGGCGCCAGTGGTACAAATTATCACCATTTTTCAGAATTACACTTGACTCTGCTCTTTCCTTCATCCCCTACATCCAGTCTCCTTCCACCTCCTGCCACTTCGACCATTTTCTTACCGCTGATAATCACAAAACAACTCACCCACGCCCTTGTAATCTCCCGCCTTGACTGTTGTAATAATCTTCTAGTTGGTCTCGTTCCCCTACAATCCATTTTAAATGCCTCTGCCAGGCTCATCCACCTCAACCGCCGCTCTGTCTCTGCCGCTCCTCTCTGCGAGTCCCTTCACTGGCTCCTCATCCACTATATAATTAAATTCGAAATCCTTACCCTGACCTACAAAGCTCTTCCTAACTCAGCTCCCCTCTACCTGTCCTCACTGATCACCAAATACACCCCAGCCCGCTCCTTAATATCAAACAGTGACATGCACCTAGCTTCTCCCTGCATCACCTCTGAAGATAGACTGCAGGATTTCTCACGCGCAGCCCCCATCCTCTGGAATGCTCTCCCTCGTACTGTCAGACTTCCCCTAGTTTCCCTTCCTTCAAATGTTCCCTTAAGACAGTGGTTCTGTCAGGTATATTGGAAGGGAAAAAAGGCAAAATGTATGCCTGTAGCCATTTTATTTTTAAAGACAGTCTTTTTCTTTTTCCAAGTTTCTCTGGTTTGGAATGAACTGAGATTTTTTTTTAAAGAGTTCATGGTTGGGTGAGATCTTATATATTTTTTTTGAAATACCAGACATGAAGGAACCTAAAATGTCTTTGTGTGATAAATGCCGAGCTAAGTGCTAAGACCTGTCATAATTCAATTTATTGGTCTGTTTTAAGTCTTTAAAACAAAAGATATTTTGTCTTTTGGGTATAGGAATATAAGAGTTAATATCTTCGTAAGGTAAAATATATATTTACGAAATATATTTCTATAATCAAGGTATATTCTATTATATTTACAGTAGAAAATATATGCTCAATAAATATTATATAAGTATATAATTGGTAATATATAAGTTACTGGAGAATAGATTCTGTGAGTTAGCTAGAGAAAATAATTCAACTGATAAAGACTCAGTAAGTAACTATAGAGGAGTAAGGATATAAAATGTGATATGACATGTAGAGACATAATGTCTATACATTGGGAGAAGAGAAGTCTTTTGTGTAGATTGACTTTGACACGAGATAAGACATATTAAAAAGAAAATGGTGGAATAATTGAGAAGTGCAATGTGCCCTCTAGAGGATAGAAATATTATAAATTGATATACCAAAAATATTGCTATAGACGTCCAAAATTGACTATAATTGAGCGTCAATGTTGGTTGAAATCTGTCACGGATCCCCCTGGTTACCAAGATGGTGGTCCCTTTACGCAGACCGCTCACTACCCTTCCGATCCTTAGAGTGGTCGGCACGTCTAGACAGATACAGAATACGTCAAGATAGGTATACACAAAGAACGATACTAGGAGGGTACACAAGACCTTAGAATGGTTGGCTCTTCCCAAGACCTAAACAATAGAAGAGGTAGTCTGATGCGTGCTTAGGATGCCACACAGACTGACCTCAATACTAAGATAGAAGAGTAAACGCCAATACCAGGGGTTATGCACAGAATAGTTTGTTTGCCAATGCCAGGGGTCGGTACACAGAATGGTTCGTTTGCCAATGCCAGGGGTCGGTACACAGAATGGTTCGTTTGCCAATGCCAGGGGTCGGTACACAGAATGGTTCGTTTGCCAATGCCAGGGGTCGGTACACAGAATGGTTCGTTTGCCAATGCCAGGGGTCGGTACACAGAATGGTCAGTTTGCCAAATGCCAAGGGTCAATACACAGAATAGCCAATAATTTACAACAGAATACAAGAGCTCTGCGGGAAGTAACTACCACGTCAGGGCACCAGTGAGAATGAGAAGCCGGGCTTTAAACTCTGCGGGTCCGCGTCATACGCCTGGCCCCGCCCCCCGGCGTCCCACGTGTGCGGAAGCGTTCCGCGATATCACTCGGCGCCTGGCCAGCGAGCAGCGAGGAAGCCGCTGCCAGGCGCCGGGAGGGGGGGCCGCGGACAACCGTCACAGAACCCCCCCCTCTACGGGCGGCCACTGGACGACCCCCAGGGGCACAGGGATGAGCCAAATAGAAGGCCTTCACCAAGCGAGGGGCATGAACCTCAGTAGCCGGAAGCCAAGAGCGGTCCTCCGGACCGTAGCCCACCCAGTCCACTAAGTACTGAAGGACCCCCCTAGAAACCCTGGCGTCCAGAATGGCCTTAACTTCAAACTCCTCCTCGCCCTCCACAGAGACCGGAGGAGGAGGGACACGGGCCCTGGTGTACCGATTACACAAAAGCGGTTTTAAAAGGCTCACGTGGAACACGTTGTGTATCCTGATATGGGAGGGCAGTGCCAAGGCATAGGAGACCGGGCTGAGTCGCCGCAGTATCTTGTAAGGGCCTATGTATCTGGGGCTAGTTTCATCGATGGCACTAAGAGCTTAATGTTCCGCGAAGAAAGCCAAACCCTGTCCCCGACTTGATACACAGGTGCTGGTCCCCTACGTCTATCGCCTTCGTTTTCTGGACAATACTGCTCCTCTCCAGTGCCTGTTTAACCCTCCCCCAGGTCTCAGTCAATGACGCCAAGTGCTCATCCAGAGCAGGAATCGCGGTATCAGGAAATGCAGTGGGAAGCACGGGAGGATCAAATCCGTAAACCGTGAAGAAAGGGGAATGACCACTGGCTTCACTCACGGCACTGTTTAGGGCATACTCGGCCCAAGGTAGCAGGTCTGACCAATTATCCTGTCGTTCAGATATGAAACACCTGAGATACTTCTCAACATTTTGATTGGCCCTTTCTGCTGCCCCGTTCGTTTGGGGGTGATAGGCCGAGGAGAAGGACAGGTCTATTCCCACATTCTTGCAGAACCCCCTCCAGAATCTGGAGACAAACTGGGTCCCCCTATCAGAAACAATCCCAAGAGGGATACCGTGTATGCGGACCACGTTGGCGATGAAAATGGGCACCAGCTCGGCTGCTGACGGTAGCTTCCGAAGAGGAACATAGTGACCCATTTTGGAAAAGCGATCTATAATCGTGAGTATAACAGTATTCCCTTTGGACTCGGGTAACTCTACTATAAAATCCATGGCTATCTGCGACCATGGTCGTTCGGGGATAGGCAGGGGCTGGAGTAAACCAATGGGCGCTGTCTTAGGACTCTTATTTCTTGTGCATACCTCGCACACGGCTATGTAATCTTTAATATCCCGGCGCATCGTGGGCCACCATAGCAGTTTTCGGATGCTAGCCACTGTTTTGGTGATCCCCATATGCCCAGAGGTTTTATTGTCATGGTAAATCTTAAGGACTTCTTCTCTTCCTTCTCAGGTACAAAGAGCTTCGCGGGAGGCCTCCCCCCGGAGCCTTATCTTGGACAGTCTGCAATCGGATCATCAGAGGGATGAGACACTAATCGTGGTAGAGGCTATAATCCTCTCCTGAGGTACAATGGGATGTTGATCCTGCACGTTATGTTCATAGGATTCATACTGTCTAGATAACGCATCTGCTTTAATGTTTCTTGACCCAGGTCTATATGTGAGGACGAAATTAAAACTTGAAAGAAACAAAGACCATCTCGCTTGTCTGGCGTTCAATCGTTTCGCGTCTCCAATGTACGTGAGATTCTTATGATCAGTTATGATAACGATTGGGTCCGTAGATCCCTCTAATAAGTATCTCCACTCTGCCAAGGCTGCGATAACTGCTAACAACTCTCTATTACCGATGTCATAGTTTTCTCGGCCGGAGACAACTTCCGGGAATAGAAGCCGCATGGATGCAAAGGTTTATCGGGTGCCCGCCTTTGGGACAAGACTGCTCCAAGACCGAGTTCGGAGGCGTCAACCTCGAGTTGGAAGGGCAGAGCTGGATCAGGATGTCGGAGAACAGGGGCAGTCGTGAATGCCTGTTTGAGGGCCTCGAAGGCTTGCCTGGCCTGGGGTGTCCATTTCTGATTTCCCACCCCTTTCCTAGTCATGGCCGTGAGAGGAGCTACCAAGGCCGAAAAGTCTTTAATGAACCTTCGATAATAGTTGGTAAAACCTAGAAACCTCTGAATGGCTTTAAGCCCTTGGGGTAGGGGCCAGTCGAGGATTGCCGACAATTTACCAGGATCCATCTGAAACCCCTCAGGGGTTATGATATACCCAAGGAAGTGCACCTTCTCTATATCAAATAGGCACTTTTCTAATTTGCAGTATAAGCCGGCTTCTTCAATAGTCTCCTTAACACTTGTTGCACATGGGCGTGATGGGTCTCCTTATCTGGAGAGTATATCAGGATGTCATCGAGATACACTATGACGAATGTTTGCAGAAAATCCCTTAGGGTGTCATTTATGAGATCCTGAAACACAGCTGGCGCGTTACATAAGCCAAAGGGCATTACCAGGTATTCGTAATGCCCGCTACGCGTATTAAAAGCCGTCTTCCACTCGTGCCCCTTTTTCACCCTTATCAGATTGTAGGCCCCGCGTAAATCGAGCTTCGTGTATATACGGGCCCCTTTCAGTCGGTCGAACAACTCTGTTATAAGGGGTATGGGATATGCATTTCTTATGGTTATTCTGTTTAAACCTCTATAATCTATGCATGGTCGCAAGTCTCCCTCTTTCTTGGAGACGAAAAAGAAACCAGCTCCTGCTGGGGAGGAGGACCGTCTAATGAATCCACGCTCGAGATTCTCTTTTATATACTCCTCCATAATGTCGTTCTCCTTTTGCGACAAGGGGTATACATGTCCTCTGGGAGGCATAGTACCGGGGAGTAACTCTATGGCACAGTCATACGGGCGATGTGGTGGTAAAACCTCAGTCCTGGCCTTCGAAAAAACCTCCTTTAATGCCTGATAACAGTCAGGGACTACTGTGGATAAAGGAGGTGCTGTGGCGATATTAAGGCTACCAATAACAGTGACCCTGCCCATGCATTTCAACTGGCAACTGGGACCCCAACATTTTATGTCTCTCTGGACCCAATCAATCACTGGGTTATGCTCAGTCAACCATGGAAACCCTAGGACGACGGGGCATGAGGGAGAGTCAATAATCTGGAATCGTATGGTTTCCCGGTGCAAAACCCCTGTGTTCATGCATACCTCTATAGTGTCGTGGGTGATATGGGGACATGACAAGGGTTTCCCGTCTATGGCCTCCACCATTAGAGGTCTTTCTTTGAGAACTAGAGGCATGAGGTTCTTGGAGGCAAACACTCTATCCATAAAGTTACCTGAGGCTCCAGAGTCTAGGAACGCCTCAGTCTCGAGGTGCACCCCCTCCAGGTTAAGGAGATGGGCACCAGAATTTTTTTTTTTTTCGTTATCAACAAAGGAGGCATAGAGCGAACCGATTACCTGGCTAGTAGGTGTTCTCTGGCCCGGCTTGCCAGTGTCACCCCTGCCACCCCTGGGTCTTTGAGGACATTGAAGACGAAAATGCCCTGCCCCGGCACAGTAAAAACAGAGCCCCCTTTCCCTTCTGTAAGTTCTCTCAGCCTCTGAAATACCTGTTCTACCTATCTGCATGGGTTCTACGACCGGTAGATCGGTTCTTTCTGGCTCTGAAGTACCTGACGTATTGGTGTGTCTGGGTACCAAGGGTAAAGGAGGCAAAACCCTTCTGGGTCTGTCTCTAGAATGCCTCCTGTCCCTAATTTGGTCGTCCATGGCAATACAGAAATCAACCAAATGGTCCAGATGTTCTGGCAACTTCAAGGGAGCCAGCTCAAACATCAAAGCCTCGTTCAGGCCTTCGGTAAACGCCAAGGTTAAAACGTCGTTAGGCCAGTGTACCTCAGAAGTCAAGGTCTTAAATTCTATGGCATAGTCGGAGACTCTCCTATTACCTTGCTTAATGTGGAATAAGGACCTGCCTGCATTGGTGGCCCTTCTAGAGGGATCAAACGTACGTTTTAGTTCAGAGGTAAAGCCCTCATAGTCATATATGATGGGCTTTTTGTTTTCCCACAATGGCGTGGCCCACAGTAACGCTTTATCAGTTAAATGGTTAATTAGGTAGCCTACTTTGGCTTTATCGGATACACAGGAGCCTGGATTGTTCTCGAATAGAATCTCTAGTTGGGTCAAAAAACCCCGACACAAGTTAGGCGTACCATCATAGCGTACGGGTGCCTTCATACTGAGCCTACACCCCTCGGGTGAGGCCGAACTGGCCCTAGGCAATACTGGTTCTGGAGGACTTGCAGTACCAGTAGTGGATCGATTCAACAGGGTTTGCAGAGCAAGAGCAATTTGGTCCATCCTGTGGTCCTGCTCTTCTTGTCGGGCTGCAATTCTTGTCAACTGAGAAGAGAGGTCTGCGGGATCCATTGGCCCTGACGTAATGTCACGGATCCCCCTGGTTACCAAGATGGTGGTCCCTTTACGCAGACCGCTCACTACCCTTCCGATCCTTAGAGTGGTCGGCACGTCTAGACAGATACAGAATACGTCAAGATAGGTATACACAAAGAACGATACTAGGAGGGTACACAAGACCTTAGAATGGTTGGCTCTTCCAAGACCTAAACAATAGAAGAGGTAGTCTGATGCGTGCTTAGGATGCCACACAGACTGACCTCAATACTAAGATAGAAGAGTAAACGCCAATACCAGGGGTTATGCACAGAATAGTTTTTTTGCCAATGCCAGGGGTCGGTACACAGAATGGTTCGTTTGCCAATGCCAGGGGTCGGTACACAGAATGGTTCGTTTGCCAATGCCAGGGGTCGGTACACAGAATGGTTCGTTTGCCAATGCCAGGGGTCGGTACACAGAATGGTTCGTTTGCCAATGCCAGGGGTCGGTACACAGAATGGTCAGTTTGCCAAATGCCAAGGGTCAATACACAGAATAGCCAATAATTTACAACAGAATACAAGAGCTCTGCGGGAAGTAACTACCACGTCAGGGCACCAGTGAGAATGAGAAGCCGGGCTTTAAACTCTGCGGGTCCGCGTCATACGCCTGGCCCCGCCCCCCGGCGTCCCACGTGTGCGGAAGCGTTCCGCGATATCACTCGGCGCCTGGCCAGCGAGCAGCGAGGAAGCCGCTGCCAGGCGCCGGGAGGGGGGGCCGCGGACAACCGTCACAAAATCGGTCCGAGATTCCGACATTCGAGACTCACACCACAATGCATGCAGAGATTCCAGGACATGAGGCACTCTAAGATCTCTCACCAAATCTCTCTAACTCTCACCAAAATCTCTGACTCACATGCATTGGATTATCTGATATCGATAATCTTCACATATTCCAAAATATTAACATCAGGAATTTCAAGGCAGACCTGCATTAAAATCCAGATTGGAGAGGTAATGTATGAGAGCTATTTTAAATTAAGGAATTAATGTAATTATATATATTTGTGATATTCTTGCAACATAGACTGAGATTCCTCAGATTCTGGTAGCTCCAAAAATTTAAGTATTTCTATTCTGCAGATAGAAATATGAGGAAGTGACATAAGGATTAATCCTAAAAGAAATTGTTGTAAGATTGATACCAATATATATATTGAATTTGGAAATCGGAAATATATAACTAGAAATAAAAAGCAAAAGATTAGAAGTTTAATTCTCGAGATTAGGGGAGGATTCACTAAATAAGTTTTATTACTTATCATTCTAAAATAGAATAAATGATAGCTCATCTTCTGTTGATCCATGTAGTATAGAGAGATATAAATATATCTCTATAAGATCTAGCTGGTTAAACATTGTTTGCTGGGAAATGCATGTTGTATTAAGCAGAAATGTTTATTAACCATTTGTGTATTAGTTACTAACTGATAAGGTAAATGATATTAATCATATATGCAGTTACTAACAGGAGATACAAATATAATGAAGCTAGTTTTTATATTCTGATGGATTGTGGTTTATAAATCTTTGTTTATGATATGAGATTTGAAACTTTTTTGTATACGTAATAAATATATATATGTTTTTAATTCGATTATTGATTATTGTATTCTTCAAAGCAAAACACAGACAATTAAAAGAATTTAGGAGAATTTCTAGGTAGTGTGTGTGAATCACAGAGCTCCACAGTACTATGTGTATCACAGAGCCCCACAGTAGTGTGTGTGTATCATAGAGCTCCACAGTAGTATGTGTGAATTACAGAGCCCCACAGTAGCGTGCGTATCACAGAGCCCCACAGTAGTGTGTGTATCACATAGCCACACAGTAGTGTGTGTGTGTGTATCACAGAGCCCCACAGTAGAGTGTGTGTGTGTGTGTGTGTGTGATTGACTAGGTTTTCCAGCGGTGGCTGCTCGGGGACCCCCTTCCTTGGGCTCCCGGGAGGCAGAGTGACGCTGGGGGGTCCAGGCTCTGCACAGGGGGTCTGGATTGTCGCCCAGTGGGTGAGGAACTCTGCCCGCCAGTGCTGGTGGAACTTCTGTGGAGCCTGCCTGGGATAGAGTCGTGCTGCGGCGAGTCATCTGCTAAAAAGCGGTGTGCACCTCGCTGAGAATGCACAAGCTTCCCATGCCAGGCGTTCAGCTCCCCCTCCCCATGATGTCACTGTTGGGTGGGGACAGGAGGCACCATCTTTCATCGACTACAGCGTGTGCGTGGTGGGTGGGAAAGAAAATTGTAATGGCAGTAGGGTTGCCACCTTTTCTTCAAGCCAAACACGAAAACTCTAGTGTTGGGTTCGGGGGGCCATTTTTTTGTGGCGTATACATTATGGGCTATATTACAAAGTTGGTGCTAACTTAACCAATGCTATTGTAAACTTAACAACTCCATTGACTGCAATGGCTCTGGTAAGTTTATAACAGGTCTGGTTAAGTTAGCACCAGCTTTGTAATACTGCCCTATGTGTGGTACACTGTTACAGTGGCAAGAAAAAGTATGTGAACCCTTTGGGATTACGTGGAGTTTTGCATGAATTGGTCATAAAATGTGCTCTGATCTTCATCTAAGTCACAACAATTTGAAAAACACAGTCTGCTTAAAATAATAAACACAAACATTACATGTTTTCATGTGTTTATTGAACATAACATGTAAACATTCAGAGTGCAGGGTGGAAAAAGTATGTGAACCCCTAGACTAATGACTTCTCCAAGAGCTAATTGGAGCCAGGAGTGAGCCAACCTTGAGTCCAATCAGTGTGATATTATTGGATGTGTTGCTGAAAGCTGTCCTGCCTTTTAAAAACACACACCAGTTTCGGGTTTACTGGTTTCAAGAAGCACTGCCTGATGTGAACCATGCCTCGCAGAAAAGAGCTCTCAAAAGACCTACGATCAAGAATTGTTGACTTGCATGAAGCTGGAAAGGGTTACAAAAGTATCTCCGAAAGCCTTGATGTTCATGTGTCCACGGTAAGACAGACTGTCTACAAATGGAGAAAGTTCAGCACTGTTGCTACTCTCCCTAGGCGTGGTCGTCCTGTAAAGATGACTGCAAGAGCACAGCGCAGAATGCTTAATGAGGTAAAGAAGAATCCTAGAGTGTCAGCTAAAGACTTACAGAAATCTCTGGCACATGCTAACATTTTGTTGACACATCTACAATAAGGAAAACATTAAAGGGATACTCAAGGCAATATGACCACCTCAGCTTTTTAAGGTGGTCATATTGCCTGAAGTATCCCATTTTTTTCCCCAGCCTTCTATCTTTTCCCGATCGGCTGATATTGCTGAGAGAAGAGGTGGACTTTACTCCGCCCTCCCAGCTGTCAATCAGCCGATCGGGTTTCAAGGTCCCCGCGTTTTGGAACTCTCGGCAAAGCTGGGACGTCATCGCGCTAGAAGCGCGATGACGTCCCACCACTCCGGCAGAGTCGCGAGAACGCGCAGGAGAAGGAGCCGGAGCCGCTGCCTCCTCCTCCTTCTCCTCCGCCAAAGAGTTTTTAGACGAGCAGGCGGGGTGAACTTCAGCTCACCTCGCCGCTCGTGAACGTGCGCTGCTCCGCGCATGCGCGGTTGAATGAGCAGGATTCCGGGAGGAAGCCTGCTGATTTGCTGATTGGCTGGTTTACGTGATAGGCGCGCATGCGCGCTTTGCACGTAAACCTGTAGCCAAGTTCCAAGTTTCCACGACGGGAGCGGAAGAGGAGGGAGGTGAGTAAAAAAAAAAAAACGCCGTTGGAAAAGTGTCGTTTTTTGCGTAAGTATTACATTAAAAATATATATGTATATATACTGAATGACTAGTTAGGACAATAGCTTTAATATAATGTAAAAAAGGGGGGGGGGGTGATTTTCAGACTGGAGTGTTCCTTTAAACAAGAATGGAGTACATGGGAGGACACCACGGAGGAAGCCATTGCTGTCCAAAAACAATATTGCAGCACGTTTGAAGTTTGCAAAAGAGCACCTGGATGTTCCACAGCACTACTGGCAAAATATTCTGTGGACAGATGAAACCAAAATTCAGTTGTTTGGAAAAAACACACAACACTATGTGTGGAGAAAATAAGGCACAGCACACCAACATCAAAACCTCATCCCCACTGTAAAACATGGCGGAGGGAGCATCATGGTTTGGGGCTGCTTTACTGCCTCAGGGCCTGGACGGATTGTTGTCATTGATGGTAAAATGAATTCCAGAGTTTATCAAGACATTTTGCAGGAAAACGTAAGACCATCTGTAAGCCAACTGAAGCTCCGCAGAGGATGGGTGATGCAACAGGACACTGATCCAAAGCATACAAGTAATTCAACAAAAGAATGGCTTCAACAAAACAAACTACGCCTTCTGGAGTGGCCCAGTCATCCCGACTGAAATGCTGTGGCATGACCTTAAGAGAGCGATTCACACCAGACATCCCAAGAATATTGCTACACTGAAACAGTTTTGTGAAGAGGAGTGGTCCAAAATTACTCCAGATCGTTGTGCAGGTCTGCTCTGTGACTACAGGAAACGTTTGGTTGAGGTTATTGCTGCCAAAGGAGGGTCAACCAGTTATGTGAACCTTTGGACTTAATACTTTTTCCACCCTGCACTGTGAATGTTTACATGTTATGTTCAATAAACACATGAAAACATATAAAGTTTGTGTTGTATTATTTTATTTTATTTTTTTTTTTTTATTATTTTTTTTTATGTATAAAGGTTTTTATTTTTGAAACAAAGTCAGCAAGACAATCAAAGAAAATGGCCTCGCAGGGCCATAGCGAGTCATCTGCGTAAAAGAAAATGGCCGCGCAGGGCCACAATTCGTCAGCATTAAAGACATCAAAAATACGAACTAGGTAGCTAAGAAGCACTGCAGTAGGAAGGTAAAAAGAGTCCTCTGAAAAACAACCAAAATAACGCTTATGTGGGGGAAAGGGAGAGAGGATGAAACAAAAACTCAAAGCGTCCTCAGAAAATGTCTGAAGTGTCCCAGCAGAAGGGGGGGGAGTAAGGGGGGAATGCATCAATAAACAGGTATTCTCAGCATGTGGGGGGAAAATGAGGGATGGGGTGTGGGAAGCAAAAAGGGTCACCAGGTGGAGAGTCATCGTATTTCAAAACGGGTCAAGGACCAAAAATAGGGGTCATACTCAGGGGGGCAGATCTCTTCATCCCGTGTCGTGTTGTATTATTTTAAGCAGACTGTGTTTTTCAAATTGTTGTGACTTAGATGAAGATCAGAGCACATTTTATGACCAATTCATGCAAAACTCCACGTAACCCCAAAGGGTTCACATACTTTTTCTTGCCACTGTATTATGGCTGGCACACTGGTATTACGGTTGGCACTGGCAGACTGGTATTATAGCTGTCACACTGGTATTATACATGGAACATTGGTATTATGGCTGGCAGACTGGTATTATGGCTGGCACTGGCAGAGTGTTATAGCTGGCACACTGGTATTATGGCTTGTACTGGCATTATGGCTGGCACACTGGTATTATGGCCTGTACTGGCAGACTGGTATTATGGCTGGCACGCTGGTATGGCTTGTACTGGCAGACTGGTATTATGGATGGCACTGGCAGACTGGTATTATGGTTGGCACACTGGTATTATGGCTTATACTGGCAGACAGGTATTATGGCTGGCACATTGGTATTACGCATGGCACATTGGTATTATGGCTTGTACTGGCAGACTGGTATTATGGCTGGCACACTGGTATTATGGCTGTCAGACTGGTATTATAGTTGGAACTATATGGGGGTGTATGGGGTGTACAGGGAGGGGTAGCACCTCTGGTGTAGGGCTGGTCGTGTCCTTTCAGGACAGCTGGTTCACCTTTGGTCCCCACCTGTCGCTCAGCTCTCACCTGTGGCTCCTAGTAGCTGTAGCATGCATAGCGGCCACACCCCGGGCAACAGCTTCGACAGGCTGGCTAAACCAGGTAGAGAGTAGCCGTTGGGTCATCGACCTTCGGTGAGATAGGGACTTGTCTATCCCGAGCATGTGAAGACAGATTCCGGCGGATTCGGATGGATGAACCTACTAGAATAGGTCAACGGTCATGAAGGCGGTCTCTGCAAGTGATGTGGTACGCTAAGAGCAGGGCAAGACATGGAAGGTGCCCTGGTCAACCACTGCGCCCAGCCCATCTCCAACTGTCTCGGCTATTGTCCTGCCATTGGAGAAAGATGGAATCTGGGAAGAGAGAGTGAGGCTGACTATGCGCACCTCTCCCTCACTTTAATCCAATTCACGCGCAAGTTTTGACATCTCACCCCCCAACTTCAAAGTCCTGTGGCGATGGGCGAGCGACGAAGCAGCAGGTGTGGATACACTGGGAGCTGTAGCTGCGGACCTGCACACAGGCGGCTCAGGTCTAATGGTCGTTTTCTTGGTGACTGAAGCAACAGCAGGATTCGGCGTCTACCTGAGTGATTGAGCAGCCCTTTTTAGGACCACACTGCTCACCTCCATAGCCAGAGGAAGGGGCTAGAAAAGGTGCCCTAACCATTGTTGCTTCACAGAACCCTGGCCAGTTTACCGCGGCTGGAGGTGATCCCAATTTTATGCGGTCGAATAACAAAATTAAAAAGCAAATAATAAGATGATACCACTCACTATTGGCACATGGAACGTACGCACGCTTCAAGACAACCCCTCAGCAGATCGACCAGAAAGAAGAACAGCGTTGGTCGCCAGAGAGCTTGCACGATTTAACATTGATGTCGCGGCACTGTGTGAAACTCGTCTAGCTAACGAAGGTCAGCTCACAGAAATAGGAGGCGGTTATACATTCTTCTGGTGTGGTCGCAGCAGTAATGAACACCGTACATCTGGATTTGGCTTTGCGGTTAAGAATCACCTTGTCCGCACACTTGCCAGTCTTCCCAAGGGCGTGAACGACCGACTCATGACACTGCATCTCCCACTACCGAGAGGAAAACAAGCCACACTGATCAGCGCCTACGCACCCACAATGACAAATCCGGATGAAGTAAAAGACAAGTTTTATGAAGATCTCGATGCCCTACTTTCATCCGTGAAGCGCACTGACAGGCTGATTCTACTTGGCGATTTCAACGCGAGAGTAGGATCTGATCACTCTGCCTGGGATGGCGTCATTGGAAAAAACGGAATCGGCAAATGTAATAGCAATGGTCTATTACTACTGAAGACATGTGCAGTCCATGATCTAACCATCACCAATAACATCTTTCGCCTGCCCAATTGCAAAAAGACGTCCTGGATGCATCCACGTTCGAAGCACTGGCATCTTATTGACTATGTCATCGTGCGGAGGAAAGACAGACAGGATGTAAGGGTGACCAAGGCCATGCCGAGTGCCGACTGTTGGACTGACCATAGACTTATTATCTCCAAATTAAACTTTTACATCAAGCCAAAGAGACATCCACCGGGAAACAAAGCTGTGATGAAACGGATTAACATCAGTAAACTGAGGAACCCCAATACAGCAACCTCACTAGCAGAAGATCTTGACAACCAACTCTCAGAGCTGCGATTAGAAGGAAATGCTGAGAAGGATTGGGAAAGTTTCCGGGGTATTGTGCACTCTTCTGCACTGAAGGTTCTTGGACCGTCACACAGGAAACAGCAGGACTGGTTTGACGAAAATGATGATGAGATCAAGGCCCTACTTGCTGAGAAGCACTGCCTTCATCGTGCTTATCAGAATGACCCGTCATCAATAGCCAAGAAAAATTCCTTCAACAACACTCGCAGGACCGTACAGAGCAAGCTTCGTAAGATGCAGGACTCTTGGCTGAGTGCCAAAGCAGATGAAATTCAGAAATTTGCTGATAGAAACGATGCCAAACGGTCCTTGTACGGACCTCAACCTTAGATCCTTGTACGGACCTCAACCATCAGGGAGCTTCCCTCTGTTAGACTTAGATGGCGTAACTCTCATTACTGAGAAGACTCGGATCCTACAGTGGTGGGCTGAACACTTCCAATTTGTACTGAACCGGTCATCTTCCATTAACAACGAGGCAATCAACAGAATGCCTCAGGTGGATATCAACTACAGCCTGGACGCCCCACCAACAAATACTGAAACCCAACAGGCCATCAGCCAGCTGTCCAGTGGCAAGGCCCCAGGATCTGATGCGATTCCAGCGGAAGTCTACAAGGATGGCGGTACAGTGCTTGTCAACAAACTCACTCTGCTGTTCCAGTCTTTCTGGAATCAAGGATCTCTTCCTCAGGAATTTAAAGATGCGTCCATCATACATCTCTATAAGAGGAAAGGGAATCGACAAGTCTGCGATAATCACAGAGGAATTTCACTGCTTTCCATCGCAGGCAAGATCCTTGCACGAGTATTGCTGAACCGCCTGACTGACCACCTGGAACCAGGGGCGTCGCTACGTGGGGGCGGGGGGTGCGGTCTGCACCAGGGGACACCCGCCTTTAGGGTGACACCGTCACCCTAAGGGCGGGTGTCTCACCCTCCGCCGCGTATTCGCTCCCTGCGAGCGTCCGAAGCTATGCAGCTTCGGCGCTCGCCTGGGGGAAACACGTCACCAGCCAATCGCGGCTGGTCACGTGGCTCCCCCAGGCGAGCGCCCAAGCTGCACGCCGCCGGACACTCAGAGGGAGCGAACACGCGGCGGAGGTGAGCTGGGGCATATCTATGAGCTGCTGGGGCATATCCATCTGCTGGGGCATATGATATCCATGAGCTGTGGCATATCTATGAGCTGCTGGGGCATATCCATCTGCTGGGGGCAAATATCCATGAGCTGGGGCATATCCATGAGCTGGGGCATATCCATCTGCTGGGGGGCATATATCCATGAGCTGGGGCATATCCATGAGCTGCTGGGGCATATCCATGTGCTGGGGCATTATCCATGAGCTGGTGCATTATCCATGAGCTGGGGCAGTATCCATGAGCAGGGGCAATATCCATGAGCTGCTGGGGCAGTATATCCATGAGCTGGGGCAATATCCATGAGCTGGGGCATTATCCATGAGCTGGGGCAATATCCACGAGCTGCTGGGGCAGTATATCCATGTGCTGGGGCAGTATATCCATGTGCTGGGGCAGTATATCCATCAGCTGGGGCAATATCCATGAGCTGGGGCATATTCATGAGCTGCTGGGGCAGTATCCATGAGCTGGGGCAGTATATCCATGTGCTGGGGCAGTATCCATGAGCTGGGGCAAATCCATGAACTGGGGCAGCATCCATGAGCCACTGCCTGGAACAGGGTTTATTACCAGAGACACAGTGCGGATTCCGCAAAGAGCGCGGCACTGTGGACATGATCTTCGCAGCCCGACAGCTCCAAGAGAAGTGTCAAGAGCAGAATCGTGAATTGTATACCACCTTTGTAGATCTCACCAAGGCTTTTGACACCGTCAGTCGCGAAGGTCTGTGGCGCATCATGTCGAAGTTTGGGTGCCCTGGTAGATTCATCTTATTGGTACATCAGTTCCACGACGGCATGACAGCTTGTGTACTGGACGATGGAGAAGCTTCAGAGGCCTTTCCCGTTACAAACGGCGTCAAGCAAGGCTGTGTGTTGGCACCGACCCTGTTTAGCATAATGTTTTCAGCTATGCTGTCAGAAGCCTTCCAGAACACTTCCTTGGGAGTTAGCCTGAGATACAGGACCGATGGGAAGCTGTTCAACCTGCGTAGACTCCAGGCTGTCACCAAGGTAAAGGAGACTGTGCTACGAGACTTCCTTTTTGCTGATGACTGTGCCCTGAATGCTGGATCAGAACAGGAAATGCAAGCCAGTGTGGACAAATTCTCAGCAGCATGCGACAACTTTGGCCTCCTTATTAACACAAAAAAGACCGAGGTGATGCATCAGCCAGCTCCGAAAGCCCAACATCAAGAGCCCACCATCACAGTGAAGGGACAAAAGCTGCAAGCAGTGGACCAATTTACTTACCTAGGCAGCACCCTTTCACACGCAGTGACAATTGACATTGAGGTCAACCTCTCCAGTAAGTGTCCTTGGGCAAGACACCTAACGGTACATACTCGCCACCCAGGACATACTTGAAAACGAGAGAAATCTCAATGTATCCTTCCTGGTAAAAATCCTTTCACAAAAAAACAAAAAAACTGCAGAGTAGCCAAGGCAAGCTTTGCATTTGGCAGACTATTGACTAACGTATGGGACCGCCGTGGAATAAGCCTTGACACAAAGCTCAAAGTCTACCGAGCAGTAGTGTTAACTACCCTGATGTATGCCAGTGAGACTTGGACTGTATACAGGAGGCACGCTAGGCAACTGAATCGCTTCCACATGACATGCCTCCGCAGACTTCTCAGGATCCGGTGGCAGGATAAGGTGCCAGACACAGAAAACCTTTCCAGAGTAGGCCTGCCATCAGTTTACGCCCTGCTGATGAAAGCCCAGACACGCTGGGCAGGTCATGTTGCAAGGATGCCCGATCATCGCATCCCTAAACAGCTCCTTTACGGTGAGCTGTCTCAAGGAAAGCGGTCGCACGGGGAAGCGATACAAAGATACACTGAAAGCCTCCTTCAAGTCCATGGATATTGATATCACCTCCTGGGAAATCTTGGCACAAGATCGATCGACATGGCGCATGCTGACCCTCCAAGGCTGCCAGATATTTGAGGACAGAAGCGCAACCATAGCACAAGAGAAGCGAGCACTTCGCAAAGCCAGAACTGCAAATGTTGCAACAGGGGTACCCACACATGTCTGCTCGACGTGTGGCAGAACATTTCGTGCTCGAATAGGCCTCATCAGCCATCTGCGGACACAATGTGGACAACCCACAACCTGCTAGATGTCAAGGTCCTCATCGAATACGATGGACGAACATCATCATCATCATAGTTGGCACTGGCAGACTGGTATTATGGCTGGCACATTGGTATTATGGCTTGTACTGGCACACTGGTATTATGACTGGCACACTGGTATTATGGCTGATGCTGTGCTCACTCGCAGATTTGCTGTTGCTTGTCTCGGAGTCGGTAGAGACTGGACGGTGGACTGGACCAGAAGGACCACTTTGGATCCGGTGTTGTGTCGGATCTAGTTCCTCATTGAGAGCTGTTTCAAGCAGCCTTCGGCAAAAATCAAAACTCCACTCCCCAGGCTCCTGCACATCAGCACCTCCCAATCTCACGCCCCCTGCACAGTGTCAGAAGCCAAACACTGCCTCCGTTCACAGACCCGCCCCATACAGAAAGCACGCCCAAAAACCTCCTCCTGCACTGCCCTCTGTGTTGCAGGAGCTGGCTGGATGGTACACACAGAGGGCAGTGCAGGAGGAGGTTTTTGGGCGTGCTTTCTGTACAGAGGGCGGGTCTGTGGACAGAGGCAGTATCTGGCTTCTGACACTGTGCATGGGGCTGGACAGGGGCGTGAGATTGGGAGGAGCTGATGTAAAGGAGCCTGGGGAGGTGGAGTTTTTTTGCCGAAGCCTGCTTGGATACATGACTCCAAAACTGGACAGGTGGCAGAACGGAACAGATGGAACCCCGAACGGAACAGAGTGTCACGTTCAGCCACAATGGCGGTACCTGGCATGCGCCAAGTAGGGCCCAGGTAAGAGGAAAAGCCGCTATACGCAGAGATGCGTGACACAACAATCAGGATAAGGAAATAAACCACAGAAGACACTGGGGACCTCTGCACGGCTAATACCGAAGGAGCCCTATACTGATAGATCGGTCCATAGAGTGGCCGAATCTGCACTAATGGAAAAAGGATACCTTGTAGCCGTGCAGAGTCCTGGGAAAAACACAGACACCTAAAGGAGATATACTCAATAACTTTCAGGGAAGGACTTCAATAAACTAAAGCCGTGGTCTACAGGGATACACAACATATAATACGATAAGCACAGAACCGCTAGGGATGTCCAGAAGAGTGGTCAATGAATAAGCCAGGGGTCAAAACCAAAATGTATACCTTGAGCCAAAGCGGGGATATAGCACCAGAGAAAATCCGTCAGCCAGGCCAGAGGGTCAATACCAGGAAGTCAATCAGAAACCTAGAGCTCAGACAAGGGGGAAACACTGAGAAAGCACTAGGATAGAATAACAGGGAGCTCTCAGGAACAATCTGTAGCTGAAGTGAACCAGGATGCAAGAGCATGGTGATATGGGCCCATGGCTTTATATAGGGGAGTAATCAGCCCATATCACCAGCAGAAGCTCAATGAGCAAAGAACTTAACCCCTGAGCTGCATGTCAGGGAAAGCAGCACAGGGAAACACAGACATAAGGAATACAGAGGGCAGGGAGACAGGGTTGGAACGTGGGAACGTGACACAGAGTTGTCCGCCATTACAATTTTGTTTACGTGTACCCCCAGGGGTCCTCGTTTGTACCCCTGGGAGTACGCGTACCACAGGTTGGGAACTGCTTCCTTAAGACATTCCTATTTAAGGAAGCCTATCACCCGACTCACTGACGCAACCAGTCCATCATTCCCACCAGTCCATCACTCTCACCTTGCAGTCCTCTCCTCCTGTTTCCACCCCCAACCGTTCTAGATTGTAAATTCCCACGGGAATAGGGCCCTCGTTTCCTCCTGTACTGGTTTATCAAATGTTGTTCAGTCTCAATGTATTGTAACCCTGTCTATAATTGTGCCCATTGTTCAGCGATGCGGAATATGTTGGCGCTATGTAAATATAGTATAATAATAATGGGATTCAATGTAAAAAAAATCTCATTTTTATTTATATATTTTTTAAACATTGTTTTGTGTTGTTTAGTCCAAATTTTTTCCCCCAATTATTTAAAAAAGGTGTTTTTATATTCCTTTAAAAGACCTTTTTATTATTTTTTAAAGGACCTTTTTTATTATTTAGACACATTTTAATGCATTTTTAATGTTTTAAACATCTATTAGAATAGGAGGGTCGTTTCTTTTTGATGTTTTTTTTTCCAGTTTGGTGGATATTGCCAAGGCCAGTAGTTCGGCAGTCTACGATGCTCTTTCCATGAGGCTTTGGCGACTCCATCTTTGGTGTACTATGGTGAATAGTGAATTCACCGTAGTCTCTGCAAAATTGAATCGCCGCGGTACACCGAAGTAAGAAGCACCAACATTTCGATGCTTTGTGAATAACCCCTTAATTATGGAAGCTGAAGAAGTATTCTTTAGTCTGCTTTTCCTGTGTTATTTCTTGGGCAGAAAATAGAAAAATATTTGTAGAAATCCTGCAGCTATGGCCCAATAACGGTATAGCTGCTAGACGTGTGTGATTTGTCTCGTAATGAATCGCAATTCGTCAGAAATTCTGTCGATTCATATTTGGGAAGTACTTCTGAAATTACGAATCTGTCACAGCAGCTGTTGTCCAGGTCCACGATGCCCCTCTGGCCGGGGTTGCGGTCGTCATGGCAGCCGCTATCCGGAACACCTTGTACCAGGGCAATGTTTATTGCCGGCCGGGGAGTACTGATGACGGTGCTCGCCAACCATTAGGTTGCGACATCTGCCAACCAACTCCAACGGGCGGTTCTGTTTGCAAATCAGGTGTAGAGGCCAGTAGAGCTGACCAATCGCAGTGCTCTACCGGCGAATCTATTGGAGAGCAGGGAGTCTCTCCTGTTCTCCAATAGAAAGGATTGTAGCCCCATTTAAAGGGCTTTCTTGCCTTACATCATTGCCCTAGCGTGGTTTCGCTTCACCTAGTGCCTTGTTACTGTTATATATATATATATATATATATTTATTTATATATTATCTGATTGTCTCTCTGGTTATTTTGATCCCTGCTTGTCCTGACTATCCTGTCCTCTGGCGTCCTGACGTTTGGCTTTGTTATACCGTTGACCTGCACTCTGTTCATACTGACCTTGGCTTGCTAGTTAGTTCTCTGTTAATACCCGGCCATTATTCAAGGACTGGTTAGTAAGGGTTGTTGTTCTACCAGTCTGCAAGTGGGGAACCGAATCCGTGACAGAATCGATATCATCTGAAACTGATTGCATCCGAAATGATATATAACGAATTGATTCGGATCAATTTGTTATAACGAAATTCATTTCGTTATGACGTTTCACACAGGTGGAATAATTGACACTAGCCAGAATCAATCACTGCATTCCTGGTTTGAAAAAGTTAACAGTGCTTGAGCAGAGAAACACAGGGTTATTCAAAGAGCGGTGAAAACCAGGAGAATGACTGAGGAAGCAAAAATTCTAGCAGGGTTATTCAGAAAGAGGTGAAAACCTTTAGAATGACTGGAGAATTGAAAATTCTAGGTCAAGATAGTCAAACCAGAAAAATTCTCCCATTTATCTCACTTTCCAAATTGGCTATTTGGTCTAGATTGTTCATTCTCCTGGCAATTCTCAAGGTTTTCACCTCTCTCTGAATAGCCCTGATGGTCAAAATAGCCAAACTAGAAACATTCCCCCATTTATCTCACTTTCCAAATCGGCTATTTGGTCTAGATTGTTCTCTTCTCCTGCCATTCTCCTGGTTTTCACCTATCTCTGAATAATCCTGATAGAGCAATTTGTGTCTTCTGTGTGTTCTCCGCTGCCATTGTTGACTTGCTGTCTGGTGTTGAAACTGATCTCTTCTGTGAGCCTCACCTAGCTCCAGGGGTTAAAAAAACCCACACAAACAAAATAATTATTTTATGTTTATTTATTTTTTGTTTGAAAACAATAGCATTGTCCGTTTGTCACGTATAAAATGAGCAGTACCGCTGCCATTACACACCTTCTCATTTCCCACACCGCGAGCAAGGTCAATATTTTATACATAGTCCTATTATTCATAAAATAAAAAGTGGCAAAAATTTCAGTTTTTTCAGTCTTAGTTAGAATTGCATATTTTATCAGAAAACTGCAGTAGCAGGTTTCCATTTAATTTTTGATAACAAGAGTACCCCATAAAATATATAAACACAAAGGTTTGGATGATAAAATGTGAAAAAATTATTTTACACGCTGTAAATGATTGAAATCTGAATGGAAATTTACTATATTTTTTAATATATTTTTTGTTATAGCATTCTGACAGGACATTATGTATACATATAATAAGGATATATTTTGAATCTGCTGAGTCTGCTGAAAATAAGGATATATAATTTGTCTGGGTCCTACAATAAAACATGACCAGGACTTTACTGAGACAAATGCCAACGACTTTGCACAAATGGCCTTCCTCAGTGTGCAGGAAACACCATACACCAGGGAAGGTGCCCTGTGCTCTGAAACATTGGTCTTTGCTTTGTAATATTGCTTTCTCTTTCCTAGAGTTGCCAGATTGGCCATCTTTTCCTGGCACATATTACTCTTTCATGCAGATGGCAAGCACAGGGAAGATACTGCCCTGCATTATGTATAGTCCAAATGCTTCTAGCAGGAAATCCATTATCTAATGGAGACATCTCATCTGGGGCTCCTCTTTCACCGGCAGCCAGTGGATTCTATATACTGCAGGGTTAATTTTTTTTATGCACTGCTCATCTGTGCGAATAAATTATATATTGTGACATTGTGCATTGATGGGTCTGTACCCATCTATTTTGTTTAAAGGTTTAGGCATTAACCCCCAGGAGGGAATGTGTTTTGTTTCTTGCTGCAGGTGTCCCTGCAAATAAGTAGATAAATAGCTCCTCCTTGAGAGGGGGGGGGGAGAGTCTGACTGACTGCAGCACAAGATACCAAAGGTTGGTGTCACTTTTGGGTAGGGTCCCTGCTAGTGAGATAGGGACCTTCAAGTGAGTAAGTCAGTGGTCAGGTGAACCAGGATTTTGTTTATGTGTTATGTTTTATTTTCTGCTCTTGCCGCAATAAAGGGTGCAAGGTTTCACCGTTTAAAGCACTTTTGTGTGCCATAATTACCCTAGAGGACTGCGTTATAGCGCCCCCTGTGACATATGGTGGATAATGCGGGCAATTAGTGCAGAAGAGGTCTGTGGGCATGGATGTTTGGAAAAGTGCCTGGTGAACTGCTGAGAGCCTAATCCGCACGGTGCTGTTTCAAAGAAAAGAAGAGAAAGTGTGCCTGGGTGTTAACCAGAAGGCCTGTGGAAGCTTTGTTTCTCCTCATTTGGATGTTATGGAGGACCTGGTGAAAGCTTTGATGCAAGATATAAGAAAAAACTGTGGTACAAGGTACTTAGCTTTTAAAATTGGGTCCGCTCCTCGTGGAGATATTCCCACTCTCCTTAAGATAAAGCCACAGATGAATAGTTGAGGAGCTTCGGATCCTTGTTATGTCTGGGTGGGATGGGCCCAGTTGGAGGATGTAAATCAGACGTTTCCAAGCCTTATTAAATTTTCAAAATAAATAAATCGGGAAGGTGTGTAAACAGAAATACAATTTATTAAGTAAGTATAAAATGCCCGACACGTTTCGTCCTAAGACTTTCTCAAGGGTGATAAATCGAAAATAAAAAGCATAAAATAATATAAACCTTCCCTTCCTTCTTCTTGTTCTTTAATAGTTCACATAGTCCTCTCATTGGTTAATTCGGTCTCACAGCGTTCTCCATATATGGTTAAGATGATTCCTCCGATACGTCACTTCCGTTTCCGTTCAAAAGTTACCACATCTCCATATACTCCAAAAAGTCGCGCACTTTCGTTTTCATACGTTGTACCATTTCCGGTCTCATTCTATCTAAATGTCCCGCACTTCTGATATCTCTTATTCTGATTTGCAGAGTTCCAAAACGCAACAACAACACTTGTTTCAAAATCTTCCATATTTGAGCCATCATCCCATATGTGAATCTCCATCCAACCTTATAGTCCGAATCTCCATCCAACTTTATAGTCTCATTCTGGTTGATCTACCACGTTCCCTCCTTCCTTCACTCCTCTCCGCTACTATGGCCGTCCCACCGTACTTTTACTTTCACTTTCACAGTTTCATGAACCATCTGATGTTTAAGTGTGGATTCTGTTGGCCATTTGATTGTAGAATCTTTTCTTAATTTCCTAAAACAGAATCTTTATGTTACAATCTATAGAAAGCATTTAATATCAAACTCTTCATTTAAACCCTTCGGGCTCATAGTCTTTAATTTAAACACCCAGAACACTTCTTTTTTCAGCAGATCTTTTTCCCTATTTCCTCCCCACCATGGTTTCTCTATCTGGTCTATACCAGACCATGAAAAGTCAGATACTCGATAACTGTGGCAACTGGTGCAATGTATTGGTACTGAATGTTTCTGAACGCCTCTTCTAATATTACCCATATGTTCTAAGATTCTTTTTTTTAATTTTCTTGTTGTCTGACCGACGTACTGAATACCACATGGACATTGTAGCAGATATACTACGTGTCGAATTACAGCTGATGTGTGTATTAATCTTGAATCTTTCTCCTGTGATTCTACTTGTAAATGTTTCCAATTTCCTTTTCTTCAAGAATCTGCACGCTTTACATTTAGCACACTTATAGAACCCTTTATCTTCTTTTCTTTTATTTTGTATAAATGTTGCACTCGGAGCTAACCAACTTTTCAGATTTCGAGGTCTTCTGAATGTAAGTTTTGGTTTAATTGGAAGTACTGGTCCCAATACAGGATCTTGTTTTAGAATGAACCAATTTTTTTCTAGAATCTTCGTTATTTCCTTATGCTGAATGTTATATTTCGTAAAAAAGGAATATTGGAAAACATTGCCCACTTTTCTTTTATTCTCTTTATAAAGAAGATCCCTACGATCCATAGATGCCACTTCAGAAAATACATTCTCTACATTATTTACTTCATAATGTTTCTCTTTCAATTTGTTCCCCACCATTTTGACTTGCACATGGTAGTCTTCTATTCTCGAACAATTCCTGCGCATACGGAGAGCTTGACTTTTTGGAATCCCTCTTAACCATGGTTTATGATGACAACTTGAAAAATGGATATAACCATTACCATCGGTAGGTTTGAAAAAACATTTTGACTCTATATTTTCCCTTCTATAAAAAAGGTTATGTCCATAAAATTAATCTCAACTGCACTAAATGTTGAAGTGAACTTTAGACCAAACTCATTCTGATTCAAAGTATCCACAAAAAGATCCACTCATCCTCTTCTCCTTTCCAAATAATTAAGACATCATCGATGAATCTTCTCGATAGCACCAGGTTTGCCCCCCATGCGGAAGGACCCCAAATATATGTGTCCTCCCAATGGGCCATATAGATGTTAGCATAGCTTGGGGCGAACCTGGTGCCCATGGCTGTACCATTTATTTGAAGGAACATATCCTCATTATACTTAAAAAAGTTATGTTCTAGTATGAACCTGATAGCCAATTGCAGAAAAATTTGTTTACTTGTCTCCAAAGTGCTCTGAGACTCTAAAGTTCTTGCTATAGCTTCTAAACCTAATTCATGTTTAATAACTGTGTACAATGACGTGACGTCTAAAGTTGTCCACTTATAACTAGAATGCCATTTTATCGTTTCTATTTCCTGTAAGATGTGAGTAGAGTCTTTTATATATGACCTGGTTTTCTGAGATACAGGCTGTAAATAAAAATCAATGAATTCTGATAAATTAGCTGTCAAAGAATCGATACCACTGGTGATCGGACGGCCTGGAGGTGATGTTAAATTCTTGTGTACTTTTGGGAGAAAATAAAAAATCGGAGTGAGTGGAAATTTCGGGTACAAAAAATCAAAATTGGTTCCACTGTCAAATAGGACACACTGTCTTTGGTCTAAGGCCGCTCATGGGTCTGAGCTGGGGGGAGGGATATGTGACCTTGTGCATTGATGGGTCTGTACATTCCCCTTCTATTTTGTTTAAAGGTTTAGGCATTAACCCCCATGAGGGAATGTGTTTTGTTTCTTGCTGCAGGTGTCCCTGCAATTAAGGGGCTAAATGGCTCGGCGGGGGGGGGGGTATTGAGATGCAGCAGAGAATCTGCAGCACAAGATACCAAAGGTTGGTGTCACTTTTGGGTAGGATCCCTGCTAGGGAGAGAGGGACCTTCAAGTGAGTCAGTCAGTAGTCAGGTGAACCAGGATTTTGTTTGTGTTACGTTTTATTTTCTGCTCTTAGTGCAAGGTTTCACCGTTTTTTAAAGGACTTGTTTTTTAAAGGACTTTTGTGTGCCATAATTGCCCTAGAGGACCGCACCCCCTGTGACAATATGTCTGTGAAAATATGGAGGATCTAACAATCATACACTCTCTTGTTTCTTCACCTTTATGGACTTTTTGCCTTGAGAAATATATGCAGTTCTATGTTTTTTTTCCATTTGTCTGACATAAATAAGAATATAAAAGGAGTCTCACTGTATTATTGACAGCTGAAGAGGAGCCATCCCTTACGTATTTACGTTTATTTGCTTTTTTTTGCTGTTTTCCATTAACCCTCACTGCTGTTTTTATATGAGTTAACCTGGTGCCAGCTCTCTAATATCTGGATGTTATTTCTTTTGGCAGAAAATAGAAAAATATTTGTAGAAATCCTGTAGCTATGGACCAATAACGGTATAGCTGCTAGACGTGTGTGATTTGACTCGTAATGAATAGCAATTCGCCAGAAATTCCATCAATTCATATTTTGGAAGTACTTCTGAAACCGATTGCATCCAAAACAATATATAACGCATTGATTCGGATAATTTTTTTTATAACAAATTAATTTCGTTCTGACATTTCACACAGGTGGAATAATTGACAGTAACCTGAATCAATCACTGCATTCCTGGTTTGAAAAAGTTAACAGGCTTGGCCACCACAGTTCTGCATCTGTCGTCAGTCTACGGCCAATCAGATCGTGTTTTAACCCTTGATTGACTTGCTTTACAGCCAGCTAATTTTTATCGTGTGAGACAGTTGTCCAATTAAGGCTAGGAGGGTCATGTTATCACCATGGGGGTGGCATGGGTCTAAATACCACTGGCATAATGTTTTGTCACTTTGGCTAGTGTGGTTTGAGCAGAGAAACATCAATTTGTGTCTGTGTGATCTCCGCTGCCATTGTTGACTTGCTGTCTAGTGTTGAAACTGATCTCTGTCCTCTGTGAGCTTCACCTAGCTCCAGGGGTTTAAAAAAACAAAACAAAACATAAACAAATGTATTTTCTTTATTCATCTTTTTGTTTGAAAGCAATAGCATTGTCCCTTTGTCACGTATGAAATGAGCAATACCACTGCCATTACTCATTCTCATTTCCCACGCCGTGAGCAAGGTCAATATTTTATACAGTCATATTATTCATAAAATACAAAGTGGCAAAATACAAGTGAGAAATTTCGTTTAAAATTTTTTTTTTGTCTGTTAAAATTGCATATTTTCTCAGAAAAATGCAGTAGCGGGTTTCCATTTAATTTTTTTTTTACGAGTACCCCATAGAATATATAAACAAAGGTTTGGACGATAAAATGTGAAAAAATAATTTTACACGCTGTAGAGCAGGGCTCAAAATTTCAGGTCCCAAGCTACTAGCCAGGCCTTAAGAGTTACTCGCCACCCAACCCTTACCGTTATCTCTGCCCCTAAACACACCCTCTAAAATTATTGTTTATCATTAATAATATAACAAAGCATTGTAAACATAAATCAAAATGTGCAGTGTGTATGAGTGGATCACAGAGCTCCACAGCAATAAACCGCATAGTAATGTGCAGTGTGTATGAGTGTATCACAGAGCTCCACAGCAATAAAACTCACAGTAATGTGCAGTGTGTATGAGTGGATCACAGAGCTCCACAGCAATAAACCTCATAGTAATGTGCAGTGTGTATGAGTGGATCACAGAGCTCCACAGCAATAAACCTCATAGTAATGTGCAGTGTGTATGAACGTATCACAGAGCTCCACAGCAATAAACCTCATAGTAATGTGCAGTGTGTATGAACATATCACAGAGCTCCACAGCAATAAACCTCATAGTAATGTGCAGTGTGTATAAGCGTGAGTTTTATTGCTGTGCAGCTCTGTGATATGCTCATACACACTGCGCATTACTGAGAGTTCTATTGCTGTGCAGCTCTGATACGCTCATACTCACCACACCTTACTGAGTTTTATTGCTGTGGTGCTCTGATACAGTAATGCGTAGTGTGTATGAGTGTATCAGAGCTCCACAGCAATAAAACTCACAATAATGTGTGGTGTGTAGGAGCGTATCAGAGCTCCAAAGCCTTTTATATACCCCCTCTCTCTCTCTTTCTTTTTACCCCCTCCCTCTCATTCTTTTTTTCAACCTCCCTCTCCCATTCTCACTTTTTTCACCTCTCTCCCTCTTTCTTTTTTTTCATCCCCTCTTATTCGTTTTTTTATCCTCTCTCATTATTTTTTTTCATCCCCTCTTCCTTTCTCAGTTTTTTTATCCCCTTTCTTTTTTTTCATCCCCTCTCTTCCATTCTCAGTTTTTTTATCCCCTTTCTCTTTTTTCATCCCCTCTTTCATTCTGTCTTTTTTATCCCTCTTTCTTTTTTTCATCCCCTCTCTTCCATTCTCAGTTTTTTTATCCCCTTTCTTTTTTTCATCCCCTCTTCCATTCTCAGTCTTTTTTTATCCCCTTTTTTTCATCCCCTCTTCCATTCTCAGTCTTTTTTTATCCCCTTTTCTTCATCCCCTCTCTTCCATTCTCAGTCTTTTTTTATCCCCTCTTTCTTTTTTTCATCCCCAGTCTTTTTTTATCCCCTTTTTTTTATCCCCTCTCTTCCATTCTCAGTCTTTTTTTATCCCCTTTTTTTCATCCCCTCTTCCATTCTCAGTCTTTTTTTATCCCCTTTTTTTCATCCCCTCTCTTCCATTCTCAGTCTTTTTTTATCCCCTTTTTTTTCACCCCCTCTCTTCCATTCTGTCTTTTTTGTCCCCTCTTTTTTTTTTCATCCCCTCTCTTCCATTCTCAGTTTTTTTATCAACTCTTTCTCTTTTTTTCATCCCCTCTTTCATTCTCAGTCTTTTTATCCCCTTTTTTTCATCCCCTCTTCCATTCTCAGTTTTTTTATCCCCTTTCTCTTTTTTTCATCCCCTCTTTCATTCTCAGTCTTTTAATCCCCTTTTTTTTCATCTGCTCTTCCATTCTCAGTTTTTTTATCCCCTTTCTTTTTTTCATCCCCTCTTCCATTCTCAGTCTTTTTTATCCCCTCTTTCTTTTTTTCATCCCCAGTCTTTTTTTATCCCCTTTTTTTTCATCCCCTCTCTTCCATTCTCAGTCTTTTTTTCATCCCCTCTCTTCCATTCTGTCTTTTTTTATCCCCTCTCTTCCATTCTCAGTCTTTTCTCATCCCTCTTTCTTTTTTTATCCCCTGCAACCCCTGCAGCCTTGTAATTACCTACCTCCCAGGCAGCAGTTCCCCTCTGCTCAGAGGGAGGGAATCAGATCACTCCTCACTCGGGTCATGCACAAACGCTTCCAGGCTCTGTGTCAGCACACGTGACACAGACCACCCGGAAGCTGGCTGAGTGCAGACGCTGGGAAGATGTGAAAGCACATCTCTCCCAACGTTCGGTCCATCCCTGCTTGCGGCGCCGCCCCCCTCCTTCCTCGCTAGGAGCAGACAGGATCACATGAAAGGGAATGTCAGTGAGGGCTCCATGCCGACGCTGGCATTTCAATTACAGCCCAATTTCTACTCACCCTCCCCCAATTTCAACTCGCAAATTGCGAGGGGGTGAGTGCAAATTTTAACCCCTGCTGTAGAGGACTGTGGTTGGGAACCACTGATCAAGTACCCCCAACAGGTCAGGTTTTCCAGATATCTGAAGCACAGCACAGGTGATGATTTGCTGCTCGGTGATTGCAGGATTCAATAGGTATTTCCCCAATGTGATCTGTAAAATCTGGCCTGTTAGGGGTACTTGAGTACCGCAGTTGGGAGCCACTGCTGTAAGTGATGGAAATTTACTTTTTTCTTTTTTTGTTCTAGCATTCTGACAGGACATGACGTATAAATATTTTTGACTCTGCTGAAAATAACAATATATACTTTGTCTGGGTCCTACCATAAAACATGACTTCAAAGCACATTAAAATCTGAGCACAAAATGAGCTCAGCACACAGGGGTGAAATGGTTCAGCAGTGAAGGGGTTAAAAGCTACATCCTGGTGATGCCCTTTTAATACATCCCATACAATACAATGATTTTAGTCAGTGATTGACCAATAGACTCCATTATATGGCCAATGCCAAACAGTGAAGACCAAGTGAGTTAAAAATATTCAGGGTTATTTAGAGAGATCCGAAAAATCACAGTACGATCAATGACTTTTCTTCCCCTGCACTTTGGGGCGAGTCGGTGATTCCTAGTTCGCCGACCCTGTGGTGCATTCAGCAAACACCGCAGAGCCATCGTAGTGCAGGGAATACTCGCCACAAACCTGCATTACACTCGTCAAACACTCACCGAAAACCAAGCCGAACGCTGGAAAAATCAGAGAAAAAAGAAGTGACAGTTCGCTTGAAAGTTTGAAACGCTGTTTGCAAAAAAACTACTGAACGAAAATGTCTGTTACAGAAAAATTAGAAAACGATTTAAAAAAAATATATTTTGACAAATCCTAAAAAATAGTTTATTAGATATTGAATTAAAACTGGAATATTTTTAACTTTGAAACCTATGGGATTCTCCAGAATATACCTTTCAAATGAAACCACTGAATAGACAAACCATTGCTTCTCTAAGGGGGATTTCACTGCCCCCTTAAGGCTAGGGTCAGACTGAGGCAGTGCGAACGCGCGTGCAACCGCACTTAATCACGGCCGCACTAGCAGCAAATGCCGGGCAATGACGGCCAATATACGAAGTACGGTCGCACAAAAGTCCGGCTGCGCAACGCAAGTGGAAAATGAACGCATTTTTTCGAGAACGTGAAACCGCAGGTACTGACGTACAGAGTGCGCTGCGTCCGCTAGCGGCGTGTGTGCGTGATTAGGAGACGTCAGACGCTGCTAATGTCCGGCCAACATAACGTCCAGACACAAAAAGTGTTTTATTGATGATCCGTACAAAATCACGGACGAAAATGCGCATAGTATGACCACTATCACGTATTCTGTGAAAAAATGCGTCCATTCGTTCGAACGCACTTTTTCACAGACAACATAAAAATGCGTTCGTCTGACCCTAGCCTAACAGGCACCATACGTGCAGGCCAGAATTTGGCTAATTGCCTGCTCTCTGAATAGCCAAATGGCCCCGAAATGTCTCCGTTCGCTGAATTTCCGTGTCCGGTTACATTTCGGATCTCTCTGAATAACCCTGATTGTGGGGTGGGGGCAGTTTACAATACAAAATATCACACAATGGATGCACCCAGTGACACATATATTTTACTCTATTTTCTTAACTAAAAAGGAAACAAGAGAAAGCATCAAACACCATAAGGACATTTCATTTTTTGGTGGTACTGGTAGTGTCCCTTTAAGTGAAATATTGAGATGTCGCACTAGGTGGCGCCATGAAGTACAATGTGATTTGCATTTGTTTTCAGTGAACCCTACAGACAGCACAACAAATTGTAACAATATCAACTAATCAGTTACGTTTTAGGAAATGGGTATAGCAGTTGGATTTTTGTTTTATATACTCAGACGGTGTTCATTTATACACTTTAATTTTATTTCTATGCAAAGTAACACAAATGTGAAGGATTCTCAGACACCGATATTTAATATATGGGGCTTTATTCCATAGTTGTCGTTAGAAACATTATGTATAATGTCCAAGTTATCTTAACATCAGGAATAGGGTTGAGCTGTTCGATCAGTTCGGAGTTCGATTTGAACTTTGGCCGTTCGCGAACTTCGAACTTTTTGGCGTGTTCGGTTTGATTTCAAAAATCAAAAAAAAGTGAAAAAAGTATAAAAAATGCTTAAAAAAAATCTAGAAATAAAGAGACTCTTTACTGCAGAATATAAGCAACGGTTTATTAGATATTGAATTAAAAAAATGTCTACGTGTAAAGATTCTCACCTCTAAATGACCTGTTGTAACGGTAGCGCTGACGGCGCTACCCTGGAGTAGCGTTAATTTGGATTCTTTTGGACAGATTTTAGAACACAGACAGCAGGAAAGGCTGTAGTACCTTGATTCCCACACCAGGGAGGTACTACAAGAAACCCAATTATCACTTCAGCTCCAAATGGCTTCGTGGCCAAGAGGTCGCTGGGTGTAAACACATGAACTATCTGCGTACAGATACATAGACATGATACATGAACATGACGTGAACAAGATTGCTGAATCTCAATGAAGCATGAGTTGTGCGGACTGCAGGGCAGTCACAATACCTGGATCTAGTCCTGAGAAGCGATTACCATCGCGCTACCAGATACGTATAATTTCGTTGATTGTCACCTTGGTTTGGCATTGGGATACGGGTGTTGGTACATGTTTGAGCGCTTACCATCTCCTTTTGCATTGTATGTGTATATATGGTCTGAGGTCTGTGGGTGGGTGTATATATATATCTATCTGCGTGTTGATATATACGTATATCTCTGTGTGTGGTATAATATACATGATCAGGGGTTACCATTTTTTATATTTTTATACTATTCCTATTAAATTAACAGTAATTTTTGATGTATTTTATTCAGTAGAAACTTTTTTTTGCCTATTTAACATGTGCTTTGTGAAAATAAAATGGTTTTGGGTGTACATTTTAATTTAGTTAGTGGATTCCTGACCCTGCTTGTTCTGAGGACCCGATCTGTTGCCGACTTTGCCTGCCATTTGACTATTCTCTCTGTGTATTCCCTGCCTGTTCTGTTTGCTTCCTGTTGCTACTGGTGTGCGCCAAGTTCTCACCATATACAGTGGCGCAGTACAAGTGCCTAAACATTGCTGACCCGGTTTTGTTATAGCTGCTGATGTAACTGAATAGATCGGGGATCTCTTCTGCATTCCCAAAACCTCCACCACTGCACTCTTCCACAACACCACAGAGGGGTTACTTACGGTGTGAAGGCACTTGCTGCCACCAAAGGCACAATATTTGGGTGCACTGCCACTGACGCCTATACCAGATTCATATCATTTTAAGATTAGACCGCAGGGTCCAACCCTGTACTCTTCCACAATACCACAGAGGGGTTACAGTGTGACGGCAGTGTTGCCGACACTAAAGGCCCAATTTTAAAGCACCTATTATTACTTTCATTCACAGCCTGCATAAGTTTCACCATAATTTAGCCAAAAAAATCACTAAACTTGTTCTGCGTGTCCTAAAATGTCTCTTCTTTTCATACAATATCAAGAAAAATACTCCAGTATATAGCAAGAAATTTTATGGTTTTATTCCATCAACAGTAGAACAACGTTTCGACCTGCAACCAGGTCTTTGTCAAGTCTACTAAACATATCTCTACACTTTCTTAAAAACATCATGAGTAATTAACATCATTAAAAACAGCGGTGTTATACACAGATTCCTAATTTTAAACATAGAAACATAGAAAGATGTCGGCAGATAAGAACCTTTCGGCCCATCTAGTCTGCCCAATTACATGGATACTTTACCTGGATTTATCTTTTGTTTAGGATAGCCTTATGCCTATCCCATAACACCTGTTTGCAATGATTGTGTCCACAGCACAAACATTGCCTTTAAAACCAATGTTGCTAACTTGTCTTCAATGGTGTCAATTGTAGATTTATTAGTACATATCAATTAAATTTATTAAATGCAAAATCTAAATAGCTATGATGAAGCAGAATTTCATAATCCCCAATTTTTGTGACCTGCATTATAGAAAGGGTGCATAGTAGAAAATTCTGCTTCATCGTAGCTATTTAGGTCTCCAATGGTGGGAATGGGTTAATTTAAGTGTTATGTGAATAATTAAGCAGATTTTGCATTTATTAAATTTAATTGATATGTACTAATAAATCTACAATTGACACCATTGAAGACATGGTAGCAACATTGGTTTTAAAGGCAATGTTTGTGCTGTGGAAACAATCATTGCAAACAGGTGTTACAATGAGGAATCTGTGTATAACACCGCTGTTTTTAATGATGTTAATTACTCATGATGTATTTAAAAAAGTGTAGAGATATGATTAGTAGACTTGACAAAGACCTGGTTGCAGGTTGAAACGTTGTTCTACAGTTGATGGAATAAAACCATAAAATTTCTTGCTATATACTGGAGTATTTTTCTTGATATTGTGCTACGTCCTTGTGAGTGAGGACTTTCCAGTGGCAGCTCAAAGGTGGGTGGCAGCAACCTGAACTGAACTCTTCTTTTCATACAGGCTGCTGCCCCAAGCAGTTGTTTATGAATAGATTAAAGGAAAACCATTTACCGTCATTTGAAACATAATTTTTTGTTTTTAAATGTTTCTATACATCCTAGAAATCCGCCACTTCACGGGCAGGTTATGGGGTCCTCCTAGGCACGATATTTGAAGGAATTTTTCATTTTTATTCTTAACCTTTATTTCATGGAAAACTCACTGTTCCTTTAACCCTTTCGCTGCTGAGGCGTTTCACGCCTCTGTGCTGAGGTCATATTTACCGGTTTTGCTCATCATGTTTAAATGCGTTTTGAAGGCTTATTTTAGTATATGACCCAGACATATTATATATCGTTCTTTCCATCAGACTCGGCAGATTAATAATATGTCATTTTTATATGTATACGTCATGACCTGTCTGTATATTATAACAAAAAATGCAATAAAATATGAATTTTCAATAATTTACAACGTTTAAAGTGTATTTTTTTCACATTTTAACATGCGAGCAATTGCGGTTATATTTTGTATGGGGTGCGCTTGTTAAAAAAAATTAGAGATGGGGTCTCGTTACATTTTTTTTGGGGGGAAATTACGCGATTTTTAACAAACGTACCGCATACAAAAATCGTTAGTGCAGCATCATTGTTCACATTATAATTGAAATGGGAACAATATTGCTGCATTAACAAACCAAAAAAAAAAAAAACTTGTTTTTTTTTTAAAATATTTTTTTATTTTTATTTTTAATTTTTTTTTAAAAAACTTTTTTCACAGTGGTGTTTGGTATCGTTGGAACGGCCATGCTCTGGCCGATCCAACAGTACCAAACATTAACCCCTAGCTGCCACGGATCGGGAGATAAGGGATTCATTGAAATCCCCTATCTCCACCGTTGGTGGCAGCTAGGGGTTAACTATGCACGATGACGCCAGTCCTCAGGGGGAGTTCCCGGAGGCTTTGCCGACATCCAAGATGTCGGCCAGCTCCGGGAAAGGGTCACGAACCGGCGCTTTTCAGCGCCGATTCGTGATCCGGCTCCCCAGGGGTTAATGAGAGCCACCGTTTGGAAGGGCAGGCTGTGCCCTTCCAAGCGGTGCCTGTCTTAACCCCCTGCTCCCCGGCGATCGGGAGGGAGAGAGGTCCGAAGGACCTCCCCCCCTCCCTTTCAGGCGCCTCCTCCGCACATGCGGGGGGGCGCCTGAATTAGATGTCATCGCGTCGCCGCGATGACATCTAATGTCCCCGCCGGGCTCCCGAGTGCTGGGCTGACATCCAAGATGTCAGCCCGCACCGGGGGGGCGCAGCAATCCGCCGGAATCCGGCGGATTGCTGCCTCCTGTGCTCGGACGCGCTGAGCGCGTCCATAGCACAGGAGAACCACTTGGCTGGACGCGCTGAGCGCGTCCATAGCAGCCAAGTGGTTAAAAACGTTTTTTACTTTTGAAATTGTTCGAATGCGAACCAAACACAGGGGTCAGTGGCGTAACTAGAAACCTGAGGGCCCCGGTGCAAGAATCCATGAAGGGCCCCCCCAACCCCCCCCCAAAAAAAGATCTATATTTTTACTTTTTTTTTTCCTGCAATATAAAAAAGATAGTATTGCCCCCAGCTGACACGGATATATACTGTATATTGCCCCCAGCTGACACGGATACAGGGGCTGACTGGCAACTTTTGGCCCAGGGGCCAAGTATGACCCAGAGGCCCATAGTGCAGCAACTCAGGCCCTTGTGTATGAGCGTTATCTCAGAGCTCTGCAGCAATATAACTTACATTACAGTGAATTGTATTGCTGTAGAGCTCTGTGACACGCTCATACACACCGCACATTACTGTGCGTTTTATTGCTGTGCTGATGCGAACACAAAGTTTTTGTTTGCTTCAGAGGAGATTTAACCAAGCACGCCACAGCATTACCATTTCTAAGATATAGCTCTGCGAAGGATTTAAGGCTGTGATCTCATCCCCAGCTATCAGGGAGAGGAATCTCTGCATGCACATAAAGGGTTAACATGTGGACTCCTGGAACATCACAGACAGACCTAATACATTTTGCCCAGGGGAAAACTTTTTTTTTTTACAGCTTGACACAGGCGGGGGGCGGGGGGGCTTTGAAAGTTCCATTCTTTTTTAAATTAAGGAGCACAACTGAACAAATTCCATTTTATACCCAAATTGTAGAAGATCCAGGAATGAGTGGAATTCATTCAATTATAAATAACCCTGATAATTAGTTCCCTTTTATCCATCAATTTAGGAAATAACTCACTAATAGGATATTCTTATAAAGGTTTGCCAAATACATAGATTTAGAAAGGGAATGCTGGATTAGGGTGATTTCTCTTTATTTTGATCTTTTCTCTCTCCCTAATTTGCTATACTCAGGGGAGTTTGCTATATTTCATGCATTATTCATATCAGATTGCCTTCTATCAGTTTCATGAGCCTGTAATAGCACATATTGCAGCCTCATGAAACTCAATCTGATATATATTTAGTATTCAGTGCCATAAAGGAATGTGATGTACCTGAGAGTCTGACAGTCACAGAACAGTAATATAAAAATATCAAAACAAAGTATATTTACAGAATTTGTTTTGATCAGCAGCCCAGCTGGTAATTCTTCCTGCTGCTGCAGTTCTGAGATTTTATTTCCACCAGGACCAGGCAGGCACCAACTTGAAGTCTGGCCACGCTGCTTCTCAGCTGCATGCAGGGCTCCAGGGGCAGGAAGAAAGGCGGGGAAATCAAAACAAAGACCCAGCCAATCCCCAGCCACTTACCATGTGCACAAGGCTAGCTGGGATCAGGATGCTGCTTGCTCATTGGCTGTTTAGCAACTGCCAGTGTTCTAGTGAAGGAGAGGACAGACTGATGCCGAACGTGAGGAGCATGCTGTGCCGCCGCTCCTGCGGTGCTCACTCGCTGCTCCCAGATTCTGGCGCTTTTTGCCGGAATCTGGCGGCGGCGCTGGGCCCCCCTCCAGTGGCGGAATGCCAGGGCCCGGTCGCAACTGCGACCGCTGCGACTCTGGTACTTCCGCCACTGACAGGGGTGTTTGGCTCATCACTAGTAGTGATACATAGAAACCTAGAATATGTCGGCAGATAAGAAGCTTTCGGCCTGTCTAGTCATCCCAATTACATGGATACTTTCCATGGATTTATCTTTTATTTAGGATAGCCTTATGCCTATCCCATGCCTGCTTAAACTAAATCACTGTTTTAGCCTCTACCACAGGGGTGGGGAACCTTTTTTCTGCCAAGGGCCAATTGGAAATTTATAAGATCATTTGAGGGCCATACATAATTACCAACTTAAAATTTACCCAGCTATATTAAGGAAGAAATTAATTAACTCACCCCTAATATGATGGCTGGAACTGCTTCTCTTTGATGAGGCACGCAATGTTAACTGGTACAGATGATGTTGTTACTTGCAATTTTCCAGGTTTGTGCCCCATCCCATTTAATTCATTTCACCTCTCTCCCCATTCAATTCATTTCACCTCTCTCCCCATTCAATTCATTTCACCCCCTCCCCATTTAATTAATTTCACACACCTTCTCCCCATTTAATTCATTTCACTCCTCCTCATATAAATTAATTTCACCTCTCTCCCCGTTTAATTCATTTCACCCTCCCCCTCCCCATTTAATTAATTTCACTCCCTCATAAAAATTAATTTCATCTCTCCCCATTTAATTCATTTCACCCTCCCCGTCCTGATTTAATTAATTTCACCATCCCCGTTTAATTAATTTCACTCTCCCCCATTTAATTAATTTCACCCCCCCATTTAATTTCAACCTCCACATTTAATTGATTTAACCCTACTCCCCATTTAATTTCACCCTCCCCTTGAATTTCTTCACCCTCCCCATCTAATTCATTTCACCCCCATTTAATCTCACCCCCTCCCCATTTAATTAATTTCACTCTCCCCCTCCAATAGATTTCACCCACCCCTTTCCATATAATTAATCTCACCCACTCCCCTTTTAATCTCACCCTTCCCCCATTTAATTAATGTCACTCTCCCCCTCCCCATTTAATTAATGTCACTCTCCCTCTCTAATTTCATCCCCCTTTCCATCTAATAATTTCACCCTCCCCCTTTAAAATTAATTCCAGCCTCCACCACCCACCCCGCGGCCCTTTTACCTCACGGTGGCGAGTAGCAAAATGAGGGGGCCCTCAGAGCGCCACAGAAAGGGGGTGCAAATTCCCTCTCCAGCGGCCCTTTTACCAGACCACGGCGAGTAGCAGAATGAGGGGGCGGGGATTATCCCCGCTCCCTTCATTTGCTGAAGCGCGCCGGATCCTCCTTCACGCTGCGCCCTGAAGATGAGGGGCGCAGCGTGTTGGAAGATCCGGCGCGCAGCAGCTAGTGAGGGAAGCAGGGATAATCCCCGCCCCCTTATTCTGCTACTTGCCGCGGTCTGGTAAAAGGGCCGCGGGAAAGGGAATTTGCACCCCCTTGCTGTGGCGCTCTGAGGGCTGGACCAATTGACACCGCGGGCCGTATACGGCCCGCGGGCCGGACGTTCCCCACCCCTGCTCTACCACATCTACTGGAAGGCTGTGTTCCATGTATCCACCACCCTCTCAGTAAAATAATACTTCCTGATGTTACTTTTAAACCTTTGCCCCTTTAATCTAAGACTATCAGGGTTATTCAAAGAGAATCGAAAAGCCACCGCACGTTCGGGGACTTTTCATTCTCTTCAATTCGGTTCGATTTGGCGATACCATTTCGGCAACCCTGCGGTATATTCAGCAAGCACCACAGGGTCCCCGAATTGCAGGGAAAGGTCGCCGCAAACCCGCCGAAAACTCACTGCAAAACGAGGCCAAACGCACACCAAAACCCGCAAAAACATCTGGATTAACCTGCTGAAAACGCCCGAAAAGCCCGAGCAGGAGCCGATCACACACAGCGCAGCTGCCGGAAAAACCCGACACCGCAGACGAATGCAGTGAATAAATTAGAAAGACAGTTTGCTTGAATGTTTGAAAAGTGAAACGCTGTTTGCAAAGAAACTACTGAGTGAAAATGTCTGAAATTTACATATGAGGTCCAATGAATGGTAATAAAAAGGGCTGTGCAGAAAAAATAAGTAAAGTTAAAAAAATACCAAAAAATGCTTAAAATATCCTAAAAAAATCGATAAATAAAGAGACTCTTTACTGCAGAATTTCATAATGAACGGTTTATTAGATATTGAATTAAAACGGGAATATTTTTAACATTAAAGTCTATGGGATTCGCCTGAATAAACATGCCGAATTAAACCTCCGAAAGGCAGGGCATTTCGGGAACCTTTCACTGCTGGTTTGTGTTCTCTGAATAGCCGAAGCATTGCTTTTTTATGGGGATTCACTGCCCTCGAACAGGCACCGTATGTGCAGTCAATTCGCCAGGATTTGTTGAATTGCCTGCTCTCTGGATAGCCGAATGGCCAAGAAAGGTAACCGAACGTTGATTTTCAGCGTTCGGTTCCCTTTCGGCAGCCATTCGGATCTATTTGAATAACCCTGACAATTTCTCCAGTAGTTATCTTAATGATGGGAATCGCTATTTCACCCTTGCCGCAAGCTGTACTTGCAGCTCCAGTGTAGCAATTCCCTATGCGAGCTTACTGTAAATTAACGTCTTCTATACCAGGGGCGGATCCAGGGGGGGGGGCAACGGGGCAATTACCCCCCCCCCGAGATTCTGATAAATCGACTCTCTGAGCCGGGGGCCCAGATGCCGGGCAGCGCGGGAGTGCCTGCCCGGTCCTGAAGAGTCCGTCCTGTTAAAGGGAAGCGGCTGCGTGCAGGCGCAGCCGGTCACGTGGTCCGGCTAATCAGGTGGTACTGAGTCTCTGTACCACCTGACTGGCCGGACCGCGTGACCTGCGCACGCACGCAGCCACCTCCACTTCAACAGGACGGACTGTTTAGGACCGGGCAGGCACTCCCGCTGCCTGGCATCTGGGTCCCCTCAACCCCTGCCGGAGCTGGAGCAATATCCAGGTGAGAGCTGGGCAAATCCATGTGTAAGCTGGGCAAATCCATGAGTTGGGGCAAATCCATGACCTGGGGGCAAATCCATGAGCTGGGCAAATCCATGAGCTGGGGCAATATCCATGAGCTGGGGGCAAATCCATGAGCTGGGCAAATCCATGAGCTGGGGGCAAATCCATGACCTGGGGGCAAATCCATGACCTGGGGGCAAATCCATGAGCTGGGTAAATCCATGAGCTGGGGGCAAATCCATGACCTGGGGGCAAATCCATGAGCTGGGGCAAATCCATGACCTGGGGCAAATCCATGAGCTGGGCAAATCCATGAGCTGGGGGCAAATCCATGACCTGGGGGCAAATGCATGAGCTGGGCAAATCCATGAGCTGGGGGCAAATCCATGAGCTGGGGGCAAATCCATGAGCTGGGCAAATCCATGAGCTGGGGGCAAATCCATGAGCTGGGCAAATCCATGTGTGAGCTGGGGGCAAATCCATGTGTGAGCTGGGGCAAATCCATGTGTGAGCTGGGGCAAATCCATGAGCTGGGGCAAATCCATGTGTGAGCTGGGGCAAATCCATGTGTGAGCTGGGGCAAATCCATGAGCTGGGGCAAATCCATGTGTGAGCTGGGGCAAATCCATGTGTGAGCTGGGGCAAATCCATGAGCTGGGGGCAAATCCATGTGTGAGCTGGGGGCTCTCTGCTCCTCTAGATTGTAAAATCCGGGGTGCCCTCTGCTCCTCTAGATTGTAAGCTCCTGGGTGCCCTCTGCTCCTCTAGATTGTAAGCTCCTGGGTGCCCTCTGCTCCTCTAGATTGTAAGCTCCTGTGAGCCGGGCCCTCTGCTCCTCTAGATTGTAAGCTCCTGTGAGCCGGGCCCTCTGCTCCTCTAGATTGTAAGCTCCTGTGAGCCGGGCCCTCTGTAAATTCTCGTGAGTCGGGCTCTCTGCTAAAACACCTTATTTTCTGTCAGTGCCCCTCCCGAGACTAGTCTCTGGATCCGCCCCTGTTCTATACTTTGTATACAGGGCCTGCCCAAGCCACTGTGCTGCCTGGAGCCATGAATTAAATGCTGCCCCCCCCCCTGCCAAATAAAACCACGTGCCATGTAGGATTGTATCACAGAGCTCCACAGCAATAAAACTCACAGTAATGTGCAGTGTGTATGAACGTATCACAGAGCTCCACAGCAATAAAACTCACAGTAATGTGCAATAGAAACATAGAAACATAGAAAAATGTCGGCAGATAAGAACCTCTCGGCCCATCTAGTCTGCCCAATTACATGGATCCTTTACCTGGATTTATCTTTTGTTTAGGATAGCCTTATGCCTATCCCATGCCTGCTTAAATTCAATTACTGTTTTGGCCTCTACCACTTAAACTGGAAGGCTGTTCCATGTATCCACCACCCTCTCAGTAAAATAATGCTTCCTGATGTTACTTTTAAACCTCTGCCCCTCTAATCTAAGACTATGTCCTCTTGTTTTGGTACTTTGTTTCCGTTTAAATCTACTCCCTTCCTCTACCTTGTGGATTCCCTTTATGTATTTAAATGTTTCTATCATATCTCCTCTGTCTCGTCTTTTTTCCAAGCTGTACATGTTAAGATCATTAAGCCTTTCCTGGTAACTTTTCTCCTTCAAGCCGTACACCATTTTAGTAGCCCTTCTCTGAACTCTCTCTAAGATGTCTATATCCTTCTGGAGATACGGTCTCCAGTACTGCACACAGTACTCCAAGTGAGGTCTCACCAGTGCTCTGTACAGTGGCATGAGCACTTCCCTTTTCCTACTGCTAATACCTCTCCCTACACAACCAAGCATTCTGCTAGCATTTCCTGCTGCTCTATTACATTGACTACTTACCCTTAGATCCTCTGAAATAACAACCCCTAAATCCCTTTCCTCAGATGTTGAGGTTAGGACTGTATCAAATATTCTATATTCAGCCCTTGGGTTTTTACGTCCCAGGTGCATTATCTTGCACTTATCCACGTTAAAACTCAATTGCCACAGCTCCGACCATTTTTTTAGTTTACCTAAATCATTTGTCATTTGGCTGATCCCTCCAGGAACGTCAACCCTGTTGCAAATCTTTGTGTCATCAGCAAAAAGACATACTTTACCATTAATACCTTCTGCAATATCACTAATAAAAATATTAAAGAGAATGGGTCCAAGTACTGACCCCTGAGGTACCCCACTGGTAACAAGACCTTGCACAGAATAAACTCCATTTACCACAACCCTCTGTTGCCTGTCACTCAGCCACTGTCTAATCCATTCAACAATATTGGAATTCAAGCTCAAAGATTGCAATTTATTGATAAGCCTTCTATGCGGAACAGTATCAAAAGCCTTACTGAAATCTAAATATGTGTATGAGTGTGTTTTATTGCTGTGGAGCTCTGTGATACGCTCATACACACCGCACATTACTGTGAGTTTTATTGCTGTGGAGTGTGGAGCTCTATGATAACCGATTTGTATAGGCGTACCACAGAATCCACAGCAATAAAACGCAGAAATAAAAGAAAAAATTGAAACTCGGAGAGAGCATAAGAGAGGAGACATAAGAGTGCTGGAGACAGGGTTTGAAGGAGGGGAGACTAAAAAGGAGAGAGTAGAGACAAAAGGAAAGAGCTGAGAGAGGAAGGAGAGACCTAGACAGTGTTCAATCCTCAGCTCCTGTTGTGTTGCCTGGAGGGTCTGGGCATAGTTCGGTGCCACAGGCTGGTCGTTTGCCAGCACCTTGTAATGGCCAAGCAGCCTCTGAGGGGGCGGGGCCTGGCATGGTCACGAGGAGCCGCAGGGTTTAAAGCAGGGAGCGAGGAGTTGCCTTGTCGCCTTGGGAGTTCTGTTCCCGCATCGCTAAGCTGATTTTCTTATTGCTGATTTAGTTGCCGACCCATTTCTGTCTACGAATCCTGCTCCTGTTTTTGACCCGGCATGTTTATTGACCATTCTGTTGCTTCCACCATTAGCTATCGCTGATATTGGGCATTGGTGGATTAACCCTACGTTTGCTGCTGGGGCTTTCACTCGCTATCTGGGATTATTCCCATCTTGCTCTGGGGTATCATTTGAGGCCATGTCTGGTTACTATTTAAGACCCAAGGTGTATGTTTCATTGCTAAGAGCATATGTGCAAATCGCAGTAAAGAAATACTGTTTAAATACCGCATATGATCATTGCATCATAGCCGCTAAATATACTCAGGTCTGAACCAACTGTATACCCACATGTGTGTCAGCTACCACTGATAATTGTAAGGTACTTCTTACCCGCTCGAGCTTAACGGATAACGCTAAATCTGTACATTTGTTGACTGCCCTGCATCCTGCACATTTCATTGACTGTCAAGAAAATCATTGTGTTTCTGAAGGTGCTCTGAGTTGTCCTGGTCTTGAAACCTTTGGAACTTAGTGGCAAATCAATTGTTCTTTGGTGCTTCTTGGCTTTGGAGTACAAGTCTGTTAATACCGAGTATTTGGTAAAAATCAAGCAGGTATTTCTGTACAAAAATATCTCAACCTCACTACTCCTGTGTGAGCGCTACGGTGCTCGTTACATCACGTCAGGGCCTGATATGGATCTGACAGATTTATCTGAACTCATGTCTAAGTTGGGTGTTGTAATAGCAAAACACGAAGAGCAAGATCATCACATGGATCAATTAGCTCAGGCTTTGGGCCTACTCATCAATCAGTCTAAACAGCTAGGCCAGGCGTCGACACCCTCCGCTCTTGCAAGTTATTGTGGCTTCTCAACCTGTGGCTGTTTCTTCTATGACTGCTACTGAGGTGTCTCGTTTCAGTTTAAAGACTCCTACATGTTTCAATGTGAGTTCTGGTTCATGCAGAGGGTTCATAACCCAAATAGATATCAGGTTTAAATTGAATCCAGGAATGTGTCCCACAGATAGAGCCAAGGTAGGTTATGTGATCAACCACCTGACCGAGAAAGCTCTACTATGGGCAACCCCTCTATGGGAATTGAAAAAAACAGTGGTTTATAATTATGCTGAGTTTATGAATGACTTGAGGCGTACGTTTGACCCCGCTAGAAAGGCAACATGGGCAGCTAGAGCGTTGTGGCGTATAACCCAGGACAACCGCCGAGTTGCAGAATATGCCATAGAATTTTAAACAGTAGCTGCTGAATTACTATTGCCTATCGAGGTGCTTGTTACGGCGTTTCTTGAGGGAATTGCAGAGACTATGATGCATGAATTAGCACCTTTGTCTCTGCCTGAAGAGCTAGAAAACCTGATCGACTATTGTATAGCTCTTGATGATCAGATGCGTGACAGGAGGTCTGGCTGTAGCAACTCACATAAGCCTTCTCAGGGTACCTGTTCTACTCCCAGGTCGGCTCACGCTGTCTCCCAGACCTGTACCTACTGAACCAGAGCCTATGCAACTAGGTCATTCTGGCATATCAGGAGAGGAGAGACAATATCGCCTCAGAGAAGGCATTTGTTTCTATTGTGCTGACAGAGGGCATTTTCGTTTACAAACGACCAGACCGTGTTGCAAAGGTTGTTGGAGAATAAACTTTACTGCAAGTTAGAAAAATGTCTGTTCGACATAACTTCAGTTCATTTCCTGGGTTACATCATCACACCTGAGGGGTTTGAGATGGATCCAAAAAAGTTGTCTGCCATCAAAGAATGGCCACTACCTCGGGGCTTAAAAGCTATACAGAGATTCCTTGGTTTCACGAACTACTATAGGAGGTTCATTAAGGGTTTCTCTTCTGTTGTGTCTCCAATCACCGCCATGACCAAGAAGGGTGCCCAAAATCAGGTCTGGAGTGATCAAGCCATGCAGGCATTTCAGTCACTCAAGGAGGCATTCGTCATGGCACCTATCCTACTGCATCGAGAGCCAGGCTTGCCAATTCAACTTGAGGTTGATGCGTCCGAGACCGGAATTGGTGCAGTTCTGTCTCAAAGAGAGCGTCCTGAGGGACCTGTACGCCCTTGTGGATTTTTCTCCAGGAAAATGACACCTTCAGAGAGAAATTATGACATAGGGAACAGAGAGTTACTAGCAGTTATAGCAGCCCTCAAAGAATGGCGCTATTTGCTTAACGGTACAAAAGATCCCATGATAATAATAACAGATCATAAGAATCTTTTTTTTTTTTTTTTTTTTTAAATTCAAATTTTATTGTAAAAACAAACTTAGAAGACAAATTACATAAAATAAAGACAAGTATACAGGTATAATAAAAGAAAATACATAGAAAGTACATAGAAAAGAAGTCAGTCTCCTACAACCAGAGGCCCGTTGAAGAAAGGGGGGTGGATGATCTTGATACAGGACAGGAGTGCCCAACCCATAATTGCCACCTCTATCCTTTCCGTTCATTGTTAATATCGTAGAACAGGGCAGGCTAGGTCTATGAGCCCATCCTCTCGAATGAAAAATCCCCCTTCGTGCAAAACCCATGGAGCGTATCCTTTCTCAGTGCTCAAAAAACAAAAATGGGGTGTCAACAGCCTTGAGCCTATGGTGGCAGGACTAGAAAAAGGTGGGGAAAGAGTAGGAATAGGAGAAAACAGCAAAAGAAAATGAGATAAGGGGAAGAGGGAGGCCAAAGTGATAAGGAAACGGGAGGAGGAGAGGGGGGGGGAAGCCCTACGGACGGCACACACATATACATCAACTCAGACACAGATGAGGTCAATCTCCCCCCACCCGGGCACCCCACAACCCCCGCCCCCTCCTCAGTCCCGCCATACCCGATCTGCCCGACTAAACCCCTGGTGTGTCAAATCGCAGAGTCGCAGTGTATCTCTCCCAGTAGTACCACTTCATGGCAAATTCAGGCAGTAATCCCCGGGATTCTGCGTCAATCCGGTCGACTGATCGAAGAGTCTCCACTCTTCCCACCCATTCCCGCAAGGAAGGCGTCCTAGTGGTTTTCCATAGGACAGGTATCAAAGCCCGTGCTGAGAGGAGCATCAGTAGCATAACTGAGCGTTTCAGAGTCTTGAGAGGGCATGGGATATGAAGAAGTAGGAAACATTCGGGCGTGAGGGGTAAAATCACGTCCGTCACTTGGCGGACTGCATCTCGAATTTGAGTCCAAAACAGCTGCAGGTTGGGACAAGACCACCAGATGTGTAGGTAAGTACCGCTATTCACCTCGCATCTCCAACAAACCGACGAGGTCGTGGGAAATAAGGAGTTCAAGAAATGAGGCGATCTGTACCAAAATGTCACAATTTTATGAATTCTCTTGGATACGTGTCACCCCGCATCCCTTATGTATAAGTGCGAAAGTCTGAATCCATTGCGCCTCCGAGATATTTAGAGCCAGTTCTCGATCCCATCGTACCACAAATGAGGGAACGGTGGTATCAGTCACCTGTAAGAGGTTATAAAGTGTTGATATCCCGTGCTTCAATGGATGGCCAGCAAGGCAGTAAGCCTCAAATGGAAGAGGCGGTCGACTCAAGCTATAACCACTGTCTAGGGAGCGCATATACGTTTTCAGTTGGTGAAAATTGAATCGGTCCAGAAAGCTGGGAGGTCCCAGCTGCACCGACAGTGGTAGAGCGTCCAGGTTGCCATCAGCAGGGACATTCATCGCCCTCAGCTTATTCCCATCAGTCAAACGCCTCCTCAAGGATGGATAAACTCCCCCCGGAAGGTTCGGATTATGATCCAGAGGCAAAAGAGGTGAGATGGCGGTTGTAAGTCCGTAGGACAGTTTACATTTATGCCAAAGTCTCAACGTCGTTGAGACAGGATCTGGATCCGTCCTCGGGGGAGTCGCCAGAGCAGGAGGGAGCCATGGTATCACCCAGAGTGGTCGTCTTGCCAGGGCCTCTTCAAGATCCAACCACCGTTTATCCGAATTGGACGTAGACCAGTCAACTACCCTGGCCAAGTGACAGGCGCAGTAATATTTCCTGGGGTCCGGGAGTGCCAGACCACCTTTATGCTTCTGTCTACACAAGACGCAAAAACTGACTCGCGGCCTACCCGTCGGCCAAATAAATTGCAGGAGGATTGTCCGCAGGGTCGTGAAAAAAGAAAGGGGTATGAAGATCGGTAAGGTACTGAAGAGATAGAGAAGCCGCGGCAAGAGGTTCATTTTCAGAGCAGCGATCCTGCCCATCCAGGAGATCATGCGAGTAGTCCATTCAGAGAGATCCTTCTTAAAGGTGGTAAGTATAGACAAAAAGTTAGCTTCGTAAATTCGCTTCTCAGTAGAGGCCAGCCAGACCCCCAGGTAAAGCATTCGACGGGCACAGAAACGGAAGGGATGATCCCGTCTCACCAGGCGGACAGTAGGAGCGTCTAGATTGACATTAAGAAATTCGGATTTCTCCCGGTTAATCCTGTATCCGGCTACCTCGCTATATGTCTCCAGGGTGCGCGCTATCGCAGGGAGGGAAACCTCCGGATTAGAGACCATGAAAAGTAGGTCATCTGCATAAGCAGACACCTTGTGGCAGGAAGCATGTCCAGAGATCCCTGAAATGTCTCCGTTCCTACGAATTGCCTCCAATAGTGGTTCAAGAGTCAGGGCGAATAACAGTGGAGACAGGGGGCATCCCTGACGCGTGCCATTATGAATGGGTATGCTCTTGGACAGCGCCCCATTAGCTCGAACTCGGGCCGTAGGGGCATGATAGAGAGCCATTAGCCAATTGAGGAAACTTCCTTGTATCCCAATGCGGCGCAGAACAGAGAGCATGAAGCCCCATCGAACTCTATCAAAGGCCTTCTCCGCATCCGTAGAAAGCAGGAGAAGGCCAGTTTGTGAAGAATGAGCATGGCCTATCGCCCCCAGAACCCGGGTCGTCGCATCTCTAGCCTCCCTCCCGGGGATAAACCCTACTTGATCCGGATGTACCAGAGAAGGGAGGAGAGGCGCGAGACGAGCCGACATAATCTTTGCTAGGACCTTGACATCCGTGTTTAGCAACGAGATGGGTCTATAATTTCTGACATCAGTCCCATCCTTCCCTGGTTTACAGATTACCATAATCGTAGCTGCGAGTGTGTGACTGTGAAAAAACTCCCCCTCCCGGATAGCTGAGAAAAGAGTTTGCAGACGAGGGATCAGGGCAGGGGAAAACGTCTTATAATATTCTGCCGGTAGTCCATCTGGTCCCGGGCATTTCCCATTTTGGAGGCCCTTTAGAGCAGTTTGAATCTCTAGCACGTCGATCGGATCATCTAGGAGGGAGGACCGCAGCGGCGAGACAGTGCGGGTTACATTGTCGGCGAGGTACGCATTAATCATCTCTGGCGTGGGTTCCAAACCCGGTTCCGAGTCCATGTCATACAACGCCTTGTAAAAGAGCTGGAATTCCTGCAACATAGAGTCCGGTCGGGTAGTCATAGTTCCATCCGGGAGTTTGATCTTAGCGATATACGTCGCAGCGCGTCGCTTCTTAAGTATTCGGGCTAGCAGTCTGCCAGGCTTATTTTCATACAGAGCGAAGTGGCACTTCGCTTTAGTAGCTGCGAAGCGGATGTCTGCGTCCAGGATGTCATTGAGTTCCCGGCGCTTAGTAGTCAGTGTCGCATAGTCAGTGGGCAATGCAGTGGAGTGGTGTGTCAGTTCAAGAGCGCGTAGTTCAGATAATAACTTTTGTATAGTGTCCGCACGGGCTCTCTTTATAGCAGTAGCTCTACTAATGCAAACCCCTCGGACAACCGTCTTATGGGCTTCCCATAGTGTAGGTGTGGAAACATCGGGGGTGGCATTTTCGGTGAAATAAGAGGCAATCGTGGCTTCCACCTCAGCCACAAAACCGGGATCTCCGAGCAGTGACGTGTTCAATCGCCATTGGCGTTCCACAGGGCGGTATAGTGGAGAGGACAGGACCGTCAGGAGGGGAGAATGATCCGACCACGTCTGGGCCAGGATCCCAGTGTCCTCCGTCAACAGTACATCCTTCTGCTGTACAAACAGGTAGTCCAAGCGAGAATACATGGAGTGGACATGCGAAAAATACGAATAGTCCCGTTCCCCTGCATGGAACGCCCTCCAAACATCAACCAGCTGCAAGTTATCCAGCGAGCGCCGCATATGACGCAGTACGGAAGAGGGGACCGAGGACCGGCCTACAGAGGAGTCCACTCTAGGATCCAAGGCGACGTTAAAATCACCTGCTACTACCAACGTGCCCGCCATAAAACTCGAAAGGCGCTGTAGTATGGACGCCAAACAGCGGTGTTGATTGACGTTCGGGAGATATAGCGATGCGAACGTGTATCGTGCATCAGCTATTAAGCATTTCACAAATACGAAGCGGCCCTCACTATCCGTGAGGGTCCCCTCCACTGTCACGGGGAGTTCCTTAGAGAATAAGATCGCCACTCCCCTGCTCTTACCACCACCAAAGTCACTAAAGTAGCCAGTAGGGTAATCCGGTTGTGTCAGTTGCGGGGCCGAACCCTGTCTGAAATGCGTTTCCTGTAATAAGAGCACCGAGGTTCGGAGCGCCCGTGCTTCTCGAAAAAGTCGTTTGCGCTTCTCAGGAGCGTTGAGTCCCCTAGCGTTATACGTAAGGAGGCGTAAAGACCGCGGCGAAAAGCCATCGGGGGGGGCCATGCCCGGGCAAGGGAGAAAGGACCCCACCCAGATCAGACAACACAGACAAACAAACGAACCGATAAACAACAGGGCAAGGACGAAGACAAGTTCAAGTAACAAGAGGAGAGAGCGGAAAAGGGGAGTAGTAAAGAAAGAGAGAAAGGGGGGGGAAAAAAAAAAAAAAAACTATGAGGTATAAGACGCCTGAGGGGAGGCTCAGTCAGACCCACTAAAATGGGGCCTAAGTAGCACCCCTGGAAAGGTTAGGCGTCCAGTCCTCGTGGGCGAGGGAGACTAGCTCCCAATTCACACCAAACCAGAGAAAATCAAGATAAACTATAGGTAAGTAGCCACAGAACGTTCAAAGTAAACTGTAATATAAAAAACAAAGAAAATCTCAAAGTAACAAGCCCAAAAAGAGTCCCCTCCGACTCCAAAAAGAGCACATGGGCGATGGAGAGAGAGAAAAAAAAAAAAAAAAAAAAAACCCAAACCCCCTCCCCCACCACACGTAAGGCAAGTGCAATCTACACCTGTCTCCGCAGCTTCCCCAAACCCTGCACCGGGGATAATGTACTAGTGTGGTGACACATAACCAGCAACCGTCCTCGGCGACCCCAAAGATAAGGAGCAAATAGAAGTACAGTGACTGCATATAATTGGAGGGAATCACAGAGGTAATACCCCGGGTATACATTGCGCCCCACACAGTGGTGGGACTTAAAAAATTAGTACTGAAACCATAATGAGAACAGGGGTCAGTAGTTAAGGGGGGGTATAAGGAACGAGCGCGATGGGACAAAGCACGTAAGTAACCCCCACATCCATATAGATACGGGGCCAATGTAAGTACAGTGATTGCATACAATAGGAGGGAATTGCGGTAGTAGGACACGCGGCATACATTGCGCCCCACTCAATGGTGGGACTTAAAAAATTAGTCCCGGTACCTTAATGAGGACAGGTGACATTAGTTAAATGGAAATGTAATGGACGAGCGTGATGTGACAAAGCCAGTAATTATCCTCCACAACCATGGAAATAAGGAACTAATTTAAGGACAATGACTGCATACAATAAGAGGGAATCGCAGTATTAAGACCCCGGGTATACATTGCGCCCCACCCAGTGGTGGGATTTAAAAAGCTCGTGCAGATACCCTAATGAGAACAGGGGACGTTAGTGAAGTGGGGATGTAATGAACGAGCGTGATGGGACAGAGCAAGTAATTATCCTCCACAACCCTATAGATAGGGAGCAAATATAAGTACACTGACTGCATACCATAGGAGGGTATTGCGGTAGTAAGACACAATGCATACATTGCGCCCCACACAATGGTGGGACTCAAAAATTTAGGACATATACCATAAGGAGGACATGTGACTTTAGTCAAGTGGAAATGTAATGGACGAGCGCTCTGGGACAAAGCAAGTAAATATCCCCCACAGCCACAAAGATAAGGAGCAAATATAATTACAATGCATACTGTAAGAGGGAATTATGGAAGGAAGACACAGGGTACACACTTAGCCCCACGCAATGGTGAGACTGAAAAATCAGCACAGGCACCGTAAGGAGGTCAGATGCCTCTAGTGAAGTGGAAGTGGCAGGGGTGTGAGAGAGAGCAGGAGGCGGGAGCGGGAACTTAACCCCTCCTGTAATACCGTTAAGTAGCCAAAATATGCAATACTACTGCGAACGATGAGAGAAAAATGTGAAAATGAAAATATGTCACATAGATATTGCCCCATATAATGGTGGGACGGAAAAAGTAGTTCAGCTAGACCCGTAAAACCAGATGTTCGTATTGAAGAGTAAATGGTACGTGTACAATTCAGAGAGTGGGGGAAGAAAAAAAAAAAAAAAAAAAAAAAGGGGAGAGGGGGAGGGGGGGAATTCCCTTCCCTCTCTCTTCCCCCCCCCTCAGTTTCAGTTAAGCATAACAAAGTGTAAACAGCGCAATATATTGCGAAAGAATCAAACAGTAGAACCTCAATAACTTGTAACAATAAAAGAAGAAGAAGAAGAACCCCCGAGCGCATCTCTAGATGTAGTGCCCTCAGGTGTGGACCAGCACTCCACCAGCCAAGCTCCGGTCACCGTCTGGAGGGGACGCGGATCTTAGCAACCGTATGCCTTTACAGTTTAGTCAGTCGAGGGAGCCACATCTCACCCCTTGATCTCGGTAGGCTGGCGGGCTTTTCCGCAATGGGGACCAATAGAGCGGGCCCGCCAAAAGAGGGCGGAGCCGAGGCAATAAACGTCATCTCTTACATCTAGAGGTGGGTGCTGAGCAAGCACGTGCCGTTCCACGAGCAGAGCAGTACAGAGCGAAGAGCTCATCATCTCGTCTGAACTGCATCATATGAAAAAGAAAAAATAAAACCCATGGTGTATAATAGGAAGCCCTTGGGATCCCCAGTACAGGCCAAGACCCCATACACAGTAGGGTTCGTAGGTTACTCCCCACCCGAGCACTGCAGCCTCGGGGGTATCCCCCACGTGGTAGTAGGAGAAGGGCCGCACCTGGTAGAGGGCATCCGCGAATAAGGACGGTTATGTATAGAACTCCTGGGCAAATCAAGCCTCCTCCGGGGGTTCGGGTTGCACCGGGACTCTGTCGCGGGAGCGACGTCTTCGGTCTCGGGGTCATCGCCTTCGGGCTTCAGGGTGATCGAAAGGAGCTCCCCCCCTATTCTCTGATTCCCAGTCCTTGACCTGTATTATAGGAAGGTCCATCGCGTCCATGAAGACAGGAACGTCCGAAGGGTGTTGTATGACGTGTCGTACACCGTTTTTCTGCGCCGTCAGGGAGAAAGGGAAGCCCCATCTATAGGGGGTGTCAGCCTGTCTGAGGGCTTGGGTGATCGGTTGCAGGCACCTCCGGGCTGAGAGTGTAAAAGGAGACAGATCTTGGAAAAACTCAAGTCTGCTTCCCCTGAAGGTCCACGAACGGGACGAGCGCGCCTCCGCCATGATCTTCTCCTTGAGGGCATAGTCCGGGAGGCAGCAGACAATGTCACGGGGCGGTGCCGTCGGTGGCGGTCTTGGGCGTAGCGCTCGGTGGACCCTGTCCATGGGAATCGGTTCAGTGGGCGAGCGGTCCAGCACCATGCAAAAGGCCTCACTTATTACGGCGCGCAAGTCCTCCTGGCCCTCCGATTCCTCCAGGCCTCTGACGCGGATATTATGCCGCCGGCCCCGATTGTCCAGGTCATCGACGCGGCGCTGCAACTCACCGAAAGCCGCCGTCGGAGGTCGTTCGGCTGGATGATTGGCCTGGTCCTCCAGGAGGCCCACTCTAGCAGTCAAGTCTGCAACGTCCGTTCGAATCGCTCGAAAGTCCCCGGCGATGCCTTCACGGAGATCAGCAACTAGATCCGCGAGGTCAGTCTTGGTGGGGAGTGCCGAGATCAAGTGCTCGAGACGGCGTATGGCTTCCATGGGGTCTGTAACCGCGGGCCCATCCGCCATTTTATCGCACATGGGTGCAGAGGGGACGGCAGAAGCAGGTAAAACAAAAGCGTCCAGGGGGCCCAATGCTCGAGCCGGTCGTCTTGCGGGTGTCTTGGGGGTGTTCTGCTTCGGTTTTCCTCGGCCCATGGCCTGAGATGTCGCTATTTAGCAGATTATTGTCGGAGGGGACTCAGGAGCTCAGTGTTTATGCGGCCATCTTGGTCTCAGGTCAGGACACGCCCCCCGATCATAAGAATCTTATTTACATGGGAGACGCAAAACGTTTAAATTCCAGGCAGGCCAGGTGGTCATTGTTCCTGTCCAGTTTCAATTTCTTGTTGACCTATCGTCCTGGGTCAAAAAACACGAAAGCTGATGCTTTGTCCAAGCAGTTCGAGTCTAGGGATGAGCTGTTCGGGTTCGGACGGTTCGGGGTTCGACCCGAACTTAGCCTGTTCGGGCGGATCGCGAACCCCGAACATTTCCGGGTGTTCGCCGCATGTTCGACCACAATGGAACACAATGCATTTTCCCACTGCCTGAAGCTCGTAATTGGCTACAGCCTTGCACCTGACCACAGGTCTGGTGCAAGACTGGTTGAACACTATGCCAATCACTGCTCAGAGTCCTGATTGGGCAAATTTTGCCCAATCATGGGCTCACAGAGCTAAGTCCCGCAGCACACTATATAAGGTTTCAACGCGCCGATTCTGCACGCATTTCAGAGGAGATTTCAAAGAAGATAGTTGTGTGTGTTGTTACTGCCGGTCTGCCACGCTACTGGGGGGGTCTCATTTATACCAAATATCATTGAATTTAGGTGATGTGTGTCTTGTCACTGTGCCAGCAAGTTTTTTTGGGGTTTACAACTTTATTTAAAACATTTGTGAATTGAGGTGATTTTCTGGGTCTTGTCACTGTGCCAGCAAGTCTTTTTGGGGCTCACTAATTTCTTTAAAACACTTGTGAATTAAGGTGATCTTCTGTGTCTCGTCACACAGCCAGCAATTTTTTTTGGGCCTCACTAATTTCTTTAAAACACTTGGGAATTAAGGTGATCTGTGTCTCGTCATACAAAAAGTACCAAGCTGTATTTTGGGGCTCACTAATTTCTTTAAAACACTTGGGAATTAAGGTGATCTTCTATGTCTCGTCACACAGCCAGCAATTTTTTTTGGGGCTCACTAATTCTTTAAAACACTTGGGAATTAAGGTGATCTGTGTCTCGTCATACAAAAAGTACCACGCTGTAATTTGGGGCTCACTAATTCTTTAAAAACACTTGGGAATTAAGGTGATCTGTGTCTCGTCATACAAAAAGTACCACGCTGTATTTTGGGGCTCACTAATTTCTTTAAAACACTTGGGAATTAAGGTGATCTTCTGTGTCTCGTCACACAGCCAGCAATTTTTTTTGGGGCTCACTAATTTCTTTAAAACACTTGGGAATTAAGGTGATCTTATGTGTCTCGTCACACAGCCAGCAATTTTTTTTGGGGCTCACTAATTTCTTTAAAACACTTGGGAATTAAGGTGATCTGTGTCTCGTCATACAAAAAGTACCACGCTGTATTTTGGGGCTCACTAATTTCTTTCAAACACTTGGGAATTAAGGTGATCTTCTGTGTCTCGTCACACAGCCAGCAAATTTTTTTGGGGCTCACTAATTTCTTTAAAACACTTGGGAATTAAGGTGATCTTCTGTGTCTAGTCACACAGCCAGCAATTTTTTTTGGGGCTCACTAATTTCTTTAAGCCATTTGTGATTTAAGGTGATCTGTGTCTCGTCATACATACAGTACCACGCTGTATTTTGGGGCTCACTAATTTATTTAAAACATTTGTGAATTAAGGTGATCTGTCTCTTGTCACTGGCTGCCAGCTATCAGTGTGTCTCACTGAGTTATACCAGAGTTATTTAAATCTTTATACCAGAGTTGAATCAGAGTTCTGTATATATTAATCTATATATCACTCACCATGTCTGAAAGAACAAAAAGGACAGGCAGATGCTCCCAGCCACAGATAAGAGGGCAAGCAGCCCCTGTGTCGGGAGGCTGTGTCTCTGGTCGTGGTGGATGTGGTGCATCCTCTGCAGGGGCACGTTTGTCCTTTCTAACTGGTGCTGGCCGTCTTAAGCAGCAGCAACATACAGAGGACTTGGTGCATTGGCTAACCAGGCCATCCTCATCCTCCGAGTCCTCTGCCAGCCAGGCTTCTAGTGCTTTACAGTCCACCTCAGCTGCCAAAGCATCTAATGCAGCCTCCATGTCCACAGCTACTCCTGCCGTAGCCTCGCTATCACACACAGAGGAGTCAGCTGAATTGTTTGACTACAATGAGAGTGACATGCTGCTTGAGGATGCGCAGCAAGTACAGTGCTCTGATTCAATCTCTGAGGTTGAGCAAGGGAGTATAATCAACCTAGAGGAAGGGGGTGCCAGTGATGACACACAAATAACTGGCACTCATGTTGCCCCAGCAGCTGCAGCATACTGCCAAGTTGACTCCAGTGACGAGGAGATAGGGGGTGAAGATGACATTGATGATGATGATGTCACTGACTCCACCTGGGTGCCAGATCGAACTGAGGAATCAAGTGAGGAGGAGGGGGAGGAGGAGGAGGCACAGCAAACACGAGGCACAACATCCTCTGTGACCAACCGTAGCACTAGCCAGTCCAAGGCATCACATGTCAGAGCTGCTCCGGTGCAGAGCGCTGTTGTCTCAAAGAACACATGCAGGAAATCTGCTGTCTGGGAGTTCTTTAAGAACTGTGCAGCAGACCCCACCGTTGCTATTTGTAATCTATGTCAGAGGAGGCTGAAGCGTGGGATAAACACCGGACACTTGGGTACCACATGCTTGATGCGACATATGAACAAGTGCCACACATCCCGTTGGGGCAAAACTTTGCATAGGTCCTCCTCCTCCTCATCTGTCTCTACCCACACTGTATGTCCTGCCATGCAATTGCCTACAACCTCCACCGACAGGGATGATGCTACAGTAATGGATGTACCAGCAGGTCCTTCCTCACAATGTGACATCATCCCAGTAGCTGAAGATTTACGCAGTCAGATTACGCTGCCGCAGCTGCTGCAGCGAAAGAAAAAATATAGTCCCAACCATCCCCAAGCACAGCGTCTAAATGCCAGCTTAGCAAAATTACTCGCATTGCAGCTGCTGCCTTTCCATCTGGTGGACTCTGCTCCCTTCCGTGAATTTACTGAATGCGCTGTACCACTGTGGCAGGTTCCAAAACGCCATTACTTTTCATGTAAGGCCATTCCAGCACTATACCAGCACGTGGAAGACAATGTTATCCAGTCATTGGGAAAGGCAGTCAGCAGCAAGGTGCATGTCACTTTAGACACGTGGTCCAGCAAGCATGGACAGGGTCGTTACATTTCCTTCACGGCACACTGGGTAACTCTGATTGCAGCTGGGAGGGATCCAAGACGGGGCTCTGTGCTGGAGCTTGTTCATCCACCACGCCTCCAGAAAGCTGCTTGTATGAGGTCTGTCTGCTCCTCCACCACCACCACCTCTTCCTCCTCCTCCTTCTCTGTCTCTGGCGAAGTGGCAGTTAAACCCACGCCTGACAGGGTGTACGCAATGGCTCAAGCAAAAAGATGCCATACTGTGCTTGAGCTGGTTTGTTTAGGGGACAGGAGCCACACCGGGTCAGAAATTTTGTCAGCTCTGCAGGTGCAGGTGCAGAGATGGTTAACACCACGCCAGCTTGAGCTGGGAATGATCGTCTGCGATAATGGCAGCAACCTTCTCTCCGCCCTCTGCAAGGGTAAATTGACGCATGTACCATGCCTAGCACACATCCTAAATCTGGTGGTACAGCGTTTCCTAACCAAGTACCCAGGGCTGCCAGCGCTTCTCATCCAGGCCAGAAAAGTCTGCAGCCACTTCAGACGGTCATTCCCAGCAAGTGTTCGCCTGGCAGAAATTCAAAGAGAATTCCATCTTCCCACAAACCGTCTGATCTGTGACATGCCCACCAGGTGTAACTCGACATTAGCAATGCTGCAGCATCTGCACAAGCAGCAGAGGGCCATCAATGAGTACCTGTGTGAGTATGGCACAAGGACAGGTTCAGGTCAACTTGATTTTTTCCCCCTCACAGTGGCTGATGATCAAGGATGCATGCACTGTACTGTCACCATTTGAGGAGGCAACGAGGATGGTGAGCAGGGACAGTGCATGCATCAGTGACACAATTCTTTTAGTGTTCCTGCTGGAGCACACTCTGCGGGGAATTATAGATGTGGCTCTAGAGGCAGAGCAGCGGGAGGAAGAGGAGGCCTTCCCTAGCTCTCAAGGCCCCAGTCTTTCCGCAGACAGCATTCCAGTGGGTCCTACTCAGATCAGACAGGAGGAGGATGAGGAGGAGGAGGACTACTTAAGTAGTTGGGGCATTGAAGGTGGGGATTCCTCAAGGCAGGGTTTTGTGTGCCCAGAAACAGAAGGGCTTGTGCGTGGCTGGGAGGAGGAAGTGCACGATAACGGTCATCCTCATTGACCAGGAAGACTCGGCAGCTAATGCCACCTCCAACCTACGCTGCATGGGCTCCTCAATGATGCAAAGCCTGCTAAAGGACCCCAGGATTCGTGCTATCAAGGAGAGGGATCATTACTGGTTGGCAACCCTTCTTGATCCACGATACAAGGGGAAAGTTGCAGAGCTCATCCTGCCCGCACAGAGGGAGCACAGGATGACAAAACTTGAGGACGCTCTAAAGCGAAACTTGTGTAACACCTTTCCAGGCACTGTTAGATTACCAAGTGCTACTGCTGACACAGGTGCTTCTGAGGCTGCAGGTGATCAGAGGAATAGCGGTGAAGGCCAGGGCCGCTTGACTGATGCATTTTTAAATTTTTTTAGTCCTCGACGCCCAGGGACGTCTAATGTAGGCACCCATTGCCAGCGTCTTCACCATATGGTGCAGGACTACCTAGGGGCAAGGGCAGACCTGGATACCTTTCCAGCAGATGATCCACTGGCTTACTGGGTGTTGAGATTGGATCACTGGCCAGAACTTAGCCAATATGCTATGCAGCTACTAGGTTGCCCTTCATCTAGCGTGCTTTCCGAAAGGACGTTCAGTGCCGCTGGAGGTTTTGTCACAGACAAAAGAGTGCGTCTGTCCAACGACTCTGTAGACCGGCTGACATTTATAAAAAATGAATCAGTCCTGGATCAGCAGCTATCAATCCCCTGATGCCGAAGTAATGGAATAGATCGGGTATGTCTTCTGCATGCACAAAACCTCCAGCACTGAACTCTTCCACAATATCACAAAAGGGTTACGGTGTGAATGCACTTGCTGCCATGAAAGGCACAATATTTGGCTGCACTGACGCCTGTGCCAGATTTATATAATTTTAATTTTTTGAACAGCAGGGTCCAACCCTGCACTCTTCCACAATACCACAGATGGGTTACTGTATGATGATACTTGATGGCCTGGCACCAAAGGCACAATATCTGGGTGCACTGACGCCCATTACCAGATTCATATCTTTTTAATATAGGACCGCATGGTCCACCCCTGCACTCTTCCAGAATACTACAGAGGGGTTACTGTATGATGATACTTGCTGGCCTGCCATTAAAGGCACAATATCTGGGTGCACTGACGCCCATTACCAGATTCATATCTTTTTAATATAGGACCGCATGGTCCACCCCTGCACTCTTCCACAATACTACAGAGGGGTTACTGTATGATGATACTTGCTGGCCTGCCATTAAAGGCACAATATCTGGGTGCACTGACACCCATTACCAGATTCATATCTTTTTAATATAGGACCGCATGGTCCACCCCTGCACTCTTACACAATACTACGGAGGGGTTACTGTATGATGATACTTGCTGGCCTGCAATTAAAGGCACAATATCTGGGTGCACTGACGCCCATTACCAGATTCATATCTTTTTAATATAGGACCGCATGGTCCACCCCTGCACTCTTCCACAATACTACAGAGGGATTACTGTATGATGATACTTGCTGGCCTGCCATTAAAGGCACGATATCTGGCTGCACTGACGCCCATTACCAGATTCATATCTTTTTAATATAGGACCGCATGGTCCACCCCTGCACTCTTCCACAATACTACAGAGGGGATACTGTATGATGATACTTGCTGGCCTGGCATTAAAGGCACAATATCTGGGTGCACTGACACCCATTATCAGATAAAAAAAAAAAAATCAATATAGGACCAACCACATGGTCCACCCCTGCACTCTTCCACAATACTACAGAGGGGTTACTGTATGATGATACTTGCTGGCCTGCAATTAAAGGCACAATATCTGGGTGCACTGCCATTGACGCCTGTATCAGATTCATATCCTCAGAGGGGTTACGGTGTGACGCACTGTTGCCGACGCTAAAAGCCCAATTTTAAAGCACCTATTGTTACTTTCATCCAAAGCCTGCATAAGTTTCACAATAATTTAGCCCAAAAAAACACTAAACTTTTTCTGCGCGTCCTAAAATGTCTTTTCATACAGGCTGCCGCCCCAAGCAGTTGTTTATGGATAGATTAAAGGAAAAGCATTTACCGTCATATGAAACGTCATTTATTTGTTTTTAAGTGTTTCTATACATCCTAGAAATCCGCCACTTCATGGGCAGGTTATGGGGACCTCCTAGGCACGATATTTGAAGGAATTTTTCGTTTTTATTTTTAACCCTTATTTCATGGAAAACTCACTGTCCCTTTAAAAACGTTTTTTTTTAACTTTTTGTCCTTGTTTCCTGTCCCCCAGGGCACTACCCGGACCCCCATACACCTTTTATGGCAAATATGTAGCATATATGCCCTCTTGGAGGGCACTCTAAAAAACCAAATTTTCAGCCCCATTGACTTGCATGGGAGTTCGGGTTCGGTCCCGAACAAATGGGAAGTTCGGGTTCGGGCTGGAACCGAACTCGGGGGGTGTTCGGCTCATCCCTATTCGAGTCATATGAACAACATACGTTCGATCACAGTCCCATCATTCCTCATGAGAGGATATTGGGTACCACTGTCCTGACTGTATCTTCTCCATTGTTGGAAAGAATTCAAGCTGTCCAAGGTGTGGCTCCTCTTGAGAAACCTCCTGGTAAGGTCTTTGTACCTGAGGAGGAGAGAACACAGATAATGATGATTTACCATGATTCCAAGCCTTATGGGCATATGGGAATAACCAAGACAGCAGCCATGATCGAAAAACAGTTCTGGTGGGCAGGTATGCGAAGGGATATAAAGGACTACATAGCCACATGAGAAGTGTGCTGTAGAAGCAAAAATCCCCGGTCCTTACCTGTTGGTCTGTTACAGCCGTTGCCAGTGCCAGAGAGACCGTGGTCCCACCTTTCCATGGACTTTATCGCGGATCTACCAATATCCCAGGGTCATACGGTGTTCCTTACTGTGGTAGACAGATTCTCTAAGATGGTACATTTCATACCTCTGGTCAAGCTTCCTTCAGCCATTGAGCTGGTACCAGTGTTCATACAAAATATTGTCAGAATTCATGGGGTTCCTCTGGGAATAGTATCCTACAGAGGAACCCAGTTTGTGTCTCGTTTCTGGCGAGGGTTTTGTGACAACCTCGGTATCACGTTGAGTTTCTCCTCAGCTTATCACCCACAGACGAATGGGGCCGCAGAGAGAGCCAACCAGAGTGTCGAACAATACTTCTGGTGCTTTGTGTCTGAAAAGCAAAGTGAATGGGCAGATCGATTACCCTGGGCTGAGGTTGAACTAAACAACTCAGTGAGTGAAACTACAGGCCACTCACCTTTTCACAGTTTATGGTTATGATCCTCCCATGCTCCCCTCTGTATTCCAAGGTACTGCATTGCCAGCCTTGGATGAGCATCTGAATAATCTGAAAGGGACATGGGAGAAGGTTAAAGAAATCATGGAGGCCAATATTCAAAAACAAAAAATAAAAGCAGACAGACGCAGAGGTCCTGCACCGGTGTATATGGTTGGGGACAAGGTATGGCTGTCAACCAGAAACAGCAAATTGTTGGTGCCTTCCATGAAGATGGCTCCCAGGTTTATTGGTCCTTATAAGGTGTTAAAATTTATTAATCCTGTTTCCTATGCTTTGGCGTTACCCCCATATCTACGTATACATAACGTATTCCATGTTAGCCTCTTGAAACCTCTTACTTGTAATAGGTATACCAGAGTCACTGCTCCACCTCCGCCTATCCAGTCCCAGGGTGAGGAGGAGTATGAGGTCCGTGCCATCTTGAGGTCCCGTGTGGTCCGAGGTGTCCTTCAATACCTGGTAGATTGGGAGGGTTATGGTCCTGAGGATCGTTCTTGGCTGCCTGCCAGCAAAATCCATGCGCCTCGTCTGGTTCGCCAATTCCATGCGGCTCATCCTTCTGCACCTGGAGTTCGTTCTGAGTCTGACTGTAATGGGAGGGGGGGTTATGTTACATCCTCAGCCCCTGCTGTGTTGCCCGGAGGGTCTGGGCATAATTCGGTGCCACTGGCTGGTCGTTTGCCAGCACCTTGTAACGGCCAAGCAGTCTCTGAGGGGGCGGGGCCTGGCATGGTCACGAGGAGCCGCAGGGTTTAAAGCAGGAAGCGACGAGTTGCCTCGTCGCCCTGACGTGGAGTTCTGTTCCCGCATCGCTAAGCTGATTTTCTTATTGCTGATTTAGTTGCCGACCCATTTCTGTCTACGATTCCTGCTCCTGATTTTGACCCGGCGTGTTTATTGACCATTCTGTTGCTTCCACCATTAGCTATTGTGATATTGGGCATTGGTGGATTAACCCTATGTTTGCTGCTGGGGCTTTCACTCGCTATCTGGGATTATTCCCATCTTGCTCTGGGGTATCATTTGAGGCCTTGTCTGGTTACTATTTAAGACCCAAGGTGTATGTTTCATTGCTAAGAGCATATGTGCAAATCGCGGGAAAAAAGAAATACTGTTTAAATACCGCATATGATCATTGCATCATAACCGCTAAATATACTCAGGTCTGTACCAACTGTATACCCACATGTGTGTCAGCTACCACTGATAATTGTAAGGTACTTCTTACCCGCTCGAGCTTAATGGATAACGATAAATCTGTACATTTGTTGACTGCCCTGCATCCTGCACATTTCATTGACTGTCAAGAAAATCATTGTGTTTCTGAAGGTGCTCTGAGTTTTCCGTTGGTCTTGAAACCTTTTGGAACTTAGTGGCAAATCAATTGTTCTTTGGTGCTTCTTGGCTTTGGAGTACAAGTCTGTTAATACCGAGTATTTGGTAAAAATCAAGCAGGTATTTCTGTCCAAAAAGATCTCAACCTCGCTACTCCTGTGTGAGCGCTACGGTGCTCGTTACAGACAGAGAGCTGTAGACAGAGAGCGCTGAAGACATAGCGCTGAAGTCAGACAGAGAAGAGCTGGAGACAAAGAGAAGAAAAGGGCAGAAGAAGAAAAGGACAAGAAAGAGGAGACAGCTTGGACAGAGATAGTTGGAGACAGGAAGAGATAGCTAGGACAGAGGAAGAGACTGCTGAGACAGAGAGCTAGAGACAGCTGGAGACAAAAAGACAGCTGGGACAGAGGGATCTAGAGACAGCTGGAGACAAAAATTGACAGCTGGGGACAGAGAGAACATTTGTACATATACTGTAGATTAGCAGGATTTTTTAATGCTGGGCTCATGCTGCCTGCAAATGTAACACAGCCCCGGCATCAGGGAGGGGAACATGTTTCTCTGCTACAGGGGCTGCCAGCATGACCAGCAGCCAGAGGGAAACCGCTACTTGTGCCTGCCGCGGCTCAAAGCTACATTGCCGCCTGTTAGGCGGCAGAACAAAAAACATTTGACACATTTTGCACAAATCTATCAAAAAACCCAGGTGTTATTTGTATTTTATCCCAAAAAAGCCAAGCGGGCTTTCGATGAAAAACTGTATGGCATGTACAAAGCTGGGCTCCGGTGGTGACTCGCCTCACACATACCTGGTGCCGGTGGTCTAGAATAGACAAGCGAGCTGCCTGGGAGAGATCCGCCCACATGCGCCTTCATCCCCTCTCTCTGCTGCTCTTCCCCTGCTACCCACATGTGTGGGGGCGCGGTCCTACATCACTGCACTGTATCAATATGTGTGGAACCAGGAAGGAGAGTGTTTGTAACCAGGGGGAAGGATATATGTGTTACACTGCAGCTCAGCAGGATATAGGGGAGGAGTCACATGGACACAGACTAGTTAGCAGAACTGTAGATTAGAACCTGTTATAAGATGATCTCTTAATAAATATATAAAACCCTGCAGCTGGAGTCAGAGACAATATTTACAGAATCAGTCTCATTTATACATGGTGGCAGCGGATCTAATTTGAAAACTACTCCAAAAGCAGATATGGAAGGTTTAAAAGCACCCAGTCTCCTGGATTTTCAGGCAAGAAATCTGTCTCAGGCATGGAAGAGATGGAAAGAAGAAATGCTTCTATACACAGACCTGGTCCTGGTTGATAAACCAGAAGAGATGAAGGTAAAGCTGTTCCTGTACTTGATTGGGGATAAAGGCAGAGAGGTTAAAGACACCCTTCTCCCAGGAGTGGCAGCTCCCTCACTGACTGTCCTAATGAAAGCATTTGATGATTATTGTGAGCCAAAACAAAATGAGACTGTGGAAAGATATCATTTTTTTTCACGGAGTCAGAGGGAAGAAGAAGGCATAGACGCATATGTCACAGAGCTGCGTACACTGGCAGCCACCTGCAATTTTGGTAATATCAGAGACTCTTTAATAAGGGACAGAATTATATGTGGCACAAGAGATTCTAACCTCAGGGAACGTTTACTGAGAGAAGTGGACTTAACACTTGATAAATGTCTACAAATCGGCAGAGCTGCTGAACTGTCTACAGAGAGGGTGAAGCTCCTGGAGAGGTCCAGCACCGGTGCAGTGTCAGTCCATGGAATGGAAACAAGCTACACTCTTAGGAAGAGTCCGAGCAGAATGGCAGAGACTCCACATAAGATAATACAGTGCATATATTGTGGTAAGCGTCACGAGAAACTGAAAGAGAAATGCCCAGCATTTGGAAAGCAATGTAAGGGGTGCGGTAAGGCCAATCATTTCATTAACCAGTGCCGTGCCAGTCTGCACCAACAAAGGAAGCCGGCAGTACAAGCTGTATATAAGGAAACAGCGGATTCAGAGGAATACGAAGACATTCTGGGTCTGACTTTGGAACCAGCTTTTCAGATTTGTGCACTGAAGAAATCTACAAGCAAATTTTCATCAGCTTTGTTTGCTACCATGCTCATCGACCAGCAAGCTGTGAGATTCCAAATGGATTGTGGGGCGGACTGCAATGTCCTACCAGCAAGGATGGTGAAAGACCAATCTAAAATTCTACCCTGTGATAAGATACTAAGGATGTACAATAAGAGTACACTGACACCAGTAGGGATATGTAAGCTCAAAATAAGGAACCCATGCAATCAAAAGTTATATCAGGCTGAATTTGTTGTCATAGACTCAGAGCTGTGTCATCCTATACTAGGAAGTAGAGCTATCCAAGCCATGGATCTGATCTCGGTGCAGCACCAAAATATCCTAACTGTGGAACAAGACAGCAAACAGTCAGATAGCGCTATGTGGGGCTGGTCAACCATCAACAAGGAGTATGCTGATATTTTTCAAGGAGTGGGCTGTCTAGAGGGAAAATTGAAATTGGAAGTGGATGCTCTTGTACAGCCTGTTAGACTTCCAAAACGAAAAGTTCCTGTATCATTACTCAAACCCCTTCAAGAGGAGCTCGCCAGTTTAGAAAAACAGGGGATTATCACCCCTGTAGAGAGAAGCACAGACTGGATTAGTAGTATGGTGATAGTGAAGAAACCATCAGGGAAGTTAAGGATTTGCATTGACCCTAAGCCTCTAAATAAAGCTTTGAAAAGGAGCCACTATCCTTTGCCTACACTTGATGACATACTTCCTGATCTAGCAAGGGCAAGAATTTTTTCAGTGTGTGATGTAAAGAGTGGATTTTGGCATATCGAATTAGAGGAAGACTCCAGCTACTTAACCACTTTTTCTACTCCTTTTGGCCGATACCGGTGGGTTAGGATGCCTATGGGTATTAGTCCTGCCCCAGAGGTTTTTCAGAGAAAACTAAATCATGCACTGGAAGGGCTACCAGGTATCAGGGTTATTGCAGATGATATCCTGATTGTAGGAGAAGGAGAAACTGATGTGGAAGCCATTAAAGATCACGATCAGAAGCTGAGGAAGTTACTAGATCGTTGCAGAGAACGACAGCTCAAACTAAATCCAGAGAAATTCCAGTTAAGAAAAACTGAAGTACCTTATATTGGTCACTTATTGTCAGCCCAGGGACTTCAAGCAGACCCCAGCAAAGTAAAAGCCATTACTGAAATGCCCAGACCCACAGACGTTAAAGGAGTACAGAGATTTTTGGGGATGGTGAACTATCTTTCAAGGTTTTGTGAGAACATATCAGATGCAGGTGAACCTCTGCGCCAACTAACCCAGAAGGATGCAGTGTGGGAGTGGACTGAAGTGCAGGAAGGGGCATTTCAGCAGATCAAATCAAAAATCAGTTGTGCGCCAGTACTCAAGTATTATAACCCAGAAGAACCATTGGAACTACAATGCGATGCGTCAGAGAGAGGTCTGGGAGCAGCACTGATGCAGAGTAAGCAACCGTTAGCTTTTGCAAGCAGAGCATTGACGGAGACAGAGCAAGGTTATGCCCAGATTGAGAAGGAGTTGTTAGCAGTCCTCTTTGGCATGGAAAAATTTCATCAATTCACATTTGGACAAACAGTAGCTGTACAGTCCGACCATAAGCCCCTTGAAAGCATTATGAAGAAACCTTTACTTAAAGCACCCCGACGTCTTCAGCGTATGATGTTACGTCTTCAAATGTACGATGCATGTATCAGATACTGCCCAGGAAAGTCTCTGGCAGTGGCAGACACATTGAGTAGGGCTTATCTGGACGAGGGTTCCGTGGAGGGCTCAGTGGAGCACCAGATTGAAACGGTAAACATGCTCCAATATCTACCCATCTCAAACAGGAGACTTGACGCTATACAAAAAAGCACCGATAAAGACAAGACTTTACAAGCAGTGAAGCACATTGTTTTGAGGGGATGGCCTCATGCAAAGGAACTGGTACCTCTAGAGGCTTCACCATTTTACCACATACGTGATGAACTGAGTGTACAGGATGGTGTACTATTCAAAGGCGAGCGAGTTGTTATACCATCTGAACTTCGATCTGATATTATGTCTCGGATCCATTCTTCACATTTCGGCGTGGAAGGATGTCTACGTAGAGCCAGGGAATCTGTTTACTGGCCAGGAATGAATGCGCAGTTGAAAGAGTACATTGACCAATGTGACATATGCCGGTCATTTGATACTAAACAACAAAAGGAGACCTTGATGCCTCATGAGATCCCAACTAGACCATGGGAAAAGATCGGTACTGATTTGTTCACATTCCACGGACACGAGTATTTAATAACGGTGGACTATGACTCTAACTTCTGGGAGATAGACCAGATTCAGGATACAAGATCAACAACAGTGATAAGAAAATTGAAGGCTCATTTTGCCAGATATGGAATCCCAGACACTGTATGTTCAGATAATGGACCCCAGTTTATTTCGATGGAGTTTAAAGAATTCAGTATGAATTGGGACTTTGACCACATTACCTCATCACCAGGATACCCCCAAAGCAATGGGAAGGTAGAGTCGGCAGTAAAAACGGCCAAGAGACTCCTGCAAAAGGCTGTGTCCTCTGGTAATGATCCCTACCTAGCATTATTGGATCATCGCAACACACCAACGCAAGGTCTGGAGTGCAGTCCTGCTCAAAGACTGATGGGTCGAAGGACCAAATCGTTACTTCCCATGAGAGGAAGTCTGTTAATGAAGGATCACGGGATGAATGACAGGCACCAAATTCTATGCACAAAACAACGTGCATTGCAAGCCGCTCAATATAATAGGGGAGCCAAAGACCTGCGGCCTCTAAATGTTGGCGAACAGGTGTGGGTACAACCACCAATTAACCAGGGAAAAGAGTGGCGGAAAGCTTGCCTAAGAGCCCCTGCTGGAATCAGGTCCTATGAAGTTGTAACAGAGTCAGGACAAGTTCTGAGAAGAAATAGGAGGCACCTGAGAGGCACTGGACGATACAGGCCTCAAATAAGGACCCAAAGTAGCAATCAAGAGGAATATGACACGGACGAGACAAACCAGCCATCAATAGCAAATACCCCAGAAGAAGATCAGGAAGAACCACACTGTGAAATATCAGACACAGAAAGACTGGGGGATGACACCAATGTTCTACGAGAACAACCACAAGGATACAGAAACACCCAGACTAGAAGCGGGAGATCCATCCTAAAACCAGCATATCTAAATGATTATGTGGACTAACATGTGACCCACTACAAGAATCCGTTTCACGATCCATCTACCTCCTAGACTTGAGCTAAAGGAAACAACTTCCATTTTCCCAAAAAGGGAAAGATGTATCAATATGTGTGGAACCAGGAAGGAGAGTGTTTGTAACCAGGGGGAAGGATATATGTGTTACACTGCAGCTCAGCAGGATATAGGGGAGGAGTCACATGGACACAGACTAGTTAGCAGAACTGTAGATTAGAACCTGTTATAAGATGATCTCTTAATAAATATATAAAACCCTGCAGCTGGAGTCAGAGACAATATTTACAGAATCAGTCTCATTTATACATGCACCAGCCTCCAGGAACAAGAATTACACGTACGCCCACAAAAGAGCAGCGGCTGTAAAAATATGCTGCCCCCCGAGGGGCGGAGCTAGCAGCTGCAGCAAGCGGCTGCGTTTTGGATCAGCTCCGAGGCAACTTGGGCTATATTGCAGATCTCGCCTCTCACTTGCCCCAATACGGCTCCCAACTGCCTTTGAGGGGTCTTGGGGGACCCAAGGGACCTGGCTGCCTCCTTTCCGAGAGTCCGGAGGTGAAATATCTACCCCGGAGATTTGGGCCTGGAAGCGGCGGCCATTTTGGAGGTCCTCGTGGATGTCGGCGGAGTCTCACTCCTGGCTGGGCACTCAAAACAACGTCCCAGGTACAAGCGGCAAGTAGCTTGTCCACGGCGGTGCTGAGGCGGGAGGATACAGAGCCGGCGCCGGTTTACCCTCCGGGGACACAGCTCTTCTCGGACCCCAGACCGAGGCCTATTAAGGGGGCCGGAGGAGGCGGTGCTGCGCGGGCTGAAGTGAATGCTGCCCTTCTCCTGGATCCCCGCGGAGCAGATAGGCGTGTGCCGGAGGTCAGGTTGATTTCCCCGCGCTGGACAAGTGGCGCCGGGGATTCAGACCTTCCCGGTGGCGCCTGGTGATGTGCCCAGAAATTTAAACGCTCATCTGCAGCATTCCCGGATTTTCGGCAAGATCCATATTTAAATTTTTCTGTTTTTTGTCTGATCATACTACACTGCGTGTATGTGGTAATTTTTATGGACTGCCCGCATGGATGGTCCACATATATAAGGGAAAAAATAAAATTTTCTACACAAATCTGCACAGACTGTCTGCGTAATAAAATTTTTTCTTCATAACCTGCACAGACTGTCTGCGTAATATAATTTTTCCTAAATCTGCACAGAGTGTCTGCGTAATATAATTTTTCCTCAATCTGCACAGACTGTCTGCGTAATATAATTTTTCCTCGATCTGCACAGACTGTCTGCGTAATATAATTTTTCCTCAATCTGCACAGACTGTCTGCGTAAGATAATTTTTCCTCAATCTGCACAGACTGTCTGCGTAATAAAATTTTTCCTCGATTTGCACAGACTGTCGGCGTAATATACTTTTTCTCTGGACGCTTTACATTGACCTACATTGACAGAGTAAAGTAATTTTTTAGGTGGTCCCTGTGGGGCCCACTACTTTCTTATGATAATTTTCTACAAAGGACAGAGTCAGCGACCGAGCATGTTATCTACGTGATCAGGCGGCTCTGCAGGCAAGCCGTGCCACTCAACGGACACCGACCTTTCAACATCATAAACAGAAACGCATACGTACAACGAACCAACCAGCATATCATGGCCTCCAGCAAAAGTAAGAAACCGGGAGCTAAACCAGACTTTTTTACTCCCAAATCCACCAAGCGCCGCGACGGCACGGACACCCAAGAGGGAGGAGGATCCCCATCGGCAACCTCAGACCGGCTTCCCACTGTTGACAACGCAGACCTCTCGACATTCACACTGAAGATGGAAGCAATGTTCAAAGATCTATCGTCTGCACTGACCTCCCTCCTTGACGCAGTTTCAGCCGACATAAGGAAAGAGATCCGAGATATAGGAGACAGAACATCCCATTTGGAGACCAAGACGGATGAACTTGCTACGGCTCACAACTGCATGGCGACCACAGTGGAGACGCTGGAAGAACAGATACGGAAATGTGAATCTAAACTAGCGGATCTCGAGGATCGCTCCCGCCGTCACAACCTAAAGATACGGGGCATCCCTGAAACGGTCTCTCCAGGGGAATTGTCCTCATACGTCTCGGAATTCTTTACTCATTTACTACCAATCGTAGACCCGGAATCCCTGTTGATGGATCGCATCCACCGAGTGCCAAAACCACCATCCGCACCACTAAAAGCACCTAGAGATGTAATATTGAGACTTCATTATTATTGTCCCAAGGAAGACATTCTGAAAGCTCTACATAGTCTGGAAGCCCTCGGGGAGGAATATGCCCACCTGGCAGTCTTTCCGGATCTCTCACAAGCTACACTCCAACTTCGACGTTCATATCGCCCTATTACCTCTGCACTACGAGAGGCTGATGTGAGGTACCGATGGGGTTACCCTACAAAGTTGATAGTGACCCGGGATGGATCCACATCAGTGTTTGGATCAACCGCTGAGGGCCGCGAAGCCCTGGAGACCTGGGGGCTGAAAATACCCGAAGTGTCAGGAGCACACCCCAAAACGACCAAACGAATTCGCGCAGAATGGCATAACCGCTGAGTAATAGTAACGACAATGAGATTCAACACCCACTTATGTTAAAGGGTGGCCGTGCCTTTTTCTCAAGTTTACTCGTTAGTTAGGTAAGGTTATGTGTGGTTTTCTGATTATACAAATGTTTTCTCTGTTATACACGCAGAACTATGGCACTGTTTGCCGCAGTGTATGATCCACCTCTCTCCCCCTTCACTGGAAGGGATCAGGCTTCCTTACAGGGAACCCTGGATGGAGATATGTTTGTTAATTCATGTATATAGTTGTACAGTGCACCAGCACTGGATTCTTTATTTCTTCTATTCTTTTTTCCTTCCCCCTCTTTTCTTAAAGGCTACTGACGCAGTCGACACCTATCCTGACTGGAGACATAGAGACGGACGTATGCAAATGTTAACACCTAAAGTTGCGCAAGCTTCACAATTCGCAGTCACTGTATTAAAACCATTTTATGAAGATACTCACCTATAATGTGAAAAGCCTTAACCTGCCTGTAAAACGACATTCCCTATATAGAGATCTGCGCACTCACGACGCAGATATAGTATGCTTGCAGGAGACCCATTTCCGCAGGTTGGACCACCCTAAACTCTTTACACCCCAATACACCAGACAATACCACTCAACGTATCGAGCTAAATCGCGAGGAGTCTCTATCCTAATCCATAATAGGGTAGCGTTCGAAACCCATCGGATAATTAAAGATCCAGGGGGCAGGTTTGTGATTTTAGTTTGTACAATGAACTCTAAGCTATATACTCTGGTAGCAGCATATGCCCCGAATTCAGCGCAGACACGATTTCTGACTCAATTACTTGACAAAGTTTTGGACGTTCTCTCGGGGGATCTACTGCTTTGTGGCGATTTAAACACCTGTATGGATCCCTTTAGGGACCGCTCCGCCTCACAGATATCCTCTTCCGCCACCTCCTCTTCGAATAAACTCAGGTCCCTATTACAACAGTACCAATTGTATGACGCCTGGCGTCTCCTGCATCCCTTTGAACGAGACTACACTTTCAGGTCCATGGCGCACAATAGCTATACCAGATTAGATTACTTTTTGATATCAAACACGCTTCTCCCTCGAGTGATCGACTGTGTTATTCTCCCCTTTACTTGGTCGGATCATTCTCCTGTGCTTCTAACGCTGTCAGATGATTATAAATATTACACGAGACCGCCATGGCGACTTCCAGCACACGTGCTCAAACACGACCAGGCCGCTTCAGCATTGACAAACACATTGAAAGATTACTTCACTGAAAACGACACCCCGACGTAAATCCTTTCACTTTATGGCAAGCACATAAGGCGGTGTTTCGGGGGGAATGCATAAAATGGGCTGCCAAGTTGCGTAAAGACTATGTCTCCGCACGATTAGAGCTACTAGCCTCTATACAAATATTAGATACTCAGAATAAATTGTCTCCCTCATCTACTTTGGCTGAGGAGTTGGACGGGGCGATAGGCTCTCTACGAACCCTAGAGGCAGATAGGTATTTTGGTTCTATGGCCAAGCAAAAAGCAAGGTATTATGCATTCCAGAATAAACCTGGACGCTTATTAGCTCGCAAGCTTAAGCCCTCTAGGGCTCCCACTAAGGTTGCCGCAATTCAAACGGCGCAGGGTCTGATTCATAACCCTATAGCCATTGCAAACGAATTTGCAACTTATTATGAGTCTCTGTATAATCTGGCTATAGCCGACTCAACGCCCAACCCAACCGCAGACGACATTAATGCATATCTAGCGAACTTAAATTTACTGTCGCTGACAACCACACAAGCAGAAGCTCTGTCAGCTCCTATATCACAAGAGGAACTCTCCGGCGCCATTAAGGCCCTCCCGAAACATAAAGCACCAGGACCAGACGGATTGACTGATCAATATTACACTTCTTTCTCCACCATACTGATACCACATTTATTGACAGTATTTGCCTGGGCAAGAGAGACGAGTTCGTTCCCAGTGGATATGTTACAGGCACATATTATCACATTGCCGAAACCAGGGAAGACCCCAGACACTTGTAAAAACCTGAGACCTATATCACTGCTAAACGTGGACCTGAAACTGTACAGTAAGATTTTAGCAACCAGACTTCAAACATTCCTCCCAAAACTGATTGGCCCCGATCAAGTGGGTTTTATTTCCGGACGTCAAGGCCCTGACAGTACTAAAAAACTGATTAACCTCATGGAGGCGCAGCGGCGCTCGGGTCAACCCGGTCTCTTACTTTCGTTGGATGCCGAGAAGGCATTCGACAGAGTAAACTGGTTATTTATGGAATTGGTTATGACTAAATTTAACATTCCCACCGAGTTTCGAGCCGCGATACAAGCAATATACGATTCTCCCTCCGCGAGAGTGCTCATTTCGGGCTTCTTGTCGGAGGAATTCGTGATTACGAATGGAACCAGACAGGGATGTCCATTATCCCCTCTTTTATATGCGCTGGTTTTAGAACCCTTGGCACAAGCCATAAGGCAGAATGATGAGGTTAGGGGAATACAGGCAGGCCCGGCTATATATAAACTCCATCTGTATGCTGATGATATATTAGTCACTTTGACTGATCCTCACTCGTCCATTCCTGCCCTACAGGACGAACTAACTACTTACAGCCAACTTACCTATCATCTGGTCAACATCTCCAAAACGCAAGCTCTACCTCATAATATCCCCCAGACACAACTGACCGCACTACGTCGTCTATACATGTATGACTGGAGATCCCACTATCTCACATATTTAGGTCTGCGAATAACATGGGACCCGGGGGGACTGATTAAACATAACTATGATAGAATATTGACCGAAGTGAAATCCTTGTTGTCTCAATGGAGATCCCGGGAGGTGTCGTGGCTGGGCAGAATGGCGGCTGTAAAAATTAGCATTCTTCCAAAAATTTTATACATTTTTCGCACCCTACCACTTAAGCTACCAAGACTCTATTTGGATACGTTACAATCTACCCTGATGACTTTTGTTTGGAACCATAAACGCCCTAGAGTCCCTAGATGCCTCTTATACTATAGACAAACAGAAGGAGGCTTACACATGGTAAATATCCACAAATATTATAGAGCCTCCTGTTTAGCGTCATTATCCGAAATCTTTCATAAAGAACCATGGCCACAATGGCTTGTAGTTGAAGCTTCTTGTTGGGAAGGCCACAATTTAGCCAACCTGCTCTGGGTGCCTTTATCTTTTAGACCTAAGTTGCAGGCCCCTATGCCATCCACAGCCCTTCACCTCGGAAGCTGGGACCGCCATTTAGCCATGATCACGAGCCACCACCCATTATCCATGGCTGCTCCTCTGTCTTCTCTGTCATACCTCTTGCCTCAGACACTTTTTGACCCTTGGCTCAGATGTGGGGTCTATAACCTACATCATCTTTTCACACCGTCTGCCATGCTCTCCTTTGATGCTGTCCGTTGTAAATATTCGATCTCAGACTCAATGTTTTTGTCGTATATGCAAATATATTCTTTTCTAAAAGCGAATAAGGTACTAACTGGACTCGAGACACACAAACCACTTTTGTCAGAGGTGGAGTTGTTTTGCCTGGACTCATTGTCTTCCAGTAAACAAATATCACTATTTTATCGTATATTAAATACACCGGCCACCAAGGAGTGTTGGGCTTTCAAGAAGGGGTGGGAGAGGGATTTATCTCGGTCCTTCTCAACTTTCCAATGGAATAAGGCATACAAATTTTCAATGGGAGCAACCAAATGTGCAACTTTGATAGAGACACACAGGAAAGTCTTGTACAGATGGTACTACACACCGGACAAACTGAAACGATACTCGCCCGAAGCATCCGATCTATGCTGGAGATGTGCCTCCGCAGTTGGCACGATGGGACACATTTGGTGGCATTGCCCTGGAATAGCCGAGCTTTGGAGAGACATTTCGGCACTGGCCACGGAAGTACTGGGAGTGCCTATACCTCATGCTCCGGAAACACTTTTATTGGGAATGATAGATCTCCCACGCCCACATATACAGATGTTATTCATCTTGGTTTCTACTACAGCCTTGTTGATAGCTAGGAATTGGAAGACTGTTCACCTACCCACCCGGAAACAATTGATAGGCTTACTGGACCAATACCACCACTTTGACACCAAAGCTAATACGATATATGGCTTTAGACCAGCCAAAAAAGATCCTTGGCAACTGTGGGATATTCAAAAGATTTATGAGACAAGCAGGAATGGTCATCCGAACGCTCAGGCTAATTCTGGTTAAAAGTGGTTATTACTTCTGAAGTACAGGATTGATTGCATAAAAGCTGATATTAATGTTGGTCCTTCTCCCCCCCTTTTTTTTTTATTTTTATTTTTTTTCTTCTCTTCCCCCTCTTCCTTTCTCTTCTTTTCTTCTCTTATGTTAATGTATGTTTAATATATTTGGAAAGTACATTTTATGTAACATGAAAAATACCAATAAAAATATATTTAAAAAAATAAATAAAAATATGCCGCCCCCAGATTTTGCCTCTAGGAGCGGCTACTCCACAGTGCACCATGGTCGGCCGGCCGGCCCTGTTTGTATAGGAGATATTAATGTGCACTTACGAAGGTCCTATTCCAAGGTAGCTACGCGCTTCCATTCGGGAGACTGTATTTCACTTGACTCTTAATTTGTTAAATTATTTAACATACTAACCTAACTCCCCCTAAAAATCACATATCTAATTTCTTGCAGTGGAGAGGGCGGCGTGGGAGCAGAGTGAGACTGGGAACAAGTAGTTCTCAGTTTCCATCCAACGATTCATCTGCGGAGCTGCGTTATCTAGAGAGAGGGCTCACTCGCAGCCGGGACTCGCAGGGCTTCATGGAGACCTATGGACTCCAGGAGCCAATGCTTGCAGAGATGCGCAGAGATTCTGCCTGTATTGGGCTGCTTTGCGCTTCCTTCCGGGGCCAGGTGCTAACAAAGGGCCCTGGAATAGGAACAATAAATCGGAGATGGTAAGTAAAATCTGCAGATGCATGTTTTTACTTTCCGTCCCTGCTTTAGCGACAGCCATAGAATAGGACCTGTAGTTTTCCATAAAGTTTTTTTTGCCTTAAAACCTTTCTAAACAACTTGTGTTGATGTAGGTCACAATGGATTGTAGTCATGCAGACTTTCTGACTTCAAGAAGCAATCAATTTCAACAATTCTCAAGCTGTAATCCTTGGAGATATGCGGCAACTTGAACTATCCTCTTCAAAGTTTGTTGAGACAATATAGACACACGTCCTCTTCCAGGTTGATTCATAAGATTTCCAGTTGAGTGGAACATCATAATTATTGCCCTGATGGTGGAAATTGTCATTTTCAATTGCCTTGTGATTTTCTCATAGCCACTTCCCATTTTGTTTCACTTAACAATCTTTTGCTGCACATCACAGATATATTCTTTGGTCTTACCCATTGTGATAAATGAAGGCAATCTGGCCTATACTGTATCTAATACAGTATTTATTGCCTTTGGAAACAGGAAGTCATGGTCGAACAATTTTCTGTTCAAGTCACCCTGGTGGTGTACTTAAAAATGAATGAAAATATACTTCAGATATATTTTATCATATTTATTTATTTGCAAAGTATTTTACCAGGAAGGATACATTGAGATTTCTCTAGTTTTCAAGTATGTCCTGGATTCAAGAACATTGACATTTTACAGCCGTTACAGAAATACAAAGTAATAAGTGCAAGATATTAAAAACAAAACACAAATATACAGAATAACACAGAAAATAAATATGTATTATTATTATTATTATTTATTAAGCGCCAAAACATTCCGCAGCGCTGTACAAGGTGTAATGGGTAAAGACTGGACAATTCGACAATACATACAGGAGACAGGTCAGTATTCCTGCCAGCAGATACATGAGGATATGAGGACCCTATTCCCGTGGGAATTTACAATCTAGATGGTGAGGGGATTAGAAACAGGAGGGGGGGATATTATGTAAGTAATATAGTCCCTACACTGGCTCCCCATTCACAGCAGAATCAAATTCAAACTACTCACCCTGACCTATAAATCCCTCACTAATGCTGCCCCTCACTACCTGTCCTCACTAATCACCAAATACACCCCAGCCCGTCCCCTACGATCCTACAATGACCTGCGCCTGGCTTCCTCCATCATTACCTCTTCACATAGTCCAGACTGCAGGACTTCTCTCGTGCGGCGTCGACCCTATGGAACGCGCTTCCTCGCAATATCAGTCTGTCCCCAAATCTGGCTTCATTTAAACGCTCTCTAAAGACCCTTCTGTTTATGGAAGCCTACCACCCAACTCCATAACAAGACATCCGACTGACCCAAAAACAGTCCTCACCTCTCCCTGCATTAACTCATCACTGCAGTCCCCCCTCCTGTTTCTAATCCCCTCACCCATCTAGATTGTAAATTCCCATGGGAATAGGGTCCTCATATCCTCCTGTATCTGCTGGCAAGAATACTGACCTGTCTCCTGTATGTATTGTAGAATTGTCCTGTCTTTTTACCCATTGCACCTTGTACAGCGCTGTGGAATGTGTTGGCGCTTAATAAATAATAATAATAATAGTCACTATGTTACATGTTTACAGGTGCATTCCATATTGAGGTATGTTAATAGGGAGCTCTTGAGTGACTTAATACTGGGGGAAGATTTGATGGCGACTGGGAGGTTATTCCATAACTGCGGTGCTCTGTAGGAAAATGAGCATCGAGCCACTTTCTTTTTGTATTGTGGTACTGCAAGTAAGGTGCTGGTCCTGGATTGGAGGTTATAGGATGAGGGAACTGCTGAGGGAAGCAGCCTATTCAGGTAGGGTGGTAGCTTCCCAGCAAATCTCTTAAACACCAGGTTTGAAAGGTGAAGAGTGCATCTAGATTCCAGCAATGGCCAGTTTAGCTCTTTTAACATGTCACGATGGTGTGTCATGTAGTTACATTGTAGCACAAAGCGACAGAATGAGTTATACAATGTAGTAAGTTTCTGAAGGTGCTTTTGCGGGGCAGCTGCATACACTACATCTCCGTATTCAATAGCCGGCATAAGCATTTGACTTCATAGGAGGTGCCAATAATTGTGCCACACAAATATTTAGATGAACTTGTTTTGTGCTTGCAATTGTTTGATATCCATGAGAGCAGAGAAGTATTTATGTATGTTTCATACAAAAGATCAAAAGGATAAACAATAAAGACAATTCTACACAGCTTTCTTAGCTTTATATTTACTAAGGATTCCAATATCCAGAGGGTGCTGTATTTATTAACAATTTTAAAAATCATAATAAATGCAGTTATACAGGCTTTCTAAGTTTAAAAACAGCACATTTGCAAAACAACTGTATTTGTAAAATCATTAAGCTGTTTTGTGTAAAGTCATTATTATACATATCTTTGTGGAAAATCAACATGTAGACTAGACAGGATATTAAGAATATTTGCATATTATTATAGTGTAATCTGTTAGTAAATAGTTTACTTGGGAGAGGTAAATAATAAACAGAACAGAAATTTGCTATACACGTCAGAAATTTGCTATGCACGTCAATTCTAGTCTTCATGCAAATATAGGAAAGGGCTAGGATTGTTATAACCATAGAGCATACAAAAACCATAATTTGAAAAGCAAAAATGCTATGACTGATACGGAATCCTGTCACCTGTATTGTGAGCTGTGCTTTTTTGCGTAAGTAGTATGGAATCATGTACTTTTACTCTCAGATATAGTTGTGGATTAGACAAATTTAAATCTGCTTTTGTCATATTGCACTGTAGAGGTAATGATTTACCATTAAGCTAATTTTATATTACAATACAATACCTATAACATGATATTGCAATATGTGAGATTAAGTCATGCTCGTCTGATACTTTAGGAACCTTGATGACTGTCACTAAAATTCCGTTGAAGAACTTGATGTCAAAAATCAGAATGAAGTTCCCAATGATATTATACTGTTTATTGTCATCGTCGATTCTTAATGTTGGTAAGATTTAACATTTATCTCCAGACTACTTTACTATTTTAATATTGAGAACACTATTTGAACACTTACAATGATTACGGATGTCATATATCAGGTTCTGCGATAAACCTCTAAGATATATACATCTATTATACAAGTATTTTCTGTGTTGAGTATCCTTTTGTCAAAATTTTAATTAATATGTTTGTCGTTTATTTTTGAAGTGTTCTGCTTGAACATATATTTAGAAAAAATTTTAACCTTCAATTACATTTCTGCAATTGTTCATTCAATGATGCTAGTTTAATACTTTTATTCATTTTCATTCATGAAGAGTCACTTCCAAACATTTTTTGCTTAAAACAATATTATATCATTTATTTGAAACACGGGCTGCATAGTTAACATTTAAATGTAGGATAAAAGCGCAATTTTGCATAAAGATTGTTATGCTGAGATAGTTAAATGTAAATTTGCTTATTTATAATGTTTGATCTGTTTAACCTTTACAGAACTATTGCTGGAATGGAAGGTTCTAAGCTCTAGACTTGTGTATTGCACAATTTCAAACGGGGTCTACATTATTACCAGTAGAAATGGCCTTTGAGTCAAATACAGTAAAATGTGATAAAGATTAATAATAAAATGGATAAATATGCTTATTTGTAGTGATCCCAGTGATATTTTTAGCAATGCATTATCTATAAAATACTGATGGAGTGTAAAAAAAAATAATCTGCATGCTGGCATAATACCTGCATATGAATATAACCGATTTTTGTTGTAAAGGGATATTCAATTATAACAATCTGAATCTTATCCCTGTACAGTACAGTTGTTGTAATGCAGCTATAAATTAGATTTTTGTGTGTGGGCAGCGGGTGCTTTTTGTAGCTTCTTTAACGTGATACAGAGGGACAACAGTGAGACTTTCAGGTCTATTCAAAGAAAGGTGAAAATCAGGAGAACTTTTTTTAAGATCTTTTTGAGATTGTGGAAAAATTTGTGAGCAGGGGTAGGGATAATGACAAGTAGATATACACCAGGTGATGATAGGGGACTCTTTAACATTGATATGGGGGTGAAGGTTATAATGGTCCCCTAATACATTTTTCTGTAGGGCTATAGAAAATAAAATGACAGTATGGTTAGACCCTTCCTGGGTCCTGAAACATTCGAATTGGGAAGTAATTATCACAATAATTTAATGAATGAGAGTGTGCATCAGGGCCGGCCCGACCATGGTGCACAACGGAGCAGCCGCTCCAAGCGGCAGATCCCAGGGGTGCCATATTTTGACCGGCGCTGCACTATTTTTTAACCTGCGCCGGCGGCAGGATTTCATGTAGGCCGACCCGGCTTAGAGTCAGAGCAGTGACCACGCACGTGACATGCTCCAGCCGGGCCAGTGAAGAGCGGGATAAAGGCGCGGCTAGCGCATGTGTGGGCAGGTCCTTCATGCTGTAGGCTGCTGAGGACACTTGCCGCTTGAGTCCCGCTGGTGACTCGGGCCCGCACTGGGCCTGACTGCTCCCCGATGGATCCCCTCACTCAGGCTGCGGCAGCTCAGAGAGTCTCTTCCCGAGTCCTGATGGCACCACTGCCTCTGTACCAGGACCAGGTATGCCTGCACTGCTGCGTATAATGCTGACTGTGAGCTCTGCTTTTACGTGCCCTGTCAGCCTCCGGCTCAGCCTCTCAACGGCCACTCGGCTTCTTTTTTTTTTTCCTGGCTGCTGCCTTTTAGCTTCCAATTATTCCCCACGGAGCCTCCAGTGTCAAGTAATCCTTTAAAATCCTTTTCTATGTCTGTCTTCCTGGAGCGCGCAGATCACCCCCCCCCCCCTCTCCCGGTTTACCGTTATGTACACTGTCCCAGTCTGCATCTTCCCTTTTATTAGAAGTGTCTAATGTGATCCTAATGATGCTCAGCCAACTTCAGCATAACTTTGCTGATTATACAGCTCAATATAACACATGGGCTCTTCTCTACTGTATTGGAAAATGACGGAGCCCCCCATCAGTGTCAAGCTCTGAAGAAAAAAAAAGGTTTTACGTGTGTTTTTCCATGTGTTAACTTTGAGCAGTTTGCTGATTATGCAGCTCAGTGTGTTTGAAGTTTACAGAGCATCATTCAATCGCATTAGATACTTCTAATAAAAGGGAAGCTGTAGACTGGGATAGTGTACATTAAAAGCAATCCAGGAGGGGGGTGATAATCTACCAGCTCCCGGTTGACAGACATAGATCAGGATTTTAAATGATTACTTGACACTGGAGGCTCCATAGAAAATTGTATTAGAAAGTAATCTAATAATTGTTTTTTAAGCGGGGAATACAGAGCCCCACCTGTGTCAAGCTCTATAAAAAAACCCCAAAAAGTTTTTATGCGGGGTCGATTTCCCATATCGAGCCAATGTTAACCCTTTGCGTGCGCACGGGGAAGCTGTTCCGTGCGCACGCAGAGATTCCTCTCCCCAAAACCCTCCTGACTAAGGATGGAGCCTCAGCCTTAAATGTTCAGCAGAGCAGTGTATGTGATAAGGCAATGTCAGGGCGATTAATACTCCTGCAAAGTAAACAGGAGTTCACATCCCAGCAGGATTTATTTTTACTTACCTACCTGTGCCTGTATTATTATTCGAAGGGGTCGCATGGGGCCTAGGCCACAAGATGTCAGCGGGCCCGCAGGCCACTGTTCCGTTGGCTCAGACATGGTGAGCAGCTGCACCGTCCCCATTATGGAGGGTTGGGACATTGCAGGGGTCCTCTCCTGTGTGCCAGGGAGAGGGCGATCTTACATTGAGGTGGGTATGCTCCTGAGCAGCAACAAAGTGGCTGTTTGTAAAGTCCTGCTCCCGATAGGGAACTCCAGCGGCCACAGGGGACGGATCCCAGTCCTGGAACCTAGATTGCAGGGATTGGGTATCACCAGTACTGTTTTGCCGACAGTTGTGGGTGGGGACAGTGGGTATTTGGGTTTTGAAAGCTTAAGATTTTGGCCACAGCACCAGAGCTGGTGAATGTTGCGGTCAGCTAAGATGGCCGCGGAGCTGGAAGTCCCCATCTATTATCTTTTAACAACCTCAGAATATCAATCTTTTTGTAAAAATGCCATTTTACCCTAGAATTAACTGTTTTCTAGGTTTAAATAAATGATGCGATAATACTTTTTTCAACAAAAGGCGTTTGGTTGTGAAGTAAATTATTCCTAATTATTTTCTGTTAATCTGATAAGGAGTTTCGTCTCTTCTGATAATGCATAAATCTGCAAAAGCAACATCATTAACTAACGGCCATATATGATTCTAAATAATTTAATAATGATTTGTTAAATGCAAAAGTTTCATAGTTAATCAAATTAATACTTACAGTAAACCAAATTTCTTAATGCTTCTTTTTGCATTTAACAGAAATGACAGTACGCCTTGTAGGACCAGATCCTTGTGAAGGACGTGTTGAAATTTATTATGGAAGTGCTTGGGGTGCTATTTGTTCCGCACTTTGGGATATAGCTGATGTAGAGGTTGTATGTAGAGAGCTGAATTGTGGCGAACCCATAGATGCATCTTCTAATGGGAAATATGGATCAGGTGTCCCTTATAGTGGCCTGACATATTTTAAGTGCAGTGGTAAAGAGAGTAAACTTTTGAGTTGCCCATACTCTCTTATGGATCATACTCATCTGTATTCGTCTGACTCAGGAGCTAAATGTTCAGGTAAGATTTTGTTTAATGAAATATAATAAGCAGCTGTACATAAGAAAAAGTGCAAAAATCTTCAAATAACACCTTAACGATACAAATGTAAATGACGAAAAGGACAAGCTTTATTTTCTCTTTCTTGTTTTGCATCGTGTAAAAAAAATAATTTATTTTACAGTGCAATGTTAACAGTGCAAGTTTTCATGCAGTTTAAAATCTCTGGACATTTATATGAGGTGACCTATTCCCTCTTAATATCAAATGCTACTCAGCCTCCTATAGTATGGTTCAATAACAGCTTTTAACTTGTTAAATTATTTTAAGTGGTTTTACATTAGAACACTACAAATCAAAAATTACTAATAAAAGTATTTCATTAAAAAAGATGACACAAACTCCACAAAAAGACAGTGGACACAGATTCTTTTAAAAGTCATGAAAATATATTTTTTTGTTGTTTGTTCAAGGGAAACAGATACAAGACATTTCAATGAATAGAACATGCAAGTTCACAGGTGTGAGCAAGTGTCACATCCCGCGCTCATGTGCCCGCGTCCCATCGGCCAGCAGCGCCTTGCTCGCTGGCCAGCTGCCAAGTTGAGTATCGGATGGACGTGGTCATGAGTCGAGGTCACGGGCCCGTGCGCGGTGTGATGACACTGCGCTCGCCAAGTTTAAAATCAAACACTTGACCCATGGTTCCTTGCCCTGATGTGGTTTTCACTCCTCTCAGTGCGTTCTTTGCTATATCCTCCTGATCACCTGTGTACTGATTTGGCTTGTCTGATGAGTCTCCTGGCTGTTAACCCCTTTGCTCCTGTCTGACTACCTGCTCTGGCATAATGACCTCTGGCACTTGACTGATGATCCCCTCTAGCCATATGATCCCTGGCACTTGGCTGATGATCCCTCCGGCATAACGACCCATGGCACTTGGTTGACAATCCCCTTTGGCTGGGGCAGATTGACAAGACTCAGGGCCCCTGTACCAAATTAAGCACCCCCCACCAGACTCCACCCACGGAGCCTTGCATGTCCTGGACTCACGCTATGTGCTCAGCTCATGAATCACAGAGGGAGACTAGCAGAGGTCAAGTTCTGTAGGAACGCAAGAGAACGCAATTCCCTCACAGAGGAGGCGGACGAAACCGTAGTCCTCGACACGGGATACTAGGTGAGTATCTGATTTTTTTGGAGGGGGATTCTGCTGGTGCTAATGGATTCTGCACCAATGGAATCCGGTAGCATCAGGTCCAGGCTGTGGTTAACATTTTTTTAACCGCAGCCGGACGTTAATCAGCGTTAGGACTTTGTAATCCTAACGCTGATTAACACTTTGCGCTCCCCATGTTAAGTATAAGGAGCGCAAAGTACAGTAACCTCGCGCTGAAGAGCGCAAGGTACCAAACACATACGGGCTAATTAACCGGTTAGCGTTTGGATTGTAATTTGCATTGGCCACGAGGGCAGGGCCGGATTTACCATTAGGCACAGTAGGCATGTGCCTACAGGTGCCTGCCACAAGGGGGCGCCTTGCTCTCTGTGTAATTTTTTTTTTTTTTTTTACAATTTGCATTAATTTAGACCAGTGTCTTTGGAACCCTAAGGGCTACAGAGACATATGAGGTATCATTGGGAAGGTCCGTTTATGGCCTTTCCAGTGCTACCAAATATAGGTTAGATTTATGTAAAAATATCTATTAAAATAAGATTTTTCTCATTTTTTCTAACACTGCACTATTATTCAGTTTACAATTATAAAGTGAACAGTGATGCTGCACTAACTCACCTTATTTACCATACTGCCAGCAAGTGTGTATCTGGTGAAGCAACGCATTGTTTAAGTCAAAACGTAGACCGTGGCGCTGCAGTGAGGAGGGACAGGGGGACTTTGGAACCTGCATCTCTGAATTGTACAGCACACAAGGTTAAGTGAGGTGTCATTGAAACGGTCAGAGTCTAGTCTTTACTATGATACCAAACATGACCATGTAAGGTATAAAAATAAATATAAATATAAATAAAAATGAAAAAAGTAAATGCAAAATATTTTTTTTGTGTTCTACAGCAGTGGCAATATATGCTTTTACATATAAAACAAACAATGCTGCTGCATTCACTGCCCTCCTCCTTTAACCATTCTACCCCACTGACTCCTTCACTCCCTGCCCCCTCTTCTACTATGTCTTCCTTTTCTACAGTCTCGGAGGAGGATGTAACAGAACTTCTTATGTCCTCCTATCCGACCACCTATTCACTTGATCCCATCTCTTCACACCTTATTCGGCCTGTGCTACCAGTTACTGCCCTGCTTTGACTCATATTTTTAACCTCTCCCTCTCCTCTGGAATATTCTCTTCTGTATTCAAACGTGCTTTGATCACCCCATTATAAAAAAGCCATCTTTTGATCCTACCTCCCTCTTGAACTACTGTCCCATCTCTCTGCTGCCCTTTGCCTCCAAAATCTTAGAACGTCAGGTCGATAACCAGCTCACCAGTTTTCTTGCTGCTAACTCTCTACTCGATCCGCACCAGTCTAGATTTCGCTCCCAACAATCTACTGAGACTGCTCTGACCAAGGTGACTAATGATTTAGCTACCGCTGAAACCAAAGGTCCCTTCTCCCTCCTTATTCTTCTTGACCTTTCCGCTGTATTCAACACTGGTGATCGCCCTCTACAGCACCTCACGCTCCGTCAACTTGGCCTCAGTGACATCACTCTCTCCTGGTCCTCTTCCTGTCTCTCTTTTCGCTCCTTCAATTTCTCCTTCCCCGGTGTCTCTTCACCACAAGTTCGTTTTTCAGTTGGGGTACCTCAAGGCTCTGTTCTGGGTCCCCTATTCTTCTCAATCTATACTGCCTCTTTAGACAACCTCATCTCTTCCTATGGATTCCAATATCACCTTTATGCTGATGACACCCAAATCTACCTTTCCTCTCTCGATCTCTCTCCTTCGGTGTTGGACCGTGTTACTGTCGGCCTATTGGCTTTCTCTGACTGGATGACTTCCCATTTCCTAAATCTCAACCTCTCTAAAACTGAACTTCTCATCTTCCCCCCTCCAAAACCTCCATTCCTGCGCCAATTTCTCTTCAGGTGAATGGTGCCACCATTACTTCTGCCTCTCAAGCTCCATTGCCTCAGGGTCCTCTTGGACTCCAATCTATCCTTTACTCCTCACATTCAGTCTCTAACCAAATCTTGCTACTTCCACCTAAAAAACATTGCATGTATCTGTCCCTTTCTTAATCCAGACTCTACTAAAATGCTCATCCAAGCTCTTATTATCACCCGCCTTGACTACTGGAACCTACTTCTCTCTGGCCTTAAGAGATCCCAGATTCTGCCTCTGCAGTCTGGAATGAACGCCTATGCCAGACTTCTCCCGAGCTGCACCCTTTCTATGGAACTCCCTCCCCCGCAACAACAGACTCACCCTTCTCTCCAGTCCTTCAAGAAGTCTCTGAAAACGCATTACTATAGAGAAGCCTATCAGCTCACTCCATGATTCCCCACTGTCATTTCCTGCTCCATCTTCCCATACAGTCCTCATGCAACCCGTTACTTCAAATACCCTATTCATCCTCACCTAATGTGTCACCACTCTACTCTTCGTTTGTAAGCTCTCGAGCAGGGTCCTCCCTCCTTCTGTTCCGCATGTGTAACATATATGTATATTTGTTATTCTGTTTCTCCCATTGTACAGCACTAAGGAATTTGTTGACGCTTTATAAATACTTGTAACTGTAACTAATTGAACTAAGGCAGATTCTGCTTCTTCTTTTGATTTGAGCACGGAGAAAACCAGTTTCAGTTTTGGGGGCGGTAGGGGCGCTCCGCATTTCTGTGCCTACAGGCTCCTGAGGTGCAAATCCGGCCCTGCACGAGGGCTAACGTTAATGCTCACACAGGTGAGAGCTAACGTTAGCACCCAGTATGTAATGTGGCTCATAGTAATGTGCGGTGTGTATGAGCATATCACAAAGCTCCACAGCAATAAAACTCACAGTAATGTACGCTGTGTATGAGCATGTCACAGAGCTTCACAGCAATAAAACTTAGTGATGCGCAGTGTATATGAGCAATATTGCTGTGGAACTTGTGATATGCTTAAACACAGCACATATTATAGTTGTATATTGGTTTTGGGGGGCAATAGGTCTTTTTTTATTTTTGCCAGGGGGAATGGTAGGAGTCAAAAATAAAGTAAGTTTTCCAAGAGGCAGGCTAATAAATCTATTTTGCTTTGGGAATGGGGGGGGGCTAATAAATATTACTTTATTTTCCCCTTCTGGAAAAAAAATAACAGAAATTAAATTGGTCATGGGTCTTGCTGGCAGCATGGGTGTCTGGCTGGCAGTGGTTAGGCCTGATCTTACTGGCAACAACTGGCTCCTTCTAGGTCCCTCAGGTGGCACATCCAGTCCAGGCAGTGGCTTGCCTGTCACTGACAGGGTGTGAGCGGCTGAACGATTTCCCGCGCACTGGTTGGTTGACACTGTCCTTTCGTGGGCCTCACCCTACCTACCAGCATCATGGATGCATGTGGGCCCGCACATTGGCGTCGGCAGTCACATGACGGTGTGTGTGATGCTGCTGGGTACCTCCGCGCTCTGGAGACGGAGTTCAGAGCAGACGGAGGACCTGCTCCTGCCAGGACCCCAGGCACCGGATCCCTTGCAAATCGCGATGGCCGCCCGGACCAGTCATCGCGATTTTCGTTTTTTTGGTCGGTCAGGAGGACGACTACCGGGTCCTACCAGGCCTGGGACCTTGGCCCAGGTCCAATCCAGCCATGTGATCAGTCTGTCTCTGCCCTTTGGCCATATGACCCCTGGCACTTGGCTGACGATCCCTCTGGCATAATGACACCTGGCACTTGGCTGTGATTCCCTCTAGTGATACGATCCCTGGAACGTGGGTGACGATCCCCTCTGGCAATATGATCCCTGACTTTTGGTTAATGGTTAACTTTTGGTTAATCCCCTGGTATCTGGCTCAGGAGCACCCTGGTATTAACCCCTGGTACCTGGCTCACGAGCATTCTAATATTTTAACCCCTGATATCTGGCTCACAAGTATCTCTGGTATCAACCACTGGTGTGTATTATTTATTCCTGTTTGTGTATACCTCTGCTACTGTTTATATTTGGACATAGGTAGAATTACCGGCCACTTTAATGACCAGCAGTGTAGTATAGCTTGTCTGAATATAGGGATTAGACATCATAGGGGTTATCCAGAGAGAGACAATCTGGCCCCAGAATGTCATCTAACAGGGAATTTCCCTGTATGGTGACATTTCGGGGTCATTTGGCTATTCAGAAAGCAGGCAGTTCGCCAAATTTTGGCGAACTGCCAGCCAGTACGGTGCCTGTTCGAAGGCAGTGAAATTCCCCATAGAGAAGCAATGGTTAATCTATTCAGAGAACACCGAATTTCAGTGAAAAGTTGCTGAAATACCCTGCTGTTCGGTGGTTTCATTTGGCAAGTTTATTCAGGCAAATCCCATAGGCATCAATGTTAAAAATATTCCCGTTTTTATGCAATATCTAATAAACCGTTTATTATTTTAATCTGCAGTAAAAAGTCTCTTTATTTATGAATATTTTTTTTTAGGCTCTTCTAGACATTTTTGGGGATTTTTAGGTTAATTTTTTTTTTATTTATAGCGGATTTTCTTTTTCATTTTCACTATTATTCATAGGACCTGATATGTAAATTCCAGGCATTTTCGTTCAGCAGATTGTTTGCAAACAGTGTTTAAATTTTGACACTTTCAATCGTATTGTTTCTTTTTTCCCCGTCTGGCGGCTTGTCGGGTTTCTCCTGCTGTTGGTCATAGCTGTGCTCGGCGGCTCCTTGCTGCATTTGGCGGCCCTCCAGTTTTGTGACAGGTGTTCGCCGGGTTGCTGGCGGCAGGCGACGGGTTTGCGGCGGCGGCCGGTGGGTTTGCAGCAGGTCTGCGACAAATTGGTGGCAGCATTCGGCAGCCAATTCCCTGCACTTCAGCGACCCTGCGGTGAATGCTGAATTCACCACAGGGTGGGGAAATTTGATTCCCCGAACTGCAGGGAAGTGCAGAGAATGAGAGAGTATCGAAATGGCGACATAGATTTGGCATAGCAAATAAAAAGTAAGGAAGGACAGAGGCAGCTCTAGACTTTGTGAGGCCTTAGGCAAAATGTAAACATGAGAACCCACTAACGGGCACACTGGAAGAAAAAAAATCAATGCCCCAAATACATATATACCCAAGCACAGAATCTAGATTCATGTATACCAGGTAAAGAACCTAGATTCATGTATACCAGGCACAGACCCAAGATACATGTATCGCCAGACACACACCCCAGATTCATGTATCCCCCAGATACAGACCGCAGATACATGTATACCCAGACATCAGACTCCAGATACATGTATACCCAACAACCCTCCTACACACTTACATATTTTTTTGCAGTGGAGTAATAGATTTAGAGTTAACTGGGGAATTATATTATTTCACATGAAAAAAGAACATGTTTTGAGCCAAAAAAACAATTCTCCAATTAACAGTAAATTTATTACTCCTCTGTCCAAAAAAAAAAAAAAGGGTCATAGGAGCATGGAGGATATATACAGTATATATATACCGGCAGGTGGCAGCGGCAGCGTACTTGCAGTTGTAGGTTCCAACAGTTACAAGCCGAGGTCGGAATGACGCTGTGCCTGCAGCTGCTGTCACTCTGTCTGTGAGCAGAAGCAGAGTGAGGTATCATCCACGACATGTAGTGCTGCGTGCGTGGTGGGAGGCAGGGTGCGGCAGGATGAGGCATGAGTGCCCTCTCTGACATCATCAAAGGGGGCCTCCGCCATCATTAGATTATGCGGCCGTGCAAAATAAACCCCACAGCCACCGCTAACCCAATGGAATACACATGCAGCGCAAAATAATTTATCATGCTGCTGCCTGCGTGTGGTGGATCATGTAAATTAGGTGGCCATGAGGCCCCGTAGGTTTGAGGACTGAGGCGGCCGCCTAATTAAAGAGCCATCACTGAGGAAAGAGAACAGGAATATTGTTGCCAGTCAGCTATTCCTCATGTAATTTATGGCGAAGATGGCATAGAAGGTTTGAACAAAGTCAAGCAATGCCATTATGGATTTTCTGGGATCCATGAGGGTGAGAGATATGTTGTCCACAAAAAGCGAAACTTTATAATCATGGCCTCCAGAGACCTCCCCATGAGCAGGGGTATTTCCATTCCATTTCTCGCTTAGCTTTAGACTCCCTATTAATAAAGAGGCCACAAATGGTTTGTGGGCAGCCCATAATAGTACAGGAGTCTGTCTGGTCATGTCAGTAGAAGTAGTCCCTTCAATGTTTCCCTCTATGTATAGCAAGAGCTGTTGACTATGGAGCACCGAAGAATGAAGTCTCCAATGCACCAGGCACCTCCCCTGGCCCAGACCGACCAAGGTGAGTTCAATTGGGGCATTGTCAGATCCTTATGTGGATCGTGGCCCCTCATAGTGTGGGAATGAAAAGCTGACTGTTGAAGAATGTAACTATTCTAGAGTATACTCAATGAGCTGGAGAGTAGTAGGACAACTCTTTGGTGGCTGGATACATAGACCTCTAGGTATCATATAGATTATGATTGAGTAAAAGGTCCTGCAGGCCTCTTAAAGTCTGAACCGGTTGTGAGAGGGACCTGTCCTGTTAATCAGGGGTCTGAAACACAGTTGAAGTCACCCTCGATTATATTTAACGGTTGTGTCCATCAGGTAATAAGGGAGGAGATTTTCCTGAAACATTTCTGTAAGCCTTGGTTAGGAGCATAAAGGTGTAGGAGAAGTTTGGTTCTGTTAACTGAGGACATATCTCCCCTTTGCATCCCTACATGCCTGGTCCACCACTAGTACCACCATGTCAAAGATCAATATGCAGAACCATCTAGAGGAGTAAGTATAAGAGTGGAACTGAGTGGGATATCGCATAGACTAGTACTTGGGTATATCACCTCTACAGAAGTGGGTTTTTTGGAGGAATAAAATACCTGCTCCAAGTTTAAAATAATGAGGTATTACCAGTTTAAGCTTGATAGGGGAGGTCAGTCCCCTGGCATTATGGGAATTTATTTTTAAACGGAAATCTGCCATGGCGAGGGAGAAAAATTATACTCAAAGGAGGAGCAATGACAGTGACGGGGTAGATCAAAGCCGTCTAAGTAAACGTGGAGTCCCTTTGATCCTCTTCCCTTTGCGGTGTTGCCGTGGACCTGCTGAATATAGTGGAAATTGTACTTGTGTTTTTCTTTAGGTGCATTATTACACAACAGTTAATCGACAAACCTTTAAGCGAAACATGGTGAAACAATGGTTCCAAACTGGCAATGGCATAGAACAAGGAAAACATTTGTTTTTGGGTTTTTTTTGGGGGGGGTTTGAGAAAGGCTGCAACATCTTTGTACAATTCTGTTACGATTACAGGTCTAGTATGAATTCAAAACCATAAAGTATGCTTTCATTGCAAATATAGAACAGTAATATGTAGGATTTAGTGGATATCAGCGCTCACATTGGTGATCAATTCATCAAATTTTCAGTATTACACTGGAAAATTAGGTCTTTACTCTGTTGGGTGTTCCTCGGTAAAAACAAATAAAATGCAATGTGCAGACCATTTAAAAGAGATGGTTATAGTAGAATATAAAAAGCCTACTCACATTTAATGGTGCCTATTATTCAAGAGGCACCAAATTTCAAGCAGCCGGTGATTCCAATGGGCACTGGACCCCCTTCTTGGTTGATATGGTCCTCAGTGGTGATAGTGGTCGTGATTCATCCACTAAAACAGGACAGGCAATCGCTGGCTACGTTAAAACGACTTTATTAAAAGTCTACAATACAATAAATCACCGCATACGCGTTTCGCTGTGGTCAGCTTCATCAGTGGGACACCCACTGTTGGAGCCACTGAAATAGTACTGCGGTTCCAACCACCTCCTCTGTCTGCTATGAGCAGGGAGAGACTGGGTAAAAAGTTCCCCAGTCTCCCCCTGCAGATCACTACGCCGATCTGCCAGATCTCGCCTTGCGAGATCCATCAGGTCGTGTGACCGGTGCCGTCTGCCTCAATGGAGTCCTATGGACTCCATGGAGGAGATGTGTGCGGCGGCGCTTAGCGCAGTCGCGGGCATTCTGGGGCTTAGCGCCCGATAACGATGCAGGCAGCTTTTTTAGAGCTAAAACGGGGACGCTAAAGTGAAACCTGCAGGCGCAGGTTTTTCTCCCTAGCGTACCCATTTTAGCGCGATCACTGTAATGGTGTACAGGATGTAAACGGTATGAGCCATATATGCAGTGAAGACAAGGACAGGAATGAGATTCAAGCAGACGTTTGTTAGGGTTCAACAGGCAATACAGCAGGGTAGGTAATACATTAAACAGATCATAGGGCTGGAGTGATGGAAAAAGGTAGGAACGCAGATACAGACAGAAACACTGATGAAACCCCTAGAAGGCAGGGAACAGGCTGGACACAGAGACACAGGGAGACACACTGCCAAGATAGGATATAAGACACTCATCACAAGATGGCAGACTGGATTTGGGCAAGGTGGTTTGAAAATTGTCTGGGACACAGGTAGACAATGGAGCAGGACAGGCTGCTGGGGTCTTTAGTACAGGTTCAAGACTGCGATGGTCACTGGTATAGGTTGCAGACATCGTGGGTCTCTGGCAAAGGTGGGCAGACAGAAACAGGGATAGAAAAGTGGGAACACAGTGGATCTATTAGCACAGTGGACCTTGGAGCACCATTGAACGTGCAAATAAAAAAGTCATAAAATCAACGATTACTAGTCTAACCGAGAAATGAACGACAACATGTAAACATATGTTACAGATCCTGGTACCCCCAGGCAACCCTTTCCGCTGATCTAGGAGGTGATTGTACCACCCACAGACTTGACGACACAAAAGAATGTGAGAACCTTGTCGATTGAACACCAAATGCAGAATGCCTTTATGCAGAGGTTTTCAGCTACAGACACTCAAAAGCAAAAAACTCCTCCCCTGCATTTCCTTGCTGTAAGAACCTCCCCCATGGCCACTCTGTTCTACAGACAAAGGTTGGGATCCAGTTCAAATCAGTTTCTGGTGGAAAGGGGGGTGGAAGCAGACAAATGGTTAGATTGTAAACTCTTGAGCAGGGTCCTCTCCTACTGTTCTGTGTGTCCAACTTGCATACACATGTTAAGTTCCCACAGGAATAGGGCCTCCGTTTCCTCCTGTACTGGTTTGTCAAATGTTGTTCAATGTATTGTATGTATCAGTGTATGGTTTTGATCCTCCTGTGCTCCCTTCTAGTTTTCAGGACACCACCTTGCCTGCTCTGAATGAGCATCTGGCCTCGTTAAAAGGGACATTGGAGAAAATTAAATAGTTCATGGAGACCAGTATCAAAAAACAAAAGGAGAAAGCAGACCGACATAGAAAATCTGCCCCAGTATATGCGGTGGGAGATAGGGTCTGCCTTTCCACACGCAATATCAAACTTCTGTTTCCTTCTATGAAAATGGTCCCCAGGTATATTGGTTCGTATAAAGTTCTGCGCAGGGTGAACCCGGTATCTTTTGCCTTGGCACTACCCCCACATCTACACATCCACAATGTGTTCCATGTTAGTCTCCTCAAGCCTCTGACGTGCAACAGGTACACCAGGGTCCACATACCTCCCCCACCTGTTCAATCCCAAGGTGAGGAGGAGTATAAAGTTCGTCCCATCCTGAATTCTCATGTGGTCAGGGATGTGTTACAGTACCTTGTTGACTGGGAGGGCTATATGGTCCTGAAGATAGGGCTTGGTTACTGGCCAGTGAAGTCCATGCGCCTCGTCTGGTACGCCAGATTCACGCTTCTCAACCCACTACGCCTTGTGGTCATCCAGTGGCAGCCCGTAAGGGGGGGTTATGTCGCACCTGGTGGGCCTCAGGGGGATCCCGGGCGCACTACGCCGCTGGCTGGCCGAGTGCCAGGAGCTCCGGTGGTCTCTGGCATGTTTGCGGCTGATCGAGGGGCGGAGCGCGGCGTGATGATGCGTAGACGCCGGCCTTTAAGTAAAAAGTGCGTGCCCTGAGTCGTTGCCTTGACGTGGAGTAATTTTCCCACATTGCTGAGTGTTTCGATTCTGTTCCTTTGATTCTTTCGCTCTGCTGCCGATTCGGATTGTATGAGGACCCTCTCTGCTACTGACCCGGACTGATCTTTGACGATTCTACCTCTTACTGTAACGTTGGGGGCTTCCAGCCCTACCTGTGTGCTTGAGGACAGCAAGTCTGATGCTGCTCGCTGACCACTGCCCGGTTTAAATGGAGACAGGCAGAGAGGTGATTGCATGAGGTGTGGCTTGAGTGGGGGGCGTGGTCTGGTGAAGATCTTTAAAAACCCTCAGTATAGTTTCAGAAGTTGCCAGATCGTGGTTATCCATACCTGAGCTCCTTGTACCTGACTGCTAAATTGATTTAACCTGTTATTGACCTCTGCTTGTGTTCTGACCATTCTGCCTTCTGTTGCCCTAGACTATTTTCTTGTACTACGCTACTGCTCTGATACCGACCTGGCTATTCCATTTGACCATTCTGAACTCTGTATTCCTGATTCTGGCTCGGCTGACTCCTCTCCGTATTGTTAACCCTTTTCTGTCTAGCTAGTTTACCTGGCCAATTCTAAGGACCAGACAGATAGGGATCATTCACAGCTACACTGTTGGTAGCTTCTGAGTTTTGTGGAGTGTTGGGGGTTAAGTACTGCGTGGTGGGATCCGGGAACCGTGACATTACGATCTGGCCAATATGGATTCCGCAGATTTAACACAGCACTTGGCTACCTTTGTATCCAGACAGGATGAGCAGGATCATAGGATGGATCAGTTTGCCATTGCCTTACAAACTATCCTGAATCGTACTGCACACCTGGAACCAGTTGGGGTTGCACCCCCGCCTGCTATACCTGTGCCCCCTGTCGTTCAGACATCCCAGGTACACATGACTGCTCCTATGAGGTTTGACGGTACTCCCTCTGAGTGCCGGGGATTTTTGGTCCATGTGGATATTCATTTTAAATTAAATCCACAAATGTTTTTCTCTGACATTGCCAAAGTGGGGTTTATTATTAACCATCTGTCTGGCAGAGCGTTGACATGGGCGACTCCTTTATGGGAGGCAGAAAGACCTATTGTACGGGATTATAAAGAATTCATAGCCGAGTTACAACGTACATTTAATCCTACCAGAAAGGCCACGGTAGCTGGCAAATCCTTGTTCCGCATACGTCAAGGGAACAGGACTGTGTCTGATTATGCCATAGAATTTAAAACCTTAGTTTCTGATGTGAACTGTACAAATGAGACACTGGTTCTGGCGTTTATGGAGGGGTTATCAGAGTCGTTGATGCATGAATTAGCTCCACGTAAACTACCTGAGGTATTGTGTAAACTCATTGATTACTGTATAGATCTGGATAATCAGATAAGGGATAGAAGGACTCCAAGAGAGAGACCCAAGAGACCGTTACCTAGGTTGGCCCCTGTCTTTCAAGCACCACCCAGAGAGTTATCTCCTCCCTCAGAGCCTATGCAACTAGGCCGTACTAGGCTTACAGAGGAGGAGAGAACAAGGCGTTTTCGTGAGGGATTGTGCCTGTATTGTGGTTTGGAGGGACATGTACGATTTCAATGTCCTACTCGCCCTAAAATGCATGATAAGCCGGAAAACTACCGCACCTAAGGCAGCTGAGGAGACAGGCATTGGGTGTGACATGCATGTCTCCTATCAAAGACACTAAACTTATGTTACCAGTATCCTTGGCTTGGGAGACCAAGACCACACATAATACCGCTTTTGTGGATTCTGGGGCTGCTGGTAACTTTATTGATGTTAACTACGCTTCTTCCATTTCTCTACCTCTGGTTGTAAGAGAGACACCCTTAGCCGTTGAAGCCATAGATGGCAGGCCGTTATCCTGCCCTAGGATTACTCACGATACGGTTACAGTAGTTCTTACTACTGGTCTCTTGCATAAAGAAAAGATCATATTCCAAGTTATCCACTCACCTTCCAATCCTGTTGTACTTGGTTTCCCCTGGTTGGTGGAACACAATCCCGTTATTGATTGGGTTAAAGGAGAGATACTGTCTTGGAGTTCTGCATGTTTTGGGACTTGTTTAATACCCATTCAGCATGTCGGTGCCCTGAACACACCCACAGCCCCTCCATTGTCTACTGAAGTTCCTGAACAATATGCAGACCTCAGGGCTGTATTTGATAAAAGAGAGGTAGACAAACTACCTCCACATAGACCATATGATTGTGCTATTGATATTCATCCAGGTACCATGCCTCCCCGAGGCAAAGTATACCCTCTTTCCATAAAGGAGAACCAAATTATGGAGGAGTATATCAAGGAGAATTTGGAGAGAGGTTTTATCCGACGTTCCTCTTCTCCAGCAGGGGCTGGATTCTTTTTTGTGTCGAAAAAAGAGGGAGATCTACGCCCGTGTATTGATTATAGGGGGCTTAACAAGATCACCATTAAGAACGTGTACCCTATCCCTCTCATATCGGAACTGTTCGACAGGTTAAGGGGTTCAGCAGTATACACTAAACTTGATTTAAGAGGAGCTTACAATTTGATACGCATAAAAGAGGGGCATGAGTGGAGAACAGCATTTAACACCAGGAGTGGGCATTATGAATACTTGGTCATGCCTTTCGGTCTTTGTAATGCTCCAGCGGTATTCCAGGATTTTATTAATGATGTGCTCAGAGATTTCTTGCAAACCTTTGTTTGTTTTTTTAGTTTTTTTTTATTCATTCAAGCACATGAATCCGTACAAGTATAACAGTGCAACAAGTATACATATATATAAGTAGCAGTCAAAAGCATATCAACATTCAGTATCTATAAAGAGCCCAAAGGCTAAAACATCCACAGCCATTGTCACAGGCATAAATGTTAAAGCAGGTGGTGGACGAGTATAAAGCTGGGAAACACAACAAAAAGTCCCCCTTTACGGCTGCTGAGTCAGGCGGGCAAAGACATATACAGTCTACATGGGGGTGATCGGTGAGGAAAGGCATTTGGGGAAGGGAGGGGAGGAGAAAAAAGGGGAAAAGGAGAAGAGGAGAGGGAGGAAGGAGAGAGAAAGGCAAACCTTTGTTATAGTATACCTAGACGATATATTGATTTACCCTCCCGATCTGAAAACCCACCATGCACATGTCAGACAGGTATTAGCTAAATTACTGGACAATGGTCTTTATTGCAAACTAGAGAAGTGTTTATTCGACATTACTACTGTGAAATTCCTTGGGTATATTATCACTCCAGAGGGTTTTGAGATGGATCCTTCTAAACTCACGGCCATCTCAGAATGGCCTCTTCCTCAAGGTCTCAAAGCCATACAGAGGTTTCTGGGGTTTTCTAACTATTATAGGAGATTTCAACAAAAAAATGTGGAGAACGAACACTTAGAGCAAAAATGAAAAATACGAAATATAACCCCGTCGCCCAAAGCACCACACGTGCGGTCCCAATCCGCACCAAATAAACAAAAAAAGGGGAAAAGTCGGTGTTCGGCGTGTCCGCATACGCGGTAGGGGGAAATATCTAATACTAAAACTAAATGAACATGCAATGATTGTAAGAGGAGATAACATACAATATAGACAGCTGGGTTAGATGACTCGAAGTTCGTCAAAATGTTCCTAAAAAGGAAAAAAGAGTATAATAGTGAAGTCCAGTCATTAAAAAATGAGAAAATGAAGGGGGGAGATGGATCCACTCACACTTTCCAGAGCCTCGTTAGGCTCGATCACCTCGCCTGTGGGTGTTTACGTGGCTCACCCAGTAGCTCTCAGGGGTAGACCCGTCTCACAGCCTTGGTGTCCTTTCAGGATCCTGGGTCATCCACAGGTTCTCCAATATTTAGGTGCCAATGGTTCTCAACAACTCACTTATCTCAGGCCTTGGCATTCCTTTGGGGTCCTGGGTGTTCACAGGTCGTAACTTGTAATAGCTTGTAGAAATCGTCATATGAAATGTCTTTTTTTTTCTTTTTAAATGTTTCTTGTAACGGATGCCACTACTCGGAGGGAGTAGATACACCTTAGATGCCGGGGTAGCGCTGCAATGAGCAGAGGTAGCGAGCCGGCGTCAGGTTCCTTGCTGGAATATATTGAGTCAGCCAGGAGGAAATACCTAGAAGATAATCACTCTTCCCAAATACTCGTTGAGATGCAGTATAGGTTGTAGTGTAGACACTCTGATTTACCTACAACCTATACTGCATCTCAACGAGTATTTGGGAAGAGTGATTATCTTCTAGGTATTTCCTCCTGGCTGACTCAATATATTCCAGCAAGGAACCTGACGCCGGCTCGCTACCTCTGCTCATTGCAGCGCTACCCCAGCATCTAAGGTGTATCTACTCCCTCCGAGTAGTGGCATCCGTTACAAGAAACATTTAAAAAGAAAAAAAAAAGACATTTCATATGACGATTTCTACAAGCTATTACAAGTTACGACCTGTGAACACCCAGGACCCCAAAGGAATGCCAAGGCCTGAGATAAGTGAGTTGTTGAGAACCATTGGCACCTAAATATTGGAGAACCTGTGGATGACCCAGGATCCTGAAAGGACACCAAGGCTGTGAGACGGGTCTACCCCTGAGAGCTACTGGGTGAGCCACATAAACACCCACAGGCGAGGTGATCGAGCCTAACGAGGCTCTGGAAAGTGTGAGTGGATCCATCTCCCCCCTTCATTTTCTCATTTTTTAATGACTGGACTTCACTATTATACTCTTTTTTCCTTTTTAGGAACATTTTGACGAACTTCGAGTCATCTAACCCAGCTGTCTATATTGTATGTTATCTCCTCTTACAATCATTGCATGTTCATTTCGTTTTAGTATTAGATATTTCCCCCTACCGCGTATGCGGACACGCCGAACACCGACTTTTCCCCTTTTTTTGATTATAGGAGATTTATCAAGAATTATTCCGCTATAGCCTCTCCTATCATTAATATGACACGTAAAGGTCTGAAGAACCAGATCTGGTCTTCTCAATCTAAACAAGCATTCGAAGCCCTCAAACAGGCTTTTACTTCCGCTCCCGTGTTACGGCATCCTGATCCCAGGATTCCGTTTATTCTTGAGGTTGATGCTTCTGAGATAGGCATTGGGGCTGTCCTGTCTCAAAGAGAATCTCCAGGGAAACCACTACATCCTTGTGGGTTCTTTTCAAGAAAATTATCACCAGCAGAACGCAATTATGATATTGGCAACAGAGAATTGCTTGCTATTGTGTCTGCCCTGTCAGAGTGGAGACATTTGTTGGAAGGTACTCTTGATCCTTTGTTGATAATCACTGATCATAAGAACCTTACGTACATCGGGGATGCTAAACGGTTGAACTCGAGACAGGCCAGGTGGTCATTGCTACTGTCCCGGTTTAATTTTGTATTGACTTACAGACCAGGTGACCGCAATGTAAAGGCTGATGCCTTATCACGTCAATATGACCCATATGAATCTAATACACAAGACCACAATCCTATAGTTCCTCCTGAACGTATTGTGGATTCCACAGTCTTGTCTGTCTCCTCGCCTTTCCTAGAACGTCTCCAGGCAGCTCAAGTGGGGGCTCCACCTGACAAGCCTCCAGATAGGTTGTTTGTACCTGAAAAGGAAAGACAAGAATTACTCATAATGGTTCATGATTCTAAACCAGCAGGTCATCCTGGTATTACTAAGACTCTTACCAGTATTTCCAGACAGTTCTGGTGGCCCACCATGCGACAGGACGTACGCCTGTTTGTTTTGGCTTGTCAAATCTGTGCCAGAAGCAAAACCAGTAAAACCTTGCCTGTCGGTCTATTGCAGCCTTTACCCACGCCTAAGAGGCCTTGGTCTCATCTATCTATGGATTTTATTGTGGACTTGCCGAAGTCCAAAGGTCATACTGTGGTTCTGACAGTTGTAGACCGCTTCTCCAAAATGGCTCATTTTGTCCCTTTACCTAAGCTTCCTACAGCCAAAGAACTGGCGGTTGTCTTTGCTAGAGAGATTGTACGAATACATGGGGTTCCGTCTGAAATAGTCTCTGACAGAGGAGCTCAGTTCGTCTCTCGTTTCTGGAGGGTTTTCTGTGCGGAGATGGGGGTGCGATTGGCCTTCTCTTCAGCATACCATCCACAAACCAATGGGGCAGCAGAGAGGGCAAATCAGGGTCTCGAGCAGTACATACGTTGCTTTACCACACAACAACAAGACAATTGGTCGGAGTTGTTGCCCTGGGCTGAGTATGCACGTAATAACGCCGTTAATGAGACCACTGGCCACTCTCCTTTTTCTGCTATCTATGGTTTTTTCCCTCCGGCTCTACCGCTTCAGTTTAATGAACAGGCCATCCCGGCTCTCGATGACCATCTCACTCAACTGCAAGAGATTTGGAGACAGATTCGAGAAAATATGGAGCGCAATGTTGCTGTCCAGAAACGCAAGGCTGACAGGCATAGGTTACAAGCTCCCTCCTATAATGTGGGGGATAGAGTTTGGTTGTCCACTAGGAACGTGAAGTTGCGGGTGCCTACTATGAAAATGGCACCTCGGTTATAGGTCCATATAAGATCATTCGCCGCATTAATCCTGTGGCTTATGCTCTTGCCCTTCCTAAACATCTTCGCATGCACAACGTCTTCCACACCTCCCTACTGAAACCTTTGTTGTGTAACAGGTACACGCGGGTCGTTCCTCCTCCTCCACCTGTTCAGGTTGATGGTGAATCAGAGTATGAGGTTAGGAGGGTTTTGGATTCTAGGTTGTGCAGGGGTGTTCTGCAGTACTTGGTCGATTGGGTGGGCTATGGCCCGGAAGACCGGTCCTGGATTCCAGCTTCCGACATGTCTGCCTCTAGGTTGGTCAGGGCGTTCCATGCCTCGCACCTCGATCGCCCTGGTGGTCGTATTGCCGCTCGTCCTGTTGGTCTCCCGTGGAGAGGGGGGTACTGTAATGTTGGGGGCTTCCAGCCCTACCTGTGTGCTTGAGGACAGCAAGTCTGATGCTGCTCGCTGACCACTGCCCGGTTTAAATGGAGACAGGCAGGGAGGTGATTGCATGAGGTGTGGCTTGAGTGGGGGGCGTGGTCTGGTGAAGATCTTTAAAAACCCTCAGTATAGTTTCAGAAGTTGCCAGATCGTGGTTATCCATACCTGAGCTCCTTGTACCTGACTGCTAAATTGATTTAACCTGTTATTGACCTCTGCTTGTGTTCTGACCATTCTGCCTTCTGTTGCCCTAGACTATTTTCTTGTACTACGCTACTGCTCTGATACCGACCCGGCTATTCCATTTGACCATTCTGAACTCTGTATTCCTGATTCTGGCTCGGCTGACTCCTCTCCGTATTGTTAACCCTTTTCTGTCTAGCTAGTTTACCTGGCCAATTCTAAGGACCGGACAGATAGGGATCATTCACAGCTACACTGTTGGTAGCTTCTGAGTTTTGTGGAGTGTTGGGGGTTAAGTACTGCATGGTGGGATCCGGGAACTGTGACACTTACTCAGCCTGTATGTATGGTTTTCCCCAGAGCAGCCTCAGAACGATTGCTGATCCTGCTACACGCTGACTCAGTATATAAATATATTGCCAACCCTGCTTGTATATGATCCCTCTCTGTTGCCGATTTCAGTCTGTATGAGTACCTCCTCTGCTGCCAACCCTGCTTGTATATGAACCCTCTCTGTTGCCGACCCAGATTGTGATATTGACCAAGTTGTTTCTGATTTGTGTTATATAAACAACCAGTACAGGCCTAACGCAGGCTGTTCCTCATCTGACATCGAGGTTAACCAGTTCCGCCCCAGTATATACTCAGTACGAACACCTACTGCCAAAGTCTCGAAGTTATACTGATTGTATGTTTGTTTTCCCTTGCTGGGTGTAATAGGGTTAGCGGTCCCGACCACACAAGGATCGGAGGGCTTAGAGGTCTGTCGATAGGGATCCAAACCACGGTTATCGAGTGTGAACATGACATAAACAGATTGCTGCGACATCTGTAGAGTTCCAGGGTGCTGGCCAACAGCATCGTCGGCGGGGTATCCCCATTCAGTGGACCCATCATCCTGGGGTAAGAGGCAAGCCACTCCTCTTGTCCAGTGAATCCAAAGATTCACTGCAGTATTGTGCGCCTAAGTAAAAGGCCATTACAGTCCAGAAAAAAATGTTCAAAAAAATGTTAGTGAGCACACCTCCTCCCCACATCTCTCTTTCTCCAGGATATTTCTGGAGACCCAGGACCAGAACTGTAACGGGGGGAGTAGCGCCCACTAGAGAGTAGCGGAGTGTAGATCCTTAAGGACTGATAAATCTTTTTGACGTTTAAACACTGATTGGCATAGACAGAATTATACACTTGAGGCAACAAGGATGAACCAAACACTGAGTTGCTACTAAGCACTAAAGGTTTCGAGACCGATAGTCTACTTAGAGCACATACAGAAATACACAGATAAGTCAGACAGTTGGTGAATTGCGCGGACTGCAGGGCCGTCAGCAAATAAGCTACTTTAACGTTTTCTGATAATTGAGAGCAGATCAGCGGTACCTTAAGATAGTCAGGGACAACACATACACCTCAGGGTCTGTCGTAAGTACAGTAACGAGTATTGTTGCTGGTGGTGAGCGCACACTGAACATGAACTGCCGATTAAAAAGTACCTCTCGATCGCAGTTCTTATCAATATGTGTGGCTGAAGAACATGAGTCCTGGGTTGGGTATAGGAACCTAATGAGGCCACAGACAATACCCACCGCTGAGAAGGGACACTTCCCCAGTAACGTGTAAACACCGCAGCGGCAAGCATGGGGTTAAACCACCAAAGCACCACACAGGCGATCGTAATTAAGCAGCAGGAGAATAGTCAAAATCAAGCCGGGTCAAATAACAGGAGCAGGGATCGTATCCAGAAAACGGGTTGGCAACAGAGAATCAATACAAATGAATGGTTAGCGATGCGGGAATCAGACTCCACGACAGGGCGACGAGGCAACTCCTCGCGCCCTGTTTTAAACCCGGCGGCTCCTCGTGACCATGCCAGGCCCCTCCCCCTCCGGCACCGCTCGTTCATTCCCCAGTGCTGGCAGCCGGCCAGCTCTTGGCACAGGACCTTGCTCAGACCCCCCAGGCAGCACAGCAGGGGCTGAGGACATGACAAGAACCCAGTCAGCATTTACAGTCCCCAGTCTCTCCTTCTGCTGATGCCCCCTCCCAAACATTCAAAAGGAGCCCACCCCATGGCAATCCCCTCAATCCCCATGGGTTGCAATTCTTCCGGGGACCAGCAACTCGGTAGCCTCTCTGGGTGGTCAGTCACCGGTCCCGTTGGTCTAATGGGCATGTGGGAAGAGGTCCCTTCTCTGGTGGCACCTTGGTTGGTAGGGGTGGAGTACTGGGGGGTCTCCATCTTCCTCGATGAACCAGCACACTCTGTTGTCAACACAGAGTCCAGCTCTGGCAGCACTGGGTACACTCGCCACTGGGTATCAAGGCCGACTGCCTCCTCTCTCTGATGCTCGCTCTGCTCTGCTGCTGGCTCCTCACCTGGGGCCATGTTGAGCTGTCCTGGCAATGTGAGGCTGTTCTCCTCTTTTCCCAGCTCTTCTGTCTGGTGTAACTCCTCAATGACAGCCTGCCGCCTAGCAATCTTGGCGTCCAGCTGTACCTCTAGCCGCACGGTCCTTGCCTCCAGTCCAGCAACTGACGCCTGCAGCTCAGCCTGGATCTGCTGATGCCGCAAGGTCTGGAGCCTCTTGTTTTCCAGCTGTTGGTGGGCAACACGCAGCATACTGTCGGATTGTTGCAGCTGGTCACCAATACTGTGGTGTTACTGGGTCTCTGCATCAAGCTGCTCCTGAAGCTGTTGATGGGCCTTCTCGAGCAGCTGGGCTTTGGTTCGCTCTGCCTCCCCATCTGCTCTCAGCTGGTCAATCTGCAGCCTGGGCTTCTCGAACTCATTACCTACTTGCTCAGTGTGACTCTGCTTGGTTTTCAATTTCTCTTCCAGCTCCCTGATCTGGCCCTCTAGGAGGCACTTTTCCTCCCGGGATGCCTAGACTTTTAAAACACCAAAATCTATGGCCTCATCTCACTCCCGAGCAGCATATTCCTTGGTCCAGCAACCCAGTTATCTCCACCTCCAGACTTTGTGTATGAGACTCTGCATCATCTCTGGATTGTGTTGTCTCATCCAGCTCTCTCTGGCCATCTGTCAGTTGATCCTGTAGCCAGTGCAGTTGTAGGCTAGTCTCTTTCTCTCTCTGGGTGGCAGTCTATTTGCCATCTCAAAGTCTCTACCTCCCTTTGTAGTTGGTTATGTATTTTGCCATCTCCCTCCAGCACTGCCATTTCTTTCACCCATCTACCCCTCTGCTTCTTTTTAGTCTTACTTGTGGATGGTGGGTTGACGGTCATGATTGGCGCAGAGGCATATTTTATCCGGGTCTCGGCGTTGGCAGAAGTCGATGCATAAAACATCCCTGGTCTCCGACAATCCAGGTCTGTAGACCCCTTCGGGGTATAGTGTATGGTGCAGCACACAGCCAGTTCTCCTCCTGGCTGCAAATGTTCTCTGGTTCGATCCTGACCAAGAACTTGTCCTTATTACACTCCACATCCTGAGTGCCAATCTTTTCCTTGTGCAGCACAGCTCGCTCTTGCTGCAACAAACAGACCTCTGACCACACACTTTGGAACAGGCCATGCTGGGGTCCAGTCTATGTATCTTGAGGCGTCTCTCTACCTCCTCGAATCTTCATCTTGCTCTGGGCTGCACCACAATCGTGCCTTTTGTCCCCAGCTCATCCTGTAGTGATCTCCTCTATGCCATCGTTGGCCTCCACAAATGACCTGAGAGCTTGGTACTAGACTTTACGGGCCGCGGGCACCTGGTTCAGGGAAGCCAGTGCGGCTCCCTCGGGTAGTCGCAACTTCACCTGGCAGTCTCTGCATTCTCTTTCCTTCTTTAGACAAGCGCTGACCTCGTCCATGATGGCTCAGATGACCTTTACAGAGGGGTGAGGATCGACGAATGCCAACCTGGCCTGCATCTCTTTTTGAAACTCAGCCTCTTCTACGGAGTCTTGGGACATGGCTGACCTGGCGCGGTCGTCCTCCATGAGGGCAGCTTTTGGTTTGTTATTTGCTGCTAGTCCCTGAGCCTCTCCCAATTCTTTAAGCACTATCCATTTCTCGCGCAGGTAACCGCTCTCCATTTCAGTATTTCAGGTGTCCATCAGCTCCCTCCAGCAGAACCATTTGTCACATTTCCACATTGCAGCCAGGCCCCCTGGTGGTGAGAGAGATGCTCCAGCTCTTATGGGTTTTTCTTCTAGCCAGTGCAGACCATCCTTCCCTGTGGCTGATTGGTCTCTGGTCACATGACCTGCCCTGCTCCATAAATATGGCCAGCAGTGCATTTGCTCCCTGCTCCAGGATGAGTCTTACTTACTGAGTGCCTGCTTAGGTAATTTTGTTCCGCTATTCTGTGTACGACTTTTGGCATATTTCTTTACCATTCTCTTGTCTGCTACCTGTACCGTGTATTCTGATATTCTGATTGTTGTTATTGTTGTGTTTATTCCCTATGCTGTATCCTGCATAGATTCAGAAGGACGCTCAAGGACCTTACCCCAGTGCAGGGCCTCCTCTTATGTTTATCCTGTTCGGTCATTTGTGTTCAGCATCTGTGTGCTGTATTCTGTATCATGTAGCCTGCAACAAACCTGCCTAAAGGGCTTAAATAAATTCCAGAAACCCATATATTAAATCAAAAGTGGATTTATTCCAGCACCAACAAGGATGACAGGTGCTGGAATAAATCCACTTTTGATTTAATATATGGGTTTCTGGAATTTATTTATGCTGTTCTGAATTTGGAATCGTGGAGCAAGGATTCTCATCCTGTTTATCCAATTTTTCGTGAGTAGTATCTGGGTTCTATTGTTTGCCTAAAGGGCTTAACAGCACTCAGTACAAAGGGCCTTCTTTGGCTCAAGCCCTGGGCCTTCGTGACACCATTCCAGCTGGAAAGGGCAATCCTACCACGCTGCCAACAGTGTTACAGATCCTGGTACCCCCAGGCACCCCTTTCCTCTGAACTAGGAGGTGATCATACCCCCCACAGACTTGTCGACACATAGACTGTGAGAACCTTGTCGATTGAATACCAAATGCAGAATGCCTTTATGCAGAGGTTTTCAGCTACAGACACTCAAAAGTAAAAAAACTTCTCCCCTGCGCTTCCTTGCTGCAAGAACCTCCCCCACGGCCACTCTGTTCTACAGACAAATGTTGGGATCCAGTTCAAATCAGTTTCTGGTGGAAAGGGGGGAGGAACCAGACAAATTGTTATATTGTAAGCTTTTGAGCAGGGTCCTCTCCCACTTTTCTGTGTGTCCAACTTGCATGCACATGTTATTCTGTCTTATCCATTGTACAGTGCTATGGAACTTGTTAGCGCTTTATAAAAACTTGTAACTGTAACATACAGGTACACACTTGGACAACAGTAAAGCACATCACACAGTACTCTACCCTATAAACGGGGGCAATGAAATGTAAGAAATTTAAACGCAAATAAACATTGGGGCAGCTGTTCCATCACAACATAAAACATTCGGTATTAAAAATCTAAAAGTGAAAAAAGTGATTTTATTATTATTTGCTAAAAATAAAAAGTGAACGCTGTTCCTACCCATTTTAATTTAAATAGCTCTGAGTAAACAAAACTTCAGTGTATGAATGAAAAAAATCCTGTTTTCTATTGCACATTTATTTTTTTTATTTCAATTTAGCACATTAAGGCAAATGTTGGGTGCATTTTCAGTCATTAAGGGGTTATGGCAGGCTCTTGGTGTGTGTTGCAATTAAGATCTACATTCAAGCCATAACAATACCAGGGTACTCTTTATATGGAAAGAAGGAGGAGTGACCTTGTACATGAAAAATAGTATAAAAACTAACCAAATAAAAGTGAGCGAGGTGAACATAGTCAGTTTGTGTTATGCTAACATTTGGTAATTGTACAGTAGCTCGTGTAGGTGCGACCTATAGACACCCTGTGCAAGTAGAAGAGTTCGATAATGTGCTAGTTAAGGAAATTGCCAAATTGACAATGAAGGGAGAAGTTAGGTTTTCTATTTAAGTCCCATTTTATTTCAAGAACTGTATTTGCACGTTTTCATTACATTTTTGTATGTCTTGTTTTTATTTGATACTGGCACTGTGCAAAGTTTGTATTTTTGTCTTCTAGAAAATAACCTTTGGTAGATATATTAGCTGTATATGGTTGGGCTCCTGGATTGGTGTGGTATACAGCTAGTGGGGTTTCGAAAGTGCCCTATTACTTTTGTGGTGGCAGCGTATAGTCGGAAGGGTGTGTACGGTTTAGGGGGGTTAGGTTGGCATAGCTTGGGGCCCTGAGAACGGGTAGAGTTAGTAAGTCCAGAGGCTTGGAGCTGTAGCCCCTTGTACACTCTCCCTCCGCATGTGACGCCTGGGGTAAGCCGATTTTGATCGTCACAGAGGACCTGTAAAGATCCTGCAGGTCATGAGACCTGGCAGTCAGAGCCTCAATGGAGTCCTATGGGCTCCATGGAGGGGATGCTCGGGGCTGCACATTAGCGCTGCCTCATGTATTCTCAGGCTTAGCACTGTGTTACGGGAAAGGCTGCTGAATCAGTGCCTGCCCCGTAATATGGAGCTAAAACGGGGACACTAACAAGAAACCTGTAGGCACAGGTTTTCCTCCTTAGCCTCCCTGTTTTAGTGGTAGTATTGTAATACTGCCCTTAGACTTTAGAAAAACAGATTTTTCTTAAATCAGATTTTGTGTGAATGAGTCATTATCAGACTGGAGTAGTTTAAATGGACGCCAGGAGAAACGGGATTCTTTAAAGGTTGCATTATTGAAGGCTACAAACAATTGTATTAGGCTTGTTAGCAAAAAAGAGAAGAAACCCCTGTGGTACTCTACAGAAATGGCCAAAATAGTAAAGAACAAAAAGTTAGCATTCAATAATTATGGTGAGGAAAGGGGGTTTGTGAGGGGGTCGGGGACGAGCATCTAAAAATACATTGATTACAAGATCAGAGACAACACGGGTTTACCTCAGGGAAATCATGTCAAACTAAGCTTAATGATTTTTTTCGATTGGGTAACAAAAATAATAGACAAAGGTTGTGCAGTAGACATTGCTTATTTAGATTTCAGTAAGTCTTTTGATACTGTTCTGCATAGAAGGCTTATTAACCCTTTCGCTGCTGAGGCATTTCACGCCTGTGTGCTGAGCTAATTTTTACCGGTTTCGCTCATCATGTTTAACCGTGTTTTGAAGCCTTATTTTATTATATGACCCAGACATATTATATATTGTTCTTTCCGGCAGACTCCGCAGATTCATAATATATCATTATTATTTGTATACGTCATGTCCTGTCTGTATATTATAACAAAAAAATGAATAAAATTCGAATTTTCAAATATTTACAATTTGTAAAGTTTTTTTTCACATTTTAACATGCAAGCATTTGCGGTTATATTTTCTATGGGTTGCACTTGTTTAAAAAATTAGAAATGGGGTCCCATTACATTTTTTTTGGGGGAAAATTACGTGATTTTTAACAAACGCACCCCATACAAAAATCATTAGTGGAGCATCATTGTTCACATTATAATTGAAATGGGAACAATATTGCTGCATTAACAAAACAAAAAAAAACTTTTTTTTTTTAATTATTTGTTTAAATATATATATGTACATATTTAAATTACTTTTTACATGGTCATGTTTGATATCGTTGGAAAGGCCACGCTCTGACCGATCCAACGATACCAAACATTAACCCCTAGCTGTCACGGATCGGGAGATAGGGGGTTCATTGGAACCCCCTATCTCCACTATTGGTGGCAGCTAGGGGTTAACTCCAGGACTGACATCATCGCACTATGCACGATGACGCCAGTCGTCACGGGAAGTTCTTGGAAGCTTGGCTGACATCCAAGATGATCCGGGCACATCTGTGATCCAGCACCCAAGAGGTTAAAGCCAGCCACCATTTAGAAGGGCATGCGGTGCCCTTCCAAACGGTGCCTGACTTAAACCGCTGGCCCCCTGCGATCGGGAGTGAGAGAGTAGGGATGAGCTGAACACCCTCGTGTTCGGTTCGCATTCGAACTCGAACAATTTCAAAAGTTCGAGTTCGAACACAAACCGAACTCAATGCAAGTCAATGGGACTCAAAAGTTCGATTTTTAGAGTGCCCTGCAAGAGGGCATATATGCAAGATATTTGCCATAAAAGGTGTATGGGGGTCCGGGTAGTTCCCTGGGGGACAGGAAACAAGGAAAAAAAGTTTTAAAAAAAACGTTTTTAAAGGAACAGTGAGTTTTCCATGAAATAAGGGTTAAAAATAAAAATGAAAAATTCCTTCAAATATCGTGCCTAGGAGGTCCCCATAACCTGCCCATGAAGTGGCGGATTTGTAGGATGTATAGAAATATTTAAAAACAAAAAAATGACGTTTCAAATGACGGTAAACGGTTTTCCTTTAATCTATACATAAACAACTGCTTGGGGTGGCAGTCTGTATTAAAAAATTAGACATTTTAGGACACGCAGAACAAGTTTAGTGGTTTTTTTTGCTAAATTATGGTGAAACTTATGCAGGCTTTGGATGAAAGTAACAATAGGTGCCTTAAAATTGGACCTTTAGTGTCGGCAACAGTGCCGTCACACCGTAACCCCTCTGTGGTATTGTGGAAGAGTGCAGGGTTGGACCCTGCGGTCCAAAAAATTTAAATGATATAAATCTGGTAATATAGGCGTCAGTGTCAGTGCACCCAAATATTGTGCCTTTGGTGGTAGCAAGTGCCTTCACACCGTAACCGAAGATTAGAACAATTCCCAGATATTTTGTAGAAATGAGACCCCCAAAATAGTTGGTGGCAGTGAGAACACAAAGATTATAACAATTCCCAGATATTTTGTATAAATGACTGACCCCCAAAATAGTTGGTGGCAGTGGGAACACAAAGATTAGAACAATTCCCAGATATTTTGTAGAAATGAGACCCCCCCCCCAATAGCTGCTGGCAGACTGGCAGTGAGAACACACACTAACAATCTCCTCTCAAAAAACACGTGCTGGGGCTGCAAGGGACGCCTTATATAGCGTGCTGCGGGACATAGCTCTGTGAGCCCATGATTGGGCAAAATTTGCCCAATCAGGACTCTGAGCCGTGATTGGCATAGTCTTGCACCTGTCTTGCACCTAAACTGTGGTCAGGTGCAGGCTGTAGCCAATTACAAGCTTCAGGCCAGTGTAAAAGTGCATTGTGGTCCATTGTGGTCCATTGTGAGCGAACATGCTGTGAACACGCGGAAATGTTTCAAGTGGCGATGTTCGAATCGAACTCCGAACCGAACAGCTCACCCCTAGGAGAGAGGTCTGAAGGACCTCCCCCCTCCCTTTCAGGCACCTCCTCCGCACTCGCGGAGGGGGGGCACCTGAAATAGATGTCATCGCGCCAGCGCAATGACATCTATCGTCCCCGCTGGGGTCTCGGAGTGCCGGGCTGACATCCAAGATGTCAGCCCGCACTGGGGGGGGGGCCAGCAATCAGCCAGAATCCTGGCCGATTGCTGCCTTCTGTGCTAGGACGCACTCAGCGCGTCCATAGCACAGGAGGTGCACTTGGCAGGACGCACTGAGCGCATCCTTAGCAGCCAAGTGGTTAATAATTTGCAGTCTTTGAGCTTGGATTCCAATATTGTCTGGCTGAACACTCGTATAAAGTGCTGCATTAGCAGGACAATTATCTTATGAGCAGGGACGTCTGTTCCTTATGTTTTATTATTTATTATGTCACCTGTCTGTGCTTCCCCATTGTAGTGCACTACGGAATCTTTTGGCGCTGCATAAGTACTTATAACTGTAATATTGTTGAATGGATTAGGCAGTGGCTGAGTGACACAGGGGTGGATCCAGACACAGGTTGGGGGGGCACTCAACAAGTTTTGGCTCAGAACTGGTGTTGGGTTCGCAGTGACTGGTCACAGCCAGTTCCTGGGGAGCACTGAAGAGCAGGCAGATCCTGGTGAGCACTGAGTGCTGCCAGATCCTAGGGAGCACTGAGTGTAGCCAGATCCTGGGAAGCACTGAACCTACATAACCTGTGTATATCTGGCTCTGATACCAGCCAGTGCCTCACCATCCACTGACCTCACCGCACGTCCCTGCAGTAGATCTCAGACCAGATACATTTATATACACTCTTATACGCTCCTTTCTCATAAACAAAAAAAGACAATGTGCATGTGTGCCATGCCTTGGCCATTTCACACTGACAATTACACCCTGACCACACACACACACACACACACACCATTACAGATGCACACCCCCAGAATCATATATAACCAGGCACAGAGCCCCAGAATTATGTATACAGCAGAGCCCAGAATTATATATACAGCAGAGCCCCCAGAATTATATACAAAGCAGAGCCCAGAATTATATATATACTGTACAACAGAGCCTCCAGAATTATACACACAGCAGACCCCCAGAATTATATGTACAGCAGAGCCCCCAGAATTATATATACAGCAGAGCCCAGAATTATATATACAGAAGACCCCAGAATAATATATACAGCAGAGCCCCCAGAATTATATATACAGCAGACCCTCAGAATTATATACACAGCAGAGCCCAGAATTATATATACACAGCAGACCCCCAGAATTATATACACAGGACAGCAGACCCCCCCCAGAATTATTTACACAGGAAAGCAGACCACCAGTATTATATACACAGGACAGCAGACCCCCCATAATTATATACACAGGACAGCAGACCCCCCAGAATTATATACACAGGACAGCAGACCTCCAGAATTATATACACATGACAGCAGACCCCCCAGAATTATATACACAGGACAGCAGACCCCCCATAATTATATACACAGGACAGCAGACCCCCCAGAATTATATACATACACAGGACATCAGTGTCTGAGTGCCTCACTCTCTGGTGTTTTCGGCGCCTGAGTGAGCATGTGCCAGGTACTGTGTATCGGCTCCTTGTTACTTCTTCTTCCGGGGCTCCTGCATCACATGACACAGACCACCCGGGGAAGCTGCGTGCAGGCACTGGAGACTGAGAGAAATTCCTCCTCTGTCCTTTGGGCTAAAGAAAAAAAAAACTACACAAACACATGCCACTGTGAAACGGCAACCGGCCAAAAATAAACCCTTTAATGTCTGGCCCTGCCTTTAGTGCGACTGCAGCTCGGGGAGGGGGGGCAAATGCTGGGTCAGTAATATTTTCTCAGGGGGAGCAATTGCCCCCCTGGATCCGCCCCTGGAGTGACAGACAGAGGGTTGTGGTCAATGGACTTTATTTGGCGCAAGGTCTTGCTACCATTGGGGTAACCCAGGGGTCAGTATCTGGACTCATTCTCTTTAATATTTTAATTGGTGATATTGCAGGAGGTATTAATGGTAAAGTGCTTCTTTTTGCTGAGGACACAAAGATTTGCAACAGGTTTGATTTTCCTGGAGAAATCAGCCAAATAACAAATGATTTAGGTACACTAAAAAATTTGTCAAAGCGGTGGCAATTGAGTTTTAATGTGGATTTAATTTGTGGCTTCGGGAATGGTGTCGTGAGCAAGGATTTGGCTTTGTGTCCCATGATAGCTCTAATTGGAGCAGAAAGGAACTGTATAAAAAAGATGGTTTGCGTCTTACTCATAGGGGAACATATGTTCTCAGTGAGAAGTTCAAAGGTTTCACAAAGGAATATTTAAACTAGGAGGGGGGGACAAAAGGGTAAAAAACAATCTCCCGATTGTCCCCCAAAACTAAATCGGAGGGTGCAAGCAACATGCGGGGTAAAAAATGACAAGCTCAGAGTCGTGTCTATAAATGCTCGCAGTTTAGTCAATAAAATCAATGAACTGGAGGCAATGATGGCAGCTGAAAAAGTAGATTTAGTGGCGGTTACTGAGACATGGTTCAGTGAGAAAAGTAACTGGGACATAACAATACCGGGGTACTCTTTATATAGAAAAGCCAGAGAAGGTAGGAAAGGAGGAGGAGTGGCCCTGTATGTGAAAAGCAACATAAAAACGAACCAATTAAAAGTGAGCGAGGTGAACATAGAGTTAGTTTGGGTTACGCTAACATTTGGCAATCATACAGTAGCTCATGTAGGTGTGATCTATAGACCCCCTGGACATGTAGAAGAGCTAGATAATCTGCTGTTTGAGGAAATAGCCAAAATGGCAATGAAGGGGGAAGTTATTATCATGTGGGACTTTAATCTTCCTGATGTGAACTGGAAAACCAAAATAGCTGGGTGCACCAGGAATACAAATATTCTAAACTCCCTACTGGGATTATCTCTAACACAAGTAGTTGAGGAGCCGACCCGTAAAGAGGCCATATTGGATTTAATACTCACAAATGGAGGTTTGGTATCAGACTTTGTTGTAGGTGAAAATTTGGGATCTAGTGATCACCAGTCAGTGTGGTTTAATATAAGAACAGGGATGGAGCCGCACCACACAAAAACAAAAGTTTTAGACTTTAAAAAAACAGATTTTTCTAAAATGAGATTTTGTGTGAATGAGTCATCATCAGACTGGAGGAGTTTAAAGGGAGTCCATGAGAAATGGGATTATTTAAAGGAAGCATTATTGAAGGCCACAGGCAATTGCATTCGGCTTGTTAGCAAAAACAAAAAAGGGAAGAAACCACTGTGGTACTCTGCAGAAGTGGCCAAAATAGTGAAGAACAAAAAGATAGCATTCAATAATTATAAAAAAACTCAGAGTGAAGGAGATAGGCAAACCTATAACATTAGGCAGAAAGAGGCAAAGCAATTTATAAGAACTTCCAAAGCACACGCAGAAGAGAAACTAGCTCAGTCAGTAAAAAAGGGGGACAAAACATTTTTTAGATACATAAATGAGAAAAGAAAAGTAAAACAAGGATTAGTTAGATTAAAAACAAAGGAAGGAAGGTATGTAGAAGAGGATAAAAGTCTCGCTGACTGCCTCAATGAATATTTTTGTTCAGTCTTTGCAGAAGAAAAGGAAGGAAAGGGACCTCAGTTAGGAAGAAACACTAAAGAGACATTTACATATGAGTTTACAGAGGAGGAGGTTCTACAGCATCTGTCTAAAGTAAAGACAAATAAGTCAATGAGGCCTGATGGGATCTACCCTAAATTATTAAGAGCTCAGTGGTGTAATTGCAAAACTGTTAACAGATTTATTTAACCAATCCTTGTTAACGGTAGTCGTCCCAGAAGACTGGAAATTAGCAAATGTTGTGCCCATTTACAAGAAGGGTAGTAGGGAGGAATCGGGGAACTATAGGCCAGTTAGTCTTACGTCAGTAGTGGGGAAATTAATGGGAACCATGTTAAAGGAAAGAATTGTTGAACATCTAAAAACACATAGATTACAGGACCAGAAACAACATGGGTTTACCTCAGGGAGATCACGCCAAACTAATCTTATTGATTTTTTTGAATGGGTAACAAAATTAATAGACATTGGTGGTGCAGTAGACATTGCTTATTTAGATTTCAGTAAGGCTTTTGATACTGTTCCGCATAGAAGGCTTATCAATAAATTGCAATCTTTGAGCTTGGATTCCAATATTGTTGAATGGATTAGGCAGTGGCTGAGTGACAGGCAACAGAGGGTTGTGGTAAATGGAGTTTATTCGGCGCAAGGTCTTGTTACCAGTGGGGTACCTCAGGGGTCAGTACTTGGACCCATTCTCTTTAATATTTTTATTAGTGATATTGCAGAAGGTATTAATGGAAAAGTATGTCTTTTTGCTGATGACACAAAGATTTGCAACAGGGTTGACGTTCCTGGAGGGATCAGCCAAATGACAAATGATTAAGGTAAACTTAAAAAAATGGTCGGAGCTGTGGCAATTGAGTTTTAATGTGGATAAGTGCAAGATAATGCACCTGGGACGTAAAAACCCAAGGGCTGAATATAGAATATTTGATACAGTCCTAACCTCAACATCTGAGGAAAGGGATTTAGGGGTTATTATTCCAGAGGATCTAAGGGTAAGTAGTCAATGTAATAGAGCAGCAGGAAATGCTAGCAGAATGCTTGGTTGTATAGGGAGAGGTATTAGCAGTAGGAAAAGGGAAGTGCTCATGCCACTGTACAGAGCACTGGTGAGACCTCACTTGGAGTACTGTGTGCAGTACTGGAGACCGTATCTCCAGAAGGATATAGACATCTTAGAGAGAGTTCAGAGAAGGGCTACTAAAATAGTGTACGGCTTGAAGGAGAAAAATTACCAGGAAAGGCTTAATGATCTTAACATGTACAGCTTGGAAAAAAGACGAGACAGAGGAGATATGATAGAAACATTTAAATACGTAAAGGGAATCCACAAGGTAGAGGATGGGAGTATATTTAAAAGGAAACAAAGTAGCAAAACAAGAGGACATAGTCTTAGATTAGAGGGGCAAAGGTTTAAAAGTAACATCAGGAAGCATTATTTTACTGGGAGGGTGGTGGATACATGGAACAGTCTTCCAGTTGAAGTGGTAGAGGCCAAAACAGTAATTGAATTTAAGCAGGCATGGGATAGGCATAAGGCTATCCTAAACAAAAGATAAATCCAGCTAAAGTATCCATGTAATTGGGCAGACTAGATGGGCCGAAAGGTTCTTATCTGCCGACATTTTTCTATGTTTCTCTGTTTCTAAGTGCAAGATAATGCACCTGGGGCGCAAAAACCCAAGGGCTGAATAGAAAATATTTGTTACCGTCCTAACCTCAACATCTAACGAAAGGTTTTTAGGGGTTATTATTGCAGAGCATCTATGGGTAAGTAGAAAATGTAATAGAGCAGCAGTGCCCACTCTCGCCTCCAAGACTTCTCAAGAGCAGCTCCGGTCCTGTGGAATGACTTACCTCGTCCTATGAAACTGTCCCCTAATCTTCAGGCCTTCAAGAAATTCATCAAAACCCACCTCTTCCGATTAGCGCACCACATCACTGATTCAACTCCTCCCCCTGCTCACCGACTCACATATGATTGCCCCACCATTCCCGAACCACTGGCACTAATGATCCGGACATCCAGTAAAACTCCTCTGGTCTTCCTCAACCCTCTAGACTGTAAGCTCCTCTAAGCAGTGCCCTCTACACATCTTGTTCCCATCCTATGTCCATGTCACGTCCCACCCCGTTTGGGTCTGCCAGGATCCGCCAGCGTATTCCTCGCTGCTCCCTGGCCAGGTGCCAACTGATATCAGAAGTCCTCATGGTCACGGGTCAGGCACGTCGGTGGGGCACGACGTGTTGACGCAGCGCCCGCCAGGTTTAAAGCCCAATGTCTCAAATCACACACTGCCCTGACGTGGTTATTACATCCTCTCAGAGCTCTCCTATACTTTGTGTTTCTCTCTGTGAACTGAGCCTGGCAACGTCTGATTATTCTCTCTGTGTACCAACCCTGGCAACTTCTGATTACTCTCTATGTCTACCAACTCCAGAAAAGGCTGAGATCCACTCTGTGTACCGACTCAGGTTAAGGCTGAGATCTATTCTGTGTACCGATTCTAGCATACGGCTGACTACCTGTCTTGGTGTTACTCTGTCACATCCCACGCCATTCGTGTTGTCTGTATTGTTAACCCCTTAGTGTCTTATGAAAATCTGTCCTTTAGTGCCCGCTGCTGTTTTTAGGTTTCTAGCTGCCACGGATCAGGAGATACGGAGATCCAAATGTTCCCCCTATCTCCATTTGGCAGCTAGGGGGTTAACTGGCCCACTGACGTCCTCACATATATGGTGAGGATGTCACTGGGTGGGGGGTGACCCGGAGGCTTGGCTGACATCCAAGATGTCAGCCACCTCCAGGTTTGAATCGCGTTTGGCGCCGAATTGCGATCCAGCAGTGAAACAGTTAATGCAATGCACCGCTGAAAAGGGGAGACGCTCCCCTTTCCAGCGGTGCAATTTGTTTTTTGCTGGCATTAGTGATAGAGGGCTCCAAATGAGTCCCCCTCCCCTTCCTGACTTTTACTGCAGGCGCTGGTGGGCGCCTGCTGATGACATCATCACGCAGCGTGATGATGTCATCGTGCCTGTCGGCCCCCCTAAAACAGCAGGGCAGGCTTCCAGCCTTCCAGAACGCCATGTGAGCCAGCGAGGGAGGTAAGTATCGGGCGGGAGGGAGGTTAGGCGACCCTGACGTACTATGTATTAGACATGTGCATTAGTTTTAGTACTAAAACGATTTAGTCCGAATTTTGGGATAATTTAGTTTTCGTTTGACTCAAGAGATACGAAACTGCTCAGTACAAAAAACGAAAGAAACTAAAATAAAATGCACTACATTTTAGTTTCAGTCCTTTTTGTGATATTACATTGATGAGTGAAGGAGACCAGTAATGATGAGCGCAACATCCGAAGTTCTGCACCCTCCACATGCCAATGCAGTAGGATGTTCTATACAGAGAGGGGCATTAATTAATGCAGGAGGATGTTATATACATTATACAGAGAAAGGTATAAATTGAGGAAGATGTTCTATACAGAGAGGGACATTAATTAATTCAGGAGGATGTTCTATACATTATACAGAGAGGGGTATTAATTAATGCAGGAGGATGTTGTAAACATTATACAGAGAGCAGCCTTTTTTTTTTTTAGCCCTTTAAATCCAGTGGCTGTGAGCGCTGAGATCGGCTGCTTGTTACATTATCTCTCAGTACAATGTATCAGTCTCAGCTATTACAGTAACTGACTGTACAAGCGCTCAGAGTTTCAGTAAAACAAGGAAATAATATTGTTCTAACCTCTTATATATAAAAATATTATTTACTAGTTTTACTCAAACTCTGAGCGCTGTGATGAGCAGCGAACAGTCAGTAACTGTAACAGCTTTGCCTGACACGGGGCAGTATTACAATGTTGGTTCTAACTTAACCAGAGCTGTTGTAAACTGAAAACCTCCATAGGCTATAATGGCTCTGGGACGTTTACAACAGCTCTGGTTAAGTTAGCACCAGCTATGTAATATGGCCCACATTGTGCTGAGAGTGAGAGATACTGTATCAAGCAGCGATCTCAGCCCTCTAAGGAGCCACTACAATAGTAATTGTATCCACTGGTTTTCGGATGAATGAAATTAGTTTTCATACTAAAGAACTGAAAACGAATTTCTTTAGCAACTAAATAAATTATGTTTTAGGACTAATCCATTAGTTCAAAACGAAATTTTGTGCTGTGCACGTCTACTATGTATGTCCACAGGTCTAAGGGAGACTTCCCGATCGGACGTACATAGTATGTCAGCGGTTGGGAAGGGGTTACCCATGTGTGTGTATACCTCTGTATGCTTACTGGTAATAAGTAGCTTTGCTGACCTCTCAAGGATCGGAAGAGTAGATAGTGATTTGCGTACAGGGACCAGCATTATAGATCTAAGGGGGAATTTGGAACAGTCCATTTATCTGTATCTTGTTCCCTTTGGTTATTGTACAGCGCTACAGAAACTGTTGGCGCTATATGTCATGCCCTACGCCATTCTGGTAGCCCGACGGCCAGCAGTGCCTTTCACGCTGCTCGCTGGCCGGCCGCTGAGTGAAGTATTGGAAGGGCGCGATCACGTGGCGATGCATTAACCCCTGGTGTCTCTGTTCACATATATAGCTCTGGTTCTGTTTGTTTCTGCAAATAGGTAGTTTTACCGACCATTCTAAGGATCGGCAGTGTAGGATAGCCCGTCTGCATGCAGGGATCAGACATTATATCCAGGAGATACGTGACAGCTACATAAATGATGATAATAATGACCATATTTTGCTCACTTATAATTTTTCTCTGTTTGTCTTTTTATCTTTCCCCAAAGGCCGCAGAAAGGTGTGGCAGTTGCAAATACATATTAAATCTTACATTGCATTGGAAAATGTGAACAAAACACTTATGGAGAAAGCTGTAAGTAAACATAAGCTAAACAATACAACTGATTTTTTTACAAAGCACTCGGTATGCCGAGGTACATGGACAAATTGTTACTAGACATGTGCACTCACCAGAACTTTGATTCAACAAATTTTGTGAATTTACAATTTTTGGAGTTTGGAATTTTTGGACTTTGTCGATTCAGACCTATCCGAAAATAGATTGGAATGTCCGAACAGTTTTGGAAATGTCTGAAATAGTGGTGTAAGGATATTATTAGCCCCTATTCCCCCTCTATATCCCCTCTCATTAACTCCTCCAACCCCCTCTCCCTACTACCCCCTATACCCCCTCTATAACCTTAATTGTTAGGGCTAGCGATAGTATAGAATTAAGTCTAGGATTAGGATTAGAGTTACTTCTAAAATTGGGTTACTGTTAGACTGGTTCTTTTGTATTAGGATTAGAGTTATGGTTAGGGCTACAGTTACTGTTTCAGCCTGTGTCTGGGTATTGCACAAACAGTGCAATTATTTTCAGTTAGCAAAATGGTTCCGGATTTATATTTTTGGATTGATTAAAAAACTTTTGATCATTTTTGCTAATTTCGGCTTTTTAGCAGTTTGGATTTTTGGATCCTCTCAAATTGCTTTAAAGCTGATATTTCGTCCAAAAATCAATTCAAACCAAATGAAAACTAAACTAAATACACATACCTAATTGTTACACAATTTGAATGATTTTTATGGTTAAGGCCATTATAAAGCATCTCATGGTAGAAGCTGAACAATTAAACTGACAATGTTTTGTAGATATGTGCAAAGACCAAAATTTAGTTTTGTTGTTTCAGATAACGGAATATGTAGATTCGGATCGATCCGAAAATTTTCAGAAATGTTTTTTGCAGAGCACCTATTTTTACTCTCTATACCCCTACTCCAGTCTGCAACCCCCCTCATTACCTCCTTCAAATCCCACTGTACTGCCCTCTATATTAGGGCTGTCTAACTCCCTACGGGTTTCTTAACTAAAACTCCCCTCATCAATGGACCTCTATTGCATTGAAAAAATTGAGGGACTTGCAGTGATCGACACGGGGGGGGGTGCAAGTTTGACAGCCCTGCTCCATACCATGACACATTAGGGTTAGCATTAGAGTTAGGGTTGGCACTAGGGTTAGATTTAGGTCTAGGGTTAAAGATACTTCTAGGGTTGGGCTACTGTTAGTCTTACTGGTTTAGTTTGTGTTAAAATTAGGATAGCAGTTACTGTGTCTCGTTGGATCAATAGCAGTAGGCGATGTGTGAAAGCTGAACCTGATGGACGCGTGTCTTTTTTCAGCCTATGTAACTATATACAGTCAGGTCCAGACATATTGGGACATCGACACAATTCTAACATCTTTTGCTCTATACACCACCACAATGGAGTTGGAATGAAACGAACACAACGTACTTTAACTGCACACTGTCAGCTTTAATTTGAGGGTATGTACATCCAACTCAGGTGTAGGACTTACAGCAGTTTGCAGATGTGCCTCCCACTTGTTAAGGGACCAAAGGTAATGGGACAATTGGCTTCTCAGCTGTTCCATGGCCAGGTGTGTGATATTCCCTCATTACCCCAATTACAATGTGCAGATAAAAGGCCCAGAGTTAATTTCAAGTGTGCTATTTGCATTTGGAATCTGTTGCTGTCAACTCTCAAGATGAGATCCAAAGAGCTGTCACTATCAGTGAAGCAAGCCATCATTAGGCTGAAGAAACAAAACAAAGCAATCAGAGAGATAGCAAGAACATTAGGCGTGGCCAAAACAACAGTTTGGAACATTCTCAAAAAGAAGGAACGCACCGGTGAGCTCAGCAAAACCAAAAGACCCGGGAGACCATGGAAAACAACTGTGGTGGATGACCAAAGAATTTTTTCCCTGGTGAAGAAAACACCCTTCACAACAGTTGGCCAGATCAAGAACACTCTCCAGGAGGTAGGTGTATGTGTGTCAAAGTCAACAATCAAGAGAAGACTTCACCAGACTGAATACAGAGGGTTCACCACAAGATGTAAACCATTGGTGAACCTCAAAAACAGGAAGGCCAGATTAGAGTTTGCCAAACAACACCTAACAAAGCCTTCACAGTTCTGGAATAAGATCCTATGACAGATGAGATCAAGATCAACTTGTACCAGAGTGATGGGAAGAGAAGAGTATGGAGAAGGAAAGGAACTGATCATGATCCTAAGCATACCACCTCATCAGTGAAGCATGGTGGTGGTAGTGTCATGGCGTGGGCATGTATGGCTGCCAATGGAACTGGTTCTCTTGTATTTATTGATGATGTGACTGCTGACAAAAGCAGCAGGATGAATTCTGAAGTGTATCGGGCAATATTATCTGCTCACATTCAGCCAAATGCTGCAGAACTCATTGGATGGCTCTTCACAGTGCAGATGGACAATGACCCAAAGCATACTGCAAAAGCAACCAAAGAGTTTTTGAAGGGACAGAAGTGGAATGTTATGCAATGGCCAAGTCAATCACCTGACCTGAATCCCATTGAGCATGCATTTCACTTGCTGAAGACAAAACTGAAGGGAAAATGCCCCAAGAACAAGCAGGAACTGAAGACCGTTGCAGTAGAGGCCTGGCAGAGCATCACCAGAGATGAAACCCAGCGTCTGGTGATGTCTATGCGTTCCAGACTTCAGGCTGTGATTGACTGTAAAGGATTTGCAACCAAGTATTAAGAAGGGAAAGTTTGATTTATGATTATTATTCTGTCCCATTGCCTTTGGTCCCTTAACAAGTGGGAGGCACATCTGCAAACTGCTGTAAATCCTACACCGTTCACCTGAGTTGGATGTACATACTCTCAAATTAAAGATGACAATCTGCAGTTAAAGCACATTGTGTTTGTTTCATTCCAACTCCATTGTGGTGGTGTATAGAGCCAAAGATGTTAGAATTGTGTAGATGTCCCAATATTTATGGACCTGACTGTATTAGGATTACGGTAGGCCTTGCATTACATCTAGGGTTAGGATTAGGGTTACTTTGAGAGTTGGGTTACTGTTAGGTTTATTGTTCTCTTTGTGGTAGGATTAGAGTTACTGTTTGGGTTATTACAGTCATTGTTTCTGCATTAGGATTAGGGTTAGTATTGCACAAAGAGTGCAATTTTTTTTTCTTTTTTCCATCCGGTTAGCAACATGATTCTAAACTGACCCCAAAATCTTCTCTCCTAGATACTTTCTGCAGCCTCTTCCTTTCCAGGGCAGACCGCTTTAAAAGCAGATGTCAAGAAGATACTGAAACTACAGTGATACAATACTATATATATAGGTTAGTTTTCTAATTAGAAAATATAAAACCTCATTGCTGCTTGTTGTTTTACAATTTAATTTGAATATGCATTGGTTCCGATTTTTTTTTTTAAAATATAGATTCAGGTTCACGTTACCTATCTCTGACCCTTTTGCTTGAAGGTGCGCTCGCAACTGGGGTAACCTCGCTTTCCCCATTAGTTGAGGATAAACCTCATTGTGCCGATACAGCGTTACATTCCCTTCCATGTCACATTCTCATGTCGACCGAGACACCATTCTCTAAGTATGGTTTTAGACTAGTCTCCTGGAACGTGGAGGGGCTGAACTCCCCCGTAAAGAGGAGGAGTATTCTGTCCCATTTAACAAAGCTGAAACCGGACATAGTCTTTTTCCAAGAGACCCACTAGCCCAACTCAGCCAATCATTTAAGTGCCCCCTGGAACAGCATTCAGACCTCCGCCCCTAATGAGACTAAGAAACGGGGCACAGCCATATTGATAAATAAATCCCTCCCATCGGTGGTCCTGGATGAGGTCAATGACCCGTTGGGGACATACATAGTTACATAGTTACATAGTTACATAGTTATATAGGCTGAAAAAAGACATGCGTCCATCGGGTTCAGCCTCTCCCACATAACCTACTGCTGTTGATCCAAAAGAAGGCAAAAAACCCAGTCTGAATGCTTGCCAATATGCAACATACTGGGAAAAAATTCCTTCTTGACCCCAGAATGGCAGTCAGATTTCCTTTGGATCAAGAAGCTTTTACCCACATATTAAATATTATAACCCTTAATATTCTGTGTCTGCAGGAAGTCATCCAGTCGTTTTTTTAAAAGTCTGTACAGACTCTGACCCAACCACCTCAACAGGCAGAGAATTCCACAGCTTAATTGTTCTCACCGTAAAATAACCCTTCCTATGCTTTAAGCTAAATTTTCTTTCTTCCAGTCTAAATGGATGACCCCTTGTCCTATGTATAGTCCTGTTAATGAATAGGCTATCAGACAATGATGATAATGGCCCCGTATATATTTATATAAGGTTATCAGATCCCCTCTAAGGCGCCTTTTCTAAACTAAACAGGTTTAAGCTTGTTAGTCTTTCCTCATAACTTAACCCTTCCATCCCCTTATTAATTTAGTTGCCCGTCTCTGCACTTTTTCTAGCGATATAATATCTTTTTTTAAGACAGGTGCCCAAAATTGCACGCATATTCAAGGTGCGGCCTGACCATTGATTTATACAGAGGCAAAATTATGTTTTCATCCCGTGAGTGAACTCCCCTTTTAATGCATGCCAGTACTTTGCTGGCCTTGGCGGCTGCTGTTTGACATTGCACATTGTTACTTAGTTTGAAGTCTATGATTATTCCCAAATCCTTCTCCTGCTTGGATTTCCCTAACTCCGTACCATTTAGGGTATACATTGCTTGTGTGTTCTTCACTCCAAAGTGCATAACTTTACATTTATCTAGATTAAATTCATCTGCCATTTAAGTGCCCAGTCCCCCAATCTATCTAAATCCCTCTGCAGCGAAGTAACATCCTGCTCACATTGTATTACTTTTCCTAGCTTTGTGTCATCTGCAAACACTGATACATGACTTTCAATGCCTATCTCAAGGTCATTTATAAATAAATTGAATAGTATTGGTCCTATAACAGACCCCTGAGGGACACCACTTACCACTGGTGTCCATCTTGAAAATGTACCATTTATGACCACTCTCTGTACCCTATCTTTTAGCCAGTTTTCTATCCAAGAACAAGTATTTTCATCTAGACCATTTTTTCTTAATTTAAATAGTAAACTTTTGTGTGGAACTGTGTCGAAAGCTTTGGCAAAATCTAAGTAAATCACATCCACTGCGACCCCCTGATCTATACTTCTACTTACTTCCTCATAGAACGTAATTAGGTTATTCTGACATGATCTGTGTTTCATGAAACCATGCTGATTTTTGCCAATTACATTATACCTCCCAATAAATTCCTGAATACTATCCCTTAGTAACCCCTCAAATACTTTCCCAGCCACAGATGTTAAGCTCACAGGTCTATAATTCCCAGGCACAAATTTTAAACCTTTCTTAAATATAGGGACCACGTCAGCTTCTCCAATCCTCTGGTACTATTCCTGAAAGAAAAGAATCTTGAAAAGTTTAAGAACAAAGGTTTACATATTTCAACACATAGCTCTCTTAGTACTCGCGGGTGAATTCCATCTGGCCCTGGGGCTTTATTAACATTCACATTGTTTAATTTGTGTAAAACCTTGTCCTGAGTCAACCAGTCACTTTGTATTAGTAAGTTTTTATTAATGAATTTCATGTCTCCTGTTATAGGTTTCTCTTTGATAAATACTGAAGAAAAATAATCATTTAAAATTTCTGCCTTATCCTGATCTTCAGTTAACAATAACCCTGACTCAGATTTTAGTGAACCTACATTTTCACTCTTGGGTTTTTTAGAATTTATGTACCTAAAGAATCTTTTAGGGTTGGTCTTGCTCTCTTTGGCTATTTCTTTTTCATTTTCTAGTTTAGCCCATCTAATCGCATTTTTACATGCTTTATTGGCTGCCCTATATGCTTTATAGGATGCCTCAGATTTATCAAATTAAAAGCTTTAAATGCCTTCTTTTTATGTTTCATTTCCTTAGTTACCTTCCTACTAAGCCACATTGGTTTCAGTCTGTTTCTTTTATATTTATTAACCAGTGGAATATATTGTGACGTGTACTTTTCTAGTGTTAGTTTAAAGATATTCCACTTATCCTCAGTGTTTTTCCCGTGAAAGAGTTTCTGCCAGTCAATGACATTGAGAGCTTCCTTTATTTTAATAAAGTTGGCCTTTTTAAAATTATATATTTTAGCATGCCCCTATGAATGTGTTTTTTTGAGTTTATTTCAAAAGTCACCATGTATGGTCGCTGTTTCCCAATTGTTCTTTTACATTAATATTTGAGAAAAGATCCACGTTATTTGTTATAACCAGGTCCAGACAGTTATCCTCTCTAGTTGGCGTTTCTACCAGTTGTGACATGAAGGTATCATTTAAAATGTTCAGGAACCGGATTCCCTTTGCTGAATTACTAGTCCCACTATCCCAATTAATGTCCGGGTAATTAAAATCTCCAATAATTAAAGTGCTACCATGATGTGCAGCCTTCCTAATTTGCTCTAACAGTTGTTCTTCCTCATCATTATCTATATTAGGTGGTTATAGCATATGCCAACCAATAATTGACTTCCCTGTTTATTCCCCAACGAAATATTTACCCATAAGGATTCCACATTTCTCTCATCGCTTTCCAGTTGTGTAATATTAGGCTTTAAATCCTGATTTACATATAAACACACTCCACCCCCTTTCTTATGTTTCCTATCCTTTCTAAACAATGTATAACCGTTTAAGTTTACAGCCCAGTCATGCGTTTCGTCCCACCACTTTTCTGTTATTCCTATAATGTCGTATTGCTTAGTGTATGCTATTACCTCTAGTTCCCCATCTTGTTATTAAGGCTCCTTGCATTAGCAAGCATACATTTAATGTTGTCTCCACACATGCTGAATGCGACTTTACATTACATGCCTCCACTGTTCTTACATTACCCATCCCCCCGACTCCACCCCCCTTAGTCTGAACTGAAACCTTCCGCTATCTGCTCTGTCTCCATTTTGTAAGATACTGTATCCCTCCCCCCTTCCACTAGTTTAAAGTCTCCTCCAACCTTTTAACCATCCTCTCCCCTAGCACAGCAGACCCTCTTCCATTCAGGTGCAATCTATCACGACTATACAGATTGTACCCCAGTGCAAAATGAGCCCAGTGCTCTAAAAACCCAAAGCCCTCCTTCCTGCACCAAGCTTTACTCCATATTATTATTGTCTATCCAGCAAGAGACTTATTTATTGGCTAATGTATATGCCCTACACTCTCCCCATCTCCAATTCTAGTCAGACCTCTACACAACAATCCTTGCCTACGAATATGACCACTGTATTGTAGGGGGGCTTTCAATGTAGTGCTGTCACGGGGCCTCCAGGCTGGAGCTAAGGCAGGCCATTTAAACAAAGTGTCTTTAAGCCTTTAGGCAGGTTTGTGGTTTGCTGCATGTTGCAGAACCCAGCACACAGTATGCACAGAAGCTGAACAAGAGATGATAGGACAGGATACAGACTCAAGACGAGGCCCTGCACTGGGAGAAGATCCTTGAATGATCTTCTGAATCTATATAGAGTACGGGGTAGAGAACGAACACCAGAATAACAACAGGAGTAAACAAGTAATAACAAACAATATGCCCAGCGGCAATACAGAACCCTGAACTATGAATGAAGTCCTTATAGTTGGCCTCTATACATAAGCTACAATAAGCGGCTGGACAAAATACACAAGTTACTAGAATACACGGTACAGGGTACAGGGAGCAGACAAGAGAATGGTCCAGAAGCAGAAGCCAAAGTCATGCACAGTTTACCAGAATACACGGTACAGGGAACAGACAAGCGAATAGTCAAGTCAAACACAGAATAACAGAACCAAATCTCAGATGCAGGCACTCAGTAAGGAAGACCAATCCTGGAGCAAGCATCTCATGCACTGCTGGTCATGTTTGAGGCAGAACAGGTCATGTGACCACGTGCCAAATCAGCCACAGACAATCCAGGGGTGGACAGCCTGAACTAATTAACCCATAAACCCACAAGGGCTGCAAAGGATCTCTCTCACCACCAGGGGGCCTGGCTGCAATGTGGAAATGTGACAAGTGCTGGACTAGGTTCTAGATCACTCCTGTCCCAGAAAACTCCCGCTTTTAACCTGTCAACCGTAGGCCCCACCTTTTTGAAGACTCACTTAACCCTGGTAGATGCGTGCCGTATTCTCAAACCGGAAGGCAGAGACTTTTACTGTTACTCCCTCCCACACGAATCCTTCTCACGCATAGATATGTTCCTCTTGTCACCCCCCTTACAGCACTCCATTGTGGATGCTTTGATTGTCATGATACATATATCGGATCATGCTGCTGTCACTGTTGACCTGCGACTGACCTCCCTCCTCCCGAAAACATACAATTGCCGTTTTCCAGACTCACTATTGTCGTCTGGAGGGTTTTGGGCCCTTATGGAGTTATGTTGGAATAACTACATGGATAACGGAACATGGGTCACTCAAGATCATTTAAGGGTGTTAACCATGTGCCGTTACGGGGACAGCATGGAGGGTGAGGTGGATGGCACTCTGGGGGGGAATTCTTCAATCAGGTTCCAGGCGACTAGTTGAATCATCCCCTACGTCAGGGGTCAGCAACCTTGGCTCTACAGTTGTTTTGGAACTACATCTTCCATGATGCTCAGCTACTCATTAGATTGGCTGAGCCTCATGGGAAATGTAGTTCCTAAACATCTGTAGAGCCAAGGTTGCTGACCCCTGCCCTACGTCACTGATGATATCACGTGGAGACAGCCTTCTTTCCAGATGAGTAGTTTCGTCGGGAAGCCCCAGCGGTACTGCACATTGCGATTATGGATGATCTTCATCACCGCCTGAAATTCCCACCTCTGAGTCATTGTAAGGGACGAGAGGTCAGGGAACAGCAGAATATCCAACTAAGGCGCTCCAAGTTGTTCATCACGGTACGCCTTCATAATGGATTCCTTGACTGTGTAATAGTGCATCCAGAGAACTATGTCCCGAGGAGTAGAGGCCGGAAGTGACTTCGGTTTCGAGACTCTATGGGCCCGGTCCATTAGGAGATCTGCTTCAGGGATGTCTAGGATCAGGGTGTGGAACAAGGAATCTAAACATTGCGGGAGGTTAGGAGACTTTACAGATTCGGGAATACTACGTGCTCTTATATTGTTAAGGCGTGAGCGCAGGGGTGGATGCAGACACATGTTTCAGGGGGGGGATTCTACCAGTTTTGGCCAAGAGCTGGTGTTGGGTTCGCAGTGACAGGCGGATATATTTGCCCCCAGCTCACATGGATATATATATTGCCCCCAGCTCACATAGATATATTTGCCCCCAGCTCACACGAATATATATATTGCCCCCAGCTCACATGGATATATTTATTGCCCCAGCTCAAATGGATATATATATATATATTTGCCCCCAGTTCACATGGATATATATATATATTTGCCCCAGCTCACATGGATATATATTGCCCCCAGGCAGCTCACATTAGATATTTTTGCCCCAACTCACATGGATATATATATTGCCCCCAGGCAGCTCACATTAGATATATTTGCCCCCTGCTCACATGGATATATATATTGCCCCAGGCAGCTCATATTAGATATATTTGCCATCAGCTCACATGGATATATATATTGCCCCAGCTCAAATGGATATATATTTGTCCCCAGCTCACATGGATATATATTGCCCCCAGCTCACATGGGTATATTTGCCCCCCAGCTCACATGGGCATATTTGCCCCAGCTCACATGGATATATTTGCCCCAGCTCACATGGGTATATTTGCCCCCAGCTCACATGGATATATTTGCCCTCAGCTCACATGGATATATTTGCCCCCAGCTCACATGGTTATATTTGCCCCTAGCTCACATGGTTATATTTGCCCCTAGCTCACATGGTTATATTTGCCCCTAGCTCACATGGGTATATTTCCCCAGCTCACATGGGTATATTTGCCCCAGCTCTCACCTCCTCTGCTGCCGCTGCCAGGGCCCAGGCTCCGCGTATCCGCCGGCGTTCGTCTCCCTACGAGTGGCCACTGGCATGCAGCTTGGCCACTCACCGGGAGCCACCTGACCAACGCAGCCGCGTTCTCGCGAAATCGCTTGCTGGTCAGGTGGTTCCCATCCCAGGCGAGCAGCCAAGCTGCCTGCCAGCGGCCGTTCGCCTTGTAGGGAGAAGAACGCCGGCGGCGGCGATTTTCTCGGGGGCAATTGCCCCGTTGCCCCCCCCCTGGATCTGCGCCTGCGTGAGCGGTTTTCCTGGTCTGCCATCTTGGAGACCAAGGACTCACGTGAGGCTTTAAGTGTCTAGAAGGCATCAATCAGTTCGTTATGGGCTAAGAAGAGTTCATCGGTTTTAGATTCCAGATTGTCAATGCGTTCCCCCAGATCCCTGAGTTCCTTATGGATGTCAGCAGTGATAGATCTAAAGTCAGCTTGCATGATAACCCTAAAATTTTGCAGCATGGAGTGAAGTACTTGCTTGTAGCTGGTGTGTCTTCAGGGAGCAGTGTCTGAGCGTTGTCCTCTGTGGTGATCCCAGGTCTCTGGAGCTGCCATCTTGTGGCCCGCGATTCTTTTCTTTTTTTTCTGAGCGTGCTTGATCCGCCGCTCATTGTGGCTTAGGAGGAGCTATGGAGGAGCACGGAGGTGTCAGGGAGCTAGCAGGGGTAAGATTGAGAGTCTGTGGCGCAGCTGGTCACCGTAGGCCTGGGCAATGTGGCACGGTCCGCCGGAGCTCTGCTTACATGTGGCCGCTCGGGATGGCCACTAGCTCCGCCCCCAGATTTTAACACATTTTAACCCTTTCCGGGTCTAACAACTCTTAACCCTTTCAAAATTGCAACAGCTGGTAATCCATTGCTGATTTTATACAAGGTTTTTAAGCTTGGTTTAAAAATGATGGGAGTTTAGGCCCCGTTCACACCTAAGCGTTTTAAAGCGCGTTCCTGCGCGCTATAAAACGCATGAACAGGGAAATCCCATGATTTCCTATGGGACCCGTTCACACCTAAGCATTTTAAAACGCGCAGGAACGTGCTTTAAAACGTCCTACGCACAAAGAAGTACGGGAGTTTATTTGGTGCGCATAGCAGCGCGTTCGCGGCCACAGACATAGCCGCGAACGCGCTGCAATGCGCATTTGCGCGTTTTTCATATGCGCGAACGCGCATAAAAACGTGCGGATTGCGCGCATATAAAAAATGCCTAGATGTGAAACCAGTGTTAGTGACCGGACTGTTTTACCATTGTTTGAAAGTACCCACTGCTGTTTTTACATTTCTGCCCGGTTTGTGCATTTAGCTCTAATTTTCCGCTTTCCTCATTTACTGTACCCACCCATATACTAGTATTCTCACCATTAAATGGAATTTCTAAAGATACCATTATTTTCATATCGTATAACTTACTACTAAAAAAATTATGAAATATGATGAAAACAAATTGGGGGAAAAAAAACACTTTGACCTCCAAAAATCTCTAACGCATCTACAACTGCCAAAAGACCCTGGCTAAATAGTTTCTAAATTTTATCCTGAGTTTTATTGTATGTACATAATTTTTTTAACCCTTTCACTGCTAAGCCATTTTTTCCCTGTGTGCTAATTTTGACTGTTTTGTGGTCAACATGTTTAACCACGATTTGAAATTCTGTTTGATTGTACGACCCAGATAATTTATATATCCTTTTTTGTTTGGCAGACATGGCAGTTTCATAATATATCTTTATTATATGTATACGTCATGTTCTGTCAGAATGCTAGAACACAAAATGTAAACAAAATAAGTAAATGTGAGTTTTCATTCAGATTTCAATTATGTACAGCGTGTAAAATATTTTTTTCACATTTTATCATTCGAGCCTTTGTGGTTATATAAAAGAAATAAACAGTGAAGCGCCTTCAGAAAGAAGGATTAAACGTACACGCTACACATTGAACATGGGGGTTCTCCTAAAAACCTGAAGACAAGTATTGTAGATAGTCAATGGAGCGCCAGCGGACTGGATGTACGGTTAATCATTACACATGTCCAATAAACGTCTTCTAATCCATTCAGAAGAAACCCCTACTCCGGATGAGAGAAATTTCTGCAGAAGAGAGGAAATATAATCGCGCAGTATATCGATCCACCATCAGAGGAAAGTAAAACGGTTGTAGTCCTACTCACGTTCTATTGAGCCTAACCTTGGCTCTAGGATGGATAACAATTATGGGTCTTCAAAAGATGTTCAGGTGCCCATATACCCGCAACAGAATTCTTCAAATGCTTTCCCCTGTGTGGATTTGCTGGGATCAGGGTGATGAATAGTGGTCTGTGATTCCAGGCAAGGTCAGTATCAGGCGGCAGACAGGAGTGGTCGGTAATTTCAGGCAGGGGTCGGTACTGCTCCCCCGCTGTCAGCTCCGTCCTCTGCCTCTGCAGGCATTAGTTTTCCCAGCATTTCCTTTCTTCTGCAGAAATTTCTCTCATCCGGAGTAGGGGTTTCTTCTGAATGGATTAGAAGACGTTTATTGGACATGTGTAATGATTAACCGTACATCCAGTCCGCTGGCGCTCCTTTGTGGTTATATATTCTATGGTTCAATTTTGTTAAAAAAATAGAAATGGGGGCGTGGCCAACGGCTGACCAAGATGGCCGCATGATCCCGGAGCTCTCTACACATCCCCAGCTACTTCAGCAATTATAGCGATTTTCCGTCTCCCTCAGGACTCTGACCTCTCTCTGCAGCCTCCGGAACATCCCCAGTGCAGGGTGATGCCACCCAAGGTCAGGAAACCCCAGCCATCGGGTCACCTCACCTCCTTTTTTGCCTCAGGCCCGGAACCTCCTGCCTCTCCCAAGATAGCGGCCACCACTGAGAGCACATCAGGCACCTCGGCGCACACGCCGAGCGTCAGCCCAGCCATGAGAGCAGACATAGAGCGCTTGCTCTCATCTTTTAGAGCGGACATCCATGATGACTTCCAAGAGGGCCTTGCCACTCTGCGTGCAGAGATAGACGCAGTGGGGGCCCGAACTGATACCCTAGAGAAGGCGGCGGACACCTCGGCCGGGGCACATAATGAGATGGTGGAACATCTAGAGACATTGACAGCGGAGGTGCGCCAGCTTCAGAGATCTCAGGAGGAACAGGACAATCGATCAAGGAGGAATAACGTGAGGATCAGAGGAGTCCCAGAAGAAATTACAGACCTTCCGAATTTTATGCACAGGTATCTAATTAGCCTTTTGCCTGAAACTCCCCCGGCACATTGCCTTTTTGATAGAGGTCACAGAGCCTTTTGCCCTCGACCCCCACCTAGGGATCGCCCCAGAGATATCATTGGAAGATTACATTATTACGGGGTTAAGGAAGCAGTGGTCGCAGCTGCAAGAAGTCAAACTCCGTCCATAGGCAATGTCTCGCCAAAGTTGTTTATTGATCTCCCTCCAACTACCTTACAAAACCGTTGTTCCTTGTTGATTATGGATCAATTAAGTGCTCATAATATCCGCTACCGATGGGGATTCCCGTTTAAGCTGGTGGTCTCCCAACAAGGATCAACACATATTCTGGATGACCTTGCCAACAGGCAAACCGCTTTCTTCATGCTTTGGGCCTTTCAGGAACGCAATCTACGCCTTGTCATGACAGATTGTCATCAGCTTCCAGCTTCCAGAATGGAGACTGAGTGGTCTCATGTCTCCCCGAAAGGTCGGCAACAACAAGACTCTTCACCCTCTACCTGATTCTCATCTCTTATTCACTAAAGCTTGACCGTGATCTGTCGTTATCCTTGAGCCATGTTGGATTCTTCTGGCTCTGTGGGTCGGTGTGCTGGGTCCTTCATTGCTTGATTTGTTGAGACTCCACATGACCCTGGTGATGTTTTCAGGTTACCAACGGTCGTGGTCCTTCTTGGCGATTGTCGCCGTCTACCCCCTCTTCGAGGTGCTCCTCGCCCTTCTCAGTTCCCCCCCCAAAGGCAGAAGGCTTTGGGAGTAGTGATGAGCAGAACACTCCCTTGTTCGGTTCACATTCGAACTCGAACAATTTCAAAAGTTTGTGTTCGAACTCGAACTCGAACCGAACTCAATGCAAGTCAATGGGACTCGAAAGTTCGATTTTTAGAGTGCCCTCCAAGAGGGCATATATGCAAGTTATTTGTCATAAAAGGTGTATGGGGGTCCGGGTAGTGCCCTGGGGGACAGGAAACAAGGACAAAAAGTTTTAAAAAAAGTTTTTAAAGGAACAGTGAGTTTTCCATGAAATAAAGGTTAAGAATAAAAACGAAAAATTCCTTCAAATATCGTGCCTAGGAGGTCCCCATAACCTTCCCGTGAAGTGGCGGATTTGTAGGATGTATAGAAACATTTAAAAACAAAAAAAATGACATTTCAAATGACGGTTTTCCTTTAATCTATTCATAAACAACTGCTTGGGGCGGCAGCCTGTATGAAAAGAGGAGACATTTTAGGACACGCAGAACAAGTTTAGTGATTTTTTTTGTCTAAATTATGGTGAAACTTATGCAGGCGTTGGATGAAAGTAACAATAGGTGCTTTAAAATTGGGCCTTTAGTGTCGGCAACAGTGCCGTCACACCGTAAGCCCTCTGTGGTATTGTGGAAGAGTGCAGTGGTGGACCCTGCGGTCCAATATTAAAATGATATGAATCTGGTATAGGCGTCAGTGGCAGTGCACCCAAATATTTTGCCTTTGGTGGCAGCAAGTGCCTTCACACCGTAACCCCTCTGAGGTATTGTGGAAGAGTGCAGTAGTGGAGGTTTTGGTAATGCAGAAGAGATCCCCAATCTATTCAGTTACATCGGCAGCTATAAAAAAAACGGGTCAGCAATGTTTAGGCACTTGTATTGCGCTACTGTATATGGTGAGAATCGGCGCACACCAGTAGCAACAGGAAGCAAACAGAACAGGCAGGGAATACACAGAGAGAATAGTCAAATGGCAGGCAAAGTCGGCAACAGATCGGGTCCTCAGAACAAGCAGGGTCAGTAACAAGTATACAAACTGATTCGGTAAGCTAGCGATGTGGGAATAAAGGCTGAGACACACTGAGCGTGTAGCGACGCACAGCGTAGCGAACCGAAGAGAAGCAAACATTTTGCAGGCTTGACTTCACTCCGCCTCGCAGCGTGTCTACATTACTTTTGCTACTCACCGCACTGGACAGGAATCCACTAACTAAATTAAAATGTACACACAAAAACGTTTTATTTTCACAAAGCACATGTTATATAGGCAAAAAAAAGTTTCTACTGAATAAAATACATCAAAAATTATTGGTAATTTAATAGGAATAGTATAAAAATATAAAAAAAAGGTAACCCCTGATCATCTATATTATAGGGACACGAAGCGCTGTGTATAGAGTAGGGATGCATTGATACCACACACAGACATATACGTATATATCATCACGCAGACCTATATATATGCGTATATATCAACACGCAAATATATATATATACACCCACCCACAGACCTCAGACCATATATACACATACGCACATGGGGGAGTGGCATGTTGACAATCTCAACTAAATGTGCCCCCCCCATTTGGCTGATCCCTCCAGAATAAATGTTGAACCCGACAGAGCAGAGAATATATATATTATTCTCTGCTCTATCGGGTTCAACATTTCTTCTGGAGGGATCAGCCAAATTGGGGGGGGGGGCGCATTTAGTTGCCAAAATGTGTGTGTAATACAAGTCTGGATATATATATTTATAAGAATATAGACATATATCTATATATATATATATATATATATCATACCTGCCCTTACCTTCCCCTTTAAATTTGCTAAAAATATACACACAAAAAAATCAAACCACTGCCTGAGACCCCGCGCAGCCCACATGCCACACCCCTCTACCTGGCTGAATGTATCTAATATATATAATTAAATACATTCCGCCAGGTAGAGAAAGAAAAAAAAAATATTTTATGTTCCCGGGGACATTTAAAAATGTCCTCGGATTTTATGTTTATTAGAAATGTGTCGCCTTGCCTTAGCCTGGTGGTCAGTGGGGGCTCCCTGGATCCTGGTTGTGGGGGGGGTCTACCGTGGCCGCAGGTGCAGTGGCTCCCTCCCTGCGCTGCCTGTCTCTGCCACATGCATCCAGGCAGCTAGCCCGCACAGTCACATCTCTGTCACCCGGCGGCTGCATGCTCCTTAAGGGGATCCTTGGGAGGCCCTGGCAGGCTGCCCTCTACAGTGCCTGATTAGAGGGCCGTGTCTGCCTGATGTTTTAGTAACAAGAATGTTTTATGCCATAGGCTTCAATGTTAAAAATATTCCCGTTTTAATTCAATATCTAATAAACCATTGCTTATAATATTCTGCAGTACAGAGTCTCTTTATTTATAGATTTTTTTAGTATTTGTTTAAGCATTTTTTATACTTTTTTCAAAAAAAATATAATTTCGAACTTTTGGCGAAAGTCCCAAAAAGTTCGAAGTTCGCAAACTGTCGAACGGCCGATGTTCGATGCGAACTCCGAACAGATCGAACCGAACAGCTCATCCCTATTTGGGAGAAGGTTGGACATCGAGACTGTTTTCCTGGATCCTGGCAATGTTTTTGGACTGGTTTCTCTCTGTTTTCTTTTTACTAGTAACTAGTAAAGTACTAGTACTTTCTTTTTTTTTTTACTGATCTTTTTCCATTTTGTTTTTTTCTTTTATCAAGGTCTCGTGAGGTCTGGTCTTATATGGTATTGTATTCATGGTTATTATATGCTAACATGTATTTATGCTTCCTCCTTGCAGCGGATTCTGCACTCTGTCTCGCCCTTCCTGAGGGGCCTCCCAGGGCTCTGGGGATTCCCTTGGAACTCCCTAGCCTCCCTCTCCCTCTTTCATAATGCCTTTGCATGTTATATCGCATAATGTAAAAGGGTTTAATAACTGTCGGGTATATTACAGAAAGGAAAAATTAAAATGGATGCCTGTAGCCATTTCGTTTTTAAAGACAGTTTTTTTTTTTTCAATTTTCTCTAGGTTTAGAAATGAACGAGATTTTTTTTTACAGAGTTCATTCCTGGGTGAAGTCTTTTATATTTTTTTAAGAAGTGCCAGACATGAAGGAACCTAGAATGTGTTTGTGTGATAATGCTAGAGTTAAGTGCTAAGACGTGTCATAATTAAATTTATTGGTCTGTCTTAAGTTTTTAAAACAAAAGATATTTTGTCTTTTGGGTATAGGAATAAGAGTTAATATCTCTGTAATATAGATTTATATTCACAAAATATATGTTTATAATCAGGTATATTTTATTATATTTACAGTAGGAAATATGTATACTCCAATAAATATTGTAGAAAGTATATAATTGGTAAATAATAAAAATTACTAAAGAATAGATTCTGTTGAGTTAACCAGAAAAGAATTTAGCTGATAGTAAGTAATTTCAAAAGGGAGTAGGGATATAAATTAGATATGGCAGGTAGAGATATAATGTCTATACATTGGGGGAAGAGAAGGTCTTTGTGTAGATTGACCTTTTGTCCCGAGATAAGAATATTAAAAAGAAATGGTGGAATTAATTAAGAAGTGCAATACTGCCCTCTAGAGGATAGTAAATATTAGATTTGATGTATTAATAATATTGCCAGTGACGTCAAATTTACTATAATTGAAGTGGCAGTGTTGGTTGCAAATCAGTCTGAGATTCCAGCATTCAGAGACTCACACCGAAATGCATTACACATGACCCTCTGAGAGTCCAAGATTCCAACACTCAGACTCACACCACGATGCAGGCAGATCCCAAGACATGAGGCAATCAAGATTCTCACCAAATCTCTAACTCACATGCATTGATTATCTGATATCGATAATCTTCACATATTCCAAAACAAAGCATCACATAGAAAATTCCAAGACTTATTAAAATCCAAATTGGACAGGTAATGTATGAAATTATGGAATTAATGTAATTATATATATTTATAGATATTCTTGCAACGTAGACTGAGACTTCTCAGATACTGGCTAACTCCAAAAATTCTAAGTATTTCTATTCTGCAGATAGAAATATGAAGAAGTGGACATAAGGATTTATTCCTAAAAGAAATGTTGTAAGATTGATACCAATATATATTGAATTTGGAAATTACTGTGATTATAATTAATAAGCAAAGAATTCTATAACTACAAAATAAAAAGCAAAAGATTAGAAGTTTAATTCTCGAGATTAGGGGAGGATTCACTAAATAAGTTTTTATTACTTATCATTAAATTAGCTCATCTTTTGTTGATCCATGTAGCATAGAGATATATATATATATCTATAAGAGCTGGCTGGTTAAACATTGTTTGCTGGGAAATGCATGTTGTATTAAGCAGAAATGTTTATTAACCATTTGTGTATTAGTTACTAACTGATAAGGTAAATGATATTAATCATATATGCAGTTACTAACCGGAGATACATATATTGTGAAGCTAGTTTTTATATGCTGATGGATTGTGGTTTATAAATTTTTGTTTATGATATGAGATTTAAACCTTTTTGTATACGTAATAAATATATATATATTTTTATCCGATTATTGATTATTGTATTTTTCAAAGCAAAACACAGACAATTAAAAGAATTTAGGAGAATTTCTAAGAAATATAGACGATTGATATTTGTGTCTCGTATGGATTTCTTATGAAATAATAATCCCTGATATATTGGAGGCAACTGCCGAGATAGGTCCAGTAAATCCAATATAGACATATTGGAGGCTTGGCTGATAAGTCCAATATATAACGTGTTGTATTGACGTGCAGAGATTATATCCGACATAACCCAGTGAAGCATCGTAAAGCCATGCGATCCTATGTCTCTTTGAGGTCGGATATTCTCCTCCTCCAGGAGACACACTTCGCTAAAGGAAAATCTCCAAGGTTTTTTGACAAACATTTCCCGCTCCACTATCACACCTGCGCAACTTCCAAGCATCGAGGTGTCTCTGTTTTTTTCCATTCGGATGTCACATTTGGTGTGCGTAAGAAGGTGTCTGATGCTGAGGGCTGGTTTCTTTTCCTGCAGGGTACACTTGATAATAGGCCGGTAACGATCCTTAATGTTTATACCCCTAATGAATGAGACCCACTATTTTATGACCATATATTGTCCCTCCTGGAACCGTTTCACGGAGGTGAAGTGATCATTGGCAGGGATTTTAATTCAATCCTTGACAATGCCTTGGATAGATCCACTCCACCCAAACAGTCAGACTCCCACCCCAACCGCCCCCTCAACGATTTTTTGACCCAGGCTCATCTGGTAGATGCGTAGCGACTGTTACACCCAACGACCAAAGATTACACTTTCTACTCACACCCTAACAAGACGTATACACGCATCAACTTTATCTTTGTACCCCAGTGAGCCGTGAGAACTGTGTTATCCGCCCAGATACATGAGATTACCTGGTCAGACCACGCCCTTCTCAGTGTCATGTTGGCTGACGGGACGTTGGGCGTCTCACGCCCCCCCTAGCGCATACCTGATTTTCTGTTACTTCGCCAGGATGTAGTGACAGAGATCGATCTGGCGCTATCTCATTTTATATTAGATAATGACCCTGCACTCCATCAACCAGACCTTCTCTGGACCACTCATAAGGCTGTACTTAGAGGACGTCTTATTAGCTTACAGGCGGCCCATTATAAACATTTGCGTTCCCAAATGGCTGCCCTGACCACAGTTCTTTCTGACCTTGAACATTCGCATAAAGAGAGCCCAGACCCGCAGATCTGGAATAAATTGGTAGCTACTAGGGGGGGGGGAACTGAACTCCTTACAGACTGAGAGGGCCCTGGGGAACCTTAGGTGGGTTGGTCAGTTGTTTTTTGAACGGGGAAATAAACCAGATGCTATGCTTGCTCGAAAACTGTGCGCTGTCCGCAAACATAATTCCATTGCGAAAATCTCCCGACCTGGAAGTTCTCCCGCAGTAGACCTGACTTCCATAGCAGAAGCTTTTGCGCAGTATTACGCTGCCCTTAATGACGGGACCACGACGGCTCCGGATGCGCAGCGCCTAGATAGGATCTGGTCATTCTTAGATCAACTTCCCCTCCGCTCCTTAATTCCGCAACAAGCAAATGACTTGGCTACCCCGGTCACAGCAGAGGAAGTCCTTCTGCTCCTCAAGGACCTTAAATCATCTAAAGTTTCAGGCCCTGATGGATTTAGTCCCCATTATTACAAAAAATTTAGAGATCGGTTGGCTCCTTTATTGGCTAACATGTACAATGGTTTTCTGGAGGGTAAGGCCCCACCTCAAGAACTGTTAGCAGCCTCCATTGTTGTGATCCCGAAGGAGGGAAAGGACCCATCCGCTTGCGCCAGCTATCGCCCAATTTCCTTACCTAATGTAGACGTGAAAATTTACGCAAAGATACTCGCGTTGCGCTTGCGCCGACATCTTCCATTTTTAGTTCACCCAGACCAAGTAGGCTTTATTCCTTCCTGTGGCGCCCCAGATAACATACGTCGGACAGTTATTCTAATATCCGTGGCGCATACTACTCACCAGCCTGCTCTTCTGCTCTCTCTCGACGCAGAGAAAGCTTTTGACCGTGTAGATTGGTCCTATCTGTGGGAAGTCTTGCGCCGATTTGGACTTGGTACCACAATGATTCGGAGCATTCGTGCTCTGTATATGTCCCCACGGCCTCGGTAACAACTATGGGGGGAAATCGAAGTAATTTCTAATACTCAATGGTACGCGGCAAGGCTGCCCCTTGTCCCCACTCTTATTTTCTCTCTGCCTTGAACCCTTGGCAGAACAAATACGCCATCAACCAGATATTTCAGGGATTGAAGTGGGTAACACTACATATAAGCTAGGTCTTTTTGTGGACGACGTGCTCCTTACGATAACCCGTCCCCAAGTGTCCCTCCCGAATCTATATTGGTGCCTCTTCTCCTTTGGAGCCCTCTCAGGCTATAAAATTAATATATCAAAATCGGAAGTGCTTAACGTTTTGCTGCCTCAAGACGTGGCCCTACTTCTAAAAAATTTGTTCACCTTTTGCTGGTGTACTCACCGCCTCCAGTATCTGGGTGTTTATCTTACCCCCCACCCCACACAACTGTATACTGCCAACTATCCCGATATGGTTAAACATAATAAATCTTTGCTCCGTCAATGGTCCTCCTATTCTATTTCTTGGATGGGACATGTATACGCTCTTAAGATGACAGCTGTACCAAAGCATTTATACCTGTTTCGTACCCTACCCGTGCCCTTATTACCAACTATGTTACCTGACCTCCAATCGGCTTTCTATCGCTATGTCTGGCTAGGGAAAAAGCCTAGAATTTCCAGAGCCATTTTGAACCGGCCGAAATTATGGGGGGGGGGGGTTGGCGGTCCCAGATTTGGCATTATATTATGAGGCTGCGCAGTTAACACAACTTCTTCAATGGTCCTCGAGACGAGGCAGGATTTGCTGGGTAGATATAGAGAGTGAATGTGTCTCCCCGGCTTGCATGTTGCAGTTGCCTTGGAGATGGATTTCTCCAACTGAACGGTTGCGCCTGTTACCTACCTCCACGGCTCCACCCATTCGCTGTCTCTTTGGTCCAAGGTAAAATTTCGAGCGTCTCTCACAACTACGGGTTCTGGGATGCTGCCTCTGAAGGATAACCCACTTTTCCCGCTGTGGTTTGGTGTTGGGGGGGTCGTTTAAGTGGTGGCAAGATAAGGGCTTTACGACGCTGGGCGCAGTACTCCTTCAGGGGAAATTCCCCTCTTGGGGATATTATCGAGAATCCCATGATATTCCACTGCGGGAATTCCACCATTACTCTCAATTGCGTCACTTTGTCAACAGCTGTTTATCTGCAGGTGCCCCCTTAATAACTCCGTTTGAACGTCTAGCGATGAGAAGCTCGAGTACGGCTGGTGCGATATCCCTGCTTTATAACATGCTCCTTTCTTCATCACTCGATTGTCCCTGCCCAAATCAACAGTTGTGGGAAAGAGATGTGGGCCGCCCTATCCCCCGTGAGGAGTGGGTGGCGTTGACTGAATCCTCTATGGGGATAATGACCTGTACCCTAGTGAAAGAGAACTGCTACAAACTCCTCTCCAGATGGTACCTAGATCCAGGGTTAAATTTGCAAGGGATCTTAATGATTATCAGAATGGTACAGTTTGTAGACGCACAGCTTATGATGCACATCCAAGACTACCCAGGGTCAGAAATGTAAGAAGAAAGGAACCTATACGTACCAACACAGGCAATTCATCTGAGAGTACGAACACTGAAACATCAAATGAGGAACTATTTTCCCAAACACCATCCACCTCATCTTTTTTAGTCCAGGGTCATCCGGGAAGAGACGAAGAGATGAAGGAGGACCAGGAGGACAAAGAGGAACAGACACACCACGGCAGGCATCACCAGTGCCACAACAGGAACGTCAGAACCCAGGGAGACAGAAGAAACAATATCACCCCCGGATGTACAATCCATCGAGGCGCGTCTGAATGTCTTGAACATTTCTGATGTGGTATTTTCTACCACAGAGATCCAGGTACTGTCTAAAGGGTTAAGTTTCTGTCCAACCGCACAGATTGACTTGGAACTTCTTTTTCGCACTATTAAATTAAAGGTTTTCTTTAAAGACAAAATACATACTGAAAATGATAGTGCTACTGCGGGGTTTATGGCTAAACATACCTGTATGTGTTTATACAACAAAAGCCAATTTTTACCGCCGTCAAATGCAATGTAATTGATACTTTTATTGAATTTGTGCATAGGGACGTTGATCAATTTTTGTATAATTTCCATGACTGGGGTCAACCGAACTTCTCCAGAGTTGAATGGGAAGCCTTACATTCCCTACAAAATAGAAAGAATGTTATAATAAAACCAGCGGACAAGGGGGGGTTCATTGGTGGTCATGGATAAGGGAAAATATATAACCGAAATACAGAGACAACTGGCGGATACAGAGACATATATGGTATGTAAAGTTAATCCCATACCGAAGTTGGAGACTGAGGTTCGTAGAATCTTGGAAGACGCCTTGAGTGTGGACATCATTGATGAAGATTTATGTAAATTTCTAACCAAAGAGAACCCGGTATTGCCAGTATTTTATATACTCCCAAAAGTGCACAAGGATTTGTATAATCCGCCTGGCAGACACATTGTGTCTAGTATGGAGTCTATTTTGAGTCCAATTTCCATCTTTTTAGATGAAGTGTTGAAACCCTATGTAAAAGCAACAAAAGCCTACATACTGGACACATCTGAGGTCTTGGATAGAATTAAAGGTCTGAATGTGGAGGAACCATGCATCTTGTTCACATGGGATGTTGTTAGCCTGTATACCTCAATTCCCAACCAGGAGGGTACGACGGCTGTCAGATACTCTAGAGGTCAATGGGGTAGTGCAGGAGGAGGCTGATTTTCTTATGTCATTATTATCACTGGTGTTACATAAGAATATTTTTCTATTTGGAGATGATATTTACCACCAATTGAGGGGGACCAAGAAAGGATCCAATATGGCCCCTTCATATGCTAACATCTTCATGGACTCATTTGAAACACGCCATGTTTATTCTCATGATTTATTTAAGAAGTTTGTCTCTACATGGTGGCGTTTCATTGATGATGTTTTTGGCATATGGAGGGGCCCACAAGCTGAATTAGATAGATTCCATAGAGTAATAATTGAGATTCATCCATCAATCCAGTTCACTATGCTGTGGAGTTATCGACAGATCAGTTTTTTGAATTTACTTCTTAAGATTGAAGGGAATAGATTAACGACTGATCTTTATGTCAAGCCAACTGATCGAAATAGTCTGCTTTTATACTCCTGGTTTTCATCCTAGGGGTACGATAGATTCATTACCTAGGAGCCAATTTACCAGAGTAATTAGGAATGTTTCAGACCCAGTAATTGTTGGAGATAGATTAAAAGAAATACAACAGAAGTTCATTAAGAGAGGTTATCCTCTACCACTGTTGGAGAGGGAATCTAACCGGACACAGACCTTAGACCATAATGAACTTATTAGTAGACGAAGGAATAGGATTCCCTCCCCCCATGTCCCATTTGTATGCCAGTACAACCGAGGAAGTAATAATGCGTGCACGCAAATGCGCATTTGCGCGAGGAAAAAAACATTAGCGCATAACGTCGTATTACGACGTTCGCGCAAACGATGAGCGTTAACGTCCAACGCGAGTGACCCTGCACGAACCCAGCGCGAGTGCAAAAGTTCCTGCGCGCATCCAATACTTAACATTGTGAGCGCCAATGCGTTAGTACGCGTATGCGCGCATGGTATTACAATCTTAGCGCAAATTGTAACGCACGACATTTGCGCGCATCATTTTAACGTCTTTGAAGCCTGGTGTTAATTTACAATCTGAACGTTCTGGCCGAAACGAAATGAACCTGCACAAAAAAAAAAATACGGCACAGTACATTCTACATATACCCAAACAATAAAATTTGTAAATTGTTTACTTTTTTAATTTTGTTGCAGCACATATACGCAGATTGACTTTGACAGGCGCAACAACCGAAACCTAGCAAATGGTGGTTCTTAATTCTGATTAGCTGAATCCCGTGAAAAAACAGTCTGCCCACCGATTCCTGCACGCGACGGTCATTTGCGCCCGGCTTTGCGCGTCGGATTTCCGCTCTAAAAAAGTTGAAGGCTGAAAAAATGTGCTCGGATCGTAATACCGCGTTAATTTGCACGCGCTAAGGTTTTTTTGCATGCGCAAAGAGTGCGTTAAGAGTGTAATAGGTGCCTATATGTGGGGGAGACCACTGAAAAGGTAAAGGATAGAATTATCCAACATAAGTCCACGATTAGCACTGGCAAAATTGATTTGCCAGTTCCTCAACACTTTTCTTTAGCAAATCAGACAGTGTCTCAACTACGCTTCCAGGTGGTGGATTGGGTACCATCACTGAGAAGGGGAGGGGATCGTAGGAAAATCTTGAAAAAGAAAGAAAAATCTTGGATTCATAAATTGGATACATTGTGGCCAAGGGGCCTCAATAGAGAATTTAACTTAGAGATGTTTTTTTAATGTAAATTTGAGTACTTATCACTTTTCTCTTTCCTTGTTATAGGATCCTGATCAATATGAACTAGTGAGTAATGATAAAACATACAGGGTTATTCAAAGAGATCCGAATGCCTGGAGAAAGGTAACCGAACACTGATATTCAGCATTCGGTTACCTTTCTTGGCCATTCGGCTATCCAGAGAGCAGGCAATTTGCCAAATCCTGGCGAATTGCCTGCACATACGGTGCCTGTTCGGTGCCTGTTCGAGGGCAGTGAAATCCCCATGAAAAAGCAATGCTTCGGCTATTCAGAGAACACAAACCAGCAGTGAAAGGTTCCCCTAATGCCCTGCCATTCGGTGGTTTCATTTGACAGGTTTATTCAGGAGAATCCCATAGGCTTCAATGTTAAAAATATTCCCGTTTTAATTCAATATCTAATAAACCGTTCATTATAAAATTCTGAACTAAAGAGTCTCTTTATTTATAGATTTTTTGGGATATTTTAAGCATTTTTCTGTTTGGTTTTTTTAAAAAGTCAGATTTTTTTTAACTTTACTTCTTTTTTCTGTAACAGCCCTTTTTATTATCATTCCCTCGACCTCATATGTAAATTTCAGACATTTTCGCTCAGTAGTTTCTTTGCAAACAGTGTTTCACTTTTCAATCATTCAAGCAAACTGTTTTTCTAATTTATTCACTGCCTTCTTCTGCGGTGTCGGCTTTTTCCGGCGGCTTCGCTGCGTGTGATCGGCTCCTGCTCGGGTTTTCCGGCGCCTTCCACGGGTTAATCCAGATGTTTTTGCAGGTTTTTGGCGTGCATTCGCTGGGTTTTCGCCAGGCTGTCGGCGGGTTTTCGGCAGCTTTTCCCTGCATTTCGACAGCCCTGTGGTGCTTGCTGAATACACCGCAGGGTCGCCGAAATGGGAAAGCCGATTTGCACCGAATTGAAGAGAACGAAAAGTCACCGAACGTGCGGTGTCTTTTCGAATCTCTTTGAATAACCCTGATAGTAAGATCATGTTTGAATTATTTGTATTGCAATGTGTTTGTTGTGCAGTAGAAATAAGGGGTGCCTAATGTCAGATGTAGGAAGGGGTTAAATTCCTCATTTTAATTTTCCCCACCCTCAGGTGTTAATTGAGAGATGGAAAGACTATTTATATGTTAGAACTCTGCATTGGGGACATATGCATGATTAAGGCCTGTGGTGGCCGAAACGTCGCGATTTTATTCTGCTGACATCCTAATAAAACTTTTTCCGTGGGAAATACATCCGTGTGGCATGCTGTTTTCCTTGTTCCTATGCATTTGGAGGACGGGCGGACCTCTGCAGCGAAGCACCAGAGTCTCCCACTGGTCTGCAGAGAGCTCTCCCATCAGGGTACATCATGTGCACTCTCGTGACTTTTACTCTGGTACCTTGATCCAGTCAGGCCGCAAAAAATCTACCCGGGGTTGAAGGGCCTCTGTACTAGAGGTTGTGCCCAGTGTGGTACGTTCTTTCATATGTGGTGGGAGTGCAGACAGGTTGCTGTTCTCTGGTCTTCAGTTTCTCTGTTACTTACCGTATACAAACTATTGGTGTACAGCTCCTCCCGACCCCCTGTTGGCCTTACTTAATAGCCCGTCCCGACGTTATGGACTGTCACGCCATTCGCTTAAGTTGGTCCACAGAGTCTGTACAGCTTCACGCATATGTATTGCTCGATCGTGGAAACTGGCCCTACCCTTGGTAGCAGAGGTGGTAGCGAAAGTGTGGTACGTTTATAAAATGGAACGTCTGACGGCACAATTACATGATACCGTTCCACAGTGCTCTAAGATATGGGAACCTTGGTTAGCGGCACAGTTGATTCCGTAACCTATGCTTTAATTTCTTGACCATGAGACCTTGTTTTTCTGGTTTTTTTTAATTTCTTTTTTTGTTTGTTTTTTTGTTCATTCCGCACCTATTAGGCACTTCACTTCTAGGCACTGTTATGCCCTCACGATAGAATACTGACTCTGTATTTTTGTAAGTGTATCTTTTGTTTCGCTTCTTGAAGTATCGACTTGTTTTATATGTTCCTTATGTTGCCTCGCAGCTGTTTTATAGATAAACAAAACTAAAATTGTGTTATTAAAAATAAAAATAAAAAAAAATAGAAATGGGAACTGGTTATTGTAGTTTTTTGAGAAAATACACAAACTAAAATTAAAAAAACCCCATTGTTTTTCAGTGTGGGAAATAAGGAGAGTTGGTGCAGCATCATTGTTCACATTATAATTGAAAAGTGAACAATAGTGCTTTATTATAAATAAAACAAAAAAACTGACATTTTTATATTCATTAATTTTTGTTTATTTTTTACATATAACCTGGTCATGTTTGTTATCATTGGAAGGGCCATGCTCTGGTACCAGATACAAAACATGACCCACTACCTTGTAACGATTGGGAGATATGGGGGTCCAAATGACTCTCCCCCATCTTTAACATAGGGATTCCCTTTCTGATGTCATCGTGCCCATGCGCAACAATGTCACTGGACAAGGGGAGGCACAGGAGGCGGTGTTGAGATTCAAAATTTCAGCCCCCAGCAGAAGAAGATTGCGATCCCTAGCTTGCACAAGTTTACTGTACTTTGCGCTCCCCTTTTAAGTATAGGATTAGCAATCAGTAATTAGCGTTAGGATAAGTAAGTTATTACAAAGTCCTAGCGTTAAGTAATGTACCAATGCACTAACAGAAATTTTAGCAAGGGGGTGTTACGGTGGCAGTACCACCAGGCACGCACCACCCTATCCTTGCCCTCCGATCCTTGGAAGTGGTCGGTCTGTATATATATCCCTAAGAATATAACTCGCAGCAAGGTGAGGTCAAGGTTCCTGAGAGAAGCTCCTGTGGGCAGAGATGCAGTGTAAACTGCAAGGACAGATGAAAGCAACACAGGGTTAATAAAAGACCTCTGTACGGCAATACCAAAGATTCCCTGCACTGAAAGGCCGGTCTTTAGGATAGCCGGATCTAATCTAAAGGAAAGTATTACCTTGAAGCCGTACAGAGTCTTTTTGTTGTATACAGGTGACAGGGTTACCTGGAAACGGTACAGACAAGGAATATACTATAAAGTAGTCATATAGAGGAAAGCCAAAGGTCATAACCAGAGAGAGTACGTCATACAGGATATAGGAATAGGAACCAGAAGTGAAGTCAGCTAAGCCAAAAATCGGTAACCAGGGAATCAGAATGGAACATAAACAGCAAACCAAAAATACAGCAATAGACAGAACTAAATACACAGAAGGAACTGACATAAACTGGAACAGAAATAACAGAGGCAAAAACTAAACAAGGATATACAAACGAAGCAGAACAGGAACACAGCAAGGAGCTCTCAGGACACAAGTCGCAAGGAGACCAGGCAAAGTAAAATGACCCAGCAATGTACTATAGGTACATTGCTCTAATATAGGCAGGGGAATCAAGGCAAGGGTCAACAGGTGAGCCGCACACAGAACACCAATTAACCCCTGGGAGGCCACCCAGGAATTGGCAGCAACAGAAACACAAGGGAAAAAACACAATATACAAATACAGAGGGCAGGAAGACAGGTTTGCCAGCATGGAACGTGACAGGGGGCGTGGCCAGCTACTGAAGGGAGCAGACGTGTTTTTGAGGAGCTCCGTACATCTGCCACCCTTGGAGTCTGATAAAAGACTCTTCCAGCTGTGCTCCTACGAATTTCAGGCTCCAGATAGCTGGCCACCGGAATAGAGATGTCCGGAGGCCGTTCTGTTCCCCCCTCCGGACCTGAGTTGCCCTTTGCAGCTGCCAGTGTGTAGCTGGAGCGTGGAGCCGGCGGCCATCTTGCGACCTTTGTCCCGGCCCTTAGGGTCTCTGTCCCTGACTGTTCTACCGCCTCCGCCCGACCTAACTCTGAGCTGGGGACTGGGGAGACGGAGGGCCCATGTTTCCGATCGCCCCGAGAGGTAGTCGGATGAGAGAGACGGGTGGATTGATGGAGGAAGGGTGGTGCGGATCACCTCCCTCCACGAGAGACGCTGATGTCTTCCTTGCAGGCCTGGAGGCCTGTCTGCAGTTGCTGGATGGGGAGGAGGAGGAGGCGCCGCTCACTAGAGGAGTCGGATGATGCTGGCAATGCAGGGCTGCTGGGAGGATAGAGACCCGAACCTTGAGGAGGATGCGTCGGACGGGCACATGGCTGGGGCCTGCTATGTGGCTGGAGCGGGGAGCGGCGACACGATCGACGTCCCACCTGGGAAGCTGACGCTTGAATCTATACCTGGAGGAGAGACCAAGAGGGTGCCTGATCTGGTGCGCAGACCCTTGTTCCCAACGATGACAATGGAGGTGCATGTGGTTGCTGTGAGGCCTGCGTGTTGAGGCGATCCTGGAACCGGAGGCCGCGGCTCCCTCTGTGAGGCCTGTACTGACGGCACTGCTCTGGACCCTGAGCGTGGTCACTGTTGAGGGGCAGTGCTTGCCTTGGCCCCGGGCTGTTCCCGGTGCGGCGGAGGGAGGGACCTGGTTGCTGGGCATTTCAGGCGCTGAAGGACGTAAAAGAAGGCTTGAAGAAGTTTTCTGCCCCACGTTCCTGCTGGACACGGGCTGAAGGGAACTGACCCGCTGATCCGTTGTTACGCATTATTTCCGACCATGGCACCCTTGCATGACCTGCTGCGTTTTTCTCCCCCCTCGTATATTTTCTGATGACTTTTTGTTTCTTTTCATGTTTATCCTGATTTTTGCTGAGTAAAAGCTGATTTTTATTTTTCCTGCATTATATCTGCGGACTCTTGCTGTCCCCCCCATTTTTATCACCCCCCCCCCACTGAGATATATTGTTATTCGCTGACTCTTATTTGTTTGCTTCTACTATTTTTCTTTGAGTGAGTTACTGTTGATTGCTTTGGGTGGTCTAGTGCGGCCCTCAAATTTCACTGTCTGTAACTATGCTGACATTTGTTACATAATAAAAAACTTTAAATTAAAAAAAAAAAAAAAATTAGCACCAGCTTTTAAGTCTTGCTAACTGATTCCTATTTTGCAAAATCATTTTGAACCATGAAAGAAATATAGGGTATTGGGAGGGAGGAAGGGTAATGGATATTGGCAGTTTGACTGTGTGTGTGGGTGTCATGTACCTAGCATGCCCTCCACCGCTCCCCCTTATTTTTTTTTGGTGTAAAATATTTTTTATTGGCATAGTATAAAGTACAAATCACATAAGAGACAATAATGAAGCAATCACATTAATGTAGAATCCACTCAAAATGCCTCTAGGCCATAGACATTGCCAAAGTTTTATAATACAACAAAGAACGAACAATAAAATAACCCTAACTAAAAAAGGTGATCATCTTATTATTAATTAAACAGTAGTGAAGCTAGTACCAGGGTGATACGTCATCTGTTCAAAGTAGAACCGGACTCGGGCTGTAATCCCCTTTTAACCCCCAACAACAGACAGACTGTCTTAAGAGACCGAATCCTCCTCCTCCAATAACCTCTCCGGTACCTTAATTGAGTGAAGGTTCGATGACCATGGACACCAAATCGCATAAAACGCCTCATATTTACCCAAGCTATTATAGTGCGCTTCTTCTAGAGCTCTGATCCCCTCCACCCTCAGAACCCAATCCCTGACAGTGGGTGCACATTCCCTCCTCCAGTACAATGGAATCAGTGCCCTCGCTGCGGTTAACAAAATCGCTAAGGCTAGGGTCAGACTGAGGCAGTGCGAACGCGCGTTCTGGCGCACTTAATCACGGCCGTGCTAGCAGCAGATGCCGGGCAATGACGGCCAATATACGAAGTACGGTCGCACAAAAGTCCGGCGCGCAACGCAAGTGGAAAACGAACGCATTTTTCGCGAACGTTAAACCACTAGTACTGACGTACAGAGTGCGCTGCGTCCGCTAGCGGCGTGTGTGCGTGAATTGGAGACATCAGACGCTGCTAATGTCCGGCTAACATAACGTCCAGATGCAAGAAGTGTTTTATTGATGATCCGTACAAAATCACGAATGAAACTGCGCATAGTATGACCGCTATTGCGTATTCCGTGAAAAAATACGTCCATTCTTCGAACGCACATTTTCACGGACAACGTGAAAAATGCGTTAGTCTGACCCTAGCCTAAAACAGAGTTTCGAAAGGAGGACATCGAAAAGGGCAGAACATTTAGCAAATAGGCAGAGGGAGTAAATTCCACCTCCATTCCCCCTAAGAGCGATATCTCATGTGCAACTCCCGACCAGAAGCGATTAATTTTTGGGCAAGTCCACCATATGTGGACATAGTTACCTCTGGCCGCTTTACACCTCCAACATAGATCAGGCAGCAGTGGATCCATAGCATGCAAAACCGACGGGGTAAGATACCATCTCAAAAACAATTTACAGTTCGATTCACGAAGCGCCTGACTCCGAGATGCAAATGGAGCCAATGGAGGCAACCCCTCCGTCAACCATGCAGTAGAGCATAAAAAGTGACTCAATTGGGCATATTGGAACCTTACCATAGACTTGGTCGCTATATCTGGGGCCACTAACCGGTCCAAGGGGAGTAGGCTATCGTCTTCCACTACCGCTTCAAGCGGTATATACGGTTTTGGTAGTAACCCATCTAAAAAAGTAGAGGTCAATCCCGGTGGGAACAAGGGATTATGTGTCAAGGGTGTCAGGTGGGAGGTTGGTGTAGTCAGTCCTAACGCCACTCCATGTTTCCTCCATAGCCTCAGCAGTGTGCCCAGCATCGGGTGTGACCGTAGCCCCAGTTTCGCCAGCAGTGCCGACTGCCAGGGCAGGGAGGACAACGGCCAAGAAATTCCTGCCTGTAATACGTGTTCCCAAAGCTTACAAAGCTAACTTGGCATGGTCCCCTTTGCCAAGCCATATAGTATAGAGAAAACCGCTGCTAGATAGTAAAAATAAGCATGGGGCAAGCCCAGACCACTCCTTCCCAACGGTCTTGCCAATTCGCTATAGGATACCCTCGCCCTCCTCCCTCTCGAGACATAGCCCGTAAACGTCTGTCGCAACTCGGAGAAATATGTTTTTGGTACAGTAATGGGAAGGGTTTGGAACAAATATAACAGTCAAGGTAATATATTCATATGCAGGACATTAATCCGTCCCAGCCATGAGATATGGGGCAAGTTCCAGTCACGTAGGTTCCCCTTAATCTGTCGCAGCAGAGAAACATAATTCAAATGAAATAATTTGTCCAGTTCTGATGATAAGCGTATTCCTAAATATTTAAGTCCAACCGGAACCCACCGCATTCCATAAGTATTACCAATATTCTCAGTCACGGCTCACGAAAGATTGACCCCCAGGAACTCACTCTTCATCACGTTAATTTTATATCCCGAGAAAGCAGCGAATGCATCTAATTACGTCATCAAAGCCGACACCGATGCGAGGGGATCCGTCAGGGTGAACAACAGGTCGTCTGCGAATGCGGCCACCTTGAGCTCCTGTCCCGGCATAGTTACATCCCGAATCGCCGGATTATCTCTAATCGCCTGCAATAGGGGTTCCAGGTACAGCAGGAACAAGAGAGGGGACAGAGGACACCCCTGTCGAGTCCAATTATGGATCATCAACGGGGCCGATTGTCTGCCATTAACCCGCACTCATGCCTGAGGGCAATCATATCGTGCCCGCAACCACGAACACCATCGATCACCAAAACCCATCTTCTCCAACATCCTAAAAAGATATGACCAGTCCACTCGGTCAAATGCTTTTTCAGCATCAACCGAGAGGACTAACATCGTGGAAGCATAATGGATAAGGGAGACGGTACGGATGGTATTGTCACGGGCTTCCCTTCCCGATACAAAACCCGTTTGATCCCAGTGAATCACTGAAGTCAGGAGAGGCTTAAGTCGTAGAGCTAGTATTTTCGTAAACAGTTTTAAGTCGACGTTTATTAAAGATATGGGTCTATAATTAGCGCAATCTAACGGGTCTCTATCCGGTTTCGGAATCACAGATATAGAGGCGAGGAGCGTCGCAGGTGGAATAGGAGAGGTATCTGAAATAGAATTAAAAGCTTTAACAAATCTAGGGCCCAGAATAGACCCAAAAGTCCTATAATATAGCACTGTAAGCCCGTCAGGGCCAGTGCTCTTATCCAAGGGCATTAATTTCAAAGCCTCCGTAAATTCCATCAGCGTGATTGGGGTATCTAGTTGTCGTCTCACAGTACGCGGTAGGGTAGTTTTAATCGTCCTAGTTAAAAACGAGTCTACTATATGCTCTGGAACCCGTCTTTCATCAATGCAATATAACGTTTGGTAATAAGCATGGAAGGCTTCCGCAATGTCTCGAGTCGTATTGACCTCGATTCCGTGCTAGTACGAAGTTTCAGAATAAAAGTAGTTTGGTATCGTTTCTTCAAAGCACGTGCAAATAGCCTGCCACATTTATTCCCTTGTGTATAGTAGGCATATTTCGTCAATGTAAGGGCCCGCGCCGCCTGTGCATTCATTAATTTAGCTAAGTCCGCTCACAATAGAACCAATCTACAGAATGATTCAGGATCTAAATCAGATTTATGCGTCAGTTCTAAAGCTGTGATATCCCTCATCAGTTCCTCAATTCTAGCGGTCCGTTCCCTCTTGCGCCTTGAGCCCAACTGGATAAGAGCGCCTCTCAACACACACTTATGGGCCTCCCAGACCGTCGCGGGCGCAACATCATCAGTGTCATTTTCAAGTAAGTAATTCTCTAAGGAGGCAGTCACCTCCGCACGCGTCATGGGATCGGACAGCAAAGACTCATTCAAACGCCAAGCATTCTCAGTTCGCTCTAAAGTAGGTAAGGCTAAAGATAACATGAGGGGTGCATGGCCCGACCATGTGATGGGACCTATTTTGCAGCTGCGTACCATTTCCAAAGCCCTATGTTCGACAAAAAAATAATCTATTCTAGAGTACTTCTTAAAGGCATGGGAATAAAACGTATAGTCTTTTACTGCCGGATTAAGGAGACGCCAACAATCCATCAAACTGTCCGCTGACAAGAGTTTACGAAATTGGACCCGTAGGGATGGAACAGATGACCCCCCACCCTGCACACAATCCGCCGGCATATCTAACAAAACATTACAATCGCCCCCTAAGACCACAAAACCTTCCTGAAACTCAGACAAACGTCGTAACACTTTTCGGAGGCATTTGGTTTGCAAGCGGTTCGGCAGATAAACATTTACAATAGTTTACTTAGTATTGCCTGACATCCCTTTAACCATCAAAAATCGACCTTGCGGGTCTGTTACTATATCTTGCAGAGTAAAAGGCACATGTCGCGCAAAAAGAATGGCCACTCCTCTAGATTTTGTCTCCCCAAAGTTGCTAAAATAACCAATCGGATAGCGAGCATTGCGAAAACCAGGTGCCGAACCTTCTCTAAAATGCGTTTCCTGAACAAAAATAACATCACCCTTCAACCTCTGAAATTCCGCAAGAGCCTTCGAGCGTTTGGCCTCGGACATTCATAGAAATCAAATTTAAACTAGCCATTCGAAAAATTTAGAGAAGAGGGCCCCAGAGCATGAGACCTGCCAATACCCCCCAGTATCATAGCAAATAGTAAGAGTGATCACCAAAAAAATTAAAAACAAACAACAATAACAACAAAAAACTTGAGAAAAATTGAGGTAGTGTAGGCCTCTGATAGTGGGAAAACCCATCAGAGGACATAAAAAAAAAACACCACTCAGGGGGCGGCCGAGAAAGTCCCTGAAGTTTCCAACAATCCTGGGAACAAAGCAAGAGTCTCATCGGACTGTCTCGTATGCAGGACCCGAGCACCATTCAACAGAAAAAAAATTGCAAGGGGGCAGATAATATCAAAAAGCGTATAACATTTCAATTAATGATGGCAGCAAAAGCAAGGGCTTTCCTCACGGTTCCGGGGCTGGATCAGAAGGGGTCGCTGCAGAGGGTTTGCCTTTACGTTTTTTCGCCTTTTGAGACCATCGGGGTCGCTGCGGGAAGGGGAGAGTGTCAGACGGAGACGACGAACCATACCAGTCTGGAATGTCCTCCTCTGGGAGTCCAAAAGCACGTACAAAATCTGGAATGTCTTCAGGGCACGCGACAGAATGAGCTTGGTTGTTATGCGTCACCTGTAGAGACAGAGGAAATCCCCAGCGTTAGCGAATATCACGTTCCCGAAGAGCTTCAGTCAGTTGTTTCAGAGCCCTCCTTGCCTGTAAAGTGGTCCATGAGACATCTTGAAAGAAAAGTATTACGTGACATCCACTTTAATTTCTGTAGTTTTGCACGCTGCTCGAAGAATTTCCTCCTTCAACGTAAAATCTTGCAAGCAACATATAATATCACGAGGTGCGTCGCTTTGTGATCCCCTCGGCCTCGGCGCTTGATGTGTTCTATCCAGAACCAGTGACTCCTCTCCACGACAACCCAGTAAATCATTAAATAGACCACGGAGTAGCTCTTTAACATCTTCTTATTTTGTCTGCCTCTATTATCGACATCATCCAGATGTCTATGTAGCGTGGCCAACTGTTTAGCTTGCGTCAGCATTTGACCATTCAAACATTCCACATGAGAAAATAGCGCGTCTCTGTCCTCTTCCAAGTCCACCACGCGGCCTCCCAATTGCTTCAAATCAGACCCCAGTTCGTCAAATTTAGTATTAAAATTGCACTCCATTTGGGTGAACTGAGCAGCCAAATCCGCTTTAGTCGGCAAGCTCTGTAGTAAGGCCCGCAGTTCATGCTCCATATCACTCCCTTGTGGCGCTGTATCTAAGCGGGCGGGGAAGCCTCCTGATCTGAATCGCCGGGCACCATTTTGGATCCCTTACCGGAGGTCCGCGGCTGAGACGTATCCCCTAAAAATGGCAGAATGGAGGATCGACGTTGGGTCCCCACAGTCCCTGAGAGTCCTGGGGTAGTAAGTGCCTTTTTCCGCTGTGCCATTGCTGTTATTTCTGCCCCGAAATGACAATCTGTGCACTCGGGCCTGGGAGCTCAGCGCTCACACATTCAGCTCTCCCCCTTATGTTCACCAGGCCTCTCATGGTCCTCTCCTTGGCTGCCAAAGCTGCGGTATGAATCCTGCGTGTGCGCGAATGCACCCTTCCCTTTGTACGCATCGCAAGTAAGTCATCCTACCACAACACAAGGCGGAAGACAGTGACCGGTGTCTACCGAAGAAGACGCCACTTCCCAATCGACCAAGCTCTCTTCATAAAAGCCAGGATAAAAGCAATAAAGGAGACAATCGGCGCTAAAATATGGTCATGAATTAGATATTAAACCGGTGCTGCTCAATAACACTTTGTAAACCCCTTACAATAATCAATGAAAAAAATTGGGTATAATACCCAGTGTGAGCGCACTTAACTTGCAAAAGTAGATCTTTCAGCAGTAATCCTAGACGATTTTGATGCCAGAATCAGAGTGAGATAGACCTAATATTGAGAAATAGAGACAACTCCATGGTGCAAAATAACGTTTGAACATGTACAGGTAGTGGAAATGAAAACTATGGTGTGATGACAAACTCACAAGGATGGAGCCCTAATCGGCTCAGATGATATACGCCTCTTGACCACTCTGGGGGGTCACACCCCTTGTGAAGAAATCTTCTGATGTTCAGGTATATAGATATCTTCAATATTCAAGCACCATCACACTCTATGTTGATGGCTTCTTTAGTGCTTAGAAACAAGAAGAAATCTCCATTGCGCAGTAATAATGTATCTTGGAGATATAATAACAGATGGGTACTCACGGTCACCAGAGCCTCTGTTGGTAGTGGCTCAGTAGATAAGCATATATAGGGATCAAATCTCAGGCTGGAAAATGAATGAACGTTAATAAAACGTAAATAAAACCAAAAAAGGGTTTATTTAAAACTCAATTTAAAATAAAGTATAAAGAGACGTGTTTCGTCTGCACACACTGCAGACTTCCTCAGTCTTATACATAAAAGTCGCATTAACACATTTATATAGCTGTGCGATAAAGTATGATTGTCGACACCTGCAGTTACTGACCGCACCTTGCGTGTCAACTGCGATGTCGGCGTGCGTTCCATTCTGAAACTTCCGGTCACATGAGATGTCATCGTGCGTTCCACTCTGAGGTTTCCGGTCGCATGACCGGATATCAAGTCCTATTGCGGTTCCCCGTATGCGTTCCACAGATTTCCAATGTGCGTTCCATAGATACATTCCATACAGTAGCCACTTATAGATGAGACTCATTAATTTCGTCAAGAAACGGTAAATCTTCATTTCTTGCCCTGATTATTAAGCCTAATAAAAGAAAACCATTTACTAATGTATAACCAGATACTGAATATCGACAAACAGTGGTAATCATATCAGCCAAATGACTCATAGTATAAAACTGAAATGATACAGTAGATATGCATGAAATAGACAAAAAATTAATAATGTCAGATTTCTTAATGAATGAAGTGACAGATCTCGAAATCGGCATTTAGGCCGTTTGGTTCAAGAGTGTTAAGTTGAAATATCCATTTCATTTCAGTTTTGGCTAATTTTAAATCGAGATTTTCCCCTCTCCAATGTTTCGTTACTTTTTCGATACCAAAGAATTCCAGTCCAATGGGACTACTATTATGATTAAGTTTAAAATGGTTAGAGACACAGTGTTTATCGAAACCTTTTAAGATGTTATTAATGTGCTCGTTTACTCGAACTTGTAATGCACGTATAGTTTTTCCTACGTAATATTTATTACAGGGACAACGTAGTATGTAAATGAGATATTTAGAAAAGCAAGTTAGTTTGTCTCTAATTTTATGACTGTTGGTGGCGACACAGAATGTAGTTCTGTGCCTTTTTTTATTGTGTGATTTTCTGCAACTAGTGCAGTCTCCACAGCCGTAGAAACCAGGTGAAAGTCCAAACCAATTTGTTTGTGTTTTATTTTCCCATATATGATTCTTTACCAGTTTCTGTTTTAAACTCCCTCCACCCCTATATATGACTTGGGGTTTTAATGGTAGAATATCCCTAAGTATGGGGTCCTCTCTAAGTAATGGCCAGTATTTCTGAATATATCTTTTCATGTTTCTATTTCCAATATTATAATCCATAATGAAAGGGATTGTAATGTGATCAGATTTATTCTTGGTTTTATATTTTAGTAACAGATTCCTATCTGTATTATGGACTTGTTTTCTTGTGTGTTCTAATTCCATCCTTTTATATCCCTTCTCCATGAAATTGTTCACTACTTTATTGGACTGTTTTTGGAACTCTTGAATGACCCGTCTCCGTAGAAATTGCACGGACATTCAAGAGTCATTGCTCGTTTATTTTAATACCATACTCGAGCTACCTGTGACCCGCTATCTGAATCGCTGTCTGTGATTGCTACCAGTTTCCTCCTTATTGCTGGTATACGTTTGACGACCTTGCTTTGCCCTGAGTTTATCTGTTTACCACCTGCGTCTGTAACCATTGCTTCGTATCGTCGCCATTGCCTGTACGCTGTCGCTGACTGCCTTTAATTGAATGGCTATTGCTTACTGATTATCCACAAATTCTGCTTTCATTTACCTACGGAGCCCCGACGGTGCCACGCGCAATTTTTTTTTTAATACGAGCGCACAATGTGTTAAATTGTGCGCACGACCTCTCAGAACGAGGGAACGTTTTAATGCTTTGCGTGCGCACGGGTAAGCTCTGTACTCCCACCTCAGCCAAAGCTGCAGCAACTCACAGCATTTCCTGACCGGCTGCAGGTGAGTGTTAAGAGCCCTGAAAGACTCCTACCTTAACAACCAGAGCTGGTGGCTCAGCCTGTTAACGTCCCCGTTTGGCATACATGAGGTCCCATGCTCGATACCCTGCATAGTCATTCAGGGTTATTCAGAGAGTGTGAAAAGCAGGAGAATGACTAGAGAATGACTGGAGAATGAAAAATTCTAGGTCAAAATAGCCGATTTGGAAAGTGAAATGAAAGGGAGAATTTTTCTGGTTTGGCTATTTTAACCTAGAATTTTTCATTCTCCAGTCATTCTCCTGCTTTTCACGCTCTCTGAATAACCCTGATAGTATTTTTTTTCATACATATACACTTCTTCTCCCTGTGCTTTAATACATATTTATAATGCTGCTATTATAAGAAGATAGTATTTGGATTATTAAGTAAATAACACCTTTTTTTAAAAAAACATGTTTTTTTATTTACTTAATAATCCTAATATTATTATAATGCTACTAGTATTTATATTACAATCTTCTTATAATAGCAGCATTATAAATATGTATAAAAGCACAGGGAGAAGTAGTATGTATGTATATATATATAATACAATTTACTATGGCCATGCAGGGTATCGATCCTGAGACCTCATGCATGCCAAACAGGGATGTTAATGGGCTGAGACACCAGCTCTGGTTCCTAAGGTAGGGGTCTTTCAGGACTCTTAACACTTTGGCTGAGGTGGGAGTACAGAGCTTTCTCGTGCGCACGCGAAGGCTTAAAATGTTCCCTCGTTCTGATAGGCCATGCGCGCGATTTAACACATTGCTTGCTCAGATTAAAAAAAATAAATTGCGCGTGGCACCGCTGGGGCTCTGTATATACCTGATTTCTGTGACGATTCTGTGACGATATTATCGGGCAATTATTCCACATCTTACTTCGTTGCAGCAAGGAGCGTCCCTCCTTTACAGAAGATTTCTAAGCCTGACATCAATGCTAATGTGTAGAGAGAGCTGTGTATTCTAACCGGCCTTCCTGACAGTAGTTGTACTGAACTGGCGGTCATCTCTGCACATCTGGTTCCTGTCGAGCACTCTGACAGTGGGGGGGGGGGGCGGGGTTCAGGGAACAGGTCAGTCATTGTCTGTGTGTTATGTGCGCCCGTGCTGACGTACTTAATGGCGTCCGTCACAGCATTGTGGTCGATCACACGCTTGTGCGCGCAACAAGAGTCTGTTATCCAAGACTCTCCGTCAAAGCGCTAGGACGCACGTTGACGGAGCTGAGAAGCATGATTCTCCATAGGAGGATCGCGCTTTGTAGCGCTGAGTGCACTGAGTGCGCTCAGCGAGGTGGCCAGAAGGGCGTGGAAGGAACGTCCACTCTCACGGACATTCCTTCCGCTCTCCAAAGACGCTCGTCTGACCATGGGCGTCCACAGGATGGGGCAAGGGAGTGCACTTATGATAATTTATTCACTGCTACAGTTCCTGGGCTCTCCACTAGGCTGCACGAGCATCAGATCCCCACTACACCTCCAATCCACCACATGCTCCCACTCACTTTGCAGGGTGGGAGAGGCAGGGCTGAAATGCAGGTGCAGCTGCTCCTATGGGCCACAGGCTGGAATGCTGGACACAAGAAAAAAGGTGATTATTTTCAAATAAATACATTTTTATTAAGCATGATGCCACTGTCTTTATTAATGAGAGGCCCCTGATCTGAGGTCTAGTTTGTCTGGGGAAGAGGGACACAAAATGATTAGTAGTAATCTGGTGGGGGGCCTGTGATAAGCTCACAGAGCTTGCATGAGGTACAGGCCAGGGCAATATTGGCAGTATACAGGGGCTCTAGGCAGGGTCTTGCCTGGGCAGTGGGGATGAGGATCCTGCTCCAGATCTTACACTCTAAGAGGAGAGGGGACCCTGCTCCAGAGCTTACAATCTAAGAGGAGGGAGACCCTGCTCCAGAGCTTACAATCTAAGAGGAAAGGGGACCCTGCTCCAGAGTTTACAATCTAAGAGGAGAGGGGGGACCCTGCTCCGGCCCCCACACACTTCTCCGGGCTGGTTCACACACTCGCTGGCAGTACTCCCCCTCCTGCTGTCTCATGGGGCTAGTGTGTGTATATGTATATATGTATGTTTGGAGTGGGGGGCCTGGTGTGTGTGCCAGTATCTGGGGGGGGGTCATGGTTTGTGTATACAGAGATGGCCTTAAAAAAAAACCTTACTTTAGTGTCTTGATCCTGGGTGTATGACTAGTGTGTTGCATTGAATAGCGTTAACAGACTAGAAAATGCAACACTCAGATCAGACACTTACACCTTTATTCTTCTATTAGACTTGCATCATGTTTCAAAGCCTCTGTATTACTACGCTTTATTTTATGACTGTCCCCTTCATGATATTGTCAAAAGGGCAGAATATGGATGCCATTAAAATTTTGCCCCCCCCCCCGGAAAAATTTCTGCGGATGCCCATGCATCTGACACTAGCCTTACCCTAACCTTAATTTCTGACCCTAGCTATGGAAAGTGATGCTCCATTTCAGCCGGAGCACCCAATATTCTGCTGCTTAAGGCAATAAACTTTCTTTTACCAGCTGTTTTTGGTTCACCTCAGCTTCCCCTAGTAATTCTGACTTACCCGGTCATCCAGTGGTGCCTATCTGTTCTACGGTGGTGCTTCCCGGAGCGTCTTCTTCACCCCGAAGCTGGTCGCCGTGGTGATCCGAATGCCATCTTCCCTGCTGAGTGGAGGATGGAGACTCTGCAGAGCCATCTTTGTTACCAACCATGAACGAATCAAATAATTTATGGGTGCTTCCCCAGACCAAGCTGACATATGTACCTCCCTTCGAGTGTCATGCTCCCTATCTGCAGAAAGTTCCTGGCAGCATGCTTCTTGTGTTGCTCTTGCCCTGCATTGTGAAAACAATGTCCAGCAGTGAACTAGATAAAACACCGAGCACCTGTCACACCACACTGAAAATAAAAGGCTACACCCAGACTGACCTGTGCTGTTCATTATAGCTTGTTCCCTGATAGAGTGAAGTCTCACACTCTGTTGCTCTGCTATTCCGAAGAACCCCATTTACCTATACCTGCTCCTGTTCATCACCGGATCTCTGTCTGTTCACCATCTCACCAAATATCAGCTCCAGCAACCATCATCATCATATACTACCTGGTCAGTTTCTGCATATTCATCCTCCTCCACTCATACCCACCTTCTGTCTGTGCAGATCACTGCAACCTGGGCTCACCATATCCCAATACCCCGGGGTCACCCCAGTAATGATCCCTTGGTGTGAAAAGAGAGACTGGAGAGTAGAGGATACAGAAGACACTAACTCCTCTGATGTCTGGTCTTTGGCCTCCTCATCGGGAGCTCTGAATCCAACAGCCCCATCAGACACGGGGATCTCCCAACCACAAAAGAGGAGTTCTGCTCCAAGTGGCGGTCGCAACTTAACACGATGCAAATCGACATGGCCTCTCTACAAACCCAGGTCTCTGCAGTGAATGAATACTCACCTCCAGGCCGCAGGTGCTGCCCAGACCGTGTCGTGTGATGCTGAAGTGGAGTTGAGATGACAGGTGCAGCGGCTGCTATCTATTGAAATATGTACTTTCCATTTCATGTAACTCTCATCTCCTTCTGAAGAGAAATAGTCCCTTTAGATATAGAAAAAAATTAAGTATTTCAATCACTAACTTAACAGAAAGAATGCCGTGATATATAACCGTGCTCTGTCTTCTCATCTTGGTCCTGGGTCACCCAGCCACAAGGCCAATTCTACGACCTCCTGTTTTCCAAAGGGATTCCAGACAACGCCAGGAAGGTCTTGAAATTAAAGAGGCAGTTACCCTTTCTGCTTTTTTCCCCCTTTTCTCTCCTCCCCATGACGATCCAAATATGATAAGCAGACCACACAGCCAATTCCCAGTATTTGTTGGCTACTGTATCTTCTTTATGTCCTGGATGGTAAGTATGTTGCTTTACGTGAGTATCTAATCTTATTCAGGGACAGATTTGCAGATCTGGATCCTGTAGGCACAGAAATGGAACGCCCCCCCCCCAACTAAAAAAAAAAAAACCGAGGCAAAAAAGACTTTTTAAATTTTCGTTTTGGTGCAAACTAAAATAGAAAAACCATTGAAAAAAAAAATTAAAGCAGTCTCTCTGTGCTCAAATCAACAGAAGGTGCAGAATCTGTTGCCTAAGGCCAGCGTCAGACGAGAGTTTTTAAGAGTGAATGGAACGTCCGTGAGAGTGGACGTTCCATCCACTCTGACACCCGTCTGACCACCTCGCTGAGTGCAGTAAGTGCGCTTAGCGCTGCAAGGCTCGATCCTCCTATGGATTTCGTGTGCTCTATTTGTGCGCGGGCTACAGCGTGTGGCCCTCCACATCTGAGCCATCACAAAGCTTTGACGGATGCAGGGAGGTGCAGACACATGGACACACTCAGTGCTCTAGTCTGGCAGCAGCCTTAATTGAGCTACTGCAGTGGCATTGTGTTCCGGAGTCCAATCCTTTATTGTGGTTTTCAAATTCAGGGTTAACCCCGTAGTCTCTTCTGTAATCAGCATTCATCTTCCCCCACGTATTTTGTTACTCCTCTGGTTATCCAGAAGTTGTGCAGTGACATTGTTTGTTTTATATGTCAAAGCATATATTGCCCCTGCCGTAGAACAGAGAAAAATCTAAATTTTGCATTTACTCTTTTTTAAAAAAAAAAATTTATTTTGACACATTAAGGCTGGGGTCAGACGAGCGTGATTTCTACGGACTGTACGTCCGTGCAGTACGGACATCGTCAGTACGGATGACGCAGTAGTGGTCACACAGTCCGTTTTTTCACTGAAGTTATTTTTTGACGGATGTAGGAGGGGAAAATAAATTACAATGAAAAAACATTCTGTCCGTCAAAAATGCTGGACGTATAAATGCTGTCCGTCTGACCATGCTCCATCACTCACACACAAAGCTATGCGGACGTTGTGGACGTGGCGCACTCCGCACGTCCGTTCTAGCAGTATTACGTTCTTGCCTAACCTGCGTCCGTTTGCCGCGGCCGTTGTGCGTCCGCAGTTCAGTGCGGACGTACTTCATGTGTCAGGCTCCAATGGACTTTCTTTCATGCTATCACGGACGTACTTTTAGGCGCAATCACGGACGTGAACACTACGCTCGTCTGACCCCAGCCTACATGGTCATGTTTGGTATCATTGTAAAGACCAGACTGACCTTTCTAATGACCTTTTAACCTTGTGCGGTGTACAATTCAGAGATGCAGGGTTCCAAAATCCCCCTGCGGGTGTTTAACCCCATAAAATGGGTGTTTAAACCAATAAAAATACATTAAAATGTGTATGTATAATAAAAAAAGGTCCTTTAAAAAATAATGAAAGGGTCTGTTACAAACTTAACCCCTTCCAGACCACTGACGTACTATGTATGTCTGATAGGGAAGTCTCCCTTAAACCCGCTGACGTACATAGTACGTCAGGGTCTCCTACCCTCCCTCCCGATACTCACCTCCCTCCCGATACTCACCTCCCTCGCTGGGCTCCTGCGGTGGTCTGGCATGCTGGAAGCCTGCCCCGCCTTTTCAGGGGGCCTGGCAGGTGCGATTACATCATCATGGTGCAGTTCAAAATGAAGAAGGGGAGGGGGGCTCCTTTGGAGTCGTCTATCTCCCCAACGGTTAAAGCCACAAAAAACAAATGATACAGCTGGAAAGGGAAAGGTCTCCCCTTTTCAGCGGGGGCTAACCTTAACCATTTCATTGTCAGATCGTGAATCGGCACCGAATTGCGATTCAAACATGGAAGTGGCTGGATCTTGGATGTCGGCCACGCCTCCAGGTCAGTCCCCCACCCACTGACATCCTCACCATATGTGTGAGGACATCAGTGGGCCAGTTAATCCCAAATTGCCAAGTGGAGATAGGAGGATCCCCCGATCTCCCGATCCGTGGCAGCTAAAGGGTCATGTTTTATATCACTGGAGATGGCTGGTCATGGCCTTTCCAATGATACCAAACATTTTTTTTTTGAGAAAGGATTTTACCAGGAAGGATACATTGAGATTTCTCTCATTTTCAAGTATGTCCTGGGTGGCGAGTATGTACCGTTAGGTGTCTTGCCCAAGGACACTTACTGGAAAGGTGCTCTTGCTGGAATCGAACCCATGTCTCCACAGGCTCTCTCCACGCAGAGCAGTGATGTTACCTTTACTCCACCCAGCCGGTACATGACCAGGTTTGTTGTGAAAATAAAATAAAACATAAAATAATAAAAAAAATTTTTTAAAAAAAATTGCCTGGGGGGGGTTAATAAATTAGGACTTAAATTGGCATTTATAAATGATGAGCCTAAAACGGTCAAAATGAACTCAGTGCACAGAGGTGAAATGGCTCAGCAGTGAAGGGGTTAAAAGGCAAAAACATGTAAAAATTGGCTATCTCTAATCTCAGGACAAAATTATGAAAGCAGAGTCTTTTTTGGCGGTTGTAGATTTTGTGGATTAAATTTTGAAAAAGTGTGATTTTTCCATCATATTTCATATTTTTTTATAGTAAATTATACGATATGATAGAAATAATGGTATCTTTAGAAAGTCCATTTAATGGCGGGAAAAACGGTATATAATATGTGTGAGTTGCATAAACGAATAAGGCTCGAGTCAGACGAGCGCAGTGTTCACGTCCATGTTGCCGCACATTTTACCGTCCATGGTAGCATACAATTCTGATCAATAGAGACCCACACACGAAGTACGTCCGCACAGAATTGCGGACACACAACGGAGGCGGCAAACGGATGCAAGTTAGGCAAAAACGTAAAACTGGACGTGCGGAGTGTGTCACGTCCGCACAGATTTGTGTGTGAGTGATGGAACGTAGTCAGACGGACTGCATTTTTGACGCCGGCATTTTTGACGGGCAAAAAGGCTTTTCATATTAATTTTATTTCCCATCTACATCAGTCAAAAAAAATGTCAGTCACAAAAACGGACCTTTTGGCCACTACCTTGTAGTCAGTCAGAAAGTACGTCCGATGTGCACAGACGCACAGTCCGCACAGAATGCGTTCGTCTGACCCTAGCCTTAGAGGAAAATTTTACCTAAACAGAAACGGCGCAGAAACGGAAAAATGCAGCGGACACTTTCGAACGGACTTTTGTAAAACTGCCCGGTTACTACGGGGGTTAAAAAAAGGCTTTTAAAAAAAATTGGGACTCAAAATTTTATCTAAAAAATATAAAAAAGTGTTCTAATACAGGCGTTTAAAATAAAAAGAATAAACTTAAAAAATGTTTTAAATGATATTACTTTTTTACATCGAAACCTGTGGGACTCGCCTGTTTAAACCTGTCGGACTGAATCACCGAAAATCGGGTAATTTTGCCAGCACTTAGGTGCAGTTTGGCGTTCTTTGAATAGACAGAACATTACTTCTCTATCAGGGTTATTCAGAGAGAGGTGAAAAGTAGAAGAATGGCTGGAGAATGGCAAATTCTAGGTCAAAATAGCCTATTTGGAGATTAAGAATGGGAGAATTTTTCTGGTTTGGCTATTTTGACCTAGAATTTTCACTTCTCCAGCCATTCTCCTGCTTTTCACCTCTCTCTGAATAACCCTGTATGTGACAATTCCCATGCCGCCGAACTGCATCCTATTTCTGCTGTATCTGGAGAATTGACAGTAGACATGTGCATTCGTTTTAGTACTAAAATGATTACGTCCGAATTTAGGGATAATTTCGTTTTCGTTTGACTCAAGAGATACGAAACTGCATGGTCCAAAAAACGAAAGAAACATGCATTACATTTTAGTTTCAGTACTTTTTGTAATATTACATTGATGAGTGAAGGAGACCAGCAATGATTAATGCTGGAGGATGTTCTAAGCAATTAATTAATGCAGGAGGATGTTCTATACATTATACAGAGAGGAGCATTTTTTTTTTAGCCCTTTAAATTAGACATGTGCACAGCACAAAATTTCGTTTTGAACTAATGGATTAGTCCTAAAATGCAATTTATTTAGTTGCTAAAGAAATTCGTTTTCAGTTCTTTAGTATGAAAACTAATTTTGTTCATCCGAAAACCAGTGGATACAATTACTATTGTAGTGGTGGCTCCTCAGAGGGCTGAGATCGCTGCTTGTTACAGTATCTCTCACTCTCAGCACAATGTGGGCCATATTACATAGTTGGTGCTAACTTAACCAGAGCTGTTGTAACCTTCCCAGAGCCATTATAGCCTATGGAGGTTTTCAGTTTACAACAGCTCTGGTTAAGTTAGCACCAACATTGTAATACTGCCCCGTGTCAGGCAAAGCTGTTACAAAACTGACTGCTGCTCATCACAGCGCTCAGTTTCTGTAAAACTAGTAAATAATATTTTTATATATAAGAGGTTAGAACAATATTATTTCCTTGTTTTACTGAAACTCTGAGCGCTGTTACAGTCAGTTACTGTTACAACTGAGCCTGATACATTGTACTGAGAGATAATGTAACAAGCAGCCGATCTCAGCGCTCACAGCCACTGGATTTAAAGGGCTAAAAAAAAAGGCTCCTCTCTATATAATGTTTAGAACATCCTCTGCATTAATTAATACCCCTCTTTGTATAATGTAGATAACATCCTCCTGCATTAATGTCCCTCTCTGTATAGAACATTCTCCTCAATTTATACCTTTCTCTGTATAATGTATATAACATCCTCCTGCATTAATACCCCTCTCTGTATAATGTATAGAACATACTCCTGCATTAATTAATGCCACTCTCTGTATAGAACATCCTACTGCATTGGCATGTGGAGTGTGCAGAACTTCGGATGTTGCGATCTTCATTGCTGGTCTCCTTCACTCATCAATGTAATATCACAAAAAGGACTGAAACTAAAATGTAGTGCATTTTATTTTAGTTTCTTTCGTTTTTTGTACTGAGCAGTTTCGTTTCTCTTGAGTCATACTAAAACTAAATTATCCCAAAATTCTGACTAAATCGTTTTAGTACTAAAACGAATGCACATGTCTACTTTAAATCCATTTTTTTGAGCGCTGAGATCGGCTGCTTGTTACATTATCTCTCAGTACAATGTATCAGGCTCAGCTGTTACAGTAACTGACTGCTGCTCATCACAGCGCTCAGTGTTTCAGTAAAACAAGGAAATAATATTGTTATAACCTCTTATATATAAAAATATTATTTACTAGTTTTACTGAAACTCTGAGCGCTTTGATGAGCAGCAGTCAGATACTGTAACAGCTTTGCCTGACACATGGTGCTGAGAGATACTGTAACAAGCAGCCGATCTCAGCCCTCTGAGGAGTCACCACTACAATATTAACTGTATCCGCTGGTTTTCGGATGAATGAAATTTGTTTTCATACTAAAGAACGGAAAACGAATTTCTTTAGCAACTAAATAAATTGCGTTTTAAGATGAATGCATTCGTCCAAAACAAAATTTTGTGCTGTGCACATGTCTGATTGACAGCTTTGTGAATAGACGAACTGCCCCGAAATTGCACCGTGTGGTAAAATTCACCATTCGGTGCCCTTTGGTGGCAAGTTTGGTGTTTAGTGAATAACACCTTAAATATCTGATGTCATGAACAACAAAACTTTTTGTTCTTGTACGTGTGTAAGTATTGCATACAACCCCTCTCGCACATTAATGCAACTCTCATCACACTGTACATTTCGTATATAATACTCCTCAGATCCATACAGCCTCCACAAACAGAAAAACAAATGGGCTCTTCTCACTTTAAAGTCCTGATCTCGGTGCCTTAAAATTAAAGCTACTCAGCACATATATATATGTAGATATGTAGTACAGTATGTTGTTTTATCCCCTATAATCACAGTGCATGAAGGCAGCTATCTGCCAGCATCAAGTTACTCTCCAGCCTAACCCATACAGGACAAGAGAAAGCTATTGCCAGAGCAGCCAATCACAGCTCAGCTCTCCCGATTCTGACGCCAGGCCTCTCACTGGCTGATGCAATTCTATGGCAATATGTCCTTTCCATTTCGTGTAACTCACGTCGCCTTCCGAGAAGAAATAGTCCCTTTAGGAAAATCAAAAATAAAAAATATATATAAAAACTTGGACAAAGAACGTCAGTCTTAAACTTAACGGCAAGATCAAGCCGATATGTATAACCGAGCTCAGTACGCCACCGATAAGCCATTTTTCATGCAGTTTGTTAAGCAACACCATCAAGCTATAGGGTGATAGCGGCGCATGGATACGGTGACGTAACGGCAGGTGAAGTACAGGCGCTTGCACGGCGCAGAATCGTTATCAATCGTTGTTGGAAAAGAATCAAGTTGTCGTTGTCCGAGAGGTTTTTGCCATCGCTTCCCGTTATCATCATGGCTTTCTAGTATTGCAATACCACGAAACAAGTGTGCGCTCGCACTTGTGCTGCACAACTAAGACTTGCAAAGATGACGTAAGTATTAATCGACATCGCACCTTGTGTCCACATTGGTTTTCAGTGGCGTGTGACAGCGCAGAGCCGCGTGTGACAGCGCAAAGCCGCGTGTGACAGCGCAGAGCCGCGTGTGACAGCGCAGAGAGAGCCGCGTGTGACAGCGCAGAGCCGCGTGTGACAGGGCAGAGAGAGCCGCGTGTGACAGCGCAGAGACGCGTGTGACAGCGCAGAGAGAGCCGCGTGTGACAGCGCAGAGAGAGCCGCGTGTGACAGCGCAGAGCCGCGTGTGACAGCGCAGAGACGCGTGTGACAGCGCAGAGCCGCGTGTGACAGAGACAGCGCATCCGCGGGTGCATTGGATTGTCACTGAAGATCTGGCTGTGCCCTGTGTGTATTGCCATAGGCTTGTCATGCTCTAGTGCAGTGGATTTGCTGCTGTTGCACTTTTGATGGAAGTTTTCATTTATAGAGAATCCCATAAACCCTGCTGTTTGTTTCTTTTCTCCCTGTAACTGCTTGGCTTCTTTTACACTTCTTCTTTTGCAAGTGGAGGCCTCACATTGTCTTATTTCATGGCCCTGCTGGGAATTACTGCTATTACTTTATTCTCCTGACCCTTTATTAAACTTTGATTCACCTGACAAGATGTGTCAATTGATCTACACCGTGTATCTAGTAAACACAGGACTGTGCAGGGACCAGGCAGGGATTACTGTGCAGGGACCAGGCAGGGATTACTGTGCAGGGACCAGGCAGGGATTACTGTGCAGGGACCAGGCAGGGATTACTGTGCAGGGACCGGGCAGGGATTACTGTGCAGGGACCGGGCAGGGATTACTGTGCAGGGACCGGGCAGGGATTACTGTGCAGGGACCGGGCAGGGATTACTGTGCAGGGACCGGGCAGGGATTACTGTGCAGGGACCGGGCAGGGATTACTGTGCAGGGACCGGGCAGGGATTACTGTGCAGGGACCGGGCAGGATTACTGTGCAGGGACCGGGCAGGGATTACTGTGCAGGGACCGGGCAGGGATTACCGGGCAGGGATTACTGTGCAGGGATTACTGTGCAGGGACCAGGCAGGGATTACTGTGAATGGACCAGGCAGGGATTACTGTGAATGGACCAGGCAGGGATTACTGTGAATGGACCAGGCAGGGATTACTGTGCAGGGATTATTGTGCAGGGACCAGGCAGGGATTACTGTGCAGGGACCAGGCAGGGATTACTGTGCAGGGACCAGGCAGGGATTACTGTGCAGGGACCAGGCAGGGATTACTGTGCAGGGACCAGGCAGGGATTACTGTGCAGGGACCAGGCAGGGATTACTGTGCAGGGACCAGGCAGGGATTACTGTGCAGGGACCAGGCAGGGATTACTGCGCAGGGACCAGGCAGGGATTACTGCGAATGGACATGGGGGGTCATAGAAATGTACTTCTTTTTTTTGTTTACTATTATTTTGGTCTAAAATTTGCAACTGTCCTATCCACACTGCATTATTTATTTTCTGTGCATAAAGCTTATATATTTTGAGGTGTTTACAGATAAATCACAAGCAAATATATACAGGTGTTTTTTTTTGTTCAACCACCTCCTTTTGTTGGAGTGTAAAGTCGCACAATATACCTCGATACAGAATGCACCTGTAACATAGTGAATATATTTCTTACATATTTATTTTCTGTTAATTTTTTTTTATTTTTTTTTTATTCATAGTTTGCATTTTATTACTTCTGTACCTACTGTAACAATTCAATGTTCTTGAACCCTGGACATACTTGAAAACGAGAGGAATCTCAATGTATTTCTTCCTGGTAAAATCCTTTATAAATAACACCATAGTCTACAAACCTTGGGACCCCCAAATGTTTCAGAACTACATGTCCCATGATGCTTTGTCACACATTATGCTGTCAGACAACATGAAACCTGTTCAGAAGATTTTTGGGTGCCAAAGTTTTCCATAACTTCCATAGATCTGAACCGGAGCTCTGGTTATTTATAACTGGGGAGCCCAGCCCTGATGCTTCTCCATTTCTTTTAGATTGTCAGTAGTCTAAATTTGTCACGTTATAGTAATACACAGAACCAAGAGAGGCTGCAAACAACCTTAACCCTTTCAGGGCCGTGAAACTGAAATTGGAAAAAAAATCCAATTTTATATGTTTTTTATTTTTACAATCTCTGCACACGTGAAACAGACAAATTTGGAAAACTACAGTGGTTTCAGTCAGGAAATGTGGTTTCCGTTTGGAATGACTGTATTTGAAAGGGTTAACATGTATTTTGTATAAGGGGCTACTGAGACAAATCTAGATCGTTCCATAGTAATATATTCATAATATAGGTTGAACAATGTTCATCCTTCCAAGTATCCCTGTGGCAGCTGTTTTATCCAAAAGAAGGGAAAAAAAACACCCAATTGTGACCATAAATAATATGCTTCTCTACTAAATTATTATTTTTTATTTCTTTTACACTTCACTGAATCAGGTTAAAAAAAAAAAAAGTAATTCAGAGACGTCAACAAAATCACATGGGGTGTATTTTTAGGTTTCCGGAGGGGTGTGACTTTTTTCTGCTGCTCATGCAAATAGATGATCCGTCATGGGTTTTTTCCTTATTTATTTAGAAAGCGTGAAAGCTGATTCTCTTTTTAATTTTATTTTTTTGTGTGTAGGTTTATAGACCGGAGCGTGTGCATGTGATACCTCGCAAACAAGCTAAGGGAATTGTGCTCCCATGGGTTTAATTTAAGTTGTTTTTTTACTTGAGCAAGGTCCCTCTGGAACATTTTGCATATGAGCAAATTCAGCTATTGTCCTATTAGGTAGAGGAACAAATATTTTTAGTTGGATACGTAAAATCTAAATTTGTGTTTCTCTGTATCTGAGGTTAAAGGGTCATCCTGGGGGGGGGCAGGGGGGCATAGTGAAGGGGTTACATGCAATCCTGCCTTTTTTCCCCCCCCCCTCTTTCCCTCTCTAGATCTTTTGTAAAATTCACTTCCTACTGCAGTTTCCCCCATTCTAGCAGCAGGAAATGTGTACACGGCCCTCCGTGTTTGTGCATGACTTATGTATATCCAGCCAATCAGATAACTCTAAATGCGGGAGTGGCTCCTCTGTAAACTAGGTCGTTGTGCATTGGCATGCTGAGGTAATTTTTTACTCTGTTGAACCCTCGACCAGAAGGTTGGCCGGCAGCCAATGATAAACAGCCTTTGGGGCATAGTCAAGTCCTACACCATAGCCAGGGGCTATTCCTGCTACCTCGGCCAGCTAAATTCTATGTTCACTCCAGACACCATGGCACTAACTTAATGTAAATGATTATGGTTAAAACAAAGTAAAAATCAGCCCCACTCTGTACTCCCGTCGCTCTTCAGTACCAATTTACACGGCTAATATATAGCTCCACTTCATGCAAAGAAATGTGCCGAAAATATTTTGACTATGTTTTCAATCCCCAGTGGCAACGCTAAAAAATAAAAATAGATTTATAATTTAGTTTTATGGCTGCTACGGTTTAAACCATCTGACAATGTCAAATCAAAGCCTTGTTTTTTTTGGTTTATTTTTTTCACTTTGTAGACAAAATGTTGGGTTTATCTATATGAAATGCCAAACAATCACCATTCTGGCGGATAGCTAAAAGGCCTCTCTAATAAACCCACTCCCCCGTCCTTTTTTATCCCCGTAAATAATTGGGCAGATGCTGTTGACAACATCTTGGGATTTGATCGGGACATCCCTAAACCTTATGGGACTGCTGTGTGTTGCAGTAGTTCATAACAAGCTCTTAGGCCCCGTTCACACTGTGCGATTTGAAAATCGCACGACTTTCCATGTGATTTTCATATTCGCGACATGGTGTGATAATGTCGCGCGACATCACTGTTTTGTGCGATTTTTGCAAAACCCCACCAATACAAATCACAAAATCGCAAAAGAAGGGTCATGTACCTGCGACATGCGATATCGCGCGGCAAGATGTGAACAGCTCCATTGGAGAAGCTACACAGCGCAACGTCGCGGCAAAATCTGCACGATAAATCGCACTGTGTGATTTATCGCACGGATTTTGCCGCGACGGCACAGCAAAATCTGCGCGACGTCGCACTATGTAGCTTCGCCAATGCATTTCAATGGAGCTGTTCACATCTTGCTGCGCGATGTCGCTGGTACATGACCTTTTTTTGCGATTTGCTATCTGCGATTTTGGGATTTGTATTGGTGGTGCTTTGCAAAAATCGCACAAAACAGCGATGTCGCGAATATGAAAATCGCGCGACTTTCAAAATCGCACAGTGTGAACAGGGCCTAAAGGGCTTCTAATACACCTTTTTGACCTCCCTCTCATTGATCAACTGTCTTGAGTTGCAAGATACAGATAAAAGTGCCCTGATAGGAAACAACAGACTTTCTAGGGTCAGGATATAAGATGCCAACTAATAGAATGATTAGCAGGAGGGAAGGTGGCAAATGGAAGCTAGCATACCACTACAAGGAACACACCATAACATGAAACCCAGTGCCTAAAGATTCCTTTGTCACACTACGATTGCTGGAGATTCTGGTAGTTTTTGCAGTAGGACGGCTTACTGCCCAAAGTACCATAAACAGGAAGGTATGCAAAACCTACAGGACCCAGGACATACTTGAAAACGAGAGAACTCTCAATGTATCCTTACTGGTAAAATACTTTCTCCAAAAAAAAAAAAAAAGTCTGGTAACCTATTAATCACTGGTGGAGAGAACTGGTGTCCATAATGCACTTTGTTCCAATTCATTCAAAGCGGTTAACCAGACAGGCTGGTTGCTACTTTTATATTTCAATTGTATCCTGAGGAAGCCACTTGACACATGGTATATAATTTGATACAAATAAATGTCAAGTTTTAATCTGCCTGGTATCAGGTTTACACTCCCATTCAGTATTTGTATATTTTGGTAAATATTCATGGTGACCCCTTTTTTTTAAAACATTTTTTTTAATACATTTTATTAGATGCATGTAAATTCAAAATACAACTACATACAGGTGTCGTAACACCATAAAGTTAACTTCGGCTAGGGTCAGACGAACGCATTTTTTGCGTCGTCCGTGAAAAAGTGCGTTCGAACGAATGGATGTATTTTTTCACGGAATACGCACGCATTTTCGGCCGTGATTTTGTACGGATCATCAATAAAACACTTTTTGCGTCTGGACGTTATGTAGGCTGGACATTAGCAGCGTCTGACGTCTCCTAATCACGCACACACGCCGTTAGCGGACGCAGCGCACTCTGTACGTCAGTACTAGCGGTTTCACATTCTTGAAAAAACGCTTGCGTTGCCCGACCAAACCTTCGTGCGGCCGTACTTCGTATGTTGGCCGTCATTGGACGTCATTTGCTGCTACTGCGGCCGTGATAAAGTGCGGCTGCACGCGCGTTCGCACTGCGTTGGTCTGACCCCCAGCCTTCGAGTCATGACTTCGTATCAGTCCAAAGTAAAACCTCCAAAGCATCGTAATTTTACCTATACATTACAGAGGAACAAACCATAGAAAGAAAACTAGAGAGAAAGGAACAAAAAAAGGAGGAAAGGCCCAGCCCATAATAAAGGAGCGAAACTATTAACCCCTTAGTGACTGGGCAGTTTACACAAATTACGTTTCTGCGCTGTTCATGTTTAGGTCAAATTTTCCTCTTCCTTGTTTATGCAACCCACACATATTATTATAGAGCATTTTTCCCGCCATTAAATGGACTTTCTAAACTTACCATTTATTTCCATTATATCATATAATTTACTATAAAAAAATATGAAATATGATGAAAAAATGGTAAAAACACACTTTTTTGTAATTTAATCCCCAAAATCTACAACCGCCAAAAGACCCCGGCTAAATAGTTTCAAAATTTTGTCCCGAGAATAGAAATACCCAATTTTTACATGTTTCTGCTTTTTAACCCCTTCACTGCTGAGCAAGTTCACCTATGTGCTCTGAGCTCATTCTGACTGTTTTATGCTCATTATTTTTAGATGACAGCCTAGGTCCTGTTTAACTAACCCCCCCCCCCCCCCCGACAAAACATTTTTTTTAAAAAAAAAAGAAACCAATTTTTTTTTTTTAAATTATTATTTTTTATTTTTTTTATTACACCAAACCTAGTTAAGTCAGGCCTTTCCATTGTTGTCCAACATGACCCTCTAGCTGCCACGGATCAGGAGATAGGGGGATCCTTTGGATCTCCTTATCATCTCCCGCAGCTAGGGGGTTAACTGACCCACTGACATCCTCACACATATTATGGTGGGGATGTCAGTGGGTGGGGGGTGACCTGGAGGCTTGGCTGACATCCAAGATGTCAGCCACCTCCAGGTTTAAATCGCGATTCAGCGCCGAGTCGCGTTCCGGCAGCGAAATGGTTAATGCTATACACCGCTGAAAAGGGGAGACTCTTTCTTTCTAGGTGCCATGGTTGGAGAGATACAGGGCTCCAATTGAACCCCCTCCACTTCGTTGTTTTCAATGCAGGCGCCGGGGGGGTGCCTGCCGATGACCTCACCACGAAGCGTGGTGATGTCATCGTGCCCACCGGCCCCTCTAAAACGTTAGGAGCCCGCTGACATACTATGTACATCCGCGGGTCTAAGGGAGACCCGTGGGCAGGACGTACATGGCACGTCAGCGGTGGGAAGGGGTTAAAGGCAAAAGAAAAGAATGGTAGATCAGAAGGAAAGAACCCATTACAATCCTGCGTCAAGCCACGGTCCCCAGTTCTTATTATAAGAAGTCAGGGTATTATGTACCAGAGCAGTCAGCTCGTCCATAACCTGCATATCTTTAATTTTAGCATAAACTTTAGCCATCTTTGGTAAACATGGTTGTCTCCAAACCTCTGCTACCGCCTGCCTTGCAGCCAGTGTAATTTTAGCTATCAATCTATTCTCATAAAAAGTAAAACCTGGGACCGGTCTGGACAGCAGAAAAACGCACGGATCCAAAGGGACAGGGTTAAGAAAAAACATCTGCAACAAATCCCATATTTTCATCCAAAAAGATACAATAGGCGGGCAGGACCACCACATATGATAGTAAGAACCTTGCACATTACATAGCCTCCAACAAACATCTACTGTAAGACATTCGGGTTCATATGAGCCAGTTGAGCTGCAGTAGTATACCAGCGCATTACAGTCTTAATCGATTTTGTTCTTGTAGAGAGGCACATACAGATACTGAACTTAACATATCCCAAATGTCCATCCAGTCCTCTGAATCCAAAGATTCGCCGATATCTGCTTCCCAAGCTTGTATGTAAGAGCTCCTTTCAATCCAGTCTCGGCGTCAATTCCCTGTATATATAAGAGATGAGGCCTAGCTGGTATGTGCCATTCTTGCATAGGCGCTGAAAGAAGTTTGGTTTAGCCACAGCTGCGGCTCGGACATGAGGGCAAGTAGCATAAGATTTCAACTGCAAGAGGTGAAAAAATGAAAAGTCCGTCCCCCCCCCCCCGACAATTTCTTCCATGGAAAGTAACGACTCTTTGGGTTAAAGATGGGTCAACCTGCACACAAAGATCCTGGAGGCAACGGAGAGGGCCAATATAAAGTCCCTGTTACCAAAAATCGGGGTTAGCAGGGAAGGAAAATTGGTTAAATCACATTTTTTTTAATGCCAGTTGCCAACTGAATTCAAAATAGCTGGACAATCCGTATGTAACCTAGAATGATGTTCCTGACAAGACAAATCCAGATCCACTGGTCAAGAACATTGGGCCTCATAAGGCCGGCCTCCTGATCTACCCATCTACAAGAACCTCTTGGCGGAATGCCATACCACTATCTGAGCCAGTTGAGCAGCATAGTAATAGGAAAGAAGTGAAGGCAAACCCAATCTGCCAAATGCTCTTGGACAATAAAGTGTGTATCTTGCCACCCAACGGTACTTCCCTGCCCATATAAACTGATTAATTGAACGTTGGAAAGTAACAAAATCAACAGTAACCAAGGGGTGGGTAAGGTTTGAAAAAGTTATAATAGACGGGGGCAACACATTCATTTTAATGCAGGTAATTCTGCCTAACCATGATATAGCATACTTGCCCCAATGGTGGCCCCTTTCTACCCACTACTTCCTGCCTGACTGCCCTTTTCACTTACAAGAATGTGGAATGTCTATCTCTCAATGCATAGGTCATATAGTTTTGGGCCCCTGCTAGCTGTGTGCTTCAGCTCCCATATGTAGACCATGGTTGGGCCTGGTTTCAGGGATGCCCTGGTGCACTAATCACGTAACCTGGTACAGGGTGTGAGGGAGCCAGGAAGCAGAGAATCTGGGGTGGGACAGGTAGTGATGCCCTGATGTGTGTTTAGAGCTAACTATGGAGAGGAGAGCACAGGGACTGTTCATGGTGGATAAATGCCCTGCAGTGAGACAATAGTGCTGGCTGGGTGGAGTAGAGGTAATGTCACTGCTCTGCAGTGCAACCTCTCCAGTAAGTGTCCTTGGCAAGACACCTAACGGTACATACTCGCCACCCAGGACATACTTGAAAACGAGAGAAATCTCAATGTATCCTTCCTGGTAAAATCCTTTCTCAAAAAAAAATAAAAAAAAATAGAGGTTTTGAAGAGTCTGGCATGTATATAGTATGGGTGCTGAAAATGGGTATAAATATACAGTGGTTGGGGGTTGGAAGTGTGCCGTAGTAGACATTTTAGAAATGCCTTTTGGGGGGGGTCAGAGGGTGGAAAATGTTGGTATTGAAGTGGACTGGGTTTATATTTTATGGGGGGTATGTTGACGGGAAGCTACGAACATGGCTTTATGTCAACTGGGGTGGGTCTGGGAGTGGTCTTGTGTTAACTAGGGTTGTAGGGCACATAGACAAGGAGACCTAGAACACTCAACTAACCTGATTACCAGTAGACTACTGTCTATTAAAACATCAGTGTGTTTGGGAAAGGGTGTTATGATGAACAGCTCAAGTCTTATGTCACTTTAGACAATATTAGCATGATGCTAATTAATATTCTTCTGATACAGAAATCCTATCCCTCTCGGCCAAGGCAAAAGTCCCTGGTGGGTGGTAACCTGTAGGTACAGCATTTATCCTTGGGTACACCCTAAGCATTCTTTCCAAAGAGGCGACCTTTGGGTACACAGCACCAAAGTCTTTTTCATAGTAGATGGCAGTTGACACTCGACTAGCGTTGGGTAAGGGCGTCTGTGAAATGCTCATATATAGGGCATTGGAGTAAATACATCCCACATCTGTACCAGAAAAATCTTCCAATTACATTAGATACTGGCTTCCAACTGCTAATATGTTTCATAAAGGGAAATGTCAGTTGCACTGCCGTATTGCCTTGGCATTTGGGGGGTAAATTGGGTGGTTATCTCCCCTAAGTCATTGGCCAGTAATACATTGGCTGGAATATTAGACATCACTTCCCTTATGCATGAGACCAGGCCTATGCTTCAAACCAAGTAAACATGGGCAATGCGTGCCAAGAAGTCTACACTGCTGGCCATATTAACTGCAGTTTTTCTGGAAGTGTAGGTCAGACGGGGAACAAGTTGCAGGTGTCCCATAGGATAGATTCAGAGTCTCAATTCTAGTGCAGGATGGCCCTCCAATATATGAAGGAGAAATTTATTAAAGCAGGGGTTGGCAGCCTCGGCTCTCTGGATGTTTCGGAACTACATTTCCATTGATGCTCAGTACCGCATTAGATTGGTTCAGCTTAAATCTAATGAAGGACTGATCATCATGAAAGATGTAGTTCCAAAACATCTGGAGTGCTAAGGATGCTGACTCCTGTACTACAAGTTTGCTGTAAATATGACTTGGCAAAGAGGTGCCTTTCGAGAGGTATAAATGGGGCCAACATTGAGGACAATTCCTGGCCCAATGATTTGGTTGACGGCACAGGTAGCATCTGGGTTATCAGTTTGGTGGATTCCTTAAGTTTACCTGCTGGATGGTTCTAGGTGTTTACTGCGCCTAGGCTTGGTTGCATTCGGTAACTTTCAGGCTGATTACCATCTGGCTGGGGTGCTTTGATTACTTTGTTGGTTCAGGAGTCCAACTCTGTAGTAATTGACCAACTGTGCAACTTCCAATTGGAAGTGCTGTTCTATATCCCGCGCTCACTCTATAGTGGTGTCAGCTGATGACAATCTTACAGGAATTGGGCCATGTTTTCTGAAATCCAACTAGTAGAAAATCGATCTAAGGCCGGGGTCAGATGAGCATTTTTGAGAGCGGAATGAACGTCCTTGAGAGTGGACGTTCCTTCCACTCTGATGCCCATCTGGCCACCTCGCTGAGTGCAGTTAGTGTGCTCAGCGTTGCAAGGCTCGATCCTCCTATGGAGGATTGCAATTTGCAGTCCCATTGAACGAGAGTCGTAGCGCTTCGACGGGTAGGCTTGCAGCACGGCTGCTGTAGCGCTCTCAATTCGCGTGCACGCTACAGCGTGTGGCCGGCCCCGTTGAAGCATCACAACGCTGTGACGGACACCAGGGGGCACCTAGTGCGCTCGTCTGACCCAGGCCTAAGGATTACCTTAGGGAAATGCAGGCTGAAATGAAACCAACCCCCATGTCTTAAACAATATCACGTTGTTCTTATCTTTTTGATTAGCAATAGTGTGTTTATTATAGTAAATGCAGACTGAATCCTGCAATCACGGAGCAGCAAATCCTATCACCTGTGCTTTGCATCAGATATCTATTTGGCAAACCTCGCCTGTTAGTGGACCCTGAGTAACAGGGTTGGGAACCACTGTGTTATAGGTTCTTTTTATAGTACTTGGAATGGGTGACGGCCTACTTGGCACGTCTTAAGCTTGCTTTATTGCAGCACCGTCTATTAAGTAGGCATCTGGTAATGCCTGACAGGCTTCTGCACCTTGACCAGTTTATTTCCTGGCAAGGAGTGTTGCTTGTCCTTTTACAGGTACACGACGATTCAAGGTCCATTATCTCTTAAATGAAATGGATTGATAGTTGCAGGGCGTTGTCTTCCTCAAATACTCTAACTGCCTTGTAGGGTATTTGCAGTTGGGACATCTGCACAGTGCAGGAATGACTCCCTTCTGTTGGGTCGGAGGACACTAGGGGTGCCACCGTTCAGCTTGATCTTCCAGAGAATGTTCAATTTAGAAGTCCACTGAGGCAGCTGCCTTCCGAACTTGTAGCTCCCTCACTCATGTAGTCGGTATGATGCAGGTGCATCTGGACAAGGGTTTCTTTATGGAGATCCCCTTAATCTGGACCTTGAATTTAGTGCCTCGTCTGAGGCCATTGTTAGTGAGTCACAAGGGATGGACATCCCATAACCTTGCTTGTGAACTTTGGCGATCCACAGAAAGCGAATTCAACAGCAGCAGGTAAACTTGCTGCAAGCAAGTGTAGTACTGTTATTCTTCGGTAAATAATATGAGTACTGTAGACTACATCTTTATTTAGCATTGTTTCAACAGTGTTTGCAACACAGACGAATATACTTCTGTGATTTCAAAATGGCGACCTCCATTGAATTTATTTAGAAACAACAATCAAACTACTTGGACCACAGTGTAAACCCCACAGAAAAGTACGTTGCACACCATTGTCAGAAACTACAGTGAAAAGTATGGTGAACTAAATGGACAGTTCCCTAAGGCTAGGGTCAGACTAGCGCAGTTTTAACGTGCGTTTAGCCGCACGAAATCACGGCCGTACTAGCAGCAAATGACGTCCAATGCCGGGGAACATACGACGAACGGCCGCACGAAAGTTCGTCCGCGCAACGCAAGTGGCCAACGAACGCATTTTTTCGAGAACGTCAAACCGCTACTACTGACGTACAGAGTGCGCTGCGGCCGCATAGCGGCGTGTGTGCGTGATTAGGAGACGTCAGACGCTGCTAATGTCCGGCCAACATAACGTCCAGACTCAAAAAGTGTTTTATTGATGATCCGTACAAAATCACGGACGAAAAGGCGCATCGTATGACCGCTATCGCGTATTCCGGGGGAAAATACGTACGTTCGTTCGACCGAACTTTTTCACGGACGACGTGAAAAATGCGTTCGTCTGACCCTAGCCTTAATCAGGAGTCTGCAGCCTTCGAGGGGGGGGGGGGTGCAGATTTTGGCACTACATTTCCATTTAGGCTCAAGGTCAAGGCTACTGACACCTAAACTAGCTGTACTTTATCCATCAAAGTAAAACAACTCTTTCAAATTAAGTACAGTGTTTAATGAATCACCCCTTGAGTTTTTGGTGGCCAGGAAACTCCCTAAACGTCTTCTGCCAGAGCACCTGATTACGCAGTACAAAATTCTTCCGTCCAAAGTAGACCGTAGCAGCCATCCAACTGGGGTTGGGACAAGAAATTTGCTAAACAGTCATATGGGGCAATGGCGTACCTACAACCCAGTTGCTATCTCTGCACAAATATAGTAGCCACAGAGATAGAAAAAATTCCATGATCTTGGCTATTGTTTCCCAACCGCTAATATATTCCACAAAGAGCGAGGTAGATGTCTGTAAGGGATCTCCTTTCATTGCTTTTTTGTCAAAGTCAAACCACTTTCACAGAAGTACAATATAATGAAAGTTGCCTTTTTTTTGTGCTATGATGGAATGGTGTGTAGGCTGAAAGATCAAATTTATTATTAAATCCTAGTCCATCTCTGGGCCTCAAGTAAAATTATTTAAAGGACATTCTCCGTGTCTTTAAAAATATAGGCAAAATGGTGATGTCAAGGGCAGAAGGACAAACCAGTATCACAAGGATGGGTGTAGCACAAACTATTCCTTGGAGAAAGAGCAGGTGCGAGCAATCTAAGCCTGGAAAAAAGACAGCTCTCTGGGGATTCACAACTGGCTTCATACGAAATATATTTTTAGCATGTTTGCTTTGTATAAAATTCACTGTAATTATCCACTCTTCTTTTTTGTTTAGTACATTTGTGTTTTCGTGTGCAAAGTATATGTATTTATTTTTTTTTTACTAATTGTTTTTAGTGAAAAATACAAAGAATACAAAAGTTACAATTTACACAACTAACATAAGGAAAAAATAATTCAAAATTGATTTAATTTAAATTTGGATTTTTTTAGGAATACCCCCATATGATTACTAGGCAACAGGTGAGGATAGGAATAATAAGATATTTAAGTTTTTTTTTATTAAGCAGTCCTTTGAAACCGATGAAACAAAAGAATAAAAAAAGCCTCCTAGTATATGTACTAGGTGAAACTGGGGTCCACATCCCAATCTGCAAATGTGGCCTTGATCAAGGACAAATTATTATTATCATTTTATATAGCGCCAACAGTTTCTGCATCTCTTTACAAAAATCAAAGGGAACGAGATAAGTGGACATATGATGGAAACAGGTGAAGAGGGCCCTGCTCATAGGAGCTTAGAATCTAGAGGGATTGGGTTTGAGGAAGACTAGGAATTTTACAAGATCGCAGGATCATTAGTGTCAGTGGTATCCAGGGCCATAGAAGCAACTTCAATCATGTGTGAGTCGATCTTATGCAGGGGGATGAGTTGCGTCAGTGATGTGGTATGCTAATCTGAAGAGATGGGTTTTGAGGGATCTCCTGAAGGTCAGGGGAGCGTTTGATAGGGCGAGGCAAGTTATTCCACAGGACTGGTACTGCCTGTGAAAAGTCTTGGAGGCGAGAGTTGGCCGTGAGCGTGTAGACAAATAACAGGAGAAGATTGCATGCCGACTGGAGTTGTCTGCATGGGACGTGCTTGCGGAGTAATGAAGAAATGTAGGGAGGAGATGAGTTATTGAGTGATTTTGAATGTGAGCATCAGTATTTTAAACTGTATCCTGGAACGTACAGGAATCCAATGGAGGGACCGGCAAAGGGGGGAGGTACACAAGGTGCATCTGGTGAGAAAAATAAGCCTGGCACCTGATTACGGATTGTAAAGGGGCAATACGGGAGTTGGGGAGGCCAATAAGGAGCGAGTTTCAGTAGTCAAGTCGTGAAATGACAAGCTCATGAACCAGCACCTATGCGGTAGCTTGTGTTAGAAAGGGGCGGACACGGGCAATGTTTTTTGAGTTGAAAGTAACAGGATTTGGTCACTGGATGTGGGGAGAGAACGTTAGGTCGGAATCAAAAGTGACACCAAGGTAGCGAGCTTGAGGCGTCGGGCTAATGGGTGTTCCATTTAGGTGGTATTGGGCAGGCATGAGAATTTCAGTTTTGGCAAGATTAAGTTTAAGGAAGCAGGGGTGTGGAAATTTAAAAAAAATCTACTTGTCCAACGGACTAAGTGGTAGTCCAATCTACTTGTCCTTCAGGACGATCTACTTGTCCTGATGATAAGAAAAATAATTTCAACAAAATAGTGTTTAAATAGGACTTTATTCATAACAGCGCGCACATAATTTGAGTTAGAATGCAAGCTGTATTAATTAAATACATATAAATTACTGCCAATTTAATACGAATAGTATCATACATACAGGAAGGGTACAAGGGGTGAAAAGCTAGCCTGGCATTCATACAGGACGAGTACAAGGGGTGAAAGGCATACCTACAGGAAGGGTACAGGGGGTGAAAAGCTATCCTGGCATACATACAGAACGAGTACAAGGGGTGAAAGACAAACCTACAAGGGTGAAAGGCACACATACAGGAAGGGTGCAAGGGGTGAAAGGCACACATACAGGAAGGGTGCAAGGGGTGAAAAGCACACATACAGGAAGGGTGCAAGGGGTGAAAGGCACACCTACAGGAAGGGTGAAAGGCACACATACAGGAAGGGTGCAAGGGGTGAAAGGCACACATACAGGAAGAGTGCAAGGGGTGAAAGGCACACATACAGGAAGGGTGCAAGGGGTGAAAGGCACACATACAGGAAGGGTGCAAGGGGTGAAAGGCACACATACAGGAAGGGTGCAAGGGGTGAAAGGCACACATACAGGAAGGGTGCAAGGGGTGAAAGGCACACATACAGGAAGGGTGCAAGGGGTGAAAGGCACACATACAGGAAGGGTGCAAGGGGTAAAAGGCATACATACAGGAAGGGTACAAGGGGTGAAAAGCTATTCTGGCATACATACAGAACGAGTACAAGGGGTCAAAGGCTTGCCTGACATACATACAGGAATAGCAGGGTACAAGGGGTCAAAAGTTAGCCAGGCACATCTATACTATAATTGAGTAAGGCTTGGCGTGTCCGTCGCCAAGCCTTACTCTGCGCATGCGCGCGCAACCAGCGGCGGTTGGTTGCGCACGCATGCAACCGCCGCGGCACCTGCCGGCTCGCCGCGGCGGTTACAAGATGCACACAGCAGCCGGGTAGAGGCTGCGAGCGCAGCTTCTACCCGGCTGCTGTGTGCATCCAACCCGTCCCCCGAGCGGCGAAGGGAAAGTTCCCTCGCTTCCGCTCTTTGAAGGACCCAAGCCCCGGTCACGTGACCGCGGCTTGGGTCCTTCAAAGACGGAAGCGGGGAAACTTTCACTTCCCCGGCGCCGCTCGGAAAGGTAAGTATGGCGCGGACGGCGGAGCTCATGGGGCGGCTGTCCGAATGCCGATAGAGCATTCGAACAGCCGCCCCATGTCTGGTCTGGGGTCTGATCTGGGTTATATATCCATGAGAGGGGGGCAGTATCCATGAGCTGGGGGTCAATATCCACGAGCTGGGGGTCAATATCCACGAGCTGGGGGCCAATATCCATAAGCTGGGGGGCAATATCCATGAGCTGGGGGTCAATATCCACGAGCTAGGGGCCAATATCCATGAGCTGGGGGCAGTATCCATGAGCTGGGGGCAGTATCCATGAGCTGGGGGGCAGTATCCATGAGCTGGGGGGCAATATCCACGAGCTAGGGGGCAGTATCCACGAGCTGGGGACAGTATCCATGAGCTGGGGGACAGTATCCATGAGCTGGGGGACAGTATCCATGAGCTGGGGGACAGTATCCATGAGCTGGGGGACAGTATATCCATGAGCTGGGGGCAGTATATCCATGAGCTGGGGGCAGTATATCCATGAGCTGGGGGCAGTATATCCACGTGCTGGGGCAATATCCACGAGCTGGGGCAATATCCACGTGCTGGGGCAATATCCACGTGCTGGGGCAATATCCACGATCTGGGGCAGTATCCACGAGCTGGGGCAGTATCCACGAGCTGGGGCAGTATCCACGAGCTGGGGCAGTATCCACGTGCTGGGGCAGTATCCACGTGCTGGGGCAGTATCCACGTGCTGGGGCAGTATCCACGTGCTGGGGCAGTATCCACGTGCTGGGGCAGTATCCACGAGCTGGGGCATATATCCACGAGCTGGGGCATATATCCACGAGCTGGGGCATATATCCACGAGCTGGGGCATATATCCACGAGCTGGGGCATATATCCATGAGCAGGGGCAGTATATCCACAATAGACTGCCCTCTGGGCAGGCTTTCCACCTTGTAAAGAATAACACGGTACAAGGGGTGAAGGTCTAGCCTGGCACATACAGGAAGGGTAGCAAGGTACAAGTGGTGAGACAGGTCAGACACTGCAGCCGAAGGATAAACAGAGGGCTGGAAAGGAGACCCGGACACAGAAACAGGAGGGGGAATGGAGGTCACAGGGTCAGAAACAGCTACAAACCATAAGGGCTAAAAAGACAAATAGCATCCATTAGGCTGGAATACGGAGGTGTCTGGGCTTATATCATCGTAATGCAGAGCTTATAGGGCTATTACAATGAACGGAGGAGGCGGCGCCCCTCACAGCACTGACCTGGGCCAGACAGTCACAGTTTATCAGTTAATGGCAGCGCAGTGGCACAGTTTATTAACACCCCCCCCCCCCCACCACTGGATAGACAAAAAGCTCCTCAGGCTTGCTGGCTCTGCTGCTCTGCACCCTCCTTATTTACCCAACCTCAGGCATCACGTGAGGGCGTGGCGCCATACAGCGTGGCTAGACTCGAGCGTGCTGTGGGAGTGAGGAAGGCGCGCAGCGGCGCTGCCACGGTTACAGAATGGTGTGCGCCGCAGCGGCAGGACCCCAATGGCGGACATAGGCACTGCAGGCATCATTCGGGAGGCAGTAGGACATTAAAACCACAGGGGCCCACTCACACAGCTGCGCCCGGACGGCAGCTCCTCTGTATTCACGGCAACACTTACTACGTGAGCTACCTGATGATTCCGACAGTGTAGCCACGTGATGAAGCGGAAATTAGCTCATGCCCCTTCTGCTGCTCCAATGAGAGAGGAAGGAACGTCCGTGAGAGTGGGCGTTCCTTCCACTCTATGCGCTCGGTGTACAAAGCGTGATCCTCCTATGGAGGAACGTGCTTTGTATCCCGAGAGCGCTTGTGTGCCGGGAGCATTCCGGCGGGCTTCTTGCCCGCTGGACTGCATCTCAAAAAAATCTACTCGCCCGGCTCCCGGATCTTCATGTCCCGGGCGTCGGGCGATATAATTTCCACACCCCTGGGAAATGAGGAGAGGTATATTTGAGTGTCATCAGCATATAGGTGGTACTGAAATCCAAAGGAGCTGATCAGTTTGCCTAGAGAGGCTGTGTAGATTGAAAAAAGTAGAGGGCCCAGTACTGACCCTTGGGGCACACCAACTGAGACAGGATACCGGGAGGAGGTACTTCCAGCAAATGAGACACTAAACGATCGTTGGGACAGGTAGGAAGCGAACCATAAAAGAACCGTACTTTGAAGTCCTAAATCGCTAAGAGTTTGCAGGAGGATTGAGTGGTCAACTGTATCAAAGGCAGCAGAGAGGTCAAGAAGGATCAGCAGTGAATAGCACCCATCGGATTTAGCATTTGCAAGGTCATTGGTCAGTTTCGCAAGAGCTGTTTCCGTCGAGTGCAGTGAGCGAAAGCCAGATTGCAGAGGGTCAAGGAGAGAGTGGGTGTTGAGGTAGTCAATCAGAAGGGCATACACAAGCTTTTCCAGGAGTTTGGGCCAAAAGGGAGCAGGGGCATGGGACGGTAGTTGGAGGGAGCAGTCGGATCCAGAGATGGCTTTTATAGGATTGGGACTACTGTGGCATGTCTGCTGGCCTGGTGATTGGGGCTTTCTGTGCTAGGGGGAGAGAGGAAAAAAAGGTGTTGTATATGTTTAAAGTTAAAAGGGATGTACTGGGACACAAAGATAAGTAGGAATTGGTGAAGCGAAAGAATAATATACATATACAGGCATAAGGCTAATAAAAGATAATAATGGCTAGTAAATTATGCTAGAAAAACAATCACAGAATGCAGAAATAAGGTCATGACGAGCAATGAGCAAGCAGAGGTACAAAGTTAGATAAGAAAAAGTCACATACAGTTGTGTTCAAAATTATTCAACCCCCAATGCTGTAAAGGGTTTTAGGGAATTTAGTGTACATTTGTAATTGTATTCAGAATGAAATCCTACAAGGACTTTTTAAAGAACCATATGCAACTAAAATGACATCAATTGGTTTTGTAATACAGTAGTAAATGTTTCTTTTGTGAATTCTTCATTGACACAATTATTCAACCCCTTAAAGACTACCACTCTGAAGAACAGAGGTTCATTCAAGTGTTTTCAATCAGGTATTGAAAACACCTGTGGATGTCAAGGAGCAGCAATAAAGCATAATAAGCACCAATTAGGCAGCTTTAAAATGACTGTGATACTTAGCTCCTTCTAGACATTTACTGGTGTGGTTACAAACATGGCAAAGTCAAGAGAATGGTCCAGGAAGACAAGAGAAGAGGTGATTACTCTTCACAGGAAGGGCAATGGCTATAAGAAGATTGCAAAGATGTTAAACATACCAAGAGAGACCATAGGAAGCATCATTCGCAAATTCAAGTCAAAGGGCACTGTTGAAACGCTACCTGGTCGTGGCAGAAAGAAGATGCTGACTTCGACTGCTGTGCGCTACCTGAAGCGTAGAGTGGAGAAAAGTCCCCGTGTGACTGAGGAACTTAGAAGATTTGTCAGATGTGGGTACTGAAGTTTCAGCTCAGACAATACGGCGCACACTGCGTAATGAAGGCCTCCATGCCAGAACTCCCTTGCTGTCTCCAAAGAATAAGAAGAGTCGACTGCAGTATGCCAAAAGTCATGTGGACAAACCACAGAGGTTTTGGGATAGTGTTCTGTGGACTGATGAAACAAAATTAGAACTGTTTGGGCCCATGGATCAACGCTATGTTTGGAGGAGGAAGAACAAGGCCTATGAAGAAAAGAACACCTTGCCTACTGTGAAGCATGGCGGGGGGTCAATCATGCTTTGGGGCTGTTTTGCTTCTGCAGGTACAGGGAAGCTTCAGCGTGTGCAAGGTACCATGAATTCTCTTCAGTACCAGGAGATATTGGATGACAATGTGATGCAGTCCGTCACAAACCTGAGGCTTGGGAGACGTTGGCCCTTTCAACAGGACAATGATCCCAAGCATACCTCCAAGTCCACTAGAGCATGGTTGCAGATTAAAGGCTGGAACATTTTGGAGTGGCCATTGCAGTCACCAGACTTAAATCCGATTGAGAACCTCTGGTGGGGCTTAAAGAAAGCAGTTGCAGTGCGCAAGCCTAAGAATGTGACTGAACTGGAGGCTTTTGCCCATGACGAATGGGCGAAGATACCCGTAGATCGCTGCAAGACACTTGTGTCAAGCTATGCTTCACGTTTAAAAGCTGTTATAACTGTAAAAGGATGTTGTACTAAGTACTAAGATTGAATGTCACTTGGGGGTTGAATAAAACTGATAAAGATGTGAACACAGAAAAGACATTTGTGGTTATTTCATTATAAATGTTATGTTATATTTGTCTGACCTACACGTGCCTCTTTGATTTAATTGTAAGCAAGATGACTGAATGATCAAAATCCATGTCAAACTGGCCAAAACACTCAATTTCAGTGGGGGTTGAATAATTTTGAACACAACTGTATGTAGGAGAAACAAAAAGTTGATTTGAAGAAATGATCCAAGGAATTCTTATGTAGTACCTGGATTCTTAAAGTTGCACAGAAAATAGTATTGTGGTTTGCTGGCCTGGTGATTGGGGTTTTCTGTGCTGGATTCTTAAAGTTGCACAGAAAAAGGTATTGCTATTGCAGTTTGCTGGCCTGGTGCAGTCCATCACTCTCACCTTGCAGTCCTCTCCTCCTGTTTCCACCCCCAAGCCTTCTAGATTGTAAATTGCCACAGGAATCGGGCCTTTGTTTCCTCCAGGACTGGTTTGCCAAATGTTGTTCAATGTATTGTAACCCTGTCTACATTGGGACCCCTTGTTCAGCGCTGCGGAATATGCTGGCGCTGAATAATAATATCCTTTATTTTCTCGTTACTTCGCTTACACAATTAAAGACCACATGTGCAATATTGATACAAGCACTAGAACTCACAGCACTTCTGGCAAAATGGTTGCCTTTCTATTCTCATACGTGAAAGGGTCAAACAGTCCTGGAGTGTATAGTGTGGGAAGTGGAGGCTCAGCAGAAGGGGCAGTGCCCCAGCTCTCTCTCTCTCTCCCCCCCCCCAAAAAAATCTGAGATATTAAAGAGCAGCTACCACTAAAAAGAAATTAAATGTCCTTATTAGGGATGCACCGAAACTGATGCTAGTATCGGTATCAGTGCTGATACCAGGTTCTGCATGAGTACTTAGTACTTGTGCAGATGCCCCCGATACCTCCCCTGATACTGGAAGCCAGCATTGAGATGGCTTGCAGGCATCCGAGGGGCTGGGGCGGCTGTCAGAATGCTCTAACGGCATTCGGACAGGCCCCTGCAGCTGACCGCATTTCTTACAAATCCAACGAGCGCACCTGCACAGTCTTCGAGCGGCCGCTCGTTGGGAAACCCCCAGGCGCGATTTCGCGAGATCTCGAGATCAAGCTGGGAGCAATCTCGCGAGATCACGCCTGGGGGGCTTCCCAACGAGCGGCTGCTCGAAGACTGTGCAGGCGGCGCTCGTTGGATTTGTAAGAAATGCGGTCAGCTGCAGGGGTCTGTCCGAATGCCGTTAGAGCATTCGGACAGCGCCCCATGTCTGGTCTGAAACATGTTTGTACGTACACACACACACACACCCTCAGTGTGTGTGTAATATATACATTGCAGCTGTGTGTGTGTGTGTTTACATACAATACCGGCTGTGTGGAGTAGAGGTAACATCACTGCTCTGCGTGGAGAGAGCCTGTGGAGACATGGGTTCGATCCCGATGAGCACCTCTCCAGTAAGTGTCCTTGGGCAAGACACCTAACGGCACATACTTGAAAACGAGAGATAAAACACGCGCACACACACACCTGCAATGTGTGTGTGTATATTTTTGTCCTGATGAAAGTTCCGGAGAGGAACTGAAACGTTGACATGACATAAAACTTGTTCAAATAAAGTGAAGGAACGTGAAAAAATTCCTGGAGTGCGGGTGATTCCATACATCTATTTATGTTCAGGAGGCCTTCACCAAGCACCGGGTGCGAGAATCAACCGTGAACCGTGAGTGCAGACCAAATTGACATATATATATATATATATATTCAGGTCCAGAAATATTGGGACAGCGACACAATTCTAACATCTTTGGCTCTATACACCACCACAATGGAGTTGGAATGAAACAAACACAATGTTCACAATGCCTCTACTGCAACTGTCTTCAGTTCCTGTTTGTTCTTGGGGCATTTTCCCTTCAGTTTTGTCTTCAGCAAGTGAAATGCATGCTTAATGGGATTCAGGTCAGGTGATTGACTTAGCCATTGCATAACATTCCACTTCTGTCCCTTCAAAAACTCTTTGGTTGCTTTTGCAGTATGCTTTGGGTCATTGTCCATCTGCACTGTGAAGCGCTGTCCAATGAGTTCTGCAGCATTTGGCTGAATGCGAGCATTCAGAGTGCCAGATGGAGAAGCGCGATTCGTCACTCCAGAGAACGCGTCTCCACTGCTGTAGAGTCCAGTGGCGGCGTGCTTTACACCACTGCATCCGACGCTTTGCATTGCACTTGGTGATGTATGGCTTGGATGCAGCTGCTCGGTCATGGAAACCCATTCCATGAAGCTCTCTGTGCACTGTTATTGAGGTAATCTGAAGGCCACATGAAGTTTGGAGGTCTGTAGCGATTGACTCTGCAGAAAGTTGCCGACCACTTCGCACTATGCGCCTCAGCATCCGCTAAACCCGATCCATCAGCTTACGTGGCCTACCACTTCGTGGCTGAGTTGCTGTCGTTGCCAAACACTTCCACGTTCTTATAATACAGCTGACAGTTGACTGTGGAATATATTTAGGAGCGAGGAAATTTCACAACAGGATGCCATCTGTGCAACAAATCCAATCACAGTTCCACGCTGGAATTCACTGAGCTCCAGAGAGCGACCCATTTTTTCACAAATGTTTGTAACAACAGTCTACATGCCTAGGTGCTTTATTTTATATACCTGTGGCCATGGAAGTGATTGGAACACCTGATTGTGATTATTTGTATGGGTGAGCGAATACTTTTGGCAATATAGTGTATGTGTATACCTGCACCAGACCTCAGGGACAGACACTGGGGTGGCTGGCAGAATGGAATAACAACATTGTGCCAGGCCCCTCCAGCTGGCTGCGCTCCAGCAAGCGTCCGCCAGCAGGTGACCGTTGTAAAGTGACTCCACTGGGGCCGTACTCTTGTGAGATCTTGCGAGATCTCGCAAGAACATGTGCCAGTGGAGCAACGTTGCAACTGCTCGCTGGAACACAGCTAGACAACTGGGCCTGACAGAATGTTGTTAGTGCATTCTGCCGGCCGCCCCAGCCTCTCTGATACCATCCGGCAAGTAAGCGCAGCTTCCGATATCGGGGGCATTTGCGCGAGTACAAATACTCGCGCAGTAGCCGGGTATCGGCACCAATACTGATGCTAGTATTGGTGCATCCCTAACGTTTAGTTAAGAAAATATTTTACTCGTGTCACTGGATGCATCCATTTTGTGAAATGTTGCTGTAAACTGCCTTCTCAGGTAGCCTACGCCACGCAATACATCCCCTGCTGCCTTATCTAAACCTTCACTCCATTAACTGGTACATATTGTATGTTAAATAAACGAGCCACAAAGCACAGCTATAGGTAAATGTTGCATCATGGGAAAAAATCTTGAAACTGGAACCCGGAGATAAAATACCTAACTTTATTTTTCCTTTTTTACATGCAATTACTTCAAAAAATTAATAACAAAACTGCAGCATGTGTTTTTATTTGTATTGCACAAGTATTCTATGGAGCCAGTGCTGCTACCGTATGTTTTTCATTGGTCAGGAGGAGTGGGGTTTTAGCTGAAATTTGAAAAATTTTAATCTTTTGAAGAAACTTTTTTTTTTTTCCTCATCTCTGGCTGATGTGGAGTGTATAAATATCTAAGGTTGTTTCTGAAACCTGCCCGGTCTGTGCATATGTATAAAAGAGCAGTGTGCTGTCTGCTCCTGCTGGAGGTTCATCGTATGACCCATTGGGATCCAAATGGCCATCTCGGCCAGCATTGAGTGACTGTGTTGGGGCGGACAGATTGCAGGAAGGAAGGAAGGACAGAGATGGAGGCTGGGTTCACACCTGCGTGTTTTTGGACGTGCGCAATACGTGCGTTTTGTAACACGCGTAAACGTAAATAACGCGCATTGCAGCACGTTCACGGCCATATACTGCAGAGTGAACGCGCTGCAATACGCCCCAAAGAAGCTCCCGTACTTCTTTGGGCGTAGGACGTTTTACAGCGCATTCCTGCGCACTGTAGAACGCGCAGGTGTGAATGGGTCCCATAGGAAATCATGGGATTTCCGTGTCTCGGCGTTTTACAGCACGCAGGAACGCGCTGTAAAACACTGAGGTGTGATTGGGACCGGAGACTTCGCAAAGTCTCCGGGCAAGCTGCTGTAGAGCAGATCATGATGGCTTTTGTTTTTTCCAGATGAGGGACTGTGGGTTAAAATCCTATCTGATACTCTCACCCCTGGTGATGTTTGTGTAATTTATTCACATTAATTTCAGGGACGCTGCGCATCTCACTAGAAGGCCGGCATCCACTGGGTCTGTAATCAAATCTATTTCTTGCTCAACACTGTCGGCCGATCAGGGTCGTCCATTGGAAGCATCCGTGGACGGCCGATGGACAGGCCGCTGGGAGGAAAAAAAAAAACTGTTGCGGGAGAATAAAACCCTGCCTTTTGGATAGCCCCGTCGAAGCTGGGGGGGACGGGACCTTGCCGAAGGCTACAGGGTGGGATAAACCCCCAGGTTCTGAAATACTGTAGCTTTGAAGACAAGGACTGCAATGCTGCAACGCAGCAGGACTGAAGAGAAAAAAAGCCTTTTTTTTTTTTCTTCTTAAATGGGAACCCAAATTTTGCCTACAAAAATCAGTAACTAAAAAGGCTCTTTGTTGCGGATGAAAAGAATAAACAGTTGTTAAATAAAAAGTGGATAAAAACGAAAGTCTAATTTTACATTGAATCTTATGGGCTGTTGAACTGAATCACTTCTCTATGGGGCAATTTCTCTGCCGCGTCATGGCGGTTTAACTATACAATTCATCTTTTTCATGTAAATTGAACCAGATTTCCCCAGCGACGTCCAACAAATCGAATTGGAATTGGAAAGAGCACTAGTCTGTCCACCTGTTGTGGGATCGGTTGGACGAAGGCAGACGATATGGGAGGATCGCACCATTGCACGAATACGGACCCAGTGGATGTCCAGCCTAATCAGCTAGTCTGAAGGCAGGGCGGTTAATAATGCTACAGCCTGGCTAAGCTAGTGGTAGGCAGCCTCTCAGTCTTCTGCATAGGTGAAAGGGATGCTGCTCTCCTAGACACAGTTCACAGCATGGCACTCTGACATCTTCAGCTCTATAATGGACCAGAACACTGTTTTTTCTTAGTTTCAGCCAGCCTGACTGCAGGATTAACCGTTAACCCTTGCTGTAGGCTGGTAGACCCCAATGAGAGCAGGGACTCCTCTCACCGGGAACAAAGTATAGCTTGAGTAGAGTTCAATTTATTTATTTTTTTCTACCACCATTTATTGTGGTCTCTGATAAAATAGATGTAAATGTGAATATGTCATTTCAACATTGTAAATGTAATGGCCCTTGAAAAGAAAACTCATACAGTTTAACGCTATGCCTGTTCTGGATTTCTTGGATATCCCTTCCAGCTGCTGCCGATTTCGTTTAATCAATCTCTATGCTTCTTGCCATTCCTATGCAATCCTTGATCTTCTCTCTCTAGCCACCGGCTCCACACTCCCCTGCTCACCTTTTGTTTCATTTACCTTTGTCCTTTAGATTGTAAACTCACAGGATGTCTGGCTGAGCACTTGGTTAAAGTGCTGCATTTCCTAGACTAGCTGTCCTAAGGGCAGGGTTGTCTTTTCCTTATTTATCATGTATGTCTCATGTTTGTGCTCCTCCTTTGTACAGCACTGCGGAATATGTTGGCGCTTTATAAATAAAGATTAGTAATAATAATAATCATTTGTTGTAGTCACGTGTCCATTGGTTTTTGTTTTTTTTTCCCCCTGAAAGTGCAAATATTACATATCATTTTAATTGTATTTTTCTAGACATGGAAGAATCTTTCATTAATTTGACAGCTTTAGTAACTTTATAAACGTCATATATGCAAAAATATATTTGACGATCATCATTCCAAATTCTATTATCTGTCAATAAGATGCTGTGGCCATGAATTTATATTATACTAGCCTTTGCCCGTGGCTAAGCTCACGTGGATTTGGGGATTTGTTAAAATTAGTTTTTAAAAACAGGAGTTTTTTGTTCAAACTGTACAAAGTATAATTTACAGGTCGATGTCTGATAAGGAATAATTATCCTTGTTCTCCTGTTGTCTGGAATTATCTCAGCCATTAGCTCTCATTTACTTCCTTGTACCCGGCCGGGCCTTTTCCTTGTTCAGAGTTGTAGAAAGCATATTCCCAATGTATACATTGATTATGAGAAATGAATTGAGCTCAAGACGCTGATGTCACATCTCTTTACTACAATTCAATATCTGCTGGTTTCACAGTTTTCACAGAGTTAAATACAGAAATACACGTCAGACTTAAGACCGCCCCTGAAATACAGAATTGGATAAGCTTTAGGCGCATTTTCCAAATTGTCTCAGACAAAGAACTTGGATAACAAACATCCTTCAAATTAACCCTAGACATTGACACTTTACAACATCCTGTTATACCTAATCAATGATCAGTTCATTACATCAAAGAGAGCTTTTAGGCCGGTAAATTTAAAGTCTTTGTCTCAGAAGGCCACAAGGATGTTGACTTAATGCCTCCTTCCTCAATAAATGCTGGAAGCCATAATTGATGATCCTTCAAGGATTGAGGCAGGTGTTCAACATCTGTTTCCTACTCTGACCCAAAAGACTCCTCAGATACAAAGTTTATCTGAGGATCAATTTGATATAAGAATACGCATTCATAGAAAGATTAAAATATTCCTCAACAATGTCTAAAGTAATAAGTAATGTTTATTGTAGACGTTAGGGCTATTGGCTAGAAAACAAAGTTGTTTCATGCATATGCTTCCATGGATTTTGTTTTGTGTTGTAAATACAAACCGACAATGAGACGATTTTTTTTATTTTGTTTTTTAAATACCAATTTTCACATCTGTAACATCTTCTGTTTTTGAGATATAGGTATCCTGTTTAAAAGTATTCACACACCCTTTTTTCATCCCCCCCCCACTTGGGATTTTTGGGAAATGCTTAAACACCAGTTTTTTTTTTTTTTTCAAGAATATTGTAAATATCAAATTTCACACCTGTAACATCTTTGGTTTTTGGAACATGGGTATACTGAGAAAAGTATTCACAACCCCTGACCCCCCCCCCCCTTAATTGGATTTTGGGGAATGGTAAAGTACACATGTTTTGTTTTTTTCACGAAGATTGTAAATTCCAAATTTCACACCTGTAACATCTTTGGTTTTTGAAATTATAGGTATACTGAGAAAAGTATTCAACTCCCCCTTTTTGACCCCCCCCCCCACTGGATCTTTGGAAAATGGTAAAATATAGACATGTGCATTCGTTTTAGTACTAAAACGATTTAGTCCGAATTTTGGGATAATTTAGTTTTAGTATGACTCAAGAGAAACGAAACTGCTCAGTACAAAAAACGAAAGAAACTAAAATAAAATGCACTACATTTTAGTTTCAGTCCTTTTTGTGATATTACATTGAGTGAAGGAGACCAGCAATGAAGATCGCAACATCCGAAGTTCTGCACACTCCACATGCCAATGCAGTAGGATGTTCTATACAGAGAGTGGCATTAATTAATGCAGGAGTATGTTCTATACATTATACAGAGAGGGGTATTAATGCAGGAGGATGTTATATACATTATACAGAGAAAGGTATAAATTGAGGAGAATGTTCTATACAGAGAGGGACATTAATGCAGGAGGATGTTATCTACATTATACAAAGAGGGGTATTAATTAATACAGGAGGATGTTCTAAACATTATACAGAGAGGAGCCTTTTTTTTTTTTTTTTTTAGCCCTTTAAATCCAGTGGCTGTGAGCGCTGAGATCGGCTGCTTGTTACATTATCTCTCAGTACAATGTATCAGGCTCAGTTGTAACAGTAACTGACTGTAACAGCGCTCAGAGTTTCAGTAAAACAAGGAAATAATATTGTTCTAACCTCTTATATATAAAAATATTATTTACTAGTTTTACAGAAACTGAGCGCTGTGATGAGCAGCAGTCAGTTATTGTAACAGCTTTGCCTGACACGGGGCATTATTACAATGTTGGTGCTAACTTAACCAGAGCTGTTGTAAACTGAAAACCTCCATAGGCTATAATGGCTCTGGGAAGGTTACAACAGCTCTGGTTAAGTTAGCACCAACTATGTAATATGGCCCACATTGTGCTGAGAGTGAGAGATACTGTAACAAGCAGCGATCTCAGCCCTCTGAGGAGCCACCACTACAATAGTAATTGTATCCACTGGTTTTCGGATGAACAAAATTAGTTTTCATACTAAAGAACTGAAAACTAATTTCTTTAGCAACTAAATAAATTGCATTTTAGGACTAATCCATTAGTTCAAAACGAAATTTTGTGCTGTGCACATGTCTAGTAAAATACGTGTGGTTTTTTTTCTCATCTAACATCTTCTGTTTATGAGATACAGGTATTCTGTTTAAAAGTATTCACCCCCCCCTTTCCCCTCCCGAGTTGGGATTTATGGAAAATGGTGAAACGTATTATTTTTCAAGAAGATTGTAAATACCAAATTTCACACCTGTGACATCTTTGGTTTTTGAAATATAGGTATACTGATCAAAGTATTCACCCCCCCCCCCTCCCCCACTAGATTTTTGGAAAATGGTAAAATTAGTCTTGGAAAAATAAACTTATTTTTTTCACTTCTGTAACAGCTTCTGTTTTTGAGCTATAGTTATCCTGTTTAAAATATTCAAGGGGTGGAGTTTCCAAAAATCCTTCCTTAGGCTGGGGTCAGACGAGCGCAGTGTTAACGTCCGTGTTGCCCGCACATAAGTACGTCCGTGATAGCATACAATTGTGTTAAATGGAGCCCCACACACAAAGTACATCCGCACAGAAGTGCGGGGGCTGACGGACGCTGCAAACGGATGCAAGTTAGGCAAGAACGTAATACTGCTAGAACGGACATGCGGAGTGCGCCACGTCTGTAACATCCGTGTAGCTTTGTGTGTAGGTTATGGAACGTGGTCAGATGGACTGCATTTATACGTCCAGCATTTTTGACGGACAGAATGTTTTTTCATTGTAATTTATTCTCCCTGCTAAATCAGTCAAAAAATACGTCAGTGAAAAAAAAGGACTGTGTTGCCACTACCTTGTCCTCAGTCAGAAAGTACGTCCGTACTGCACGGACGCACAGTCTGTACAAAATGCGCTCGTCTGACCCTAGCCTTAGTGGGTGCCTACGGCATAAAAACAATGTACCTTCAAAATTTCACGTTCCTGGGTTAAACTGTTTCAGCTGGGCATTGAAGAGTCAGTCAGGACTTTCATATACCGTATTTTTCGCTCCATAAGACGCACTTTTTTCCCCCCAAAAAGTGGGGGGAAAAGTGGGTGCGTCTTATGGAGCGAATATGGCCCAGCAGCTCGTGGATGTGCCTCCGCTCACCTGCCGCCGCCGCGTTCGTCTCCCTCTGAGCATGCGTCCGGCGGCAGGAAGCTTGGGCACTCGCCTGGGGGAGCCACGTGACCGCGATCTCCCGAGATCGCGGTCACGTGGCTCCCCCAGGCGAGTGCCCAAGCTTCCTGCCGCCGGACGCATGCTCAGAGGGAGACGAACGCGGCGGCGGCAGGTGAGCGGAGGCACATCCACGAGCTGCTGGGCCATATCCATATGTGAGCTGGGGCATTATCAATGTGTGAGCTGGCTGGGGCAAATCCATGTGTGAGCTGGCTGGGGCAAATCCATGTGTGAGCTGGCTGGGGCAAATCCATGTGTGAGCTGGCTGGGGCAAATCCATGTGTGAGCTGGCTGGGGCAAATCCATGTGTGAGCTGGCTGGGGCAAATCCATGTGTGAGCTGGCTGGGGCAAATCCATGTGTGAGCTGGCTGGGGCAAATCCATGTGTGAGCTGGCTGGGGCAAATCCATGTGTGAGCTGGCTGGGGCAAATCCATGTGTGAGCTGGCTGGGGCAAATCCATGTGAGAGCTGATGGGGCAAATCCATGTGAGAGCTGGCTGGGGCAAATCCATGTGAGAGCTGATGGGGCAAATCCATGTGTGAGCTGGCTGGGGCAAATCCATGTGTGAGCTGGCAGGGGCAAATCCATGTGTGAGCTGATGGGGCAAATCCATGTGTGAGCTGGCTGGGGCAAATCCATGTGAGAGCTGATGGGGCAAATCCATGTGTGAGCTGATGGGGCAAATCCATGTGTGAGCTGATGGGGCAAATCCATGTGAGAGCTGATGGGGCAAATCCATGTGTGAGCTGGCTGGGGCAAATCCATGTGAGAGCTGATGGGGCAAATCCATGTGAGAGCTGATGGGGCAAATCCATGTGTGAGCTGGCTGGGGCAAATCCATGTGTGAGCTGATGGGGCAAATCCATGTGTGAGCTGGCTGGGGCAAATCCATGTGTGAGCTGGCTGGGGCAAATCCATGTGAGAGCTGGCTGGGGCAAATCCATGTGAGAGCTGGCTGGGGCAAATCCATGTGAGAGCTGATGGGGCAAATCCATGTGAGAGCTGATGGGGCAAATCCATGTGAGAGCTGGCTGGGGCAAATCCATGTGAGAGCTGGCTGGGGCAAATCCATGTGTGAGCTGGCTGGGGCAAATCCATGTGTGAGCTGGCTGGGGCAAATCCATGTGTGAGCTGGCTGGGGCAAATCCATGTGTGAGCTAAGGCATATCCACGAGCTGGGGCAATATCCATTTTTACACTATTTCATTCAGAATATTTATTTTCCGGTTTTCCTCCTCTAAAAACTAGGTGCGTCTTATGGTCAGGTGCGTCTTATGGAGCGAAAAATACGGTATATATCTAAAAAAAATTATTTCACAATAAAGGTTATGTCTTACCAGTCACACACAGAGGACAACTATTTTCATTAATAGGTCTGTGTACAGCACACGCTGTTTAGAATCCGGCCTAGCTAAACATTAATAACCTCAGACTCTACTTTGAAGCTGATTGCAGAGTATATACTGCTGCTTTACTCTTTATGACTTCGTTTCAGGGTTATATTAGACATAACAAGTTTTTATTCAGCTTACACCAGTTGCAGAGCTGCAGCACAGCCAGTTGGGTACTGACACTGTCGCCATTGTTTTATCCTTACTGAAAGCTGGAGTACTATGCCACCACCTCACCCTCCCTGTCTTCCCCTTTTGGTCCGGTCCCCTCACACACTCGGGTCTGGTCTCTTTCACAAACCCAATGCGTTTTACACACGGGCCCATTCCTTTGCTCAAACTTCGTTCCCCCCCCCCCCCATCCGCCACTCTTCATGAAATTCTCTTAAAAAGACAATCTACGCACCCTGACAAGTTTAGCTTATGAGAGTGGTCAGACTGTGTGGTATGCCTCTCCCCTCCTTCTCGCCCAGCTTTACGTGCTGACATCAAGTCTGAGTGCACGTAGCAGCGTTTGTTCAGGGAGAAAGCAAACATGTGCATCCAGCATCAATCTGACCAGGCACTCGCGTACCTTGTGTGTGAAAAGAATGCAGGTTACGCAAGATACTCTGTTTAGGTGTGTACGAAGTTATGTATACTATGCAAATTCTGCATGAAAAAAAGGGATAAGTTGCGTTTCACAAAGTGTTCTTTTTTTATTTTTTATTGAATCCGCACATTATAACACCTCAGATGAGTGGTATACAATACAGTAGATACAACAAAGAAGCCTCGAATTGAATGGATCTTAACAATAAGCTACCAAGACAAAGGCAACGAGGTGAAACGCTAGGAGAGACGAGTGCAACACCAGGAGCAGAAAGTGTATCACCATCCATAAAATAGCGGAGAGAAGTGAAGGTTTATCAGGGTCATCGCGACAAAAAGAGCAAGAGGAGCTACAGGGGAGGAGGAGGACAGAGACTGGGGCATGAAGGAAAAGAGGGAGGCAGAGGAGAGGGAAATGGAAAAAGGAGTGAGAGAGAGGAAATTGAAGAGAAAAAGAAAGGGGAGAAGAATTAACCTCCCTGGCGTTCCGATCAGGGGCGTAACTACCAAGGGTGCGACCGCACCTGGGCCCTTGAGTCCGGGGGACCACACTCGCCTGCCTGGGGGCTTGCCTATAATATATAATTCTTTTAATTTATTTTATACTTATTTGTGAGTTATACTTTGGAGCTCTGTGATTTACACTGATACAAAATGCACATTACTGTGAGTTTTATTGCTGTGGAGCTCTGTGAGATAAACATAGTGCAAATTACATTAAAAATGGGATGGACTGAGGTCATAGTGAACCTGGAAAAAAATGTGATACTGTCTGGTGTCAACATTGTGGACCAGGAGGGGACCAATGCATGTTGACAGGAGGGGGTATGTTTTTGCCTAGGGTGGGGGCAGTCATGAATCCTGCAGGTACTTGCTGTGGTTTATGTGCCTGCTCAAACACCCCAGCCTGTCCTGTGAGTTACATTGCTGTGGATTATGTGCCTGCTCATACACCCCAGTGCTTCCTGTGAGTTTTATTGCTGTAGAGCTCTGTGATACGCTCATTCACACCGGCTGGGTGGAGTAGAGGTAATGTCACCGCTCTGCATGGAGAGAGCCTGTGGAGTCATGGGTTCGATCCCAGCGAGCAACCTCTCCAGTAAGTGTCCTTGGCAAGACACCTAACGGTACATACTCGCCACCCAGGACATACTTGAAAACGAGAGAAATCTCAATGTATCCTTCCTGGTAAAATCCTTTCACAAAAAAATTACAGGGAGTTTTATTTCTGTCGAGCTCTGTAATGTGCAGTGTGTCAGGATCACCGGGGGGGGGGGGTGCTTTCAATATGGTGGTGACCTATTTAATGACCTAATTAAAGTAAATTGAACTAATTAATATAAATGGCGTATCTTTTTATATTTCAGAAAAAAAGTTTTTGGGGGGGTGAGAGGGGGCCCTTCATGGATTCTCGCACCGGGGCCCTCAGGTTTCTAGTTACGCCACTGGTTCCAAATTCTATCCTATTTTATATGTCAGAATTGGTACGATTAATCCAGCCCCCTAGTGATATCAGAGTGTGGCTCGGGGTTAATTTCATTGTTGAAAGCAGTAACCCCCGAGCCACACTCGGGCTGGATACATACCTGTACATGCTCTCCGTCGCTGTCCCCTGCTGTCACCTCTGGATGATCGCAGTGTCCTGCGATCAGCCGGAGGAGAATGCATTCGTGGAGGTCAGCGAGGGGAGCGCAGGTAAATGTATATATCCAGCCCGAGTTTGGCTCGGAGTTACTGCTTTCAGCATTGACAGTTAACCCCGAGCCACACTCGGGAAAACCACCAGGGAGGTTAAAATTAAAAAAAACAACAACAACAACAAAAAACCCCACACTAATCGAAGGGGCAAGCAACCTGGGAGGTTGGTAGGCAGGAGCGGGGGATTCAGAGCCGAGGCGAATCTGGCGGCACAGCCTGATAACATCAAGGTGGATGCAGTGGGGGCAAATACCGCCAGCCAAGGGGACCACACCCGTTCATAAAGGAGCATCCAGTCCCGAAGAATCACCGTTGAGCGCTCCATGGTGACCAAAAACCAGATTTTCGCATCCACTTGAACAAAGTGTTCCTTTAACAAAAATTTATTTTATTTAATTCTTTTTATTTTTTTTAACCGACAAATCAATCGAATATGAAAATAAACATTAGTTGCAGCCCTATCCAAATTAAGAAGTGTTATGCACACGATTTTTGAGGTGGAACTTCAATGAAACCCTCCTTTTGACGTGTCAGGTCATGTAGTTTCTAAATATATACTTTATTTGCAATAATTTTAACTTCCTGTATAGCTGTCACTTCCATGCTCCCATACCCGGGTCCCGGCAGTTGGCAGTGCGCTGCTCGCTGGCTGGCTGGCCGGCCGGTCACCGAGTGATATAACTGATGGGCGCGGTGTGATGACGCAGACCTCGCCGAGTTTAAAGTCAGACGCCTGAGCCCTGGTTCCTTGCCCTGACGTGATTTTTTCACTCCTCTCCAGTGCGTTCTTTGCTATTATTACCTTCTGATCACCTGTGAACTGATTTGGCTTGTCTGACGATTCTCCTGGCTGTTAACCCCTTGGCTGGCGATCCCTTCTGGCATAACGACCCCAGGCTATTGGCTGACGATTCCCTCTGGTATTCCGATCCCTGGTACTTGGTTAATGGTCCATTCTAGGGTTGCACCGATACTGGGTACTGCAGGAGTACTTGGTACTTGTGTAGTACCCCCCCCCCCCCTGATATTTTTCCCGATACCGGAAGCCGGCATTGAGGGGCTGCGGCGGCTGTCCGAATGCTCTATCGGCATTCGGACAGCCGCCCCTGGAGCTGCTCTCCGCGATACTTACCTTCCTGGGCGACGCCGGGAATGTCTCCGCGCCTGCGCTCGTTGGAAGGACCCCAGCCGCGACCACGTGGGACCATGTGATCGCGGCTGGGGTCCTTCCAACGAACGCGCACGTGGAAACTTTCCCGGCGTCGCTCAGGAAGGTAAGTATGAGCACAGTGAGCAGCTACAGGGCCTGTCCGAATGCAGATAGGGCCTGCAGCTGCTCTCCGCGATGATACTTGCCTTCCTGGGCGACGCCGGGAAAGTTTCTGCGCGCGCGCTCGTTGGAAGGACCCCAGCCGCGATCACATGGTCCCACGTGGTCGCGGCTGGGGTCCTTCCAACGAGCGCACGCACGGAGACATTCCCGGCGTCGCGCAGGAAGCTAAGTATCGTCGTGGGGTGGGGGAAATCCATGAGCTGGGGGGGCAATACCCATGTGTGAGCTTGGGGGGCATATCCATGTGTGAGCTGGGGCATTATTCATGAGAGGAGCTGGGGCATATCCATGTGTGAGCTGGGGCAAATCCATGAGCTGGGGCATATCCATGTGTGAGCTGGGGCAGTATGAATATATATATATCGGGGGGGATATACATGTGAGCTGGGGGCATTTTTATATGGTCTGTTCTTATTGGAAAGCGTCACATGACATTAAAGAAAAGTATCGGTATCGGTGAGTACTTTTAAAAAGTATCGGTACTCGGTCTTAAAGTGGTATCGGTGCATCCCTAGTCCATTCTGGTATTAATCCCTGGTATCTGGTTGCTGTGTATATTATAGGTAGATATTCAGGCCACTTAAAGAACCAGCAGTGTAGATTAGCTTGTCTGCATATAGGGATTAGACATGCACTATATTGCCAAAAGTATTCGCTCACCCATCCAAATAATCAGAATCCGGTGTTCCAATCACTTCCGTGGCCACAGGTATATATAATCAAGCACCTAGGCATGCAGACTGTTTTTGCAAACATTTGTGAAAGAATGGGTTGCTCTCAGGAGCTCAGTGAATTCCAGCATGGAACTGTGATAGGATGCCACCTGTGCAACAAATCCAGTCGTGAAATTTCCTTGCTCCTAAATATTCTACAGTCAGCTGTATTATAAGAATGTGGAAGTGTTTGGGAACGACAGCAAATCTGCCACGAAGTGGTAGGCCACGTAAACTGACGGAGCAGGGTCAGCAGATGCTGAGGCGCATAGTGCAAAGAGGTCGCCAACTTTCTGCAGAGTCAATCACTAGAGACCTCCAAACTTCAAGTGGCCTTCAGATCAAGAACAGTGCGCAGAGAGCTTCATGGAATGGGTTTCCATGGCCGAGCAGCTGCATCCAAGCCATACATCACCAAGTGCAATGCAAAGCATCAGATGCAGTGGTGTAAAGCATGCCGCCACTGGACTCTAGAGCAGTGGAGACGCGTTCTCTGGAGTGACAGCACTCATGCAGCCCCAGACCATGACACTCCCACCACCATGCTTGACTGTAGGCAAGACACCCCTGTCTATGTACTCCTCAACTGGTTGCCGACACACACACACTTGACACCATCTGAACCAAATAAATTTATCTTGGTCTCATCAGATCACAGGACATGGTTCCAGTAATCCATGTCCTTAGTCTGCTTGTCTTCAGCAAACTGCGCACTTTCTTGTGCCTCATCTTTTAGAAGATGCATCCTACTGGGATGACAGCCATGCAGACCAATTTGATGCAGTGTGCGGCGTATGGTCTGAGCAATGACAGGCTGACCCCGACCCCTTCAACCTCTGCAGCAATGCTGGCAGCACTCATGCTTGAATTTCCCAAAGACAACCTCTGGATATGAAGCTGAGCAAGTGTACTCAACTACTTTGGTCAAGAATGGTGAGGCCTCTTCTGAATGGAACCTGTCCTGTTAAACCACTGTATGGTCTTGGCTATCGTGCTGCAGCTCCGTTTCAGGGTCTTTGCAATCTTCTTATAGCCTAGGCCAGGGATGGCAAACCTTTTTTGAGCCCAAGTGCCCAAACTGGATCTTTGAACCAATCCTGCAATTAAACCTGATCTATTTTAGAACGACACTTAATACGGACTGAACTAGTTATGTGCTTAAGTCCTAGAAGAAAAATCCAATATAAGAAGTTTTACACGTCGGTGTGTAATCATGGTTTCTATGGTGACAAACAAGACATTTAGACTTGGGAATATAATTGGAACTGCTAAAAAGACAACAGGCCCCAGATACATGTGTACCCAGGCACAGGCCCCAGATACATGTGTACCCAGGCACAGGCCCCAGATACATGTGTACCCAGGCACAGGCCCCAGATACATGTGTACCCAGGCACAGGCCCCAGATACATGTGTACCCAGGCACAGGCCCCAGATACATGTGTACCCAGGCACAGGCCCCAGATACAGGTGTACCCAGGCACAGGCCCCAGATACAGGTGTACCCAGGCACAGGTCCCACACGTTTTGGCTGTCATGGGCTGGAGCCCTCCTAATCTTGGCTCGCTTGTTCGGCTTTCGGGTCCATGAGGTGCCCCCTTCTTTGATGCCTTCTCTCCTGCTCCTCGTGAGTTTTTCCAGGCCCCGAAAACATGTATCCGGGGCCCGTGTCTGGGTATACATGTATCTGGGGCCTGTGTCTGGGTATACATGTATCCAGGGCCTGTGTCTGGAGTCAGCACTAGGAGGTACATGGAGGCTGCTTCAAAAGCATGTATCATACTTGCCACTGTTATCACTCTCAGGCATCCCTGCATATAAAGCGAGTGATAGGAGCTGCAATGTATGTGATAGGAGACGCTTGCAGGCTGCTGTGAATGCACAATCACTCTCAGGCATCCCTCCATATACAGTAGGGATGTCCGTGAGTGATCGTGCATTCACAGCAGCCTGCAAGCGTCTCCTATCACTCACAGGCATCCCTACTGTATATGGAGGGATGCCTGAGAGTAATTGCAGTTGTATGCAGGCTGCTGCAATCACTCATAGGCATAACAATTATCTTTAGCAGGACGCTGGCTTGACAGGGGACACAGTCAAGCAAGGAGGGCAGGACGTGGGAGGTCCAATCAGACATCCAATTCTGCCTGACAGACAAGGACATGGGAGGTCCAATGTGACAGTGAAGGGGTGGGGCCACGTTAGAATGTTTTATGATCTGAACCTTTTGTGGTTATATATTCTATGGGGTACTCTTTTTTATAAAAAAAAAAAAATAGAAACTGGCATCTTTTACTGTATTCATTTTTAACCGTGGGAAATTAGAGGGTGCGCTCGTGCAGCATCATTGTTCACATTATAATTGAAAAGTGAACAAGTTACTTCTTTTTATTTAATTTCTACATATAATCTGGTCACGTTTGTTATCATTGGAAAAAGCTATGCTCTAGCCTTTCCAATAATGCCAAACATGACAATCTACCTCCAAAGGACCCCCTGTATCTCTGACATAGGGAATCTTCCTGCTCTGCTAGGGGATTCTCTTTCTGATGTCATCGCACCCATGTCAGCCCCCACCAAATGAAGGCTTCGATATGGTGCCGGCGCATAAGGGGTTGAGAGGAGCATCGCTGGAATGGTCAGACTGTGACCTTGTCAGTGATGCCTCTGGGGAATTAGGGGGGGTCCAAAAGACTCCGGTGGTGGGGGGCTGAAACTGACAGCATCGACGTCAGTGCGCCGGCCGGGGTATACACGCTATCTTCTGACTTCAAGGAAGTCAGACCACCGTGGGACCCCGGCCATAGAGGCGATTTATAGGGAGGGAGGGCTGGGTTTACTGAAGGACGTACCAGGTACGTCCTCGGTCGTTAAGTGACCTTTTTCGTAAGGTCTACCTGATGCGTCCTTGTTCGTTAAGGGGTTAAAACAATTGCCTATACAGGCCATCTTGGAGCATGTGGCTCCTGAAGTCGGTCAAAGTAAACTGTAGTTAGAGCATCTAACTACAAGGGCCAAAGTGGCCAACATGGGGATTAAGCACTGGTGTATTTTGGCCTAGGCCAACAAGGCCTAGACCTAGGGCGGCACTTTCCAGGGGGCGGCGGCCCGCCGGGTGGCCCCACCCCAAAAAAAAAATATATATTTTTTTTTTTTACTTTTGCGAACTATTTTACCAGGAAGAAAACATTCAGATGTCACAAATTTTCAAGTATGTCCTGGGTAGGCAAGGCCTAGGCTTTCACTTTCCAGGGGGCAACAAAAAACCTCACCACTAATTGGGTTACTCACAGAGCACCGAAATGACGCCAACATTTTGGTGTTCTGTAGTTCCCTGCACTTCGGGGAATAAAATTTCCCCACCCTGCAGTGAATTCACCATTCACTGTAGGGTCCCCAAAGTGCATGGAGTCGGCCGCTGTATGCTGCCACCGCAAACCCATGGCCTGCTGTTTGCCAAAAAAATTCTGAAAAATTACTAAATGGTACTAAAAAAATAAAGACTTTTTACTGCAGATTAAAATAATACGTGGTTTATTAGATATTGCATAAAAACGGGAATATTTTTAACATTGAAACCTATGTGGTTCGCCTGAATAAACCTGCTGATTGAAACCACCAAACATCAGGGCATTTCACTGACAGTTCTCTGCTGTTTGGTGTTCTCTGAATAGATTAACCATTGCTTCTCTATGGGGATTTGCACTGCCTTCAACAGCACCGTACTTGCTGGCAGTTCGCCAAACTTGTGTGTGAGCATATCATCAGAGCAGTGGTGTACTTAGAGGGGTGGCAGAGGGCGGGCCGCCCCAGGTACCAGTGATTATTGGGGTGTCATTAGGGGGTACTAGGAGGTGCCACTGTCACTGTGTGTCAGCTTTGAGCTGTGTTCTCAAACAACGAGCAGCGGAGCATGGCATTTGCATACGGAATAAAATCAAATAGAATAAAAATCCCCCTCTCCTCCCTCCATAGCTCCTCCCCTGCCCCGCAGCAGCTCTAGGAGAGGGGAGGGGGATGTGATTTGTGTCCAGAGAGAGACGATGACAGTAAACGGCAGGTAAAGGGGGGGGTGTATCGGCACAATATGAAGCCCTGTCTGCTTACTGCTGTTTAAAGTGGACCTTTCCTTAACCAGCACTGCAGTGATAGAAATTTGTCATTGAGCTGCCTGGCTCCTGGTGAGGCTGCGTGCGTGCAGGTCACACTTGGTCCAGCCAGTCAGGTCAGCTGCCCGCACTTTCGTTAACATGGACTGTCACTATTCTGGACTGAACATCCACCGGGAAGGGAATCAAAGCCACGGTGCACCCTCTGGCAGTGGCACCCCACTGCTGACAAGATGGCTCCACGCACAGGCACAGCCACGATCCTAACGTGGCCTGGAGGGACCTCCTGCTGAGTCTGTACACAGTCCCTGCTCACTCTGCACACAGCCCTACCGCGGACGGAGGCTGGTAAATGTAGAATAAATAATTGCTGTGTACTCATACACTCGGTTTGCTGGGAGTTTTATTGCAGTGGATTCTGATGCACTCATACACATCACACATTGCATTGCTGGGAGTTTTATTGCTGTGGATTCTGATACGCTGACACACACCACACATTGCATTGCTGGGAGTTTTATTGCAGTGGATTCTGATACACACTGCACATTGCATTGCTGGAATTTGTATTGCTGTGGATTCTGATACGCTGACACAAACCAAACATTGCATTGCTGGGAGTTTTATTGCTGTGGATTCTGTGATACACACTGCATAGTACTGTGAGTTTTATTGCCTTGGAGCTCTGGGATACACTCATACACACTGCACATTACTGCGAATCTTATTGCTGTGCAGTTCTGTGATATGCTCATACACAGTGCACATTTCTGTGGGTTTATTGCTGTGCAGCTCTGTGATACACTCATATGCAGTGCACGTTTCTGTGGATTTTATTGATCAACCAATTAGAGTGGCTGTGATCCAGTATACTTGACATGCGTGGCTGTTCTTTGTAAAAATGCTTGAATTTAAACATTTCATAATTTTCTTTATCTCAATAGATACATTTGAAATGGTATACAAAATATACAAGTAGGCGCTTGGTATCCACTTTTAATATAAAGAGAGGAAAAGGCGGAGCTCTAAGAGGAAAAGGCGGAGCTCTAAGAGGAAGGGTGGGGATTAACCAGGAAGAGGTGTGCCCTTGACAGGAAGGGGTGCCTTAAATTTAAATTAGGGGGTGCACGAGTTTAGTCAGGCCTAGGGCAGCACAAAACCTAAATACACCACTGGGATTAAGAACAATAATTTTAAAGCATGTCCGAGGTATAGGTTGTTTTTTGTTTTTGTTGTGAGTAGAATGTCCCCTCCATTAAGGAAAAAGAGAAAAAACAAAGAAGGGGGTGATAGTACTTTAAGCGTAAATTGTGTTGTTCAGCCTGGATCCCTTAACCCCTTCGCTGCTGAGAATTTTTTCACCGCTTTTGATCATCATATTTCAACGCTATTTGAAGCCACGTTTTATTATATGACCCAGACATATTATATATCGTTCTTTCCGGCAGACTCGGCAGATTAATAATCGATCTCATGTCCTGCCTGTGTATTATAGCAAAAAATGCAATAGAATATGAATTTTTAATCATCTACAGCGTGTAGTGTTTTTTTTTCACGTTTTATCATACGAGTTTTTGCATCAATATTTTCTATGGGGTGCGCTTGTTAAAAGAAAATTGACATTGGGACCGTTACCTTTTTTTGGGGGGAATTATGTGATTTTTAGCAAACGCACCCCATAGAAAAAATCATTAGTGCAGCATCATTGTTCACATTATATTTGAAATGTGAACAATATTGCTGCATAAATAAAAAACTCACAATTTTTTTATTTTTATAGTTTTGCTTTAGTTTAAACATGGTCATGTTTGGTATCCTTCGATAGGCCATGCTCAGCTGCCACCGTGCAGGAGATAGGGGTTTATTTGAACCCCCATATCTCCACCAGGGGATTTCCTTGGGAAATCCCCAGGCAGCTAGGGGTTCCCCGGCTAACTGACTTCATCGCACCATGCGCAATGACATCTGTTGCCGAGGGGGGATCCAGAGGTGGAGCTGCCATCCAAGATGGCGGCCCCCAACCGGATCTAGGCCGCGATATGGCGCCAGATTGCGGTCAGGCATTTAAGGGGTTAAAGCCAGACACTGCACTTCAAAGCTTTTGGTTGTAGACTATCTCGATTGGGAGGGAGAGGGATCTGAACGGATTTCCCCCCCCCTCCCTTCAGGCGATCTCCCGGCTTCTGCCGGGGGGTCGCCTGGAAATGGCATCATCGCATCCGATGCAATGACGTCATTACAGCGGAAGGGTCTATAAAAGTGGCGTCTGACTTCAAGGAAGTCAGAACGCCGCAGGACCCAGACCAGAGAGGTGCGTATTTCTCTGGCCTTTGCCGAGCGGAAGACGTGTGGGGAACATCCTCCGCATACAACGGGGGTCAATGAGGACGTTCCCCACACGTTTGCAGGGAAGGGGTTAAAGTGGTGGCCTACCACAGTCAGCCCTTCGGTGATGAGGGCACTGGTCACCACATGTGTCAACACTGGAAAAAACTTTCCTTGTCAGGGACCAGGAGGTGTACTCAGCGAGATAGACACTACACAGCTGTGGAGTTCAGTGACCTTCTGAATCAGGCATCGGGCAGCTGGCGCCATGAAGGGAAGGTTTCAGAATATGGAGAGGAGTGCTTCCTCAAATAGTGCCGATGCGGTATTACCCACTATCCCAAGTAATTTGCAATGGACCATAATGTCTCGGACTACTAATTATGAGGGGCGTGGCCAGCGGCATTTCGAGACAGCAGTGTGCGAGAGGAGCTCTGATCCTTCTATTTCTATTGACGGACTTTCAGGCGCTTTTGGACAGAGCTATCCACTTTATATCGGTACTCAGCCGCCAACCATCAGAGACACTCCGGAGCCTGCTGGGTTCCCCCCTCCGGACCTGCGCTCGGTGAGCGGGCCGCTGCACTACTCTCTACCCGGCCTATTGGCGGCCATCTTGGGGCCTGGAATTGGCGCACACTCCCAGCGTCACGCGACACCTCTTTTTCCCCAGATGGGGAAGAAATCTAAAACCGGTGGAGCTGGGGAAGATTTTACCACCCCTGACATCAGAATCTCCCTTGGTGGGGGCGTGGGGAGGAGGTTACCGCTCCGCTCGGCACCCGAACCTGGGGATCAGTTGGAGGCGGGAGAGGCAGCCGTCACCTCGGTCTCGCACGTGGAGCAACCGGAGCAGTGGACGATGCGCTCCCCGCCACTAAAGGGGATATCCGTATTTTGCTGGAGGATGCCAGGAAATCAGGGCAGGGGGACTTTGAGTCACTAGGGGCAGTGGTGACAGAGACACAGGCTAAGGTAGAGGACCTGCAGGCCCGCACGCAAGAAGTGAAGGACACACAGGCTTCAAACTCCACATCTATTCAAGCCCTCCAAGCACAGGTTAGCACCCTGCAGTCGGCCGTAGTGGCGCTGGAGTCCCGACACAGGCATCGGAATGTGAAGCTCCGTGGCATACCGGAGACGGTCCCGGAAATGGAGCTGTTGCAATGTGTCATACGTTTCTTGGACACTGTACTCGGTCCCCTGACGCATATCAGGGACCCTGTCCTAATGGCTCTCTGGGTGAGGAAGGCTGCCATGGTCCCCCCCCCCCCCGTGAAGGCATCCTGTCATCACCTTGAGAGGCCGCAATTGGCATTCCTCACTGTTCCGGGCTGTCCGGAATCTAACATCGGTCTCTTTCGATGGAGCCAATATAGCGGTATATCGAGATGTCCCATTTCTGGTTTTGGCCGCACGGCGACAGTTCCGACCGGCTACGGTCGCTCTCCGCACGCACGACATAGGATATAAATGGGGTGCCTCTGGTTCCCTTATAATTACCCGGCAAGATGGACGTGCCCTGGTGGCTAACATGCTGGAGGACAGAAAATTGGGGGAGTGTACTCTATAAAGAGATACAGAAAAATATCATGGTGCAGTACAGTAATTAATGGAAGGAAGCCCCCCTCCTTTAGATAGCACTCACAAGATGCGAAGAATATATAGGCACATCAATGGTTACCGCTCTCTGGATAAGCTCAGCTGGAAATGGTCACTCCGCCGTCACAGGAAAAAACACTTCAAGCCAGCACCGGTGGCGATATAAAGATGTTTAATAAAAACAATAGTGATAAAAAGCCAACGCGTTTCGTCCGTTAGTATAGCGGACTTCATCAGGGCAAAATAAATCATACATACATATACCATACAGTGCATTTATATAGTGTCCATAATCAGAACTTTCAGTCTGGTGTCCAATCTTGTCCTCCACATCCGGTTTCCCTCGAATCTGGAAGTGAGGTAGCGTGGTAATTCAAGCTACTTGCAGAAAGGCGGAAACGAAAGTAAAAAGACTGTCAGTGCTTCTGGGAGATGTAGTAATTTTGCGTCCAAACTTTCACTCCGGTATCCGATCTCATCCTCCACATCCGGTTTCCCTCAAATCCGGAAATGACGTAGCGGAGTGGAGAAGCAGAAGCGAAAGTAACACAACTGTAAAAGTTTCTGGGAAATGTAGTACTTTTTGTCCAAGGTCCCAGTCTCCTTAACCCTTTCGCTGCTGAGGCTTTTCCCGCCTCTGTGCTGAGGTCATTTTTACCGGTTTTGCTCATCATGTTTAAACGTGTTTTGAAGGCTTATTTTAGTATATTACCCAGACATATTATATATCGTTCTTTCCGTCAGACTCGGTAGATTCATAATATGTCATTATTATATGTATACGTTATGTCATGTCTGTATATTATAACAAAAAATGCAATAAAATATGTATTTTCAATAATTTACAACGTGTAAAGTGTTTTTTTCCACATTTTAACATGCGAGCAATTGCGGTTATATTTTGGATGGGGTGCGCTTGTTAAAAAAATTAGAGATGGGGTCTCGTTACATTTTTTTTGGGGGAAATTACGCGAGTTTTAACAAACGCACCGCATACAAAAATCGTTAGTGCAGCATCATTGTTCACATTATAATTGAAATGGGAACAATATTGCTACACTAACAAACCAAAAAAAAGAAAAAAAAAATGTTTATCTTTTTTTTTATAATTTTTTTTTAAATATATTTTTATTTTTATTTTTAATTTTAATTTTTTTTAAAAAACTTTTTTCACATTCGTGTTTGGTATCGTTGGAACGGCCATGCTCTGGCCGATCCAACCATACCAAACATTAACCCCTAGCTGCCACGGATCGGGAGATAGGGAGTTCCAATCTCCACCATTGGTGGCAGTTAGGGGTTAACTCTAGGACTGGCGTCATCGTGCTACGCACGATGACGCCAGTCCTCAGGGGGAGTTCCCGGAGGCTTGGCCGACATCTTGGATGTCGGCCAGCTCCGGGAAAGGATCGCGAACTGGCGCTTTTCAGCGCCGATTCGCGATCCAGCTCCCCAGGGGTTAATGCCAGGCACCATTTGGAAGGGCAGGCTGTGCCCTTCCAAATGGTGCCTGGGTTAACCCCCGCAACGCCGCCGATCGGGAGGGAGAGAGGTCCGAAGGACCTCCCCCCCCCCCCCCTCCCTTTCAGGCGCCTCCTCCGCACATGCGGGGGGGGGGGCGCCTGAATTAGGTGTCATCGCGCTGCCGCGATGACACCTAATTCCAGCGGCTGTGGTTCCGGATGCCGGGCTGACATCGAGGATGTCAGCCCGCACCGGGGGGGCCAGCGATCGGCCGGAACCCGGCCAAACGCTGACCCCAATGGGAGGACGCGCTCAGCGCGTCCTCCGCATACCAGCGGTAATGCAGAGGACGCGCTCAGCGCGTCCTCCGCATTGAAGTGGTTAAAATAAGGTGCACAGACACAGAGGATGAAAACAACCTCCGAACGGCAGATACTGTGCCCAGTACTGGGAGGTTATATTCCACCTAAATAAGAATCCTAATCAGAAAAATCGCTTAGCAGCATAATATACAATAATAATCAAAAAAAAAAAAAAAAACAACAGAAAAACAGCAATAAAAAAAGGAGAGGAAATTATAAACAGCCCTTTATGTCTAGATCAACATTAAGGCCTCCCACCTTCCAGGTCCCCATTCTATAGATCCACTCGGTCTCTCTCCTGGCTAAAGTCTTCAAGTGATCCCCCCCCCCTCTCCAGTTCTTAACAATCAGATCAATACCTATGCATATAAAGCTAGATAAATTAAATTGGGGGCATTGTGTTTTTTATTAATGCAGCAATGTTGTCCCAATGTTGTCCCATTTCAATTATGTGAACAATGATGCTGCACTAACGATTTTTTTTCTATGGGGGGGGGGAGGGGGTTTAGCTAAAAATCATGTAATTTCCCAGAAAATAAAGTAACGAGTTCCCAAGCATACCCCATAGAATATATAACGGCAAAGGCTCAGGTGAAAAAATGTGGGGGGAAAAAAATCACTTTACACGCTGTAGATGATTTGAAAATGCAAATTTTATTGCATTTTTGTTATAATAGTCAGGCAAGGCATGACATATAGATATAATAATTATTTATTATGAATCTGCCAAGTCAGCCGAAAAAAAGGATATATAATTTGTCTGGGTTGTATAATAAAGTGTGACTTCAAATTGCGTTTAAACATGATGAGCGAAAACGTTAAAAATTAGCTCTGCACACAGTGGTGAAATGACTAAGCAGTGAAGGGGTTAAAGGACAGTAACCGCTGTTTCTAACAGGTGGTCGACCTGTGTATATAGCACCCACACATGGGCAGAGGTATCTACCTGCATCTCCTCCACCTACTCTGTACGTGTATGCACCTCTGTTACCTGGCTTTGCAGGGATGATCCTCCCTCTCGCACCAACCGTTCCTGTTGCCAGGCTGCTCAAGCCTCTACCAGGATGAGCCGATAGTCGTGCTTTGTCAGTGGCATGTCTTCGGGATAAAGCAGGGAAGGTGGGGGGACCCCTGCCATGGTTTGGGCGATTCCTGGTCTTCTGAGGATCTAGAGCTTTCATGTTCTGTCTGTTGCTGTGATGCTGGCTTGTTGCCCTGCTTGCCTCTGAGGCGTATGTTGGGGAGACCGGGCCCTCTGTCCCTTCATTATGCTTGTTCCTTTCCCCATGTGTTGAGGTAATCGGAGCCACATTTTCGGATGCCCCCATCGTCTGAAGCTTTGGTTCTTGGCACAGTAGGAATGCTTTGTTTCTTTTTATATTTAGCCAAACCTATTGCTCTCACCCCCCTAGCTTTTTATTTTATTGCTTTTTAGACTGTGGATGACTCTTCTTTCGCAAAGTATACCTTGAAACACTGCTTATATTATGCACTCTCCCTTTTTATTGCGCCCTCTAGATCAGGGATCTTAAATTTGGCCTCCCAAATATTGATGGCCTAAAATTCCTAGAATTTTTTTTATTTAATTTTGTTTTGCAATAAATGGCCAGAGAATCCTGGGAGTTGCTGTTTAGAAACATATGGGGGGGGGGGGCAGAATTCAAGATCCCTGTTCTAGATTATCTATTCTGTTTGCAGTGTCCCTAAATCTTCCTTCCTTCTCCTGGCTATCTCTGAAACTTCTCTCTGACATTTCCTTTCTTGGTATGTACTATAGTAAGAGGACACCATGGTACCTGGCGACCAACAAAATGATGGCGCAGCCCACGCCATCATCTTGTTGATCGCCAGGTACCATGGTGTCATCTTCTCCCCAAACTGCATCTTCTAGTCCATGTCCTCTATACCAATGATGGCAAACCTTGGCACCCCAGATGTTTTGAACTACATGTCCCTTGATGCTTAGTTACGTTTAGGCTAGGGTCAGACTGAGGCAGTGCGAACGCGCGTTCTGGCGCACATAATCACGGCCGCACTAGCAGCAGATGACAGGCAATGACGGCCAATATACGACGTACGGTCGCACAAAAGTCCGGCCGCGCAACGCAAGTGGAAAATGAACGCATTTTTTCGAGAACGTTAAACCGCTGGTACTGACGTACAGAGTGCGCTGCGGCCGCATAGCAGCGTGTGTGCGTGATTAGGAGATGTCAGACGCTGCTAGTGTGCGGCCAACATAACGTTCAAACAGCCGGATTTCCCTAGACTTCTTTTTACCCCATCGTCATGAAATACGTCCAGAATTGCGCATCGTCTGACCACTTAAGCGTATTCCGTGAAAAAATGCGTGCGCACGCATCGACGTACATTTTGACGGTGGCCGCAGAAAATGCGCTCATCTGTCCCTAGCCTTAAGGCTGGATGAACACCATAGGACATGCAGTTCAAAAACATCTGGATTGCCAAAGTTCTCTCCTTCACTGCTTTATACTGACCTGCTTATTCTCCTCCTTTTGAAGTCCTGATCTGCCTCTTCTGCACATCTCTCTACACAGCCGTAATCCTCTGTAAACATAATTCAAGTTTATATTTATGTAGGATAGTCTCTTTTAATAGCTGAACAGCAGCTTGGTTGAAAGTGCAGAATAAATTACAGATACATTCAGTGCGTGATATGTAATCACAGATTTACTTAAATCTTTATCATCACCCCTGTACAAACATATATACATTTCATGAAAAAATGTACCAACTTGTATATTCTTTCCTTTATTTTCTCTTTTTTACCAAATGTGACAGATTTTCTTTAACATATTAACCTGTTCCTTTTCTTTTCCCTCCTAGGCACCTATTTGGTTCTGCGCCTTCCGCTGCCATTTACAGCAGGAAATTGGCTTTCAAATTTTACTCCACCTTCAAGTTACAACGCCGTGGTTACAATGTCTCTCCTGACAGCATTAAACCTGGACTTGGAGATGTCTATTTTGCCAGTTAGCACTTTGCACTGGCGGGCAGATCTCATGAAGATCCCTGCAATTAGAAATCACTATGATCATCTATCAGTGCCCATGGAGAATATTTCAAGCATGAATGAGAATGGACCAGAGTGTCTAGCAGGTAATTATGGATTTGTAGCCATTTCCTCTGTTTAGTTACTCTTGACTAAGGGAAAATTAATATTTCAGAACCAAGGCTGGAAGGAGAACGTGCAGTCACTTGGTAGTCAGGATAATCTTCACATGCTTTTGAGGCATTTAAAGTTTCTTCACACACTTGCTCCTTGTATCACCTCAGGATGAGCCACCCAGGAACTGTACACATGGGGAATATATTTGATTTTTGACTCATTGGTGACATAATTGTGTTTACTCAGTTTAGCTTTAAACTGCACATTTGCAGATCTAGTTTTGAAGACAAATCTGGTCGCAATAAACCAAAGCAACCATAAACAATGTCCAAAGTTTACAGAATATCCTCAGCATGGACAGCCGTTTTTACGGTAAACTCCTGTAGTTACTGTGACAATCTATGTCAGTCTGTACTGCCAGGAAGCAAGATTCATTGCTGTTAAAGGGATCTGCGAGCAGACGCTACTTCTTTATACATGTCACACACCTCTTCCTCGTAGAAGCAATTTTCCAAGGAGGATGCATGCGTTTCCCCCTAAGCCAACACCACCCACTACACACTCCTCCATACATTCCAAAAAAAATGGTTTAAATAAAAAAAAATTCAATATGGAAGTGGAGGGGTTAATAATTTTATGTATGGTGCCATTTCTTTTTATTTGATGGTATGCACATTTATCACCTCATAATTTAGTAAAACTATTTAATAATCAAACTTTTTCTTTTTTTCTTTCTGCACACCAGATGGATTCACAGACTGGATGACGGAAAGGATGGATTTCTCATGCTTTCTACCAGGAACAATGGAATCCTCATTGCCAGTCACTCTGGCCCCAGATTTGGAGGTGATGACTGCTCTTCTAAAGAAGGAGCTAGAGCAAATGGAAGACTACTTTCTGGAGGAGACACAATCCCCTGGGCTTCCATCGAATCCAGATCAAGTAGCTCCTTGTACTCCCCCTTCATCTGAGGGACACTTCCTTTTCCCCACGCCTGATCAGCAGCTTGGAGAAAAGGAAGTGAAATTCCAAACGTTCATTGCAGAAACCTCAACATCTCCCACTGGTGCACTGGAGTCTTTGGATTCTGGTTGCCTTGAGCTACTGAATCTGTACAGTGATGTTCCAAGTGATTTCTCTAGAGAATGTATGCAGGATCTTAGTGTGATAAATTACACATCTGACCCGCCAGAACAATACAAACAATTTACCAGGCCTACACCATATGTCTGCCCCAACACTGTGACCTCATGTAGCATTGACTCTATTAATCCAAAAGGTGACCGTAAACAGAAGAAGAGAGACCAGAACAAGACTGCAGCTCTGCGGTACCGACAGAGAAAGAGAGCAGAGTATGATGCACTGGATGATGAGTGTCAAGGTCTAGAAGTAAGAAATAGAGAGCTGAAAGAAAAGTCAGATTCCATTGAAAGAGAAATTCAGTATGTTAAGGATCTTCTTATTGAGGTCTACAAAGCGAGGAGTCAAAGACTCCGTAATAATTAGTCTTCTTAGGCAAGCCAATTATTTAGAAGTCAGGAGGGATCGGTAGTGTTGGCAGATTACAAAAAATACAACTCATGTCTGTGTCATTTTTTATAAAACTCTAAGGACTACAAGATTGGTGCTAACTTAACCAGAACGGTTGTAAACTTAACAGTTCCATAGACTAGAATTGCTCTGGTAAGTTAGCACCAACTTTGTAATCGTGCCCAAACCTTTACTCTGCGTCTTACATTCGAAAATGTCACTGATGGCATATACGTCAGTCATTTCACAAAAAGCTCCTGGTAAGGGATTTTTTAATGTTTGAAAAGCAAGAAAAATGTAAAACATAAACATTGGCACAGATGTAAAGTTTGTGGTCCCCCCCCCCCCATATGTCTAATCCACACAGCATATTCTCTTAAGGGTGTATGATTTATAAAATGCTGATGCTATCACAACAATCTTCTTGGCTGAGCAAGACTCAGATCCTTGGCCCCTCAATGGAGGAAAATAATCCGCACTGAATTCTATTTTACATGCACTTCTTACAAGAGGTGTGTTCATCAGAGAATGCACTCCTCTACTTCTTGTTGTGCCAGACCTTTAATATGGAAAGGTAGGTTTTGGCTTTAAGATCGCTTTTGCTATCCAAATCTTAAAGGCCCATTCTAGGGAATAAGTGAAGTAGTAGGTTGACAGCAAGGTTCACCTCCTCCATTGTTGCCCCCGATGGGATAAGCAAAAAATGGTGAACTAATGAAATTACCTCCTGCTTCTGCACATTTGTTAGCGTTCCCACTTTTTGAAGGAAAGTGTAGCAGTGGCCTTGCTCACGGACTGTGGAAAGAAATGTAAAGTTTCTATAGACTAATAACACTTGGCTATGCTCATTATGAAAGCTAGCACCTTGATCTGAAACGTCAATTCGGCTATCTAAATTTTGCAATGCTATATTTTTTTCGTTAATGTTCGGAAGAAAAAATTAAAATTGGTCTAAAATGCCTCGAACAATTTACCTGAAGTCGTTGCTATAAAGCTGTAACAAAACTGCGCAGTCTTGAAACGTGTCCGTTATGCAGCACTGGAAACTGATCAATACTCTAATTGCAATCAAAGGTCAGAGCACATCCCTTATTCGCTGTTTGGTACACAAGCCCACAAATATTACTTCTAAAGAAATATATACAAATGCTGGTAAAATTTTAAATTTATTCTGGTGTAAGTACCCCTTATCCAAACTGTTCCAAAATCTTTTTTGGTATTTTGTAAACCATAACATGAACCAACCTCATGTGACGGGGGGGGGGGGTGATTTAAAAATATTGAATAAACTGTCCATGAGCTATGTGCACAATGTGTAAATTAATTTCTTGTTCAGACTTTGGTCCAGTCCCCAAAATATGCTTTACTGTAACAGCTGAGTAGTAGACCGTCTCAGGGCTGAGTATCCCTGTTAATGTCGCTCCCTTGCAAGGGCTTTTGTTCTCCAACCAGCAATTTTCTGTGCTTTCCCCAGTCCTTGGATAATGCTTTCAAGGATAGATGAAATAAATGGGTTTTCTTGCATTATTGCCCAGACAAGACTGGGGTAGAACAAAGACTGCTTTATATGATTTACCTGCCGAACATATACACACACAAGGCATTAACATGGAAGGCCTAAGCTAACCAATGGGGCAATACACACAGGGGATAGACTGTCCAACAAAGGTTAAAAAAGCTTAATTTATTAACATACTGAATAGCCACCACAGACCATTCACATCCCCAGGGGTAACAGAAAAACGAAGGAACTCTCTTCACCAGCACTATACAGTTCCAGAACTGGTTTCTACCAGTGCTTTTGGGAAGGTGACCGCAATCTAGTTTAACCCAACTTTTGGGGGGCTAGATGGAATCATGGATAAATATTTAGGACAATAATTCAATAGAATATACATTAAGGAATAGGACAAAGCGAACATGGACACACTTTACCTACAAAGGGCTTGGGATATAAATTGTCAGATGCACCAAAACCTGCAGTCCCACACCTCCAAGAAAGCATCTCTAGGTCCATGTACCCCAAGTGACTACCTTCACAATTACATGCGATTCATCTGAAATCCACAACTCTACTTTTTTCCCAAGCATTTTGGATAAAGGACTTTCAACCTGTTGTACAAAAATTGTGATCCCTTGTGATAGGAATTAATTTGTGTGTGTGTGTCAGGGCAAAGAAACCTGTGTGTGTATAATTACAATTAAAACCCACTAATTTTAATTGTGATGTTAAAACACCAGAAGGTTAACATAGTTCTGATGCTGGACCCAAAGTAGATCCAATCTTGTACAAGCAACCTTATCAAGGGGACAGATCTCCTAGGGCAATAACTAAAGCCAATAAGAGTGAGCAAATAAACCTGAGCCTTTTAGAGTATAACAATGAGCACAACATAATACAAGTAAGTTTCATAATCAAACTTAAGCAATAACTCCAGATCGCAACGAGGTCCTAACACACCGCTATCTAGTTAAGCCACCATCAAAGACGGAGGAATTTCAAGGTGTCTCACCGCTCCCTGGATGTAGCAGCCAATCTGTGTGGGGGCACTCCCAGCATCATATACATTTGTATTGGTGTTCAGGGTGCTTCGATTCTCAAGGTATCTCCTGCCTAGCATAGCACTCAGTCCCTATATACAGGATACATCCATTCTTGATCAGACCTGAGAAGAATAATTAAGTTGCACAATTTGTTATGAGGATAATCCATACAGGTTCATTGTACACCTAGAGAATAGGGGGGGGGGGGGGGGTAGCGTCTTCCAGATCCTATCTGGACATCTAAAACCCAGTAATTGAAAATGTTTGGAGTATCTCTTTACAATGGATCGTTTTTCATCCTAAAAGTGCCTTTTAATAAATAGGTTTAGAAGAAGAAAAATAGATTTTTGGGAGCTTTAAGACTATTCTGTGTAAATTCTGATTGGACACTAAAATTATGGTTAACTGGTAAATTGCCATTTTATTTCTTGCATAAGGTGTTTGTGACTTTAGTGTAGCAAATGTATTTAATCTGACTTATTTGCAAATTAGTTTGTGATGCAAGGTGGGATTTCGGGTATATTATTGGCTATACAATTACACGTTATATTATGGAAATTTTTATGAATTTGTTTTATGAAATGTTTGAACAGCAATCTATAGTTTATATTGGCATGCAAATGTACCACTTATATAATCTTGGGTGGTGGGGGGTTTAATTGCACACTTTGATTCATTGCTGTATCTGACAATTTAGATTAAAATTAATCTGAAAAATAGCTGCAAAAAATGGTTTTTTTGATGCTTTTAACTTGCATTTATAAATAAATATTTCTAAAAGTCTTACCGATTTGTGATGTGATTGTGTGAATTATATTTAGTGGTTATTGTTAATGGAACCAAGGTCTATGAGGTCCCTTAGCCATCTTGACTAGCTTCCTTCTCTGGTCCTAGAACTCCAACAGAGAACAACAGCATCTTTTGCATGTTTTTGCAATCGTTCTGAGTCTAGCATACTGGTGTTTTTGTTTTGTGTTTTTTGTCCCAGCACACACGTGAAACAATAAAAATCCCTCCAATTGGCGTCTCGTTGTCTGGGACATAAATTAGATTAGGAACAGATGATTGAATTATGTTGAACACCAAGATGCATTGTGCAATACTTTACAAAGAAGAATAATAGTTTTTACACCATAAAACCTACAAAGTCGTGCTATGTGCCATCGGAATGCCCTTTTTAGAACACCCATCCTGGCAAAAAAAAAGTGGTCGGAGACATCCATACTAGAGTGCTTGCAAGGGAGGATGGATGGATGCAGGGGGTCCTGTGACCGTTAATAGATTTTGTTTCTTGTGTGGAACTGATTCTTCATGTGTTTTTTGCTTTTTGTGAATGTCGGGTAATTCGAAGTATCACGAAACAATGAAAATGAAGCGGCATCAATGCACTAAATAATCTATGACTTCTAGATCTGCCACATGCTCACAAGCTTAAATTTTGGTGTGTATTCGAACGTCCCTTACTATGCACAGTCATTATTCCACTTTTCTCCTTTTAGAATCATAGGGGTGGCAGTGTCTATAGGTCTATACCTGCATGTTCCGATCTTACATTTGGTACTAGAACACTTGGCTGACAAACTACAACTTAATGTAAAACATTTTAAGGTGCAAGTCTTTTTGACATTGACTAAACATACCATTAATCCAGTGAATATTTGTCTTTTTGTAGAGACTTAAAATCACAGGTAACCATTGCAAACCCTCTTAGATAGACCTTTTCAGTAGTAAAAAGTACACATGGGTGTGAAAATTTTAAAAAAATCTACTTGTCCAATGGACTAAAATGGAAGCGAGATCTACTTGTCCCTCATGACAATCTACTTGTCCTAAGAAATATAATTCCAAAAAAATAGCATTAGGTCTTTGTTCTCTGTGGTTAAGAATAAACACATTGATGTGATCCACAAACACAGGTATCTAGTTTAAATAGAACACTTCTTTATTGCGTTGCAGTTTACTCACTCTTACAACCATCACATTACAGATCACATGTGCATTGTGTATGCGCGTATCGCAGAGCTGCATGGCAATAAAACTCTGATAATTCAAATAAACCGCATAATTGTCACTGAAATAGATGAAAGCCTATAACAAAATGCAGTATTTAAAATTTATTTAAAGTTATAATGGTTACATAACCTTTTATTAGATATTTTATTTATTTAAAATATTTTAATATTTAAATTAGTGCAGCAGTGGTACCTTTTTTAAAGGGGGGGTGCCGCTGATTTTAGAACAAAAAATAGATTTCCTTTTTTTTTTTTTTTTAAGTTTCCACAATATGTGATCATGTTGGATATCCATGGAAAGGCCAGACTCTTGTCCTTGTAGGACATCCGTATCCAGAGATACAGGGGTCCAAATGACCCTTGCATCTCATTGGATTTCTTTGCCAGTCAGGGGGGAATACCCGTTTGACGTCATCACGCCAGTCCCACATAGCTGGCTTGACTCCCATGTCAGCCCTCAGCTCGCTGTGGCTGTAGCACCTGCTCGGAGCCAGATCAGCAAGGAGTCACAAATGTCCTGCTGCTGGGGGCCTTCCGGCAGCTGGGATTTCTTCCCCATCTTCTTTCCCATGAGTAGGTGGAAAGTCAGGCCGCTAAATCAGCACAGAGCAGACCTCAGCACGAGGTAGGAGCCTCTAAGATAGCCGCCAGGCGTAGGCCGCGAAGACAGGGCACACTCCACAAATCACCCTACAATGGTGCTGAAAAGCCCACAAATAAGAGTTGGGGGTAGAGGTGCTGGGCAGGCAGGGGTTCGCTCGCCAGACATGTTTATTGTCCAAGGGTGAGTCGCAAGGGACCACAAATATCAAATAGCTGGAAAGCTCTTTGAAATACGATTGCACCGGACGGAAGTCAGGTCTGTCTGAGGTGGATACATTATGCTTTGGTGGTGTTTTACTGTTAAAGGGACGGGACAACTTCACCGCATCAAAGGGACGATGGACGCCATGTACCATCAATTCTTGGTTGAGAACTTCCTTCCCTCAGCCAGGGCATTAAAAATGGGTCGTGGATGGGTATTCCAGAATGACAATGACCCAAAACACACAGCCGAGGCAACAAAGGAGTGGCTCAAGAAGAAGCACATTATGGTCCTTGAGTGTCCTAGCCAGTCTCCAGACCTTAATCCTTTAGAAAATATGTGGAGGGAGCTGAAGGTTCGAGTTGCCAAACGCACACTAACTTTAGTATTTTGTTTTAACAATACAAGGTCCGTGTGACGGTCATTGCCAGCATGCAGGTCCAAGTGTTAGACCCAGGGTGACCGTCGTGCTGCAGAAGGCTTGGAACTATGACGGCGGCACCCAGCGTGAGCAGTGGTGGGGCTCTCGTTCAGGATTAAAAGCCCGAAGTGCAGGAGATACCACTCAGACAATATGTATAAAGACATAAGGTGAAAACACCACGAGACTAGGCAGAGACTCCTGCACGGCACAACCACAAGGAACCGTAAACCAAAAGCACAGCGAAGGAAAACCACAAAATAAACCACACATGATCTAGAATGGGAAAAAGCAAACAGTAATAACCAGAAATAAACATGGCGACAGGAGCAACAAACAGGGAAAGAGAACCAAAATATTACAAACAGAACAGAAACTTGCTTCAAGCAGGAAACACAGCAACACTGAAAAAGGCAGGATCATCCATAATGACTGATCAATCATGGAGCCAAGCACTATGGGAGCAGCATCCTTAAATAAACAAAGCCAAACTGGTGAGTGAGCTGGCTTCAACAAGAAACCCCTGGGCTGGAACCCAGGAATGGCAACAGGAACCAAGACCCAAACCGGATCAGCACGTAAAGCTGCGAAAAGTGTGAGTAAGAGGGATCCATCTCCCCTGGGTTACAGTTGATCTTACACTTGTGTACCAACTTAGAGATTCACTGTGGTCAAATTTCAAGACTACTAGATCCACGATCGATCACTATGAATACCGAAAATGCCGTAATGCATGCACAAAACCAACAAAAATGGTGAAAGCCCATTACTTCAATGAAAATCTAAACCATAAAATATCAAACAAACAAAATGTGGTAGGCGCCCCTGCCTGTACCGCCACCAACTATCCAAAGCCAGCCAGCAATCAGTGGTTCCCCCAAACCAGTGTGCAAAGATTATAGAATACGTATCTGGCGGCGCGATGACAGTCGCTTATGGATCGTATGATGGTTCTCTTTAGAAATACCGTCCCCATATAACATGAAAGACAATAAAGAGATACAATAGTGCAGAGTGAAAATAATTGTGGAATATAGGCATGAGGTACTGTTTCCACTCGCAAAGGAAGAGCCCCAACACTGGCTCTGAGCGGGTCAACGCATCTGGTCATTAATTTCTGTATTGAAGGAGGCGACCACAGCCTTCAAAGATGCCGGTCCTCTTCCGATACCAGTGCATAAGCAGACATGCAACAGAAGAAAAAGCATTCCTGTGTAGGTCTATTGGAGATGAAATAGAAGTACACAAGTGGGGATCACACTCACATGTGTTGGAGCTTATAGCCAAGCTCTGGGGTCAGACGCCTGTGGACTTGTTTGAGGTAAAGCCCATAGAAAACCTCTATAGTCAGCAACACACCGGGGACTGGTGCAAGTATAAAATTTATTTAAACATAAAAACAAATCAAAATGAATTAACCTGGCTCAGCCAGCATACCCAGACGCGTTTTGCCACGTAGCGCGGCTTCCTCAGACCGACTTACAGTGTATGTCTGTGGGGTTATGTGTGTGTTTTATATATACATACCCCCACAGACCTGTGTATATGTATATATATATTCATAAACACACACACATACCCCCACATGTCAGCCTCCTCTTTTGCCAGGCCCCATCAGGATGGATTAGTGTGTTCGAGCGGTCGCCAGCCTGGCAAGGGTTGCAGCCCGGCCGCTCGTTTCACTGGGGATCCGCTGGCTGCGATCGCGCGAGATCCCAGAGTTCACTTCACAGGAAGTGAACTCTGGGATCTAGCGCGATTGCAGCCGGCGGTTCCCCAGTGAAACGAGTGGCTGGGCTGCAACCCTTGCCGGGCCGGCGGCCGTTCGAACACACTAATCCACCCTGATGGGGCCTGCAGAGTGCCGTCAGAGCAATCTGCCAGCCGCGCCTGCCCATCAGTCACCGGCCGGAAAGCCAGCACTGATTTTCGGTATCGGTGGATGTATCGGGGGTACCTGCACAAGTACCAAGTACTCGTGCAGGACCCGGTATCGGCACCGATACTAGTATCGGTATCGGTGCATCCCTAATTAAAAGTCAATTCCCTGAGTGCACTGGATTTATCAAGTAAACAATTAACAGGTATATGAGTCTGTATAACTTGTAGCAGTGCCAAAATGCTTTGCAATCAAAGTGCCTCAATAAGCAAGAAAACAATCCTTCATGGGATTGTGTTTATAGCGAAGAAAACTGATAGGTACACTGCAAGCAGGCTTCATAAATGTATTGAACCAAGGAAAGTGGAGTGGGGGTTGCGCAAGCCACCACACTCCATGCAACAGGGAAGTGACAAATTAAAACATCGCCAGAGTGGAAGTTATTTTAGAAGGCATAAAGAATATTGAAAGGGCATAACGTCAACATGTTTCGCCAGTATACTGTGCCGGCTTCATCAGGACAGGCCCCTGTAAAGGTGGAAGCTAAGGTAGAGCATTTTCTCCTCCTCCCTTCTTTCCATGTAAATTCTCTCCTAAGTCCATTTCCCCCTAATTTTTCATGTCCACCCCCTCCTTTTTCATGTTCCCCCCTCCTTTTTCATGGCCAGCTCTCTCCATCTTTTTCATGTCCACCCCCTCCTTATTTATGTACCCTTCCTTTTTCATGGCCATCTCCCTCATCTTTTTAATGTCAACCACCCTTTATCATGTCCATCCCCCCTTCTTTTTCATGTATTGTCCACCCCCTCCTTTTTCATTCCATTTCCCCCTCCTTTTCATGTTCATTTCCTCCCTCCTTTTTCATGTCCTTCCCCCCACCTTTTCATGTTCATTTCAACCCCTCATTTTTTATGTCCATTCCCCTTTTATTTCATGCCCATTTCTCCAACCTTTTACATGTATTGTCCACCCCCTCCTTTCTTAGTCCATTTCCTCCTTCTTTTCATGTTCATTTCCCCCCTCCTTTTTCATGTCCCCCACATTTTCCTGTTCATTTCAACCCCTCCTTTTTCATGTCCATTTCCCCCCTTTATTTCATGTCCATTTTCCCCACCGTGTACATGTATTGTCCACCCCCAACTTTTTCCGTCCATTTCCTCCTCCTGTTCACGTTTATTTCCCCCCTCCTTTTTCATGTATTTCCCCCCACCTTTTCATGTTCATTTCAACCCCTCCTCTTTCATGTGCATTTCTCCCACCTTTTCATGTTCATTTCACCCCCCTGCTTTTTCATGTACATTAAGAATTATACCCCTATTCTCTTCTTACATCTTCTCCCATGTAAGTTACCTTCTTAAACCAACTAACCCCCCCTCCCTTTTCCCGTAAATGAAAACACAACAAAGTATTGGCATTTTGAAAAGGTCACGTCTTTTATTACTTAAGGCCAAATTCTTTGCCTCTAAGGCAGAATTATTATTATCGATCCTCGTATGCCAAATACGCTACACCAGATAACACTGGCAGCCAGATAACGCTGGCAACTGCAATGCACCTCAAGCATTGCCCAGAAATAGCACCCCACGTGGCTAAGCAGGATGACCACACATCTGCTCAGGGTATTTTTATGGCAGATAGCAGGCCGAGAGGATCTGCAAACCAGGAAGGCACCTGAGCTTGGCCGTACGAAACCACACTCACCCCGTACCCTGCAGATCCTCCCCCCACTATCGCCTCTCCACGTGCCAGGCCGCCTATTTCACCATCCCTATCCTAAACCATGTCCGTATTAAAGCGCAATCCCCCAACTGTGGCCTAACAAACCACCAGCTGGCTTCCTGCCACATGGGGTAAAGTACCCAATTTAAGCGCAATCCACCCAGTTGTGGCCGTAAAAACCACCAACTGGCTTCAAGCCACTTGGATACTATCTGATCGATAATAATTGCTCTAAACCATGCTTTTAATCAAAAACAATCCCCCAACCTTGGCTGTTCAAAACCTCAGGCTGGCTTCATGTAACATGGTTTATAACCTGATGCAACAGGTAGACTAACCATGCCCATTTAGACAATCCCCCAGACATGGCCGTATAAACCATGAACCGGGTTCATGCAACATGGCATATTTCCATATGGGAAACCATGGGCGGTTTTGAATGAGTGGTGAAATCACCACGCCATTGCCCCTATCCGTGGCACTTCTGATGCGTGACCTTTTCGTTGTTGTAGAGAACCAGCATCTATGAAAGAGAAAACAAACAGGGTGGGTTGGGTGGTTGTAAAAGAAAATTAACTGCAATACACAAAATGTCCCACGCATTGTCTTTTATACCCCCCTTCCCCCTCCCTCCCATTGTTTATCTCCCTATTGTATCCAAGAACAAAGCGGCCATGCTTCAGCTCATTAAACAAAAGCCCCCATGCCTGATCCCATAGAACAAAGGGAACTCACTCCCTTTACTCTTGTGTAATACAGGGATAATTCTTAAACCTTGCTCAATCCTAATTAGTCTTTCTCTCGAACTAAGAATTATACCCCTATTCTCTTTTTACAACTTCTCCCATGTAAATTACCTTCTTAAACCGACTAACCCCCCCTCCCCCTCCCTTTTCCCGTAAATGAAAACACAACAAAGTATTGGCATTTTGAAAAGGTCACGTCTTTTATTACTTAAGGCCAAATTCTTTGCCTCTAAGGCAGAATTATTATTATCGATCCTCGTATGCCAAATACGCTACACCAGATAACACTGGCAGCCAGATAACGCTGGCAACTGCAATGCACCTCAAGCATTGCCCAGAAATAGCACCCCACGTGGCTAAGCAGGATGACCACACATCTGCTCAGGGTATTTTTATGGCAGATAGCAGGCCGAGAGGATCTGCAAACCAGGAAGGCACCTGAGCTTGGCCGTACGAAACCACACTCACCCCGTACCCTGCAGATCCTCCCCCCACTATCGCCTCTCCACGTGCCAGGCCGCCTATTTCACCATCCCTATCCTAAACCATGTCCGTATTAAAGCGCAATCCCCCAACTGTGGCCTAACAAACCACCAGCTGGCTTCCTGCCACATGGTAAAGTACCCAATTTAAGCGCAATCCACCCAGTTGTGGCCGTAAAAACCACCAACTGGCTTCAAGCCACTTGGGATACTATCTGATCGATAATAATTGCTCTAAACCATGCTTTTAATCAAAAACAATCCCCCAACCTTGGCTGTTCAAAACCTCAGGCTGGCTTCATGTAACATGGTTTATAACCTGATGCAACAGGTAGACTAACCATGCCCATTTAGACAATCCCCCAGACATGGCCGTATAAACCATGAACCGGGTTCATGCAACATGGCATATTTCCATATGGGAAACCATGGGCGGTTTTGAATGAGTGGTGAAATCACCACGCCATTGCCCCTATCCGTGGCACTTCTGATGCGTGACCTTTTCGTTGTTGTAGAGAACCAGCATCTATGAAAGAGAAAACAAACAGGGTGGGTTGGGTGGTTGTAAAAGAAAATTAACTGCAATACACAAAATGTCCCACGCATTGTCTTTTATACCCCCCTTCCCCCTCCCTCCCATTGTTTATCTCCCTATTGTATCCAAGAACAAAGCGGCCATGCTTCAGCTCATTAAACAAAAGCCCCCATGCCTGATCCCATAGAACAAAGGGAACTCACTCCCTTTACTCTTGTGTAATACAGGGATAATTCTTAAACCTTGCTCAATCCTAATTAGTCTTTCTCTCGAACTAAGAATTATACCCCTATTCTCTTTTTACAACTTCTCCCATGTAAATTACCTTCTTAAACCGACTAACCCCCCCTCCCCCTCCCTTTTCCCGTAAACGAAAACACAACAAAGTATTGACATTTTGAAAAGGTCACGTCTTTTATTACTTAAGGCCAAATTCTTTGCCTCTAAGGCAGAATTATTATTATCGATCCTCGTATGCCAAATACGCTACACCAGATAACACTGGCAGCCAGATAACACTGGCAACTGCAATGCACCACAAGCATTGCCCAGAAATAGCGCCCCATGTGGCTAAGCAGAATGACCACACGTCTGCTCAGGGTATTTTTATGGCAGATAGCAGGCCGAGAGGATCTGCAAACCAGGAAGGCACCTGAGCTTGGCTGTACGAAAACACACTCACCCCGTACCCTGCAGACCCTCGCCCCACTATTGCCTCTCCACGTGCCAGGCCGCCTATTTCACCGCCACCAAAAATGAGGACCCTCTTTTTACTGCCACCAATCAAAACCCGTGACCATACTCTTACCCCACAAAAGGCTCCTTATCGCGCCTTCAATGAAGAGTGTGTTCCCAGCCTTATCACTCCTTCAATGAACTCCTCACTTCTTGCTCCTATTTCGGGGTGCTCCAAAACCATTGCCAGATAACATCGGCAAATGCAATGCACCACACATATTGCCCAGAAATAGCGGCCCCACGTGGCTAAGTAGCGTGACCACGCGTCTACTCAGGGGTCTCTTTATATCGCAAATAGCAGGCCGAGAGAATCTGCAAACCAGGAAGGCACCTGAGCTTGGTCGAACGAAACCAACAATCACCCCATACCCTGCAGACCCTCCCCCTACCATTGCATCCCCACGTGCCAGGCCGCTATTTCACCACTCACAATACCTATCTCTTCTCTAGCTGTCCCCTAAATGTAGTACTATAATATCTGGCTTACCCCACTTTCTCCTGGAAGTCTTTGCTATTCCCAATAACTGCCCCACCCCCTACCTTGCTTCCCTATCCATCTAATCCCTACTTCAATTACGCTGCACCCCGGGGTCGCTCCTCTCTTGGTGCCAGCAGCATGACTCTCCATCCAGTGCACATAGGAGTGTCCCAGGATCCGCACTCTCATTGCGTGTCCTTTCAAATAACCAAAATGTAAACTATTAACTTTAATGCACACACACAAACAGTGTACCCGAACTGAAAAGAAACCAAAAGAAAAAAGGAAACAAATTATTAAAACAAAACAATTGTTCCCCATAAGTTTTCCCTTCATTTCTTTAATGACCTCACATATCTCCTATATACTTCCCATTTCCATCTCCCCATCTTTTTAATTCGGTCCTTTGGGTAACCCAATTCTGCCTCAGTACTAGCAGCTGGTAACCTGAAAGAATGGGGGCAAGTGTAACTCCCCTTTGAACCAAGCCCCTCCGTGGCCTGCTGCGGAACCATTTTGAATTGATACCCGGACAAGTTAGTACCACCCTTGTGCCCCCAGAACATGCGACCGTTTGAAGGAGTCGCCTCCAAGTATCCCCTCATACGTACCACTGGACATACTTCCCCACCATGGGCACCTAGAGCAATCGTTTCCTCAATCCTTAGGACAGCTGAAAAACTAAAACAAATGCTGCCCTACAAAGATTGTTATCAGCTCCATCTTATCTCCTACTTGTACTCTGCTGTCAAGATCTTCCTCACCACGAATTGTTTAGCCCAGTCCTCCTCTTCCTTTAACCGAGCAAAGTATGAAATACCACTAAATAGTTCCAAGCTGTCCTTTCTTTATTGACTTACCGCCGAACTTCAGTAGCTATTTTGAAAACAACATTCTGCCCTACCTTCTCTGTAGCTTTAAAACTCGATCCAACCCTTTCACTGCTTGCTCTGCGGTGCCCATGTCTTCTGCAACAACAATCTCCTCACCAAATCATTGATGCCCTCTAACTGCTCCCCATCTGGCAAAGAAACAGAGGGCAGTCTTCACCCTGGAATTTTTTTTTATTATTATTATTTATTTATTTAATTATTATTTATTTATTTATTTTTATTATTATTTTTTTATTTTATTTTTATTTTCCTCTCTTTCCTCCTCCCGGTGCCAAATGTCGGAACACATCCCACCTGAAACTGGACAATGTATCCGCCACCACCTTCCTTACCCCCGGTATGTGATTTGCCGTGAAATTAATATTGCTTTTCAAACATATCAACACCAAATACCTGACATAGGCTACAACCTGCGGTGATGATGCAGACATGTTATTCAGCACTTGCACCACACCTTGAATATCAGACCCAAAGAAAGTGGGGAGGGATGTATTTTTTTTTATTTTATTTTATTTATTTATTTATTTTAAATTCTATCCCCCACAGTTGTATTGCCCCGACGATTGGAAAATAAAAAATTCCAGAAACACCAAGCTTTGCACCCATCCATTGAATCCACTCCTGGGCCATTTGCTGTGAGGACTACCCACCTGTCGCGCCGCCGCGCGGACCCAAGATGGCCGCCGGCGAGCTTCCAAACGGCGCCCAGTCTCCTTCCCCATCCGCATCCCGGAACGAAAGTGATCCGCGCATGCGCGCGCGCGGCGCGCCACGATGCTCCATATACGTCTGACGTCATCTCGCCCACCAATCAGCTAGAACCTGAGATCCCTCTATAAGAAGCCGGCTGATTGGTGAGTTCATTGCTAGTTCGTCTAGTCTCTCATGTGTTACATTGTGTCTTGCTTTACTTTGCCGTGTACCGAACCCTGCTTATGTTTAACGATTCTGCTGACTGCCTTTATCCTACGACCTTCTGCCTGAATTAACGTTTATGCTGCCTGAATTAACCCTTTTTGACCCCGGCTACCATTATCGACTTCGCTGCTTGCCTAAATCCTGGAACCGGCTCTGGACATTACTACGTACTTGATTCTACCTATCACCCATGCACTATTGTGGATAAGGTTGTATATTTATACCGAACCCTCCACATAGTAGATGAGCCGAGTTGGTATACCTTGCACATCGGTTCCCATCGCCGCCTAATCCTGACAGAATGAACTAGCCATCATGGAACCAGCAAGTATACCAGAAGCCTTGACTGCCATATCGCAACAACTCAACGTACTGACACAGTCTGTTCAAGTACTGGAAGCCAACCAGGTGGCTATGCAGAGACATCTAAACCGCTTAGAACAAGGAACAGCCGGCAGTGCTGCCGCCGGTGGAGCTGCAGTAGTTACCGCATCTCCGCCCGACACAAACGCGACGGGACCCGAACCATACGTGGCTCCCCCGGAGAAGTTTGGCGGCGACCGTGCTCAATTTCGCTCCTTCATAACCTTGTGCCACCTCATGTTTTGTCTACAACCACGGACCTACAGAAACGACTTTGCCAAGGTCAGGACTACGATATCGCTGCTAACAGGTAGGCCCCAGAAATGGGCACATCACTTGATAAGTACCAATAGCTCTCTGTTAAATAGTTGGGATGTTTTTTCTAAGAAGATGGAAGAAATGTACGATGACCCCCACCGGCTGACTAACGCAGCCCAAGCCCTCGAAAACCTAAGACAAGGAAAAAACGAAGTAGAAGAATATATAACAGATTTCAAGCATCTCGCTCTAGATTCCGAATGGAACGAACCGGCCCTCATAGCCAGGTTTTGAAAAGGATTATCAGAAACTATTAAAGACGAGCTCACAAGAGTCGAGAAACCCAGAACTCTGGAAAAATGTATGTCTTTTAGCGTCGAAATCGACCGTAGACTGCGTGAAAGGAGGGCTGAACGTGCCAGTTACGGTCACGTTCCCACGTTCCAAACCTGTCTTCCCGCCCTCTGTATTTGTATTTTGTGTTTTTTCCCTTGTGTTTCTGTTGCTGCCAATTCCTGGGTGGCCTCCCAGGGGTTAATTGGTGTTCTGTGTGCTGCTCACCTGTTGACCCTTGCCTTGATTTCCCCTGCCTATATTAGAGCAATGTACCTGTAGTACATTGCTGGGTCATTTTACTTTGCCTGGTCTCCTTGCGACTTGTGTCCTGAGAGCTCCGTGCTGTGTTCCTGTTATCCTCCGTTTGTTCATCCTTGTTTAGTTTTTGCCTCCGTTATTTCTGTTCCAGTTTATGTCAGTTCCTTTTGTGTATTTAGTTCTGTCTATTGCTGTATTTTGGTTTGCTGTTTATGTTCCATTCTGATTCCCCGGTTACCGATTTTGGCTTGGCTGACTTCCCTTCTGGTTCCTATTCCTATATCCTGTATGACGTACTCTCTCTGGTTATGACCTTTTGGCTTTCCTCTATATGACTACTCTATAGTATTTTCCTTGTCTGTACCGTTTCCAGGTAACCCTGTCATCTGTATACAACAAAAGACTCTGTACGGCTTCAAGATATACTTTTCTTTAGATTAGATCCGGCTATCCTAAAGACCGGCCTTTCAGTGCAGGGGATCTTTGGTATTGCCCTACAGAGGTCTTTTGTTAACCCTGTGTTGCTTTCATCTGTCCTTGCAGTTTACACTGCATCTCTGCATATAGGGGCTTCTCTCAGGAACCAGGGCCTCACCTTGCTGCGAGTTATATTCATAGGGATATATATACAGACCGACCACTTCCAAGGATCAGAGGGCAAGGATAGGGTGGTGCGTGCCTGGTGGTACTGCCACCGTGACATAATGACCCAGCCTTTACATAAGCCCGCAGAGATGTGTACCGTGTTGGAAACCTTATTGCACATGTTTGAGGAATTTGTGGTTCACCTCAAAGGGTTACTGAGCCTGTGTCTAGACTCTGGCAATCAGGTCTCATTTGAAAGCAGGGTTCGTGGTCCTCTTTCTCCTGATGAAAAGAACAGAAGACGTGAGTACAATCTCTGTTTCTATTGTGCCAGCTCGTTGCACTTTTTGTCTGGCTGTCCCCTCAAGCCGGTGCGTCCTGGGGCTGGAGTGCCGGTGTGTCCTGGGGCTGGAGTGCCGGTGCACCTCAAGACTTGTGGTGGGTCTGTGCGCCCTGATACTGGCCGAGTGCCAACTGTGCCCATGTCCCACAGTAAGGCCGCTAAAGCCAGTCCACGCATGAGATCCACTCAGTACTGGCGCCAGTTACAGCTGGGTGGGAATCAGAGGTGCCAGACCACGTAGGGGTCTGACGGTGCCAGACCTAGCTGGGAGTCGGATAGTGCCAGACCACGTAGGGGATCTGATGGTACCAGACCCGGCGGGGAGTCAGATGGCACCAGACCCCACTTTGAGTTCAGACCTCCTGAGAAAACCAGGTCTGAGAAAGAGGCACTTGAGTCTATGGAGGATGAATCCTTTTTGGCCACAAGGTCAGAGGATGAAGTACCCATGGAGGTTATGTCGCTCATGGCATCCGATAATAAACCTCAGATTTATGTAGATACCTCTGATGGCTGTAGGGTTTTAAAGACACAACTGGCTGGTTCTGAGCAGCGACTGACAGCCAAAAGACAGTCCCTACGTATTGTTACTGGTTGTATTACATGCAGAGCCGCAACCCCAGTGCCAATTGGCAGTATGCCAGTCCTGTCTGGCAATGAGAAGCCAGTCCTGTTTCCGTCTGGCAATGAGAAGCCAGTCCTGTTTCTGTCTGGCAATGAGAAGCTAGTCCTGTCTCCATCTGGCAATGGGCAGCCAGTCCTGTCTCTGTCTGGCAATGGGCAGCCAGTCCTGTCTCCGTCTGGCAATGGGCAGCCAGTCCTGTCTCCGTCTGGCAATGGGCAGCCAGTCCTGTCTCCGTCTGGCAATGGGCAGCCAGTCCTGTCTCCGTCTGGCAATGCGCAGCCAGTCCTGTCTCCGTCTGGCAATGCGCAGCCAGTCCTGTCCCCGTCTGGCAATGCGCAGCCAGTCCTGTCTCCGTCTGTCAATGCGCAGCCAGTCCTGTCTCCGTCTGGCAATGCGCAGCCAGTCCTGTCTCCGTCTGGCAATGCGCAGCCAGTCCTGTCTCCGTCTGGCAATGCCAGCCAATGTTGCCTGATCCTGGCACGATGCCAGTCAAATCCATGGCAAGCTGTGTGTCAGTGGTTCCAGAAACCCAGTCAAGCTGTGTGTCAGCGGTGCCAGTCCCAAGCTGTGTGTCAGCGGTGCCAGAAACCCAGCCAAGCTGTGTGTCAGCGGTGCCAGTCCCAAGCTGTGTGTCAGCGGTGCCAGAAACCCAGCCAAGTTGTGTGTCAGCGGTGCCAGTCCCAAGCTGTGTGTCAGCGGTGCCAGTCCCAAGCTGTGTGCCAGCCCCAAGCTGTGTGTCAGCAGTGCCAGAAACCCAGTGTCACGTTCCCACGTTCCAAACCTGTCTTCCCGCCCTCTGTATTTGTATTTTGTGTTTTTTCCCTTGTGTTTCTGTTGCTGCCAATTCCTGGGTGGCCTCCCAGGGGTTAATTGGTGTTCTGTGTGCTGCTCACCTGTTGACCCTTGCCTTGATTTCCCCTGCCTATATTAGAGCAATGTACCTATAGTACATTGCTGGGTCATTTTACTTTGCCTGGTCTCCTTGCGACTTGTGTCCTGAGAGAGCTCCTTGCTGTGTTCCTGTTATTCTCCGTTTGTTCATCCTTGTTTAGTTTTTGCCTCTGTTATTTCTGTTCCAGTTTATGTCAGTTCCTTTTGTGTATTTAGTTCTGTCTATTGCTGTATTTTGGTTTGCTGTTTATGTTCCATTCTGATTCCCCGGTTACCGATTTTGGCTTGGCTGACTTCCCTTCTGGTTCCTATTCCTATATCCTGTATGACGTACTCTCTCTGGTTATGACCTTTTGGCTTTCCTCTATATGACTACTCTATAGTATTTTCCTTGTCTGTACCGTTTCCAGGTAACCCTGTCATCTGTATACAACAAAAGACTCTGTACGGCTTCAAGGTAATACTTTCCTTTAGATTAGATCCGGCTATCCTAAAGACCGGCCTTTCAGTGCAGGGAATCTTTGGTATTGCCGTACAGAGGTCTTTTGTTAACACTGTGTTGCTTTCATCTGTCCTTGCAGTTTACACTGCATCTCTGCATATAGGGGCTTCTCTCAGGAACCAGGGCCTCACCTTGCTGCGAGTTATATTCATAGGGATATATATACAGACCGACCACTTCCAAGGATCGGAGGGCAAGGATAGGGTGGTGCGTGCCTGGTGGTACTGCCACTGTGACACCCAGTCAAGCTGTGTGTCAGCGGTGCCAGTCCCAGGCTGTGTGTCAGCGGTGCCAGAAACCCAGTCAAGCTGTGTGTCAGCGGTGCCAGTCCCAAGCTGTGTGCCAGCGGTGCCAGTCCCAAGCTGTGTGCCAGTATCAAGCTGTGTGTCAGCAGTGCCAGTCCCAAGCTGGGTGTCAGCGGTTCCAGAAACCCAGTCAAGCTGTGTGTCAGCAGTGCCAGAGCTACATTGCAACACCACTGTACCCATGCCCCACAGAGAGTCCGAGGTTTCCAAATCTCATGGTAAGGCACAGGTAGGCGAGCCTACTCCCACTGTTGCCGTGTCGTGTGGGGGGGGTCACCAGTTCTAGATCTCATTCAAGGAGAAGACGGGAAAAGGTGTCTAACCCTAGTCCCACTGATTCTATGTCCAGTCTAATTGATGCCAAGATCCCCCTACCCCGTCATGTCCCTGAGGGCTATGTGCAGTCGCCCTTTGGACTGGTGTTCAGGAAGGACCACTGGGTTGCCATTCAAAGGAACCCTCATAGACGGGGAGTCTTGTGGAGGAGGATGACGACTCTGAGTGGGACCTCAAAGGACTTTGGTGACTGGTGTTCGTGATCTGGTTTCCTGATTCTGTCTGTCGTGTTTGTTGTTTTAGGTGCCCTGAGGTCACCTTTTTTGAGAGGGCTACTGTCACGTTCCCACGTTCCAAACCTGTCTTCCCGCCCTCTGTATTTGTATTTTGTGTTTTTTCCCTTGTGTTTCTGTTGCTGCCAATTCCTGGGTGGCCTCCCAGGGGTTAATTGGTGTTCTGTGTGCTGCTCACCTGTTGACCCTTGCCTTGATTTCCCCTGCCTATATTAGAGCAATGTACCTGTAGTACATTGCTGGGTCATTTTACTTTGCCTGGTCTCCTTGCGACTTGTGTCCTGAGAGCTCCGTGCTGTGTTCCTGTTATCCTCCGTTTGTTCATCCTTGTTTAGTTTTTGCCTCTGTTATTTCTGTTCCAGTTTATGTCAGTTCCTTTTGTGTATTTAGTTCTGTCTATTGCTGTATTTTGGTTTGCTGTTTATGTTCCATTCTGATTTCCCGGTTACCGATTTTGGCTTGGCTGACTTCCCTTCTGGTTCCTATTCCTATATCCTGTATGACGTACTCTCTCTGGTTATGACCTTTTGGCTTTCCTCTATATGACTACTCTATAGTATTTTCCTTGTCTGTACCGTTTCCAGGTAACCCTGTCATCTGTATACAACAAAAGACTCTGTACGGCTTCAAGGTATACTTTCCTTTAGATTAGTCCGGCTATCCTAAAGACCGGCTTTTCAGTGCAGGGAATCTTTGGTATTGCCGTACAGAGGTCTTTTGTTAACCCTGTGTTGCTTTCATCTGTCCTTGCAGTTTACACTGCATCTCTGCATATAGGGGCTTCTTTCAGGAACCAGGGACTCACCTTGCTGCGAGTTATATTCATAGGGATATATATACAGACCGACCACTTCCAAGGATCGGAGGGCAAGGATAGGGTGGTGCGTGCCTGGTGGTACTGCCACCGTGACAGTTACCACCCCCCAACGCCGACCAGGAGACCCCTTCCTCCTCTGCCGTCAAACGCTCCTGCAACCGGGTTGGACAAGGAAGAACCGATGCAAATAGGGGCCGCAAGAGGACCTCTTACAGAAGCCAAAAGGACGAGGAGGCGTTCCTTAGGCCTATGCCTCTACTGTGGTCGTGCTGGTCATCACGTACGGGAGTGCCGAGAGAAGCCTAGCAGTCACATGGGTAAGCCGCTAGCTGTCCCAGCCTTTATTTCAGTCAGAAGCGTATGCAATGCCATGTCTACCCATATGATTGTACCTTTGTCTTTACAGTGGAACAACCGCGCCATGAGCATCAACGCCATGCTTGACTCAGGAGCAAGCGGCTGCTTCATGGATTGTAACATGGCCCAATCCTTGGGGGTCCCCACCGTGTACAAGAAACATCCTTATCCCATACAACTCCTGGATGGTAGCTCACCGTTGTCTGGGCCGATTACCAAAGAGACCATACCGTTGCCCGCTAGTATTGGCGGAAGCCACAACGACAACATTGTTTTTGACATTGTCTCATCACCAGTGTTCCCAGCCGTCCTTGGCCTGAATTGGCTGAGAAAGAATAATCCGACTATAAACTGGATCAACAGCACCATAACCTTCGACCAAGAAGAACCCATAACCACCCTGAGCGGTACTGTTCTGAAAATACACATGATAGCAGTGTGTACCGAAATTCCCAAAATCTACCAAGACCTTCATAAAGTATTCGAGAAAAAAGGAGCAGATACGTTACCACCCTCCAGAACCTACGACTGTCCTATAGATTTATTACCTGGGGCCCCTATCCCTCAGGGACGGATATACCCGCTATCAGAACCCGAGCTAAAGACCCTTAAAGAATACGTAGAAGAAAATTTGCAAAAAGGATTTATTCGACCATCTACTTCACCTGCGGGTGCACCTATATTCTTTGTAGGGAAGAAAGATGGGGGACTCAGGCCCTGTGTGGATTACCGCGCCCTCAATTCTATCACCATCAAAAACAAATACCCCCTCCCTTTGATAACCGAACTGATGGACAGACTAAGAACTTCTACGATATTCACTAAACTCGATCTAAGGGGTGTATATAACCTAGTCAGGATACGAGACGGGGATGAGTGGAAAACTGCCTTTCTGTCCAGGTACGGCCATTGTGAATACCTGGTAATGCCGTACGGCCTATGCAACGCCCCCGCCACCTTCCAAAGGTTCCTCAATGATATTTTTAGAGATATATTAGACCAATTTGTAATAATATACCTGGATGATATATTGATCTATTCAAACACAGCCGAGTCCCACGAGACCCACGTCCGGACCGTACTATTAAGGTTGTTGAAACATCATTTATACGCCAAACTAGAAAAATGCCTCTTCCATACAAGAAGTATAGAATTCTTCAGATTCATTATCACTCCGGGATATATACAGATGGATCCAGCTAAAGTGAAGGCAGTCACCACATGGCCCGCACCAGCTAACAAAAAAGGGGTTCAATGTTTCATCGGATTCTGCAATTTTTATAGAAAATTCGTAAAAAACTTCTCTGCCATAACTCGACCTTTAACCAACTTGACCAAGATACAAACTCCGTTCCGGTGGTCCGAAGAAGCCCAGAAAGCATTCCACCAACTAAAAGAAACCATAACTACAGCACCTGTTTTGTCAATACCCGACCCTACATTACCATACACTCTAGAAGTGGATGCCTCAGCTTTTCCCGTAGGGTCGATTTTATCCCAAAGAAGTAAGAAAGATGATATCCTACGTCCGGTGTCCTTCTTTTCAAAAACTCTCACCCCGGCGGAAAAGAATTACGACGTAGGTGAGAGAGAACTACTCGCTATTAAGCTTTCACTAGAAGAGTGGCGTCATCTGCTCGAAGGGGCTCACCATCCCGTGGTCGTCGTTACAGACCACAGAAACCTCGAATATCTACAACAAGCACGCAGGTTGAAACCGAGACAAGCCAGATGGGCACTGTTCTTTAGTCGATTTCATATGATCATCACTTACCGACCTGGTAGCAAGAATGGGAAGGCCGATGCCTTGTCTCGAGCGCAAGAAGATCCTCGTGAGGTCAATAACGATCCTATACTACCCAGAACGTGTTTCGCGATCACCAGGCTATCTCTATGGGATACAATCAAACAACACACAAACACTCTGGAACAAAAGGACCCGTCACTGTCCTTGCGTCAACAAGACGGATTTCTGCTACACAAGCAAAAGATATATGTACCCGCTGCCGCACTCCTGTCCGTACTCCAGTACTGTCATGACTCCCTCCTGGGTGGCCACGGAGGAATTCGTAAGACCACCGATCTGATTAGCCGTTCCTTCTGGTGGCCACGGATGGCCAAGGACATAAAGTCCTATGTAACTAATTGTCCGGTGTGTATTCGTGCAAAAGTCCCTCGTAGACGCCCCCAAGGGCTATTACAACCGTTGCCTGTACCACAAGCTCCTTGGGTGGATATATCCATGGACTTTATAGTAGAACTACCTATAACTGCCGGTTATGATACCATAATGGTGGTAGTAGATCATTTTTCAAAGATGGCTCATTTCACGCCTCACAAAGGCATACCTACCGCTGCTCAGACGGCATCATTATTCATCAAAGAAGTCTTCTGCCTGCACGGGCTACCGTCCACTATCATCTCTGACAGAGGAACCCAGTTCACCTCGAAATTTTGGAAAGCCTTCTGTAAAAATCTACATATCCAACAGAACCTATCTACCGCATATCACCCACAAACCAATGGCCAAACAGAGAGAGCAAACAGTACACTAGAACAATACTTAAGATGCTTCGTCTCTCATCTGCAAGATGACTGGTACGATTTATTACCCACTGTTGAGTTCGCATATAATAACCAAGTTCATCGTTCTACTGGTCAGTCACCATTTCACGTGAATTACGGTCAACACCCTACGATGTTACCAGGATCACCGATCCCCAGCAATGTTCCTTCATTGAACCAACATATGGCACAGATCATTGGAGGTTACAGAAAGGTCAAAGCTTCCTTGCTATCAGCTCAACGATCGTACAAACAATTCGCAGACCGACACAGAAATCTAGCACCACAATACGTAGTGGGCGATTCAGTATGGTTATCTTCTAAGCACGTCAGACTACGCTGCCCGTCTCGGAAGTTGGGACCTCGCTTTTTGGGACCATTCATCATATCCAAAGTAGTATCCCCTACAGCGGTTCGACTTCGACTTCCTCAGGAGCTCGATGTACATCCAGTGTTCCACGTCTCTCTGCTGCGTCCGTCCCCTCCGGATACTTTCACTGGCCGCACACCGTATCGTCCTGGTCCTCTGGTGGCCATCGGGGATGATGAGTACGAGGTTCAGAGGATCCTGGATTCCCATTTCTATCGCCGTCGTCTCGAGTACCTGGTTCGATGGACCGGCTATGGACCCGAAGAGGACTCTTGGATCCCGGCTGCTGAGGTTTGCGCACCTGTTCTTGTCCGGCGGTTCCACGTTGTTCATCCCACACGCCCCCGGAGTGGTCGCCTTGATGGGGGGCACTGTGAGGACTACCCACCTGTCGCGCCGCCGCGCGGACCCAAGATGGCCGCCGGCGAGCTTCCAAACGGCACCCAGGCTCCTTCCCCATCCGCATCCCGGAACGAAAGTGATCCGCGAATGCGTGCGCGCGCGCGACGCTCCATACGTCTGACGTCATCCCACCCACCAATCAGCTAGAACCTGAGATCCCTCTATAAGAAGCCGGCTGATTGGTGAATTCATTGCTAGTTCGTCTAGTCTCTCATGTGTTACATTGTGTCTGATCTACAGAAGCTTGCTTTACTTTGCTGTGTACCGAACCCTGCTTATGTTTAACGATTCTGCTGACTGCCTTTATCCTACGACCTTCTGCCTGAATTAACGTTTATGCTGCCTGAATTAACCTTTTTTGACCCCGGCTACCATTATCGACTTTGCTGCTTGCCTATATCCTGGAACCGGCTCTGGACATTACTACGTACTTGATTCTACCTATCACCCATGCACTATTGTGGATAAGGTTGTATATTTATACCGAACCCTCCACATAGTAGATGAGCCGAGTTGGTATACCTCACACATCGGTTCCCATCGTCGCCTAATCCTGACATTTGCCTGCTCAACATTTGAAATTACACTAGACCATTTTGATCTTAATGTCTGGCCATTCCCCCCCAAACCACCTACAATTCTCCCCGGTCAACTAAACTTATATTGTTACCGCCCCCCCCCCCGATCCTACCTCATTCTCCAGTCCCTTTGGAACCCGTTACCATGAAATCGTCCAAGTAATGTACTATACGTCTCCTCCCCGCTCTGTTCTCCACTAACCAATGCAAAAAAGTAGGAAGCCTTTAAAATGGGAGCATGGGATATTGCACACCCCAATGGGTAAAAAGATATCTATGTAAAATTACCCATCGAATTTACACCCCATTAAAAGAAAACCCCCTGGACACAGCGGTACAGCCTGAAGGCTGACTCTAGATCAAGCTTAGCTAACTCTGTCCCCTCGCCAGCTACCCTTACCAAATTCACCACCTGATTGAATGAATGGTAGCTAACAGAAACATCTTCCCTACTTATTGCCTCTGCAAAGAAACGGCCGTCCCAATGTTCATTTGTATGTATTTTCCTTACATTCCCTTGCTCTGTGTATCATGTAGAGTATTGTATTCCCTCTGTATAGTGTAACCTCTGTATTACGATCCAGTCTTTGTATAGTGTACACCCCCCTGTAAGTAATGAATTCCTTTTGTTTTCACATGCTTCCATCAGCCCCTCCCCTCCCCCAGCAACTAAGTTCACCATCTCACTGTTATCTGACCCATTGTTCCCATCTGAGAGTGACTCTATTGTTTGTGCACCTTCCCCCTCTGTGTGTCCCCTTGCGAAATGTAAATAAATGCAGTCTCCATTTTGAGTTGAGAAAGAGCAAGGATGTTCTGTACATTATTGGCTACATTGTCCTCCATCTTATGAGTCCTCAGCCCTGGAATCCTTTATCAATAGTACCAAGCTGCACATGTGAAAGTCTTTAACCTCCGTCCACAATGAAACGGATTCTTGCTTAGTATATTAATCTATAGGCCCGAAGTTAAATCAACCGAACTAACCTAATGACACAGCATTTGCTAACATACAAAATCACTGTTTAGTTGATAAGCCTCTTCAGAAATTATAACAGACACATTTAGATGTGTATTTGGTTAGTAATTGTTATATATTCATAAATCTGGCAGAAACAATCTGGATTAATTTAGTTGCGCAAATATAAGCTTAAACAGATTGTACAGTTACTGCTGCAGCACTTCCTCATTGGCAGCAGAACATGTGACTTTTTGAGGTTTAAGATGGCTGCCAGCCATGCGGTCACTGATTACCTATGTTTATAAGATCATACAGACTATACAAATAATAAGGTTTGATCAAGTATTACAAAGTGAAGCAAATATCAACGAGCATATTCTAGCTAAAAATGCAAATCACTAGAACGGATAAATTAGCGCGTATTTAACCCAATAGATTACACACACACACACACACATATAGTATATTATCAACATAGCTTCAAATTCACCGAATTAATACACTTAATACTTATCCACTCCCAGGCTTTATTATGATGATGGTACAAGTGGGAAATTTGAGAGAGTTGCTGCTCATGTTTCCTCTATTTCTGAAATAAGTCTATCCTCTCCCTCAATAAAGACAATGTTACCGTTCTGAAATAATTATTTACTCAACTGTAGCAAGTGCTCAAAACAAAAGATTGTACATTGCTGCTGTGTCACTTTAAAAATTGCAACAATTAGATTAGTGAACTTAAATACAGTATACAAATTAATTTGTTCATCAACTTATTGCTTAGCCCTTGGGGTTACTCCAACATTATTTAAAACACACAGCTTTTTGAATAACCTGGTAAATCATAACCCACATAAAAGCCTAGCATGTGAAGCTGCTTGAGAATCCACTAAAGGTGTTACTCAGTAATGCACGTATGGTGCTTTTCTCATTTGGCACACTATAGAGTTATAGTGACTAATGTCCAGTGATTCAGTCTGTTATATCAAGTTCCTATGTGTGATTACATTCCCTTTGTGTTGTCTCCGTGTGCTATGGCTAGGTCCCCATGGGAACTCCGTGTGCTATGGCTAGGTTTCTGTGTGTTTCTATTGTGTGATTACGGCGTGTTATAGCAAGTTTTTATATTATTTTATTTAATTTTTTATATATATATATATATATTTATTATTATTTATTTATTTATTTTTATTTTTTATTTATTTTAGTGTTATTCTACATTAGCGATTTCAGTGTGTTATAGAGAGGAATTTCGTGATTTCAGGGTGTATGATAGCTACAACATTAGCGTGACTTTGTGTGTTATACCGAGGTCCTACGTGTGATTTCACTATGTATAGTGAGTTCCTTCTGTGTGTATGGTGAGGGCACCTGCGTGTATAGGGAGGCCCTGTGTTTGATTACTGTGTTTATATGGGTTGCTTAGTATGATTTTGGCTGCAGCCATGGATGATACTAAAATTGGACAGTCAGTCATGTGCTATACCGAGCACATAAACTAATAAGGCACAGCAGTCCACAGACAGCCAAAGGCAAAATTACTGGAAACCCTAGTGCCCCTAATAACATATAAAACAACAAATCACTGAATTCTGGCAGAGTTATCCCAGAACAACACCCATTAGAAATTACTATCACGCAGCTCTACACCAAATGAACAAGGAATACAGTATTGCAAATTGAAACAAATATAAATAAGCATCCACTAAATAAAAGATACTAATCCATACAATGGGAAACCCACACCTATCCTTCCAATAAATAATGGAACTAGGAATATATATGTAGCAGATTTATGATAATAGAGTATGCATAACAGATTGATACAGCAAGTAATACTCATCCAGTCATTGGTTTTCATACGATGATGGTGATGGCAAAATGGAGCTAGCCGCCGCTCTGTCTGTAAAAGAAAATTAACTGCAATACACAAAATGTCCCACGCATTGTCTTTTATACCCCCCTTCCCCCTCCCTCCCATTGTTTATCTCCCTATTGTATCCAATCACAAAGCGGCCATGCTTCAGCTCATTAAACAAAAGCCCCCATGCCTGATTCCATAGAACAAAGGGAACTCACTGCCTTTACTCTTGTGTAATACAGGGATAATTCTTAAACCTTGCTCAATCCTAATTAGTCTTTCTCTCGAACCATTCCCCCTACTTTATCATGTTCAATCTTCCCCTCTGCATAGAGCACTGGGAGGAAGTGATGTTATATGATCACTTCCTCCCATCGCTGCCGCAGAGTAAATGGGACTGGCTGTGAGGAAGTGGAGTCCTGTGCCTCCCAAAAGACGGAAAAGGTGCCGCCGGTCTTGTGATAGTGAGACAATCAGGGGTGGCCTGACACCACCAGGGGCCAATTAGAGCAAGGACTCCCCCACCAGACTCCAGCCATGGCCATGCCCTGCCCCTTGTTCCCACCCAAACCCCTCCTCCAGCCTCACGCCAAGATTTTGCAAAAGATTACAAATTATGCTTTTTTTCAAGCAAAATGGGAAAAAAAATCTAAATTTACAATTTCTTTATTCTAAGACAGGGGCATTATGTGTTTTCCATGCCGCTGTGAGCAAAGGCAGGGGTACTTTGGACCCCCGTATCTCCTTTCTTTACACCTCACAAAGTCAAGTTAGGTGTCATTGAGTGGGTCAGAGTCTGGCCTTTCTAATTATATCAAACATGACAATGTTACATTTCACAAAAAAATAAAACCTTTTCTTTTTTTGTTCCAAAGCAGCAGCATTGTACATTTTACACATGTATAGCGAACAATGTTGCTGCCATTACTCACCTTCTCATTACCCAAGCTGGCAGCAAGTTCAGTGTTTTATGCACAGTCATATTATTCATTAAATGCAATGGGCCAAAATACATGCGAAAATTTTGTGGTTTTTTAAATTTTGGTTAAAATTGCATATTTTCATAAAAAAATGCAGAAACAGGTTCCAATGCAATATAAAACCACAAGGTCTGGATGATATAATGTGGAAAAATTATTTTGCACAATGCAAATGACTGACATCTAAATAGAATTTTTTTTTTAAAATATTTTGCTACAGCACTTCGACGTGACATACCCCCACACACAGTCACACCTTCAGTCACACAAACACCCACAGGCAGACTCAGACACTGTCACACACATGCAGTCACACACTTACCCACACATCCACAGAGGACCCCGGGTAGCGTGTCAGGCTGGCTTGAATTCTGTGACCAGATGAACATCCTTCACGGCCCCGGCGGCCCTTCGGCCTCCGATCTGTTCTAGCAGCCCTGCAGCCTCTCTCTTTCAGTAAGTTTCAGAATGAGCCGCTGGGGAGGGGCCTTACTCTGCAGCACAATCAGCGGCTCACTCTGCAGACGACCTTGTCGACTTGTGCCACGGGAAACAAGGCCTTGGCACTCGGCCCTGGTCCTATTTGCCCAACCGCTCAGTCCGCCCCTGGACAGAATAGATTCTAGTCTTCAATGCATCGATGCAGCATTGTTCAAGGCTGCATTGAGAAATTATTATTTTGATGGCCCTAAAGTACATGGCTTATTGAATTCCTACGAACCAGTCTGAATATAGGTAACTTCAACACACAAAGTTTCATATTTGGCTCATTAAGAAGAAGATTATTATAGTATCTAATTAGAAACATAGAAAAATGCCGGCAGATAAGAACGTTTCGGCCCATCTAGTCTGCCCAATTACATGGATACTTTACCTGGATTTATCTTTTGTTTAGGATAGCCTTATGCCTATCCCATGCTTGCTTAAATTCAATTACTGTTTTGGCCTCTACCACTTCTACTGAAAGGCTGTTCCATGTATCCACCACCCTCTCAGTAAAATAATGCTTCCTGATGTTACTTTTAAACCTTTGCCCCTCTAATCTAAGACTATGTCCTCTTGTTTTGCTACTTTGTTTCCGTTTAAATATACTCCCTTCCTCTACCTTGTGGATTCCTTTTACGTATTTAAATGTTTCTATCATATCTCCTCTGTCTCGTCTTTTTTCCAAGCTGTACATGTTATGATCATTAAGCCTTTCCTGGTAACTTTTCTCCTTCAAGCCGTACACCATTTTAGTAGCCCTTTTCTGAACTCTCTCTAAGATGTCTATATCCTTCTGGAGATACGGTCTCCAGTACTGCACACAGTACTCCAAGTGAGGTCTCACCAGTGCTCTGTACAGTGGCATGAGCACTTCCCTTTTCCTTCTGCTAATACCTCTCCCTACACAACCAAGCATTCTGCTAGCATTTCCTGCTGCTCTATTACATTGACTACTTACCCTTAGATCCTCTGAAATAATAACCCCTAAATCCCTTTCCTCAGATGTTGAGGTTAGGACTGTATCAAATATTCTATATTCAGCCCTTGGGTTTTTACGTCCCAGGTGCATTATCTTGCACTTCTCCACATTAAAACGCAATTGCCACAGCTCCGACCATTTTTTTAGTTTACCTAAATCATTTGTAATTTGGCTGATCCCTCCAGGAACGTCAACCCTGTTGCAAATCTTTGTGTCATCAGCAAAAAGACATACTTTTCCATTAATACCTTCTGCAATATCACTAATAAAAATATTAAATAGAATGGGTCCAAGTACTGACCCCTGAGGTACCCCACTGGTAACAAGACCTTGCGCCGAATAAACTCCATTTACCACAACCCTCTGTTGCCTGTCACTTAGCCACTGCCTAATCCATTCAACAATATTGGAATCCAAGCTCAAAGATTGCAATTTATTGATAAGCGCTCTATGCGGAACAGTATCAAAAGCCTTACTGAAATCTAAATAAGCAATGTCTACTGCACCACCTGTGTCTATTATTTTTGTTACCCAATCAAAAAAATCAATAAGATTAGTTTGGCATGATCTCCCTGAGGTAACCCCATGTTGTTTCTGATCCTGTAATCTATGTGTTTTTAGATGTTCAACAATCCTTTCCTTTAACATGGTTTCCATTAATTTCCCCACTACTGACGTAAGACTAACTGGCCTATAGTTCCCCGATTCCTCCCTACTACCCTTCTTGTAAATGGGCACAACATTTGCTAATTTCCAGTCTTCTGGGACGACTCCCGTTAGCAAGGATTGGTTAAATAAATCTGTTAACGGTTTTGCTATTACATCACTTTTAATAATTTAGGGTGGATCCCATCAGGCCCCATTGACTTGTCTTTACTTTAGACAGATGCTGTAGAACCTCCTCCTCTGTAAACTGATATGTAAATGTCTCGTTAGTGTTTCCTCCTAACTGAGGTCCCTTTCCTTCCTTTTCTTCTGCAAAGACTAAACAAAAATATTCATTGAGGCAGTCAGCGAGACTTTTATCCTCTTCTACATACTGTACCTTCCTTCCTTTGTTTTTAATCTAACTAATCCTTGTTTTACTTTTCTTTTCTCGTTTATGTATCTAAAAAATGTTTTGTCCCCCTTTTTTACTGACTGAGCTATTTTCTCTTCTGCGTGTGCTTTGGAAGCTCTTATAAATTGCTTTGCCTCTTTCTGCCTAATCTTATAGGTTTGCCTATCTTCTTCACTCTGAGTTTTTTTATAATTATTGAATGCTGTCTTTTTGTTCTTCACTATTTTGGCCACTTGAGTACCACAGTGGTTTCTTCCCTTTTTTGTTTTTGCTAACAAGCCAAATGCAATTGCCTGTGGCCTTCAATAATGCTTCCTTTAAATAATCCCATTTCTCCTGGACTCCCTTTAAACTCCTCCAGTCTGATAATGACTCCTTCACACAAAATCTCATTTTAGAAAAATCTGTTTTTTTAAAGTCTAAAACTTTTGTTTTTGTGTGGTGCGGCTCCATCCCTGTTCTTATATTAAACCATACTGACTGGTGATCACTAGTTCCCAAATTTTCACCTACAACAAGGTCCGATACCAAACCTCCATTTGTGAGTATTAAATCCAATATGGCCTCTTTACGGGTCGGCTCCTCAACTACTTGTGTTAGAGATAATCCCAGTAGGGAGTTTAGAATATTTGTACTCCTGGTGCACCCAGCTGTTTTGGTTTTCCAGTTCACATCAGGAAGATTAAAGTCCCCCATGATAATAACTTCCCCCTTCATTGCCATTTTGGCTATTTCCTCAAACAGCAGATTAGCTAGCTCTTCTACTTGTCCAGGGGGTCTATAGATCACACCTACACGAGCTACTGTATGTTTGCCAAATGTTAGCGTAACCCAAACTGACTCTATGTTCACCTCGCTCACTTTTATTTGGTTCGTTTTTATGTTGTTTTTCACATACAGGACCACTCCTCCTCCTTTCCTACCTTTTCTGTCTTTTCTATATAAAGACTACCCCGGTATTGTTATGTCCCAGTAATTTTTCTCACTGAACCATGTCTCAGTAACCGCCACTAAATCTACTTTTTCAGCTGCCATCATTGCCTCCAGTTCATTGATTTTATTGACTAAACTGCGAGCATTTATAGACACGACTCTGAGCTTGTCATTTTTTTCCCCGCATGTTGCTTGCACCCTCCGATTTAGTTTTGGGGGACAATCAGGCAGATTGTTTTTTACCCTTTTGTCCCCCCCTCCTAGTTTAAATATTTCTTTGTGAAACCTTTGAACTTCTCACTGAGAACATATGTTCCCCTATGAGTAAGATGCAAACCATCTTTTTTATACAGTTCCTTTCTGCTCCAATTAGAGCTATCATGGGACACAAAGCCAAATCCTTGCTCCCGACACCATTCCCGAAGCCACAAATTAAATTCCCTATTGCGCATCTGCCTATCCTGAATGTTATGCACAGGCAAAACTTCAGAGAATGACACAGTGGACGCAATCTGCTGTATTTCACCTCCAAGAACACAAAAATCTTCCTTAATCTCAGAAGCCTCATTGCTAGCCAAGTCATTTGTCCCTAGATGGACTAGAACATCCACTTCCCCTTGCTGCTTTGCTTGTTTGACAATATTGAGAATACGTCTCTTGTCTCTACGAGCAGTAGCCCCAGGAAGACATCTCACCAAACCACTACTCTCCAGCTCAACACCTCTTATGATAGAATCACCCAGCAACAATTGCCTTCTATCATGTCCCACCTTTTCCTTTTTGTTCTTGGTTGCAGTCCTGCATACCTTAGGCATAGGGGATGGTGGTTCCTCAACTATGGTGTCTGAGCCTACTTCCGTCTCACCACTACACTCTGAAAGTGCCTCAAAAGAATTAAGAAGAGCCACAGACTGTGGGACATGCCTTCTATCCACAACTCTAAGTCTACCAGATCCTACAGTAGTCCATCTGCCGCTCCTAGGAGGCCTCTGTGGCAGTGGCTTTGTAACAGTCATAGCCATAGCCTGAGTTTGTCATGTTTTTGTGAATTACATTTTTCAAATTCATAATGACTGCTAACTGTTGTGAGATATAAACCACATTTTACTGGCAATTATATTTTTGTGTTATATTTTGTAGATGAACAGTTTTGATTTTGACACGATTTGCAAAATACACAATTTTTAAAATGGTTGCCAAACTAAATAACAGATTCCTTAGATGAATTGATCGAGCCAGACCACCTCTAGCGTTTTTGGAGCTCTAGGTGAGAACATTTTTGTGGTGCCCCTGGCCACAGTTTCAACGTAGCTTTAAGGCTGGGGTCAGACGAGCGTACTATGTGCGCTCGTAGTGACGTGTCTTCTGGCGTCCGTCACAGCGTTGTGATGCTGCAACGGGCCTAGCCACATGCTGTTGCGCGAGCATGAATTACGCACGCAACAGCGGCCATACTGCATTGTGCAGCAGCCCTCTCCGTCAAAGCTCTAGGACGCGTGTTGACGGAGCTGCAAACAACGATCCTCCATAGAAGGATCGAGCCTAGCAGCGGGGAGCGCACTAACTGCGCTAATCGAGGTTGCCAGACGGGCGTCGAGTGGAAGGAACATCCACTCTCACGGACGTTCCTTCCGCTCTCCATTGAAGCTCGTGTGACCCCAGCCTAACACTTTCAACCTCCTTATAAGCCACCTTTTTCCCCACACACTAATACACACCCGTCTCTCCTCACACTGATCTACATCAATCGACACCCCCTGTCCCTCAGACACCCTCTCCCACCTACAAATATACACACTAACATGCCCATATTATTGCGTAGGTGGGGTGCTCTTAGGCAACCCTGAAGGCAGATAGAGTTGCATGCTGGATATTGGCTCTGTGCATTTACCCAGCAGATGTCAGCAGTAGTGCCTTGGTCACCCCACTATAAGGCAGGCCTGGACCAAACATAAATGACTGCTGTACCATATGACTTGATATTTGCATTATTGGTGGAGGAGGTAGCCATAGACATGTGTGCCAAACTTAGCAATATTCTATCAAATGATTTCAGAGACGAACATTGTAGAAAATTGCCCAATCCAATATAGCGGCAGAACCATGTGGTAAACTGGCTGACTAATAATTATCACACCTTATTCTAGATCACAGGGTAAACTTACACGGCAATTTGTAACTTTAGAAGACTTAAGGGGTTATTCAGAGAGCACCGAAATTTTGGTGCTCTCTCGTTCAGTGCCCTTCGGTGAGTGCAATACGCCGACCTTGCGGTGAATGCAGCATTCACTGCGGGGTCCTGCGAAGTGCGCCGAATGAATACGCCGGAAGCCACCGATAAACCAGCCGAACACAGCAGATAAACTATTGAATATGGAGATGTAGTGTATGCAGCTGCCCCGCAAACACACCTCCAGAAACTTACTACATTGTAGCACAAAGTGGGAGAATGAGTTATACAATGTAACTACATGACCCACCATTGTGACATGTTATAAGAGCTAAACTGTCCGTCGCTGGAATCTAGACGCACTCTTCACCTTTCCAGCCTGGCAATGGCATCACAAGGGGGGCGCAGGGGGGGGGTGCAGCCCGTACCGGGTGACACCACCCCCTAGGATGACACCCTAAAAAAAAAAAAAGGATTTTTTTTTTTACACAAGAATATTTTACTAGGAAGAATACATTGAGAATTCTCTCATTTTCAAGTATGTCCTGGGTAGGCAAGGCCTAGGCTGGCACTTTCCAGGGGGCGGCAAAAAAAACACCACAAAGAGGATATTCACAGAGCACCGAAATGACGCAGACATTTCAGTATTCTGTTGTTCACCGCACTTTGGGAAATCAAATTTCCCCGGTGAATTCACCGCAGGTTCCCTGAAGTGCAGGGAATCAGCCACAGAATGCTGCCACAAACCCATCGCCCGCTGTTTTTAAAAAAAACTACTGAACGAAAATGTCTGGAATTAACATATAAGGTCCTATGAATGATAATAAAAAGGTCTGTTACAGAAAAAAAAAGAAAAACCGCTATTAGAAAAAAAATTTGTTTTTTTTAAAAAAATGCCTGAAAGATACTAAAAAAAAGAAAATCAATAAATAAAGAGATTTTTTACTATGGATTAAAGGAATAATAAACGGTTTATTAGATATTTGAAAAAAACAGGAAATTTTTTAACATTGAAACCTACGGTGTTCGTTCGTCTGAATAAACCTGCCAAATGAAAACACCGGACATCAGGACATTTCTTTGCTGTTTGGCGTCTCTGAACAGATTAACCATTACTTCTCTATGGGGACTTTCACTGCCTTCGAACAGGCACCGTACTTGCTGGCAGTTCGCCAAAATTTGTGTATGAGCATATGAGAGAGTGCCACGGCGATAAACCTCACAGTAATGTGCAGTGTGTATAAGTGTATCACAGAGCTCCACAGCAATAAACCTCACAGTAATGTGCAGTGTGTATGAGCATTTGAGAGAGCTCCACAGCAATAAACTTCACAGTAATGTGTGTCGTGTATGAGCATTCAGTGTTATATGGGAGTACTGATTTAGGAGTAAAAGTAGTTAAAAAAACGTAAAACTCATGGGGGGTGACCCCATAAGTTACCGCACCGGGTGACACCACCCATGGTGACGCCAGTGCAACCTGGTGTTTAAGAGCTTTTCTGGGAAGCTGCCATCCTACCTGAATACGAAATGAATAAAGAAGCTCCAGAGTCCACGATAGATTTCAATGGATTTAATCCAACAACAGAAAAAAAGGCAACGTTTCGACCATGACTGGTCTTTGTCAAGCCTAAAACACAATGACAGAACAGGAAATAAATAGCACCACAGACTGGTTAAGCAATCAAACAATAATTGCAACCAGTCCGTGTATGCCAATCCAACAATTAAAAACAATAGTCTACAATTGAATACATCAATTAACATATTAACTTTAGTAATTATATATACGATGCTTATTAACATACAATAATTGGCGATGAATTGTAGAACAATGCCTATGAGAAAAAGGAGAGACTGAATAATTATGCATGTGAAGGGAAGGGATTACATCTCTACTAGTAAACCTAAGGGAGAGAAAGGAACAGATCTATCTATCATAGAGAGATGCTAACGTAACATATTTATAGAAAGGGTGAGAGATCTGATTCTCTATTAAGACCATGTGGGAAGAGAGTGTTGAGATGATGGATCCAATATAATTCCCTCCTTTTAAGTAATTTTTCTCTGTCCCCACCTCTTGTTAACTTAGGCACCTCATCGATCACCTGATAACGTAACTGTGAAATATCATGTCCACAACGTATAAAATGTTCAGGGACTGGGAATTCAATCTTTTTAGTCCTAATATCAGACCTATGTTTGATGAATCGATTTTTAACTTTCTGAGTAGTCTCGCCCACATATATCAACCCACACGGGCATTTCAATAGATACACCACGTATGCAGAATTACAGGTAAAATAACCTTTGATTTTGGACTTCCTCCCAGAGTGTGGATGGACAAAGGAATCACCCCGTATAACTGCATTGCAGCAAGAACAATTTAGACATGGAAAAGTTCCATTCCTGGGTTTACCAAAAAAGGGTGTTCTGCCTGTGTCTTGTCCAAACTCTGCTTTAACCAACATCTGTCGAAAAGATCTCCCCTTCTTGTATGACATAAGTGGGATGGTCTGAAACTCTGAAATATCAGGGTATGCATCCCTTAGGATGTACCAGTATTTACATAAAATATTTTTCACTTGTGAAGTATGGGTTCCATATTTGGAAACAAATGGAATCCTGCCACAGCTTTGGCGTCTCTGAGGAATTATAGGTTGATTAATTCTGGTACTTTCTCTACTCAGAAGTTGTCTCGGGTAACCCCTGGCTCTAAACCTATCGATCATCTCCTCGAGCCTCTTGTCCCTACTTTCAGGCAAATCAACTACTCTATCAACGCGCACGAGTTGACTCCGTGGGAGAGAGTTGAGTAGTGTAGGTGGATGCGCACTGTCATATCTTAACAGGGAGTTCTTATCGGTAGGTTTTCTGTAAAGATCTGTCATTAATTTGCCATTCCTTTTAACCACCAAGGTATCCAAAAAATTGATTTGTGTAAGACTGCATGACATAGTGAACTTAATGGAGGTAGATCCGTTATTAAGTATACTGAGAAATTCATCTAATGTATCTCTAGTACCCTCCCATACAAAAATAATATCGTCTATATAGCGAAACCAATGATGGACATATTGAAAAAGGTCGCATTTATAGACTACATTTTCCTCAAATTCAGACATGAAGATATTGGCATAGGTGGGTGCTACGTTAGTACCCATAGATGTCCCCCGTATTTGAGTATAAAATACTCGATCAAAGAGAAAAAAGCTGCCACCCAACACCACATCTAACAGATCCAAAAGAAATTGTAATTGATTATCAGAATAACCCAGTTCAACAAGAGCATGTTTCATAGCATTTATACCCTCAGAGTTCTGTATAGACGTATACAGGCTGGTGACGTCAAGACTGACCAAAATACTGTGATCACCCACAGCAAGTCCACGAAATTTGGTAAGAAAATCACCGGTGTCCAAAATAAATGATGGAATCCGCTGTAGATAGGGTCGAGCCACCCTGTCCAAAAAAATGGACAGGGGGCTGAAGACCGAATCCACAGCAGATACAATAGGCCTCCCAGGAGGCGCAATGAGAGACTTGTGGATCTTGGGCAAGACATACAAAACAGGTATTAAAGGATGTTTTTTCACAAGGAATTTCGACAGACCCTTATCAATAATCTGGTTCTCAAGGGCATCATGTATCAAGGTGGAAATTCTACTGGCAATCGCTGCCGTGGGGTCACCATCCAATCTTTTATACGTCTCGACGTCACCAAGCTGGCGCTGGATCTCAGCCACATAGTCGCCACTATTCATGATCACCAGAGCACCCCCTTTGTCCGCCGGCTTTATCACAATTGAGGGGTTGTCACGTAATTTCTTTAAAATCCCAGAATCAATGGCGGACATATTAGGGGATGCTCTGGTGAAATGACGCCTAGAATATACTTGGGACATTTCCCTCTCTACAATTTTGACATACGTCTCAACAGCATGTTCAACATTCTGAGGCATAAATTTACTTTTCTCTCTCAAACCAAGGTTTTTAGAATTAAAGGGTGCAAGCGGTAAATCAATCTCGGGTTGACCTGATTCGATTGAAATGTTTATTTTCAGGTCAACCCGAGATTGATTTACCGCTTGCACCCTTTAATTCTAAAAACCTTGGTTTGAGAGAGAAAAGTAAATTTATGCCTCAGAATGTTGAACATGCTGTTGAGACGTATGTCAAAATTGTAGAGAGGGAAATGTCCCAAGTATATTCTAGGCGTCATTTCACCAGAGCATCCCCTAATATGTCCGCCATTGATTCTGGGATTTTAAAGAAATTACGTGACAACCCCTCAATTGTGATAAAGCCGGCGGACAAAGGGGGTGCTCTGGTGATCATGAATAGTGGCGACTATGTGGCTGAGATCCAGCGCCAGCTTGGTGACGTCGAGACGTATAAAAGATTGGATGGTGACCCCACGGCAGCGATTGCCAGTAGAATTTCCACCTTGATACATGATGCCCTTGAGAACCAGATTATTGATAAGGGTCTGTCGAAATTCCTTGTGAAAAAACATCCTTTAATACCTGTTTTGTATGTCTTGCCCAAGATCCACAAGTCTCTCATTGCGCCTCCTGGGAGGCCTATTGTATCTGCTGTGGATTCGGTCTTCAGCCCCCTGTCCATTTTTTTGGACAGGGTGGCTCGACCCTATCTACAGCGGATTCCATCATTTATTTTGGACACCGGTGATTTTCTTACCAAATTTCGTGGACTTGCTGTGGGTGATCACAGTATTTTGGTCAGTCTTGACGTCACCAGCCTGTATACGTCTATACAGAACTCTGAGGGTATAAATGCTATGAAACATGCTCTTGTTGAACTGGGTTATTCTGATAATCAATTACAATTTCTTTTGGATCTGTTAGATGTGGTGTTGGGTGGCAGCTTTTTTCTCTTTGATCGAGTATTTTATACTCAAATACGGGGGACATCTATGGGTACTAACGTAGCACCCACCTATGCCAATATCTTCATGTCTGAATTTGAGGAAAATGTAGTCTATAAATGCGACCTTTTTCAATATGTCCATCATTGGTTTCGCTATATAGACGATATTATTTTTGTATGGGAGGGTACTAGAGATACATTAGATGAATTTCTCAGTATACTTAATAACGGATCTACCTCCATTAAGTTCACTATGTCATGCAGTCTTACACAAATCAATTTTTTGGATACCTTGGTGGTTAAAAGGAATGGCAAATTAATGACAGATCTTTACAGAAAACCTACCGATAAGAACTCCCTGTTAAGATATGACAGTGCGCATCCACCTACACTACTCAACTCTCTCCCACGGAGTCAACTCGTGCGCGTTGATAGAGTAGTTGATTTGCCTGAAAGTAGGGACAAGAGGCTCGAGGAGATGATCGATAGGTTTAGAGCCAGGGGTTACCCGAGACAACTTCTGAGTAGAGAAAGTACCAGAATTAATCAACCTATAATTCCTCAGAGACGCCAAAGCTGTGGCAGGATTCCATTTGTTTCCAAATATGGAACCCATACTTCACAAGTGAAAAATATTTTATGTAAATACTGGTACATCCTAAGGGATGCATACCCTGATATTTCAGAGTTTCAGACCATCCCACTTATGTCATACAAGAAGGGGAGATCTTTTCGACAGATGTTGGTTAAAGCAGAGTTTGGACAAGACACAGGCAGAACACCCTTTTTTGGTAAACCCAGGAATGGAACTTTTCCATGTCTAAATTGTTCTTGCTGCAATGCAGTTATACGGGGTGATTCCTTTGTCCATCCACACTCTGGGAGGAAGTCCAAAATCAAAGGTTATTTTACCTGTAATTCTGCATACGTGGTGTATCTATTGAAATGCCCGTGTGGGTTGATATATGTGGGCGAGACTACTCAGAAAGTTAAAAATCGATTCATCAAACATAGGTCTGATATTAGGACTAAAAAGATTGAATTCCCAGTCCCTGAACATTTTATACGTTGTGGACATGATATTTCACAGTTACGTTATCAGGTGATCGATGAGGTGCCTAAGTTAACAAGAGGTGGGGACAGAGAAAAATTACTTAAAAGGAGGGAATTATATTGGATCCATCATCTCAACACTCTCTTCCCACATGGTCTTAATAGAGAATCAGATCTCTCACCCTTTCTATAAATATGTTACGTTAGCATCTCTCTATGATAGATAGATCTGTTCCTTTCTCTCCCTTAGGTTTACTAGTAGAGATGTAATCCCTTCCCTTCACATGCATAATTATTCAGTCTCTCCTTTTTCTCATAGGCATTGTTCTACAATTCATCGCCAATTATTGTATGTTAATAAGCATCGTATATATAATTACTAAAGTTAATATGTTAATTGATGTATTCAATTGTAGACTATTGTTTTTAATTGTTGGATTGGCATACACGGACTGGTTGCAATTATTGTTTGATTGCTTAACCAGTCTGTGGTGCTATTTATTTCCTGTTCTGTCATTGTGTTTTAGGCTTGACAAAGACCAGTCATGGTCGAAACGTTGCCTTTTTTTCTGTTGTTGGATTAAATCCATTGAAATCTATCGTGGACTCTGGAGCTTCTTTATTCATTTCGTGATTGTTGGGGCTGTGGAGCAAGAGACCCCCACTCCATTTATCCACTTTGGGTTCTGCATTCGGGCACAACTTTTCACGTACATCCTACCTGAATAGACTGCTTCCCTCACCAGTTCCCTCATCCTATAACCTCCGATCCAGGACCCAGGGCCGTAGGAAGGGCAAGGCGAGTGTGGCACTTGCCTCTGGCGCAGCTGTGAGGAGGCGCAGCCAGTGCCAGCATCCAGGGCTGCTTCGTTTTGGGGCCGCTGGGCTGAGCAGTTTTTTTTCTTCAATCGGCTGCCAGTAACGTACTTCGGGGGCGGAGCCATGGCCCCTGGTGACTGACAAGCTGAGGGGTGTGTTTATGGCCGGGTGTCTCCGGTCAGCCTCCAATCAAAGCAGGAAGCCGTCTGCTCGAGTGCGTGCATGGCTGGCTTTTACCATGTGCCGCTCCTGCTGCAGCTGAGTGAGCTCTCCCTCCCCACTCGGCATTCCTCATTGAGGGACGAGATCCAGGAGCAGATAACGGCACATCCAAGCAGGTCTGTCCAGACACCCCCGCCCTCTCATCTCAGACTTGAGTGTAAAAAACCCCCAAAAAAAAACTACCTTTTGTATTGCTTTTAATATGCTGGGAAATCCAGGCGGATCAAAACCACATCCCTGCTGTAGCTGTATTTATCAGCAGGGATGTGTTTAACAGCCAAATGCTCGTTTGTCCTCATATCCACAGACAGGCTTAGATCCATCTTTAAAAAATATAAATTTCAACCATGTCTGCACTACCAAGAAACAGTTTCTCCCCCTCCCAATGACGTTCATTGGTTTGCGCTGGCAATGAAAGGGTTAAATGCCAGCAGCTATGTTAAAAAAAAAACCACACAATGCATGTAACTGTGTAAATTATTATGCTCATAATTTAAAATCATTCTAAAAGGGGATATTCATAGAGCAGTGTAATTGCAACAGAATTTCAGTGCTCTCTCCTTCAACAAACCTCAATTTGCTGACCCTGCGGTGAATTCACCATTCACCTCAGTGTCGCAGAAGGGAGCCACTGACTGGACGCCGCCGAAAGACCCACCAATCCGACAAATTAATGCAGCCGGAAAAAGCCAAACAGCAGCCGAACAGGGGTAAGAATAAAAAAAAAACTGCAACTTTTAAAGGGCATTTAAAACTAAACTACAGCATGGAAATAATATATAAGATCCTATGAATAAGAATAAAAAATTGTTACAGAATTAAAAAAACAAAACTTAATCAAAAATTTTGCCGAAAAAAATCCTGAAAAATGCCTAAAAAATTCTAAATAAAAGAGACTTTTTGCTGCAGATTAAAATAATAAACGGTTTATTAGATAATGGGTTAAAACGGGAATATTTTTAAAATAGAAAGCTATGGGATTCTTCTGAATAAACCTGTCGAATGAAAACACCAAACAGCAGGGCATTTCATTAACATTTCTCTGCTGTTCAATGTGAATAGATTAACCATTGCTTCTCTGCGGGGCATTTCACTGCCGTATTTTGCTGATTTTTGAATAGACGAATGCCCATTAAATTCCACCGTTTGGTGCAATTCGGTGGCCCATTCAGCAGTCTTTGGCTAACCAAGACAAAAAAAGTGTAATATCGAGGGCATGGAGATAGTGATGAAACTGGGGCATGAAGTGGGATGCTAATAGGAGGCATTGAGGGGGTTGATTTACTGTATGGAGAACATAGAGTGGGTGATAGAAGATATTGAAGTATGTGAAGATCTGCCAATGTGTGTGTGTCTTTGTAGGTCTTTGTAGTGGTTACTGTGTGGCTATCGGTTTGAGTGTGTGTGTGTGCATGTGTGTTACTCAAATAACCTCCATCCTACTCCATGAACTATAAGCTAGACTTGTTCGGATTTTTAACATTTTCGTCTCGGCCGATTTCTGTTTCGGCTCGTTTTTCATCTAGACTTTTTTTTTTTTGGAATATCGGCCATTTTCGTGTCTGCTCGTCTTTCGTATTGACTTTTTTTTTAGTGATTTCTGAAATTTTCGTAACGTCTGTTCTTGTTTCAAAGTGTCTATTCGTTTTGACGTAAACTAATGGTTTATATAATAGTACTTTATAATTAATTATTGTTGGTTTGTTTTTCAGATCCGATAATTCTTTTTTTTTATTAAATAAAGATCCTTTTTTTTTTATTAATATGCATTTCACAACTTTAAATCATATTAAAACGGTATGAAAACAAAAGAAAAATAAAAAAAAATATGAACAAAATGATTTAAAACACGCAAAACTGACCCAACCCAAATGGTCTGACTTTAAAAATAAAAACCAGAACAAAAGGTTAAAACGTAAAAATAGTTGATCAAAATTAACTGAAACGAAAAAAAAAAATGATTTAAAAAAAAATAAAAATAACCCTTTTCGCTGCTGAGGCATTTCACGCCTGTGTGCTGTCTGCTGCTGAGCTAATTTAACGATTTCGCTCATCATGTTTAAATGCGTGCCTTTAATAATAAAAGCCTTATTTTATTATATGACCCAGACATACAGTATGTGTGTATATATATATATATATATATATATACAGTTGTGTTCAAAATTATTCAACCCCCAATGCTGTAAAGGGTTTTAGGGAATTTAGTGTACATTTGTAATTGTATTCAGAATGAAATCCTACAAGGACTTTTTAAAGAACCATATGCAACTAAAATGACATCAATTGGTTTTGTAATACAGTAGTAAATGTTTCTCTTGTGGATTCTTCATTGACACAATTATTCAACCCCCTTAAAGACTACCACTCTGAAGAACAGAGGTTCATTCAAGTGTTTTCAATCAGGTATTGAAAACACCTGTGGATGTCACGGAGCAGCAATAAAGCATAATAAGCACCAATTAGGCAGCTTTAAAATGACTGTGATACTCAGCTCCTTCTAGACATTTACTGGTGTGGTTACAAACATGGTGAAGTCAAGAGAATGGTCCAGGAAGACAAGAGAAGAGGTGATTACTCTTCACAGGAAGGGCAATGGCTATAAGAAGATTGCAAAGATGTTAAACATACCAAGAGAGACCATAGGAAGCATCATTCGCAAATTCAAGGCAAAGGGCACTGTTGAAACACTACCTGGTCGTGGCAGAAAGAAGATGCTGACTTCGACTGCTGTGCGCTACCTGATGCGTAGAGTGGAGAAAAGTCCCCGTGTGACTGCTGAGGAACTGAGAAAAGATTTGTCAGATGTGGGTACTGAAGTTTCAGCTCAGACAATACGGCGCACACTGCGTAATGAAGGCCTCCATGCCAGAACTCCCAGGCGCACCCCCTTGCTGTCTCCAAAGAATAAGAAGAGTCGACTGCAGTATGCCAAAAGTCATGTGGACAAACCACAGAAGTTTTGAGATAGTGTTCTGTGGACTGATGAAACAAAATTAGAACTGTTTGGGCCCATGGATCAACGCTATATTTGGAGGAGGAAGAACAAGGCCTATGAAGAAAAGAACACCTTGCCTACTGTGAAGCATGGCGGGGGGTCAATCATGCTTTGGGGCTGTTTTGCTTCTGCAGGTACAGGGAAGCTTCAGCGTGTGCAAGGTACCATGAATTCTCTTCAGTACCAGGAGATATTGGATGACAATGTGATGCAGTCCGTCACAAACCTGAGGCTTGGGAGACGTTGGACCTTTCAACAGGACAATGATCCCAAGCATACCTCCAAGTCCACTAGAGCATGGTTGCAGATTAAAGGCTGGAACATTTTGGAGTGGCCATCGCAGTCACCTGACTTAAATCCGATTGAGAACCTCTGGTGGGACTTAAAGAAAGCAGTTGCAGTGCGCAAGCCTAAGAATGTGACTGAACTGGAGGCTTTTCCCCATGACGAATGGGCGAAGATACCCGTAGATCGCTGCAAGACACTTGTGTCAAGCTATGCTTCACGTTTAAAAGCTGTTATAACTGTAAAAGGATGTTGTACTAAGTACTAAGATTGAATGTCACTTGGGGGTTGAATAAAACTGATAATGATGTGAGCACAGAAAAGACATTTGTGGTTATTTCATTATAAATGTTATGTTATATTTGTCTGACCTACACGTGCCTCTTTGATTTAATTGTAAGCAAGATGACTGAATGATCAAAATCAATGTCAAACTGGCCAAAACACTCAATTTCAGTGGGGGTTGAATAATTTTGAACACAACTGTATATATACACATCATCGTTCTTTCTGACTGACTCCGCAGATTCATAATATATCATTATTATATGTATGCGTCATGTCCTAACAAAAAAAAATGCAATATAATTCGAATTTTCAATGTTTTACAAGGTGTAAAGTGTTTGTTTTTTTTTCCCACATTTTAACATGCGAGCGTTTGCGGTTATATTTTATATGAGTTGCGCTCATATAATTTTCACCCAAGAAAATTATAACCATTTTTAACAAACGCACCCCATACAAAAATCCTTACTGCAGCATCATTGTTCACATAATTGAAATGGCAACAATATTGCTGCATTAAACACCTATTTTTATTTTTTATAATTTAACATTGTCATGTTTGGCATCGTTGGAAAGGCCATGCTCTGGTCGATCCAACGATACCAAACATTAACCGATAGGGGTTCCAATGAACCCCCTATCTCCACAATTGGTCGCAGTTAGGGGTTAACTCCAGAACTGACGTCATTGCGCTATGCACGATGATGCCAGTCGTCAGGGGGAGATCCCGGAAGCTTGGCCGACATCCAAGATGTCAGCCAGCTCCGGGAGATGATCGTGACCTGACGCCTTTCTGTGCCGAATCAGAATCCGGCCCCCACCTGGGGGCACAGCAAATCGTCTGGAATCCCGGCTGATTGCTGTCTGCCTCCTGTGCTAGGGACGCGCTTAGCGCATCCATAACACAGGAGGAGCACTTGGCAAGTTGGCAGGAGGCATTGAGCGCGTTCTTAGCAGCCAAGTGGTTAATGCAACATATGAATCCGCACACTGCGGGGCCAGGGAAGCGCCTCTCTGTGGTATAATTAATGCAGCATATGAATACGCACACTGCTGGGAAGCAAACCCCTCAACCCATACACGATAAGGTCTTAGGACTGTCGGCAGCTGCCGTTCCCCCACGCTGTTTTCCTGCAAAGATGTGACCATGTTGGCGGGCAGCGTCTTAGCGGGCAGCGGTGGGAGAGAGCTCATAGCTGGGAGGAGGTGTTGCGTGAAGCTGTGAACAGGGGCAAATCAACTAGACCTGAGCCGCACTGAGAATCTTTGGGTTGTGTCGGAGAAGACTTCACGCAGTGCTGCCATCAATATTTGATTGCTTCTTCATTATACAATGAATGTGACTATGGACAAAAATCCATATTGTGACATCGCCTAAGCTTACCAAAACCATGCCACGGTAATGAAATCTCAAGGCAGTACACCAAGGTTGTGTTAAAGTGTGTGACATTTTTTGGCCAAGCAGGCAGTGTAGAATGTTCAGTCACATTCATGGCCACAAATATGTTGACAAATTTATGACAAAGGGTCCATAGAAATGTCAATAAATTTATGTACATATGTTAACAGTGAGGAAACCAAGCAATACATATTAAGTAAGGAAAAGCAATGCACACAAACAGGAAAATAGTGGAAAATTATAAAATTTATTAACAAATAAATGCCAAATGGCAAACTGCCCAATTGGGAAAAACATGAGGACTGAGGTGGCTGGTGGCCTAGCAGAGGCATTCAAGGATGTCAACAGCTTTATTAATCTCTTCTGCAATGGCATTCATGTTCCTGGCAACCTGGCGCAGCTTTCCAATGGCCATCCGTATGCTGGAACGGTCCGGTCTGGCTTCTCGTGCTAGTATGTATCCAATAAATGAAAGGAAAATACAGTAAGTAAAACAGGTTTCTATTTTTGACTGGAAGTCATTAAAAAAAGTAAAAAAAAATATAACAGTATATACCCGAGTCCTCCTCACAACAGTAAACAAAACCTGAACTGGCGGCCTCCTGCGTCTCATCCTCATGCACCTCTTGTGCTATATATAATTAAATATAATGAAAATACAGTAAACAAAAAAGTGTTTCTGTTTTTGACCAAAAGTCATTACAAAATAAAACAGTATATACCAGAGTTGGTGGTTGCCTGTGGCTCCTTCTCCTGGTGCACTGGAGGTGCTGGTTCCCGCCACCAGGGCATAAGATGCCTTTGTTTTCTGCCAAAATCAAAAAAAATAACACGTAAATAATGCAGACTGGAAAAAAAATGGTATATCTATACACTATATTGCCAAACGTATTGCGACACCCCTCCACTACTCCACAACCAGTTTGACCCACCACTACTACTCCCATCTCATAGTTCTAAAGTCACAAAATATTTATTTATTATTTACCCCTGCACAGACATATATTACAGTTCCGTAAAAAAAAAAAAAAGGAAGTAAACATTACATTTATTCAATAAAAAAGGTTTGTGTTGTGTGCATACAAAACGGAATTATGCTGACTGCTTTTAGTTATTTCAAAGATGGCCTCAGTCTTAGTTTCTGCTAATAAAACTGTGGATCTAGCAAAAACAATAAGCGGTCATTTTGTTTTGAAATTCACATTTGGGTTTTTAGAGCACTGGGCTCATTTTGCACTGGGGTACAATCTGTATAGTCGTGATAGATTGCACCTGAATGGAAGAGGGTCTGCTGTGCTAGGGGAGAGGATGGTTAAAAGGTTGGAGGAGACTTTAAACTAGTGGAAGGGGGGGAGGGATACAGTATCTTACAAAATGGAGACAGAGCAGATAGCGGAAGGGTTTCAGCTCAGACTAAGGGGGGGGGGTGGAGCCGGGGGATGGGTAATGTCAGAACAGTGGAGGCATGAAATGTAAAGTCGCATTCAGCATGTGTGGGTAGAGACAACATTAAATGTATGCTTGCTAATGCAAGGAGCCTCAATAACAAGATGGGGGAACTAGAGGTAATAGCACACAGTAAGCAATACGACATAATAGGAATAACAGAAACGTGGTGGGACGAAACGCATGACTGGGCTGTAAACTTAAACGGTTATACATTGTTTAGAAAGGATAGGAAACATAAGAAAGGGGGTGGAGTGTGTTTATATGTAAACCAAACCAACTGGGTGCACCAGGAGTACAAATATTCTAAACTCCCTACTGGGATTATCTCTAACACAAGTAGTTGAGGAGCCGACCCATAAAGAGGCCATATTGGATTTAATACTCACAAATTGGTATCGAGGCTTGGTATCGGACGTTGTTGTAGGTGAAAATTTGGGATCTAGTGATCACCAGTCAGTATGGTTTAATATAAGAACAGGGATGGAGCCGCACCACACAAAAACAAAAGTTTTAGACTTTAAAAAAACAGATTTTTCTAAAATGAGATTTTGTGTGAAGGAGTCATTATCAGACTGGAGGAGTTTAAAGGGAGTCCAGGAGAAATGGGATTATTTAAAGGAAGCATTATTGAAGGCCACAGGCAATTGCATTCGGCTTGTTAGCAAAAACAAAAAAGGGAAGAAACCACTGTGGTACTCTGCAGAAGTGGCCAAAATAGTGAAGAACAAAAAGACAGCATTCAATAATTATAAAAAAACTCAGGCAAACCTATAAGATTAGGCAGAAAGAGGCAAAGCAATTTATAAGAGCTTCCAAAGCACACGCAGAAGAGAAAATAGCTCAGTCAGTAAAAGAGGGGGACAAAACATTTTTTAGATACATAAACGAGAAAAGAAAAGTAAAACAAGGATTAGTTAGATTAAAAACAAAGGAAGGAAGGTATGTAGAAGAGGATAAATGTCTCGCTGACTGCCTCAATGAATATTTTTGTTCAGTCTTTGCAGAAGAAAAGGAAGGAAAGGGACCTCAGTTAGGAGGAAACACTAACGACACAATTACATATCAGTTTACAGAGGAGGAGGTTCTACAGCAGCTGTCTAAAGTAAAGACAAATAAGTCAATGGGGCCTGATGGGATCCACCCTAAATTATTAAAAGAGCTCAGTGGTGTAATAGCAAAATCGTTAACAGATTTATTTAACCAATCCTTGTTAACGGGAGTCGTCCCAGAAGACTGGAAATTAGCAAATGTTGTGCCCATTTACAAGAAGGGTAGTAGGGAGGAATCGGGGAACTATAGGCCAGTTAGTCTTACGTCAGTAGTGGGGAAATTAATGGAAACCATGTTAAAGGAAAGGATTGTTGAACATCTAAAAACACATAGATTACAGGATCAGAAACAACATGGGTTTACCTCAGGGAGATCATGCCAAACTAATCTTATTGATTTTTTTTGATTGGGTAACAAAAATAATAGACACAGGCAATGTTCCCTCTAATTTTTGGGGGCCGTGAGCGCACCAGATTTTTCATGAGCAACAATATTTTCGTCATGAGCGCTTATTGACTATGGTAACCAATAGTTGGTTTTTTAAAAGTAGCGCAATTGATCGTACGTGTAAGTGAAAACTGTTCAAAGCTAAAACGAAGCAACCAGATGATTTGATAAAACTTATATCTGAATGAATGTATATTTATATTTTCTAACTCATGTGAGAAAAGAAAAGGAAAAACTTCCATCAATTAAGGTACATGAGACTTCTACAAATATCAGTCCTATCATTTATAAGAGTCTGATAACCTAGATTTACCTAGATTTGTTCACGTCTGTCTCGAGTTAGTTGCCAACGGGTGTACACTTGATCAAGGTTGATATGTTCACCTGAATTTATATAAGTCTTTATCCTTATAAGACAGTCCAGATGATCAACTTGAAGTCGGTTACGCATTTTGGTCTTTGTTGCATTCATGAGACTAAATCCACGTTCACACTCGGCACTGGAAGCTTGGAACGAGGCGCATATATCGACTAGCAGTGCTAACTCGCTGAATTCTTCTTCAGTAAGGATGTAAGAAACAATGTCGAAATTTTTAAACATTCCTGCTTTAACTTTCTCACAAGCAATAAACTTGAAGTCCCGATACTGTTTGCAAGTCTGCTTCTTGTATTCATCCCTGTCAGTTTTACCAAGTAATTTACTGTATTTAACTGCTAGGTTTGCAATCTCGGTTTGCCCATTTTCATAGCTGGAAACGTCTGTCAGAGTACGTAACTCAAACACCTTCCAATCTAGCAACTCGTCGTCTGGGAACCTGCAATCCAAGTGGTCACAGACACGTTCGATAAATCTGATTACCGAGGCTGTGTCTACTTCTTCATATTTGGTTAACAGATCTTTAGCATCATCGCTCCAGTGTACGCATTCGCCGAGGTACTGCGAGCGCAACTTGGCAATTTTCGCTTTGACTAACTGATGTGCTTCGACTGGGGATAAACAACTTCTTTGGAATACTTTACTGAGGTCTGCTAATTGTCCAAGAACGTCATGGAGAACAGTAAGTGCGACGTGATACTGAGGATTTCTCAAACGCTTCAAACAATACTTGTTAATAGGATCGTTATTTTCACTGACCTGTTGCCGACAGTACTCTTCCAATACAGTGTAGTTTCTCATTATTGCATTAACTGCAAAATAACGCGATAGCCAACGAACTTCGTTTAACGGTCTGAATGCAATAACATCACTTTCGGTCACTTTCGCCAGCTCTGCCAGTTCTTGTCGCTTTACAGTTGACCTACTAAAGAGCGTATATACAGTCCTTAACAATGTCTCGATGTCTTTCATCAAAGACACATTCTTCCAGGCGTCATCTATGCCAAGGTCTTCTCTGTGTGCAACGCAGTGTTGTTCTAACACATGTGGAACTTCGCGACGTAGCTGAGCTGCGACGCCATTCTGCTTGCCCAACATTACCGAAGCACCATCAGAGGTAAACATTACCATTTTCTGTAAATCTAATTTACAGTCTGCATAGAACTGCTTAATTGCCATAATGTAATTGAGGTGCTATCACATGCCGATAGCTTGAGAATTCCGGCGAAAACTGTTTTGTGAATATTCATGCCTACTGGACGAAATTTCAAGTATAAAATCAGCATTTTTGTGATGGACACATCTGTGCTTTCATCCGCTATCAGAGTATGAAATGGAGCACTATTTATTTCAGTCAAAATTTGGGCTTTGACAACCATGTTAATGGACTCCACAAACTCGAACGCATAATTCTTGCTGCGCCAACTCTCTGGTAATTGAACGTATTTTGCGACGTGTGCATGAATTTCTTGAACAGATAGCATTGGCGCGTTCAATTTAATAGCCAATATGACATTATCAATAAGAATCTTCACCTGTTCGGGCTTCGAAATCTTCCGCTGAGCTACCTCCAATCTCTGTTCTCTGTCGCTTGCTGATTCTGTAAACATCTTGAGAATACCCCCTTTGCTAATATTTACGAGCTTTGCAACGGATTCGAGGTGAGTTTTGTGCAGCAGGTGTCGCTTTAAGTAATCTAACTTCCATTCGTTCCAGCGTTTGCCGTTTGTAAATTCGCCAGGAGCATCCGCTTTCTTACAAACATTGCAAATAACAGCATCGGAATTCTCGTTGTATGTAAAAACATCTTTCAGCATGACCGTTTGTTTTTTCCTGACGACGGCATTTCAGTTTCTACAAGTTCGTCTAACCACTCCATCTTAAAACGTGCGCATGTTCTTTTCCTGCACATCACACCGTGATCGGAACGTTTTTGCTTCGACATTGAAATTTAAGTCAAGTTATAACAGCTTTAGACAGCTAAGCCACTGAGATCGATTTCCCTGCTGCTTTAGACAGCTAAACCACTGAGATTTCTCCCTGCTTTTTTAGACAGCTAAACCACTGAGATTTTCCCCTGCTTTTTTAGACTGTTAAACCACTGGGATTTTCCCCTGCTTTTTTAGACAGCTAAACCAGATTTCCCTGCTTTTTTAGACAGCTAAACCAGAGATTTCCCTGCTTTTTTAGACAGCTAAACCACTGAGATTTCCCTGCTTTTTTAGACAGCTAAACCACTGAGATTTTCCCTGCTTTTTTAGACAGCTAAACCAGATTTCCCTGCTTTTTTAGACAGCTAAACCACTGAGATTTTTCCCTGCTTTTTTAGACAGCTAAACCACTGAGATTTCCCTGCTTTTTTAGACAGCTAAACCAGATTTCCCTGCTTTTTTAGACAGCTAAACCAGAGATTTCCCTGCTTTTTTAGACAGCTAAACCACTGAGATTTCCCTGCTTTTTTAGACAGCTAAACCAGATTTCCCTGCTTTTTTAGACAGCTAAACCACTGAGATTTTTCCCTGATTTTTTAGACCGCTAAACCACTGAGATTTCCCTGCTTTTTTAGACAGCTAAACCAGATTTCCCTGCTTTTTTAGACAGCTAAACCAGAGATTTCCCTGCTTTTTTAGACAGCTAAACCACTGAGATTTCCCTGCTTTTTTAGACAGCTAAACCACTGAGATTTTTCCCTGCTTTTTTAGACAGCTAAACCAGATTTCCCTGCTTTTTTAGACAGCTAAACCACTGAGATTTTTCCCTGCTTTTTTAGACAGCTAAACCACTGAGATTTACCTGCTTTTTTAGACAGCTAAACCAGATTTCCCTGCTTTTTTAGACAGCTAAACCACTGAGATTTCCCTGCTTTTTTAGACAGCTAAACCACTGAGATTTTTCCCTGCTTTTTTAGACAGCTAAACCAGATTTCCCTGCTTTTTTAGACAGCTAAACCACTGAGATTTTTCCCTGCTTTTTTAGACAGCTAAACCACTGAGATTTTCCCCTGCTTTTTTAGACAGCTAAACCAGAGATTTCCCTGCTTTTTTAGACAGCTAAACCACTGAGATTTCCCTGCTTTTTTAGACAGCTAAACCAGATTTCCCTGCTTTTTTAGACAGCTAAACCAGTGAGATTTTTCCCTGATTTTTTAGACAGCTAAACCGCTGAGATTTCCCTGCTTTTTTAGACAGCTAAACCAGATTTCCCTGCTTTTTTAGACAGCTAAACCAGAGATTTCCCTGCTTTTTTAGACAGCTAAACCACTGAGATTTCCCTGCTTTTTTAGACAGCTAAACCACTGAGATTTTTCCCTGCTTTTTTAGACAGCTAAACCAGATTTCCCTGCTTTTTTTTAGACAGCTAAACCACTGAGATTTTCCCCTGCTTTTTTAGACAGCTAAGCCAGAGATTTCCCTGCAGCGTTACAGAAGCACAGCCGCGGTGAGATGCTGACAGCGCGGGAGAACGGGCGCGCGCAGAGTATTTATGCTCTGCCCCCTGTACGTGCTTTCCGGCGTGACGTCATCATCGCGCCGGAACGCAGGTACGTGTTCAGCTGCGCAACGAAGAGCTCCCCCGGAACTTCCCCGTCGCGCAGCGCCTACAGCCTGTAAGTTACAGGCGCCAGACAGAGCGCTCTGTAACTTACAGCCTGAGCAGGACGTTCCGGCGCCCCCTTTCTACGCGGGTCGGCCACCCCCGGTATAGAGCCTCTCGGGTTGGCCACCCCTGCACTAATTTGTGCGCGCATAAATACACGTTGTGCGCGCTGTCATTGCATTCCACGCGCGCACGTTAGAGGGAACACTGGACACAGGTGGTGCAGTAGACATTGCTTATTTAGATTTCAGTAAGGCTTTTGATACTGTTCCGCACAGAAGGCTTGTCAATAAATTGCAATCTTTGAGCTTGGATTCCAATATTGTTGAATGGATTAGGCAGTGGCTGAGTGACAGGCAACAGAGGGTTGTGGTAAATGGAGTTTATTCGGCGCAAGGTCTTGTTACCAGTGGGGTACCTCAGGGGTCAGTACTTGGACCCATTCTATTTAATATTTTTATTAGTGATATTGCAGAAGGTATTAATGGAAAAGTATGTCTTTTTGCTGATGACACAAAGATTTGCAACAGGGTTGACGTTCCTGGAGGGATCAGCCAAATGACAAATGATTTAGGTAAACTAAAAAAATGGTCGGAGCTGTGGCAATTGAGTTTTAATGTGGATAAGTGCAAGATAATGCACCTGGGACGTAAAAACCCAAGGACTGAATATAGAATATTTGATACAGTCCTAACCTCAACATCTGAGGAAAGGGATTTAGGGGTTATTATTTCAGAGGATCTAAGGGTAAGTAGTCAATGTAATAGAGCAGCAGGAAATGCTAGCAGAATGCTTGGTTGTGTAGGGAGAGGCATTAGCAGTAGGAAAAGGGAAGTGCTCATGCCACTGTACAGAGCACTGGTGAGACCTCACTTGGAGTACTGTGTGCAGTACTGGAGACCGTATCTCCAGAAGGATATAGACATCTTAGAGAGAGTTCAGAGAAGGGCTACTAAAATGGTGTACGGCTTGAAGGAGAAAAGTTACCAGGAAAGGCTTAATGATCTTAACATGTACAGCTTGGAAAAAAGACGAGACAGAGGAGATATGATAGAAACATTTAAATACGTAAAGGGAATCCACAAGGTAGAGGAAGGGAGTATATTTAAACGGAAACAAAGTAGCAAAACAAGAGGACATAGTCTTAGATTAGAGGGGCAAAGGTTTAAAAGTAACATCAGAAAGCATTATTTTACTGAGAGGGTGGTGGATACATGGAACAGCCTTCCAGTAGAAGTGGTAGAGGCCAAAACAGTAATTGAATTTAAGCAAGCATGGGATAGGCATAAGGCTATCCTAAACAAAAGATAAATCCAGGTAAAGTATCCATGTAATTGGGCAGACTAGATGGGCCGAAAGGTTCTTATCTGCCGACATTTTTCTATGTTTCTATGTAAATCAGGATTTAAAGCCTAATATTACACAACTGGAAAGCGATGAGGGAAATGTGGAATCCTTATGGGTAAATATTTCGTTGGGGAATAAACAGGGAAGTCAACTATTGGTTGGCATATGCTATAAACCACCTAATATAGATAATGATGAGGAAGAACAACTGTTAGAGCAAATTAGGAAGGCTGCAGATCATGATAGCACTTTAATTATTGGAGATTTTAATTACCCGGACATTAATTGGGATAGTGGGACTAGTAATTCAGCAAAGGTAATCCGGTTTCTGAACATTTTAAATGATACCTTCATGTCACAATTGGTAGAAACACCAACTAGAGAGGATAACTGTCTGGACCTGGTTATAACAAATAATGTGGATCTTTTCTCAAATATTAATGTAAAGGAACAGTTGGGAAACAGTGACCATAATATGGTGACTTTTGAAATAAACTCAAAAACACATTCATAAGGGGCATGCTAAAACATATAATTTTAAAAAGGTGAACTTTATTAAAAGAAAGGAAGCTCTCAATGTCATTGACTGGCAGAAACTCTTTTACGGGAAAAACACTGAAGATAAGTGGAATATCTTTAAACTAACACTAGAAAAGTACACGTCACAATATATTCCACTGGTTAATAAATATAAAAGAAACAGACTGAAACCAATGTGGCTTAGTAGGAAGGTAACTAAGGAAATGAAAAATAAAAAGGCATTTAAAGCTTTTAAATCTGATAAATCTGAGGCATCCTATAAAGCATATAGGGCAGCCGATAAAGCATGTAAAAATGCGATTAGATGGGCTAAACTAGAAAATGAAAAAGAAATAGCCAAAGAGAGCAAGACCAACCCTAAAAGATTCTTTAGGTACATAAATTCTAAAAAACCTAAGAGTGAAAATGTAGGTTCACTAAAATCTAAGTCAGGGTTATTGTTAACTGAAGATCAGGATAAGGCAGAAATTTTTAATGATTATTTTTCTTCAGTATTTATCAAAGAGAAACCTATAACAGGAGACATGAAATTCATTAATAAAAACTTACTAATACAAAGTGACTGGTTGACTCAGGACAAGGTTTTGCAGAAATTAAACAATGTGAATGTGAATAAAGCCCCAGGGCCAGATGGAATTCACCCGCGAGTACTGAGAGAGCTATGTGTTGAAATATGTAAACCTCTGTTCTTAAATCTTTCAAGATTCTTTTCTTTCAGGAATAGTACCAGAGGATTGTAGAAAAGCTGACGTGGTCCCTATATTTAAGAAAGGTTTACAATTTGTGCCTGGGAATTATAGACCTGTGAGCTTAACATCTGTGGCTGGGAAAGCATTTGAGGGGTTACTAAGGGATAATATTCAGGAATTTATTGGGAGGTATAATGTAATTGGCAAAAATCAGCATGGTTTCATGAAACACAGATCATGTCAGACTAACCTAATTACGTTCTATGAGGAAGTAAGTAGAAGTATAGATCAGGGGGTCGCAGTGGATGTGATTTACTTAGATTTTGCCAAAGCTTTCGACACAGTTCCACACAAAAGGTTACTATTTAAATTAAGAAAAATTGGTCTAGATGAAAATACTTGTTCTTGGATAGAAAACTGGCTAAAAGATAGGGTACAGAGAGTGGTCATAAATGGTACATTTTCAAGATGGACACCAGTGGTAAGCGGTGTCCCTCAGGCGTCTGTTATAGGACCAATACTATTCAATTTATTTATAAATGACCTTGAGATAGGCATTGAAAGTCATGTATCAGTGTTTGCAGATGACACAAAACTAGGAAAAGTAATACAATGTGAGCAGAATGTTACTTTGCTGCAGAGGGATTTAGATAGATTGGGGGACTGGGCACTTAAATGGCAGATGAAATTTAATCTAGATAAATGCAAAGTTACGCATTTTGGAGTGAAGAACACACAAGTAATTTATTCCCTAAATGGTACGGAGTTAGGGAAATCCAAGCAGGAGAAGGATTTGGGAATAATCATAGACTTCAAACTAAGTAACAATGTGCAATGTCAAACAGCAGGCGCCAAGGTCAGCAAAGTATTGGCATGCATTAAAAGGGGAGTTCACTCACTGGATGAAAACATAATTTTGCCTCTGTATAAATCAATGGTCAGGCCGCACCTTGAATATGCCGTGCAATTTTGGGCACCGGTCTTAAAAAAAGATATTATAGCGCTAGAAAAAGTGCAGAGACGGGCAACTAAATTAATAAGGGGAATGGAAGGGTTAAGTTATGAGGAAAGACTAACAAGCTTAAACCTGTTTAGTTTAGAGAAACGGCCAGGGCAGCCATCAGAAATGATGGGGCCCCTTACTAAACCTCACGATGGGGCCCCCCAGGGCCCCCCCCTCAACCTCTAACAGCTTTTCTCCCCCTTCAAAAAAAAAGGACATAACATAGCACCACAGCAATAAAACTCCCAGTAATGTGCAGTGTGTATTAGCTTATCACAGTATCCACAGCAATAAAACTCACAGTAATGAGCGGTGTGTCTGAACATATCACAGAATCCACAGCAATAAATCTCACAGAAACGGGCTGTGTATGATGGCCTTTGGGTCTGGGTCTGGGCCTGGGCCCTGGGTCTGGTCCCTGGGACTGGGCCTTGGGGTCTGGTCCCTGAGGTCTGGTCCCTGAGGTCTGGGCCCTGAGGTCTGGTCCCTGGGGTCTAGCCTGGGCCCTGGTCTGGTCCCTGGGCCTTGGGGTCTGGGCCCTGCGTCTGGGCCTTGGGGTCTGGGCCCTAGGGTCTGGGTCTGGGCCCTGGCTCTGGGCCTTGGGTCTGGGCCCTGGGTATGGGGTCTGGACCCTAGGGTCTGGGCCCTGGGTCTGTATTTGGACCTTGGGGTCTGGGCCTTGGGTCTGGGCCTGGGCCCTGGGTTTGGCCTAGGGGGTCTGGCCCTGGGTTTGGCCTAGGGGTCTGGGCCCTGGGTCTTAGGGTCTGGGCCCTAGGGTCTGGGCCCTGGGTCTGGGCCTTAGGGTCTGGCCCTGGGTTTGGGCCTAGGGGGTCTGGGCCTTAGGGTCTGGGCCTAGGGGGTCTGGGCCCAGGGTCTGGCCTTAGGGTCTGGCCCTGGGTTTGGGCCTTGGGTCTGGGCCTTAGGGTCTGGGCCCTGGGTTTGGCCTTGGGTCTGGGCCTTAGGGTCTGGCCCTGGGTTTGGGCCTAGGGGGTCTGGGCCCAGGGTCTGGCCTAGGGGGTCTGGGCCCAGGGTCTGGGCCTAGGGGGTCTGGCCCTGGGTTTGGGCCTAGGGGGTCTGGGCCCAGGGTCTGGGCCCTAGTGTCTGGGCCCTGGGTCTGGGCCTTGGGTCTGGGTCCTGGGCCTTGGGTCTGGGCCCTGGTTTGGGCCTAGGGGGTCTGGCCCTGGGTCTGGGCCTTGGGTCTGGGCCCTGGGTCTGGCCCTGGGTCTGGGCCTTGGGGTCTGGGCCCTGGGTCTGGGCCCTGGTCTGGGCCCTGGGTCTGGGCTTGGGTCTGGGTCCTGGGCCTTGGGGTCTGGGCCCTGGGTTTGGGCTTAGGGGTCTGGGCCCTGGGTTTGGGCCTTGGGGTCTGGGCCCTGGTCTGGGCCTAAGGGTCTGGGCCTAGGGGTCTGGGTCCTGGCCTTGGGGTCTGGGCTAGGGGTCTGGGCCCTGGTCTGAGCCTAGAGGTCTGGGCCCTGGGTTTGGGTCTAGGGGGTCTGGGCCTTGGGGTCTGGGTCCTGGGCCATGGGTTTGGGCCTAGGGGTCTGGGCCCTGGGTCTGGGCCCTGGGTCTGGGCCATAGGGTCTGGGCCCTGGGTCCGGGCCCTGGGTTTGGGTCTTGGGGTCTGGGCATTTGCCCTGGGTCTGGGCCCTGGGTCTTGGCCCTGGGCCTAGGGGTCTGGACCCTGGGCCCTAGGGTCTGGGCCTAGAGGTCTGGGCCTAGGGGTCTGGGTCCTGGGCCTTGGGGTCTGGGCCCTGGGTTTGGGCTTAGGGGTCTGGGCCCTGGGGTCTGGGCCTGGGTTTGGGTCTAGGGGGTCTGGGCCCTGGTTTGGGCCTAGGGGTCTGGGCCCTGGGTCTGGGCCTAAGGGTCTGGGCCCTGGGCCTAGGGGTCTGGTCCTGGGCCTTGGGGTCTGGGCCTAGGGGTCTGGGCCCTGGGTCTGAGCCTAGAGGTCTGGGCCCTGGGTTTGTGCCTAGGGGTCTGGGCCTTGGGGTCTGGGCCCTGGGTCTGGGCCTAAGGGTCTGGGCCCTAGGGTCTGAGTCCTGGGCCTTGGGGTCTGGGCCATGGGTTTGGACCTAGGGGTCTGGGCCTTGGGTCTGGGCCTTGGGTCTGGGCCTTGGGGTCTGGGCCTGGGGTCTGGGCCTAGGGGTCTGGGTCCTGGGTCTGGGCCTTGGGGTCTGGGCCCTGGGTCTTGGGGTCTGGGTCTGGGCCTTGGGGTCTGGGCCTTGGGTCTGGGCCTTGGGGTCTGGGCCCTGGGTCTGGGCCTAGGGGTCTGGGTCCTGGGTCTGGGCCTTGGGGTCTGGGTCCTGGGTCTGGGCCTAGGGGTCTGGGTCTGGGCCTTGGGGTCTGGGCCCTGGGTCTGGGCCTTGGGGTCTGGGTCTGGGCCCTGGGTCTGAGCCTAGAGGTCTGGGCCTAGGGGTCTGGGTCCTGGGTCTGGGCCTAGGGGTCTGGGTCCTGGGTCTGGGCCTTGGGGTCTGGGCCCTGGGTCTGGGCCTTGGGGTCTGGGCCTTGGGGTCTGGGTCCTGGGTCTGGGCCCTGGGTCTGAGCCTAGAGGTCTGGGCCTAGGGGTCTGGGCCTTGGGGTCTGGGCCTTGGGGTCTGGGCCCTGGGTTTGGATCTAGGGGCCTGGGGTCTGGGTCTGGGCCCTGGGTCTTAGGGTCTGGGCCCTGGCTCACCACTCGCTGTCTTCTATCTTCTTTTCTTCTGCTCTTCAGCTCTTCTTTTCTTCACCTTTTCTTTAATCTTCTCTTCTTTTCTTCTGGTCTTCTTCCTGTCCCTCCAGCTCCGGCGCGCAGCTTCACTGAGTGGAGGGGCGGAGCCAAAGCAACGTGCTTGGGAGGCCCCTCACACGCTGCTTGGCCCCGCCCAGCCAGGAAGTGAAGCTGCCAGGAGCCGGAGGAGACACAGTGTCTCAGTCTCCTCCGGCTCCTGCAGCAGCAGCAGGGACACAGCTCCGGATTCGGACTCATCGAGTCCGATACCGGAGCTGTTAAAGGGCGACGCCGCTGCCGTCGGGGGCCCGGGATCCTCCCCCCAGGACCCGGCGGCCCGGGCCCCCACCGGGCCCGGGCCCCTTACGGCAGTAATGGGCGTAATGCCCTGATGGCGGCCCTGGAAACGGCGCCTTAGAGGGGATCTGATAACCTTATATAAATATATACGGGGCCATTATCAACCATTGTCTGATAACCTATTCATTAACAGGTCTATACACAGGACAAGGGGTCATCCATAATAGACTGGAAGAAAGAAAATTTAGCTTAAAGCATAGGAAGGGTTATTTTACGGTGAGAACAATAAAGCTGTGGAATTCTCTGCCTGTTGAGGTGGTTGGGTCAGAGTCTGTACAGACTTTTAAAAAACGACTGGATGACTTCCTGCAGACACAGAATATTAAGGGTTATAATATTTAATATGTGGGTAAAAGCTTCTTGATCCAAGGAGAAATCTGAGGCCATTCTGGGGTCAAGAAGGATTTTTTTCCCAGTATGTTGCATATTGGCAAGCATTTCAGACTGGGTTTTTTGCCTTCTTTTGGATCAACAGCAGTAGGTTATGTGGGAGAGGCTGAACCCGATGGACGCATGTCTTTTTTCAGCCTATATAACTATGTAACATCCAAAGCGTTCAACGACACTGCTGCAGCAAACTGAATTGCTGCGCAGCATCAATTCAGCAGCTGCTGAGGTATTAATTGAACGCGGCTCTGTTTGGATGCACTTTCAGAAGAACTACATGTCCCATCCTACCACTTAGCAGAGGCTCAGATTTTGTTTGATTTGCAGGTGGGAGCCAATATTGGGCAAGCTGCGGGTCATCTCGTATGCATCACTCAGTCACAACCCCCCCCCCCAATACACTACAGTACACAGCACTGGCGGAATTACCGCCATAGCGACCCACGTGGGCGCTATGAGGCCCGCAGCCGAGTGGGGCCCGGTGACGATAAGTGGCAACAGCCAGGGGGCAGCCGGTGCCTTTGGTATAAATTGATTTGATATTGGGGATGGGGGTATTAATTGATATTGGTGAGAAATAAAATTGATATTTCTGTTTTCCCAGCAAGGATACATTGGGATTTCTCTGGTTTTCATTTCAAAGAAGGATAGTGTCATGGAACGGACGTAGCGCTCCACGCTTCAAAAATCAAGACTTTTATTTCCCAATGGCGAAAAACCCCAAAGTATTAGACATTTGCCTTGGGGAAAGACTTTATATTCAATTATATCGTGTGGTGTGATTTTAAATATATTGTACATTGCTTGGTTTTAGTTTAGTGTAACTAAATTGCTTAGCTTTAAATATACGTTACTTCATTTCTTTAGGTAAAATGTGATTTTTTTTTTAACGATACAAGCAACCTGACTGCGAGTGCGACTATTGTCAAATGCTTTCTTTCGTATAGGATGATCAATAGGTTTGAGACGAGTAATTTGTGGATTATGCTAAAGGGATTTCTTATTTATCTGTTAACATGTCTAAGGTTGTGGGAGTCACCATTGTCTACTAGTCTCAGCCACACACTGATTCCCTTTTCAATAGATTATGTAAATGATGTTTGAATTTAAGGCCAAAGGATGGCTTTATTGTGAATATGTGACATAATGCAATAGGAGGTACATGACACGTTCACCATTTGCTATGCAAATTCTAACTGTTGGACCTATCACCTCTGCATAGTGGCGTTTTTCAATAAAAAAAAAAAAATCAACGAGAGAGGACCTTCCCTGTTTGTACATTCATTCAGCTTGTCAAAAGTAACATACAATTGCCCCTGTCCACTCCCAACCAGCTATTGTCAAAGTAAACAACCAAACCCTGCCTCCCGGGAAGGATACATTGAGATTTCTCATGTTTTCCAAGAAGGATACATTGAGATTTCTCATGTTTTCCAAGAAGGATACATTGAGATTTCTCATGTTTTCCAAGAAGGATACATTGAGATTTCTCAGGTGTCCCGGGAAGGATACATTGAGATTTCTCATGTTTTCCAAGAAGGATACATAACATTGTTTTTTTGTATGTCCTGGGTGGCGAGTAATGTACCGTTAGGGGTCTTGCCCAAGGACAGGACACTTACTGGAGACGGAGAGGTGCTCTTGCTGGGATCGAACCAATGTCTCCAGTCCCACTCCTCCAGGCTCTCTCTCCACGCAGAGCAGGGATGCTACCTCTACTCCACCCAGCCAGTACTTAATTGGTAAGCTGGGGGACAAATCTATACTATAAAAGGATAAGCTAAAAACTGTCCGTCGCCAAAAGCCATCTGCGCATGCGCGACGGACATTTGAAAGCGGCCGTTAGAACACACAGGTAGCTGCGCGTGCCGGCCGCGTGAAAAAAAAACAAAAAAAAAACGGCACGAGCCGCGCGCAGCTACCCGTGTGTTTACACGGCCAGATGCCCCGATCCTCCAGCGGTGACCGTCCTCCGGCTGCCGGCGGGCCTCCAGGCTCAGGCGAGCCCCCGGCTCGGTTGGGCCTACAGGCCCAGCCGAGCCGGGGACTCGCCTAAGCCTAGAGGCCCGCCGAGCAGCCAGCAGCAGCCGGAGAAGGTCACCGCTGGAGGATCGGGGCCGAAGTTCCCAAACAACACACCCCAAAATCGGCCCTGAGCTCCAGCGGAGACCTCCTCCGGCTGCCGCTGGCTGCTCGGCGGCCCTCTAGGCTTAGGCGAGCCCCCGGCTCGGTTTGGGCCTACAGGCCCAGCCGAGCCGGGGACTCGCCTAAGCCTAGAGGCCCGCCGAGCAGCCAGCAGCAGCCGGAGAAGGTCACCGCTGGAGGATCGGGGCCGAAGTTCCCAAAAAATACACCCCAAAATCGGCCCTGAGCTCCAGCGGAGACCTCCTCCAGCTGCCGCTGGCTGCTCGGCGGCCCTCTAGGCTTAGGCGAGCCCCCGGCTCGGTTTGGGCCTACAGGCCCAGCCGAGCCGGGGACTCGCCTAAGCCTAGAGGCCGCCGAGCAGCCAGCGGCAGCCGGAGAAGGTCACCGCTGGAGGATCGGGGCCGAAGTTCCCAAACAAACACACCCCAAAATCGGCCCTGAGCTCCAGCGGAGACCTCCTCCGGCTGCCGCTGGCTGCTCGGCGGCCCTCTAGGCTTAGGCGAGCCCCCGGCTCGGTTTGGGCCTACAGGCCCAGCCGAGCCGGGGACTCGCCTAAGCCTAGAGGCCCGCCGAGCAGCCAGCGGCAGCCGGAGAAGGTCACCGCTGGAGGATCGGGGCCGAAGTTCCCAAACAAACACACCCCAAAATCGGCCCTGAGCTCCAGCGGAGACCTCCTCCGGCTGCCGCTGGCTGCTCGGCGGCCCTCTAGGCTTAGGCGAGCCCCCGGCTCGGTTTGGGCCTACAGGCCAGCCGAGCCGGGGACTCGCCTAAGCGTAGAGGCCGGCCGAGCAGCCTGCTCGGCCGGAGGAGGTCACCGCTGGAGCTCAGGGCCGATGTTGCCTAACACATACTCACCGACATCGGCCCTTAGCTCCTCCAGCGATGGCGGCCCGCTTGCAGCATCCTCTCTCTCTCTCCGTTGCTCGCCGGAATGACGTCACGAAAGCCTTTGACCCCGGGGGTCAAAGGCTTTCGTGACGTCATCCTGGCGAGCAACGGAGAGAGAGAGAGGATGCTGCAAGCGGGACCGCCATCGCTGGAGAGCTAAGGGCCGATGTCGGTGAGTATGTGTGGAACCGGTGGAGGACTCGAGGCCGATGTAGGTGAGTATGTGCTCTACACACACACACACACACACCCTGCTTGCTCGGCCGGTATCCAAGCTTAGGCGAGCCCCCGGCTTGGCTTGGGCCTAGAGGCCCTGCCGAGCCGGGGACTCGCCTGAGCATGGAGGCCGGTCGAGTTGCATGCTCGGGCATCCTCCAGGCTCAGGCGAGTCCCCGGCTCGGCTGGGCCTCTAGGCCCACGCCAAGCCGGGGCTCGCCTAAGCTTGGTCGGCATCCAGGCTCAGGCGAGCCCCCGGCTTGGCTTGGGCCTAGAGGCCCAGCGAGCCAGGGACTCACCTGAGCCTGGAGGACGGCCGAGCATGCAACTCGACCGGCCTCCATGCTCAGGCGAGTCCCCGCTCTGCTGGGCCTCTAGGCCAAGCCGGGGGCTCGCCTAAGCTTGGATACCGGCCGAGTAAGCAGGGGGTGGGTGGAGAGCACATACTCACCTACATTAGCCCTGAGCTCCAGCGGTGACTGTCCTCCGGCTGTCGCAGGCTGCTCGGCCGGCCTCCCGGCTCAGGCGAGCCCCCGGCTTGGCTTGGGCCTACAGGCCCAGCCGAGCCGGGGGCTCGCCTAAGCCTGGAGGCCGGCCGAGCAGCCTACGACAGCCACCGCTGAGGCTCCGGGCCAATGTAGGGGATGTTGCCTACACATACTCACCTACATCGGCCCTTAGCTCCTCCAGCGATGGCGGTCCCGCTTCCAGCGTCCTCTCTCGCTCCGTTGTTCGCCGGAATGACGTCACGAAAGCCTTTGACCCCGGGGGTCAAAGGCTTTCGTGACGTCATCCCGGCGACCAACGGAGCGAGAGAGGACGCTGGAAGCGGGACGCGGGACAGCCATCGCTGGAGGAGCTAAGGGCGATGTAGGTGAGTATATCCGACGGGGGGGGCCATATCCACGAGCGGGGGGGCCATATCCACGAGCGGGGGGGTCATATCCACGAGCGGGGGGGTCATATCCACGAGCGGGGGGGTCATATCCACGAGCGGGGGGGCCATATCCACGAGCGGGGGGGCGATATCCACGAGCTTGGGCAGTATCCACGTGCTGGGGCAGTATCCACGTGCTGGGCAGTATCCACGTGCTGGGGCGATATCCACGTGCGGGGCAGTATCCACGTGCTGGGCAGTATCCACGTGCTGGGGCAATATCCACGTGCTGGGGCAATATCCACGTGCTGGGGCAGTATCCACGTGCTGGGGCAGTATCCACGTGCAGGGGCAGTATCCACGTGCTGGGGCAGTATCCACGTGCAGGGGCAGTATCCACGTGCAGGGGCAGTATCCACGTGCTGGGGCAGTATCCACGTGCAGGGGCAGTATCCACGTGCTGGGGCAGTATCCACGTGCTGGGGCAATATCCACGTGCTGGGGCAATATCCACGTGCTGGGGCAGTATCCACGTGCTGGGGCAGTATCCACGTGCAGGGGCAGTATCCACGTGCTGGGGCAGTATCCACGTGCAGGGGCAGTATCCACGTGCTGGGGCAGTATCCACGTGCTGGGGCAGTATCCACGTGCTGGGGCAATATCCACGTGCTGGGCAGTATCCACGTGCTGGGGCAGTATCCACGAGCTGGGGCAATATCCACGAGCTGGGGCAATATCCACGAGCTGGGGCAGTATCCACGTGCAGGGGCAGTATCCACGTGCTGGGGCAGTATCCACGTGCAGGGGCAGTATCCACGTGCAGGGGCAGTATCCACGTGCTGGGGAGTATCCACGTGCTGGGGCAATATCCGTGCTGGGGCAATATCCACGTGCTGGGGCAATATCCACGTGCTGGGCAGTATCCACGTGCTGGGGCAGTATCCACGAGCTGGGGCAATATCCACGAGCTGGGGCAGTATCCACGTGCTGGGGCAGTATCCACGTGCTGGGGCAGTATCCACGTGCTGGGGCAACATCCACGTGCTGGGGCAATATCCACGTGCTGGGTCAATATCCAGGAGCTGGGGCAGTATCCACGAGCTGGGGCAATATCCACGTGCTGGGGCAGTATCCATCCACGTGCTGGGGCAGTATCCATCCACGTGCTAGGGCAGTATCCACGAGCTGGGGCAATATCCACGTGCTGGGGCAGTATCCACGTGCTGGGGCAGTATCCACGTGCTGGGGTAGTATCCATCCACGTGCTGGGGCAATATCCACGTGCTGGGGCAGTATCCACGTGCTGGGGCAGTATCCACGAGCTGGGGCAATATCCACGTGCTGGGGCAATATCCACGTGCTAGGGCAGTATCCACGAGCTGGGGCAGTATCCACGTGCTGCGGCAATATCCACGTGCTGGGGCAGTATCCACGTGCTGGGGCAGTATCCACGTGCTGGGGCAGTATCCACGTTCTGGGGCAGTATCCACGAGCTGGGGCAATATCCACGTGCTGGGGCAATATCCACGTGCTGGGGCAGTATCCACGTGCTGGGGCAATATCCACGAGCTGGGGCAATATCCACGTGCTGGGGCAATATCCACGAGCTGGGGCAGTATACATGAGCAGGGGCAGTATATCCACAATAGACTGCCCTCTGGGCAGGCTTTACAACTAGTTAATTATAAGCTGTTGCCTGGGTACAGTGTGCCACATGCATGAGTGTAGTGTTTGTGTGTGAATTTTTTTGGGGGGGGGTATGCGAGTGTTAGGTTGCAGGCAGGGGAGGGGGGCCCATACAACGTTTTGAAATGGGGCCCTGTGATTTCTAGTTACTCCCCTGGAACACAGTGCCAAAAACACAAATCCAGCATTGTAATTTCATATTCATACATCAACTATCAGAATGTTCACGTATACGTAAAAATCACAAAAAAGAAGAGCTATGGCAAAATGCATGTATGAGTCCTGAAAACGCAAATCAATCAAGGTATTTCTGGGCACATTAGCACATGCAAGCACATTATTATTATACAGGATTTATATAGCGCCAACAGTTTGCGCAGCACTTTACAATATAACAGAACACTTACGTTTAGCTATGACACACCAGATGTGCCTCAATTGCTCCTCCTCGCGCGTCTTGAGGTCAGACCAGCGCTTCCGCAGCTGGTCGTTACTTCGGTCCTTATCAAACATTTCCAGGAGGGTGGTGCGGACCTTTGCAAGGATACAGTCTGTCAGGGCCAGCCAGGCTGGGTGGGTGAGGGTGCGAGCCCAGGTTGCAGTGACACGAAGCAGGCAATATGTTTTCAAATAATAAAGGGTTTATTGGATAAACAAACATAGGAAGATGGGGAAGATAGAAAGAGGGCTGCCTAACAAAGGGAAAGCTGAGAAATAGGCAGGAAGGGGTTAACCATGTAATATGCAGGTTAACCCCTTAAGGACGGGAGTAATTTTACAACTTCGGCGCTGTTTCGGAAGTAGAAGTTTGCTGAGCTCATTTTGACCATTTTTAAGTCACGTATTCTTATACCACCCAGACAAATTATATATCGTTCTTTCCGTCAGACTCGGCAGATTAATAATATATCATTATTATATGTATATGTCATGCCCTGCCAAAATGCTATAACAAAAAATGTAAAAAAATTAGAATTTTCAATAAAATTTCAATCTTCCACAGTGTGTAAAGTGTTTTTTTTTTAAAATTTTATTATCCGAGGCTCTGCGGTCATATTCTATTGGGTAGATTTGTTAAAAAAATTAGAACGGTGAACCCATTTTTTTTTGGGGAGAAATTGCGTGATTTTAGCTAAACCCCCCAAAAAAAAAAATCATTAGTGAAGCATCATTGTTCACATTATAATTGAAATGTGAACAATAGTGCTGCATTAAAAAAAACAAAATTTTTTTTATTATTATATTTATTATTTTTTTATTATTTAATTTATTATTTTTTTATTATTTTTATTTTTACTTTTTTTACACTTTTATTTCACTTTTACCATGGTCATGTTTGATATCATTGGAAAGGCCATGCTCTGGCCTTTCCAGCAATATCAGCCATGACCCCCTAGCTGCCACCGATCAGGAGATAAAGGGGTTCAAAGAACCCCCCTATCTCCTGCAAGGGATTTCCATGGGAAATCCCTTTGCAGCTAGGGGGTTCCCGGTTAACTGACATCATCGCGCATGGCGCGATGAGTCAGTTGACCGGGGGGTGACCCAGAGGTGGGGGCTGCCATCCAAGATGGCGGCCCCCACCGGAAATAGGCCGCGATCGGGCACAAATTAGTGCCCGGTCGCGACCTGGCAACTAAGGGGTTAACCCCCCATACATCGCTGGAAAGGTCAGGCTGTGACCCTTCCAGCGATGCGGGCCACAGCCGCCGGGGACCAGGCGATCGGGAGATAGAGGGATCCGAAGGCGCTTCCCCTGCCACCGGCGCGATGACGTCACAACGCCGGAGGAGGGATCACACTGATCTGAATCCGGGGGAGTCAGAACAGCGTGGGAGCGACCGGAGAAGGTGAGTATCTCCCGGGGGGGCTCTAAACGCCGAGGACGTACATTTACGTCCTGCGGCGGCAAAGCCCGCCTAATGCAGGACGTAAATGTACGTCCTGCGGCGATAAGGGGTTAATGGGCTGATTATGAAGTTAGTTTACTTCTCCCTAACAGAACTGGAGCAGGGCTGACAATGCACACAATAGGAAATGAGAGGGGACACAAGAGGTTAACTTACAGACAGAGGGATAACATAGGAACAGGGCTGAGAGTAGGGTTTTCTGGAATGTAGCAGAAGTTCAGTAAACAGGGAGTCCGGTGGATAAATAATAAGCAGAAGGTCTGTATGAAGGAGTCCTTGGAATGAAGTGGAAGGGGGGGGGGGTCACAGATGAAAGCGGGGTTCCAGGAAAAGCAGTGAGGGAATCTTGCGAGGTATCAAAGGGATTATCCAGAAGGGTAGTCAAATGGAGTCCATAGGTCCAGGAGTATAGAAGGCGACAATCCGGTGAGCAAGCAGGGGGTCTGGTACACGTTGAATGCAAATGCTGGGTAGAAACAGGACAGGGAGTGGAAACTGATGCTGAAGCCCTTTGGGAGGGGCGCGGTTCCATTATATGGAATTAGTCAGGCTGGCTGATTAGGTGCACCTGTAGTGCAGAGCTGGCTGAGAAGTCTGGTTTTAAATCTAGGACAGCACCTTTCACGTGCTGCCCAAGGAATGTCAGTGCGCAGCGGCTCTAGTTTTGCCTTTGTGGCAGCGGCGACTGCGAGGACCATGACATGGTCCTTGCGGACATTGTTCTTCCTGCCTTAAGGGTCCTTACGGGAGTCATAGTCATGCTTCAGGAAGATGCGGACCAGCTCCACCATCTCCTCAAATGCCATGTTGCTGGCACGCTACTTTCTTCTGGGCCCTGGGGTCTCTGCGGTGTCTGGGTTCAGTGGGTTGGGGGAGCATGATTCACTTACTTCAGCCATGATGGGATGGATGGCAAGAAATGAACTTTGGGCTGTGCTACAATCCGAAAATATCAGACTAACGATACGAACGAACCGGTCCAAAACAAAATTTAAGTGCGTTTTGAAGCCTTATTTTATTATATGACCCAGACATGTTATATATCGTTCTTTCCGGCAGACTCGGCAGATTCATAATATATCATTATTATATGTATGCGTCATGTCCTGTCTGTATATTATAACAAAAAAATGCAATAAAATTTGAATTTTCAATAATTTACAACGTGTAAAGTGTTTTTTTTTTTCACATTTTAACATGCGAGCGTTTGCGGTTATATTTTATATGAGTTGCGCTTGTTAAAAAAATTAACACATTCATCTTCATACATCAAATATCACAATTTTCACGAATACGTAAAATCACAAAAAAGAAGAGCTATGGCAAAAATGCATGTATGAGTCCTGAAAACGCAAAGCTATACACATTGCATGAAAAAAGGACTAGGAAGAAGAATGAAGCTGTGGACCAGCCTAGTGGGGCCACGCCCAGACCCTAGATTGTGGGTTGTTTTATTGCTCCTGTGTTTTTTTTGGGACTTGTCTTTTTCCTGTTACAACGATGCCATACGCCTCCTACTGTGCCCATGGATATGAATGTGTCCAAGTACGAAAAGGATCCGATGGATGCTGCAGCATACCACACCAAGACTAGAGACATAAGAGCACTGAAGGAATATGAAAATCGTTTTACTGAACCCTTTTATAATGCTTTTGTTACTATGCATTTCCAGGCGGTAAAGAAGCTGAATACCACTGACTGTTGGGTTTTCACACATGCACCTACTTCACATAAGTCCATGCCTCTGCTAGGAGTCCCAGCGTCTTTGCAGGACATTGAGGACAATGCTCATTTTGCTAATGTCAGCATTAACAATGTTAATAGAACAGTGTCTTTCCTTTTGCATACGAGTATCCAATTAATACCTCCTGTGGTGTGCATCAATTTCAGCTGTCCAGAACTCCCCACTATAGGGTCAAACTACAGAAACATAGGGGTAACTGATTGTATGAGAGAAGCACCACTTAGATTCCAGTTCAAAGGGGTACATTTGATATGGAACACTTACACAACTGAGGAGCTGATGAGGCTTACGAATACTGAAGGATCCAAACAGAACATTTTTCACCTCTACCAATGTATAATGGGGTATGTGTTCCAGAAAGCATGCTCCATTCCACCCGGATACTATTTCATATGTGGGAAAAAGGCTTACAATTGGTTACCATTACACGCTAGGGGGAGGGTCTGTTATGTTGGTAAGGTAATAACAGCTACATGGTACATGGAAGATGCAGAGTTCCAAGACACACAGTTACATAAAATTCCACCACATGTCATAATGTGAAGGGAACTACCGGCATAGGGTGACACACACACAGACGATGAGGTTGAACTTCATACAAAGGAAAAGGACTTCAAACCATTATTTACCATTCCTTGGGTAATGAGTCATTATCAGACTGGAGGAGTTTAATGGGAGTCCAGGAGAAATGGGATTATTTAAAGGAGGCATTATTGAAGGCCACAGGCAATTGCATTCGGCTTGTTAGCAAAAACAAAAAGGGGAAGAAACCACTGTGGTACTCTGCAGAAGTGGCCAAAATAGTGAAGAACAAAAAGACAGCATTCAATAATTATAAAAAAACTCAGAGTGAAGAAGATAGGCAAACCTATAAGATTAGGCAGAAAGAGGCAAAGCAGTTTATAAGAGCTTCCAAAGCACACACAGAAGAGAAAATAGCTCAGTCAGTAAAAAAGGGGGACAAAACATTTTTTAGATACATAAACGAGAAAAGAAAAATAAAACAAGGATTAGTTAGATTAAAAACATAGGAAGGAAGGTATGTAGAAGAGGATAAAAGTCTCGCTGACTGCCTCAATGAATATTTTTGTTCAGTCTTTGCAGAAGAAAAGGAAGAAGAAACACTAAAGAGACATTTACATATGAGTTTACAGAGGAGGAGGTTCTACAGCAGCTGTCTAAAGTAAAGACAAATAAGTCAATGGGGCCTGATGGGATCCACCCTAAATTATTAAAAGAGCTCAGTGGTGTAATAGCAAAATCGTTAACAGATTTATTTAACCAATCCTTGTTAACGGGAGTCGTCCCAGAAGACTGGAAATTAGCAAATGTTGTGCCCATTTACAAGAAGGGTAGTAGGGAGGAATCGGGGAACTATAGGCCAGTTAGTCTTACGTCAGTAGTGGGGAAATTAATGGAAACCATGTTAAAGGAAAGGATTGTTGAACATCTAAAAACACATAGTTTACAAAATCAGAAACGACATGGGTTTACCTCAGGGAGATCATGCCAAACTAATCTTATAGATTTTTTTTATTGGGTAACAAAAATAATACACAAAGGTGGTGCAGTAGACATTGCTTATTTAAATTTCAGTAAGGCTTTTGATACTGTTCCACATAGAAGGCTTATCAATAAATTGCAATCTTTGAGCTTGGATTCCAATATTTTTGAATGGATTAGGCAGTGGCTGAGTGACAGGCAACAGAGGGTTGTGGTAAATGGAGTTTATTCGGCGCAAGGTCTTGTTACCAGTGGGATACCTCAAGGGTCAGTACTTGGACCCATTCTCTTTAATATTTTTATTAGTGATATTGCAGAAGGTATTAATGGTAAAGTATGTCTTTTGCTGATGACACAAAGATTTGGAACAGGGTTGACGTTCCTGGAGGGAAAAGCCAAATGACAAATGACTTAGGTAAACTAAAAAATGGTCGGAGCTGTGGCAATTGAGTTTTAATGTGGATAAGTGCAAGATAATGCACCTAGGGCGTAAAAACCCAAGGGCTGAATATATAATATTTGATACAGTCCTAACCTCAACATCTGAGGAAAGGGATTTAGGGGTTATTATTGCAGAGGATCTAAGGGTAAGTAGTCAATGTAATAGAACAGCAGGAAATGCTAGCAGAATGCTTGGTTGTGTAGGGAGAGGTATTAGCAGTAGGAAAAGGGAAGTGCTCATGCCACTGTACAGAGCACTGGTGAGACCTCACTTGGAGTACTGTGTGCAGTACTGAAGACCGTATCTCCAATGGTGATCTCCACCCGTATCTAAAATGGTGTACGGCTTGAAGGAGAAAAGTTAACAGGAAAAGCTTAATGATCTTAACATGTACAGCTTGGAAAAAAGATGAGACAGAGGAGATATGATAGAAACATTTAAATACGTAAAGGGAATCCACAAGGTAGAGGAAGGGAGTATATTTAAAAGGAAACAAAGTAGCAAAACAAGAGGACATAGTCTTAGATTAGAGGGGCAAAGGTTTAAAAGTAACATCAGGAAGCATTATTTTACTGAGAGGGTGGTGGATGCATGGAACAGCCTTCCAGTAGAAGTGGTAGAGGCCAAGTCACTGATTGAATTTAAGCAGGCATGGGATAGGCATAAGGCTATCCTAAATAAAGATAAATCCAGGTAAAGTATGCATCAGGGTTATTCAGCGAGCGTGAAAAGCAGGAGAATGACTGGAGAATGAAAAATTCTAGGTCAAAATAGCCAAACCAGAAAAATTCTCCCTTTTATCTCACTTTCCAAATCGGCTATTTTGACCTAGAATTTTTCATTCTCCAGTCATTCTCCAGTCATTCTCCTGCTTTTCACGCTCTCTGAATAACCCTGAATATATATATTTACTATGACACATATAATTCTAAAAGACAATGAATATTCCACATATAGCAGTACAGCATTATAGTCTATCCTAAAACAGATGCCCAGAAAGTATTAATCAACTGTGGACAAGGTAAATTCCATGGTTATGTACTCATGTCATATTTTATTCTGCTTGATGGAACATGGCCCTTTTTACATTCCTGATTTCTACTTAACCTTTGTTAATGAGAGGAATTCTAGGAAAAAGGGACCTCAAGGCTATAATGGGGAATTCTTCTCCTGGCAGCATAAATGTGTTTTTCTGTTAACACTCATGTTTATCTCCAAATTGTTGATACATTGTTCATGTGACTCGTTGACCCCAGGAAACTGATGTATGTGACCAAGTATCATCGCCAAGTTGCGCAATGAGAATCTTCGTTTTGTGCCATGAGAAAGAGTGTTATATGCCAAGCATGTCAGGCATCAGTAGAAACGGGGTCAGAGGGTAACATTTGATTGAATGCAGGTTTTTGGGCACATACTGTATATATATGTGTGTGTAACCCCAATGTAACAGGATATATATATATATATTATATATATATATATATATCCTGTAAACCCAATATATATATATATATATATATATGTATGTAGCGCTCACTCCCGGAGGAGCCGCTGAATTAACCTCGGGTTAGTCTCACCGCACTAGGGAATAAATATACACCAGCACTGTTGTGGATTTTATAGATTATATTCTTTACTGATCCCAATAAAGCAGCATATATAATATAGATACGGTATTTGAACGACAGGATTTCGTAATGCGGGAAAAACACGCGGCGGCAAAGAAAAAGATTAACCCCCTCAGTTCTGGAGTGTAAGTCCCGTGAATGATAGCTCTAAATTGTGTATGTGTATGGTCTCGGGTACCCAGGTACTGTATTCAACTGGCCAGTGAATGAAACAAACAAATCTTCGACTAGTCAAGTTGGGGGCCTGTGGATTTAAACAATACTGCAGCGTGCGTTTCTTATTTTTGGAACTGCGGCCTGGGAGGCCTCTCACCCATCCGATAGGCAATCTGTTCAGGACCCGATCAAGGATTTCTCTCCGCTGTGTACTAGGACTCTGCCACCGGATCCGCTGCCTGCTTGTCCGATCTCCACACTGCGTACAACGGTCTACCGTCTGCACTCCCAATGGATCAAGGCAGTCTCCTAACTCGGGGTCCAGCCGGAACCAGATTATTACTCAGACCTCTCAGCCGTGCGTAGGTAGGTCTCTGCAAGGTCACCGTCCAGATCTCCAGCACCAGCGAGGCAGCGCCTGCACTCCGGCCTGGTCACGATCCCTGGCAGTTTCACGTGCGTCCTCCACCTTTCGCCGCTCGGCTCACTCTGCCTCTCCTCTGCACGAGGCTGCTGATGTCTTCCCTCTTCCTCCCATCCACTTCCTGTACTCACGCAAAAGCATGATGGAAATTGTAGTTCCGTTTAGGTCCAGCATAGTCCATTATGTCTCTGTCTCCCCCTGGTGGCCATAATAAGTAAATGCAGCAACACAACCTTTAAGCAGCGCTACATATATATACACCCTGTAACCCCATATATACACCCTGTAACCCATATGTATATACACCCTATAACCCCGATATATATATATTACACCCTGTAACCCCATTATTTTACAATCTAAGAGGAAAGAGAAGCTGCTCCTGTCAGTTTACAATCTAAGAGTAGAAAGAAGAGCCCGCTCCCATGAGTTTACGATCTAAGGCTAGGGTCAGACTAACGCATCTTTTGCGTTGTCCGTGAAAAAGTGCGTTCGAATGAATGGACGCATTTTTTCACGGAATACGTGATAGCGGTCATACGATGCGCATTTTCGTCCGTGATTTTGTACAGATCATCAATAAAATACTTTTTGTGTCTGGACGTTATGTTGGCCGTACACTAGCAGCGTCTGACGTCTCCCAATCACGCAAACACGCCGCTATGCGGACGCAGCGCACTCTGTACGTCAGTACTAGCGGTTTGACGTTCTCGAAAAAATGCGTTCGTTTGCCACTTGCGTTGCGCGGCCGCACTTTTGTGCGGCCGTTCTTCATATGCAGCCCAGCATTGGACGTCATTTGCTGCTAGCACGGCCGTGATTTAGTGCGGTTAAACGCACGTTAAAACTGCTTTCGTCTGACCTTAGCCTAAGAGGGATGAGGAGCCGCTCCTGCGAGCTTTAAATCTAAGAGTAAAAAGAGGAGCTCACTCATGTGAGCTTACAATCTAGGAGTAAAAAGAGGAGCCCGCTCACGTGATTTTACAATCTAGGAGTAAAAAGAGCTCGCTCACGTGAGTTTACAATCTAGGAGTAAAAAGAGGAGCTCGCTCACAATCTAAGAGGGAAGAGGAGCCTCTCTAATATATAAATGCGTTTGTAATGCGCTGTCAGCTGTGCCCGCACCCATCACAGCTGCTCACTCGGCCCTCACATTGCGGACAGGACAGCAACGGATGCGTTAACAATCGCATTTATATATAGAGATACTCTTGGCTAGGACATTGAAAAGCAAATATGTGGACACGGATTCTGAGCTGGAAACAACAATACACTGCTCTCCGGGCAGGCTTAACAACTAGTGTAGACATAAAAACCTTTTCTTTCTTTATGTTTTTATATACATACCAGTTTAAAGGGTCGTTTTGTTTAAGCCTATTTAATGTTATGCCGTATTTATTAAGAACATACTTTGTTTTTTCACTGTAAAACTCTACATAATTTGTATAAAACCCTAATACAAAGGCTGTTTGGAACAGCTCTCGACGAGGAACCAGATCCGACACAGCACCCCAATCAGAGGGCCCACAAACATCTTCAGCCTTTTGTTTACATTAATCTTCCCATGCAACTTCCACGTTGTTTAGTATTTTTTTATTTATAAAGGATTTTACCAGGAAGGATACATTGAGATTTCTCTCGTTTTCAAGTATGTCCTGGGTTCAAAAACATTGAGTGGTTACAGAAATACAAAATAGTAAAACGCAAGATATTATCACAAAACCAAATATACAGATTAACAGAAAAATAAATATGTAGGAAATAAAGTCATTATGTTACATGTTTACAGGTGCATTTCGTATTGAGGTATGTTAATAGGGAGTTCTTAAGGGACTTAAGACTGGGGGAAGATTTGATGGCGTCTGGGAGATTATTTCATAACTGCGGTGCTCTGTAGGAAAATGAGGATTGAGACACTTTCTTTTTGTATTGTGGTATTGCAAGTAAGGTGCTGGTCCTGGAACAGAGGTTATAGGATGAGGGAACTGCTGGGGCAATCAGCCTAGTCAGGTAGGGTGGTAGCTTCCCAGAAAAGCTCTTAAACACCAGGTTGGAAAGGTGAAGGGTGCGTCTAGATTCCAGTGACGGACAGTTTAGTTCTTTTAACATGTCACAATGGTGTGTCATGTAGTTACATTGTAGCGCAAAGCGACAGAATGAGTTATACAATGTAGTAAGTTTCTGGAGGTGTGTTTGAGGAACAGCTGCATACACTACATCTCCGTATTCAATGGCTGGCATAAGCATTTGTTGTACAATCTGCTTTCTTACCGTGGGGCTCAGGCAGGATTTTGTTTCTGTACAGGGCACCTAGTTTGGGGTAGAGTTTAGATGAGAGTTTTTCGATGTGGGGGCCAAAAGATAGATTTGGGTCTAACCACATACCTAGATATTTGAGAGAAGTGACTGTGGTCAACGTGCCATTTGATTTTTGTCCCAACACATAGATGGGGTGTTTGCAATTTGTGTAGTTTAGGTGCTGTTCCAAAGAGCATTGTAACAGTTTTGTCAGTATTTAGAAAACGTTTATTATCTGCGATCCACTTTTCTACCCCTTGCAGCACTGCCTCCAGCTGTGGGAGATTTGGTTTGCTGGTATAGATTACAGTGTCGTCTGCGTACATGTGTACAGTTGAGGCTTTGCAGACATTGGGCAGATCATTTATGAATATTGTGAATAGCAGGGGGCCGAGTAACGAGCCTTGGGGTACACCACATGTGACTGGGAGGGGAAGGGAAGTGCTGACAGAAATGGACACATATTGTGACCGATCAGACACATGTGATTGGAACCAGGTTAACGTGCTATCACCAATACCGGAGTTTTTAAGTTTTTGTAATAGGATGCCATGGTCTACGGTGTCAAAGGCCTTGGAAAAATCAAGATAAATGGCTCCAGTTAGGTTTCCTTGTTCCATACCAGCTTGGATGTCATTACAAACTTTTAAAATGGCAGATGAAGTTTTTTTTTTTTTTGAGAAAGTATTTTACCAGGAAGGATACATTAAGATTTTTCTTGTTTTCAAGTATGTCCTGGGTGGCGAGTATGTACCGTTAGGTGTCTTGCCAAGGACACTTACTGGAGAGGTTGCTCGCTGGGATCGAAGTTGAATGATTTGGACGAAAGTCTGATTGATCTGGGGTTAAATAATTCCGATAATGATAATAATCACGTAGTAAACCAATTGTTATTCACTTAACCATGAATTGTGGATACTAGAGGAAGGACATGGCATTTTTTTGTCCACAAAAAGACTGAACTGTCCATAGAACTAATATTCAAGCCCCCCATTTGTGTTAGCATCTTGGTTTTAAGAGGGTTATGCCATTGGAAACAGGAAGATAAAAGTACAATACATCATTTTTCAAAAGTCCATCATCTCCCTTATATGAATGATAATAATTGTAGTGTATAAACAAACAAGTGTTTCCAAAACGCCTCATTGCGATAAAGCAGCAACGTCTCTTGACAGACTGTCCCGCACCAATAGGGCACTGTTTTATTAAAAGGTGTGCTGAGACACGTGGGAGTTGTTTTCACGAATGGAATGAGCTTTCTTATCCCGTACAACTCACGTGTGCATCCATACTATACCGAATCCCACCACACTCACACGCCAGGGTCTGACGTGTATGATGGCGCGGGACGTGACGTAGTGACGTAACAGCACGTGATTTCCAGTATGGCCCCGCCCCACAATTTCTCGTTTCTTTCGCGCGAAATTCGTGTGGTGTTTCCATCCGGGCATCTCCGTGGGAGTCTTAGATTGAGTGAAACCAGATCCGGTGAGTAGATTATCAATTAAGTATCTCCAAAGCTGAGGACGCATCGGCATCGCAGCATTTTGTGTCCCCCCCCCCCATCCCCCCTCAGAGCTCGGCAGCAGCCTTTCATTCGGCGATGCTTCTGTTTTCTGGCGTGGCTCCGTCTGCACGCGCGGGGGGGTCAGTAATGGAGTCCGCCTCTTACAGCGCTTTAATTCGCTCTGACGTTGCTACAGTAGACAGTTTGTGTGCTGATAAAGTTGCATAACTTCAATGTGGTGGCCCCTTGCTGTTTCTCCGGCCCGACAGAATGACCAACAAACCAAGAGCGCTACCCGTGCCTTGGGGTCCTACTAAAAGGAATGACAGAATACACTTTAACAGGGTAATGGAGTGACCATAGAGAATGACGGGACAGAGCGGACTGTCTACAGAGAATGACGGGGCAGAGCGGACTGTCTACAGAGAATGACGGAACAGAGCGGACTGTCTACAGAGAATGACGGGGCAGAGCGGACTGTCTACAGAGAATGACGGGACAGAGCGGACTGTCTACAGAGAATGACGGGACAGAGCGGACTGTCTACAGAGAATGACGGGACAGAGCGGACTGTCTACAGAGAATGACGGGACAGAGCGGACTGTCTACAGAGAATGACGGGGCAGAGCGGACTGTCTACAGAGAATGACGGGGCAGAGCGGACTGTCTACAGAGAATGACGGGGCAGAGCGGACTGTCTACAGAGAATGACGGGGCAGAGCGGACTGTCTACAGAGAATGACGGGGCAGAGCGGACTGTCTACAGAGAATGACGGGGCAGAGCGGACTGTCTACAGAGAATGACGGGGCAGAGCGGACTGTCTACAGAGAATGACGGGGCAGAGCGGACTGTCTACAGAGAATGACGGGGCAGAGCGGACTGTCTACAGAGAATGACGGGGCAGAGCGGACTGTCTACAGAGAATGACGGGGCAGAGCGGACTGTCTACAGAGAATGACGGGGCAGAGCGGACTGTCTACAGAGAATGACGGGGCAGAGCGGACTGTCTACAGAGAATGACGGGGCAGAGCGGACTGTCTACAGAGAATGACGGGGCAGAGCGGACTGTCTACAGAGAATGACGGGGCAGAGCGGACTGTCTACAGAGAATGACGGGGCAGAGCGGACTGTCTACAGAGAATGACGGGGCAGAGCGGACTGTCTACAGAGAATGACGGGGCAGAGCGGACTGTCTACAGAGAATGACGGGGCAGAGCGGACTGTCTACAGAGAATGACGGGGCAGAGCGGACTGTCTACAGAGAATGACGGGGCAGAGCGGACTGTCTACAGAGAGTAAAGGAAAGCAGAATTGCACCTCATTTTCAGGCGAACCTGTGAGATGTAGCAAGTTAAACCTTATCGCAGCTGTTTCACAGGAACTGTAGCAGGATTTTTTTTTTTTGCTTCCCATTACATGTTATGGACTATCCACTATGATAATCCCACTTAATCTCAATTTTACACAACTCCACTGAATTTGGAGAATGTCTGCTAAAGATCTGTTATGTCCAATTGCTTTTTCTCTTAATTCAAATATTCTGCTCCCTCAGGTGCTGTAGCAGACTGTAATACTGAAATTAGAGCTGTTTTCTGCAGAATGACAAGGGTGATGAACAGAGTGGAATACCCATAGTATATAATAGGGAGCAGAATATCCGCATCTTTTCCAGCAAACCTGTGAGATGTAGCAAATTAAACCTTATTGCAGCTATTCCCTAGGTACTGTAGCAGGTGGCAACGTTGAAATTACCTGGGATTGGAGCTGTTTTCTGTGGAATGACAAGGGTGAATGACAGCGTGGAATGCCCATAGAGTATCTTTAGCAGACATTCTCCCAATTCAATGGGGTTGTTTTAAATTGAGATTCACTGTTTTCTACAGAATGACAAAGGTGAGTGACAGGCCCAGAGAATGCCCATACAGTCTGCTACAGTACCTGGGAAATACCTTTAGCTAAGGTTTAATTTGCCACATCTCACAGGTTTGCAGGAAATTTAGTTGATATTTTGCTTTCCATTTTAACCTATGGGCATTCCACTCTGTCATTAACCCTTGTCGCTTCGTAGAGAACAACTATAATCCTGAGTAATTTCATTGTTAGTCTGCTACAGTACCTGGGGAATACCTGCGATAAACAGGGTTATTCAGAGAAAGGTGAAACTCTGGAGAAGTGAAAATTCTAGGTCAAAATAGCTGCTTTGGAAAGTGAGATAAATTTTGACCTTGAATTTTCACTTCTCCAAAAGATATAGAGTTTGAACTTTCAAGGTTAATCAGAGAAAGGTGAATTTGCTACATCGTACAGGTTTGCAGGAAATGAGTTGATGATTTGCTTTCCATTATTCTCTGGGTTTTCCACTCTGTCCCATTATTCTCTATGGCCATTCCACTACCCTGTTAAAGTCTATGTTCATTCCATTCTATCATTCCTTTTAGTAGGTTCTGCCTTTTTTGGCACCTTTTTTGATGTGCATGACTGAAAGTATTGTTAGATGCTTTTCCATGGATAATGTTTGCCATGGGAGACTGTAATGGAGGCTAATTTTAACTTCCATAAATATCTTGCAAATCGCACATTGTATTTGGCTTAGGAGTCCTGAATGACTGCATTAGTGTTCATGAAGCTTTTGATAGTTTTTGAAAGGTTACATCTATCATGCTTATAATAAGTTGGTCTCATTTGACAGAGGAATTTCCCTTTTAAATGTATCGCCTTGTTTTTGTATAATTTTGTTTTGAATTCTGCAGATTCAAAATATATACCGTATTTTTCGCTCCATAAGACGCACCTGACCATAAGACGCACCTAGTTTTTAGAGGAGGAAAACCGGAAAATAAATATTCTGAATGAAATAGTGTAATAATGGATATTGCCCCAGCTCGTGGATATGCCTTAGCTCACACGTGGATATGCCTTAGCTCACACGTGGATATGCCTTAGCTCACACATGGATTTGCCCCAGCTCACACATGGATTTGCCCCAGCTCACACATGGATCTGCCCCATCAGCTCATGGATTTGCCCCAGCTCACACATGGATTTGCCCCAGCTCACACATGGATTTGCCCCAGCTCACACATGGATTTGCCCCAGCTCACACATGGATTTGCCCCAGCTCACACATGGATTTGCCCCAGCTCACACATGGATTTGCCCCATCAGCTCACACATGGATTTGCCCCAGCCAGCTCACACATGGATTTGCCCCAGCCAGCTCACACATGGATTTGCCCCAGCCAGCTCACACATGGATTTGCCCCAGCCAGCTCACACATGGATTTGCCCCAGCCAGCTCACACATGGATTTGCCCCAGCCAGCTCACACATGGATTTGCCCCAGCCAGCTCTCACATGGATTTGCCCCAGCCAGCTCACATGGATTTGCCCCAGCCAGCTCTCACATGGATTTGCCCCATCAGCTCACACATGGATTTGCCCCATCAGCTCACACATGGATTTGCCCCAGCCAGCTCACACATGGATTTGCCCCAGCCAGCTCTCACATGGATTTGCCCCAGCCAGCTCTCACATGGATTTGCCCCAGCCAGCTCACACATGGATTTGCCCCATCAGCTCACACATGGATTTGCCCCATCAGCTCACACATGGATTTGCCCCAGCCAGCTCACATGGATTTGCCCCATCAGCTCACACATGGATTTGCCCCATCAGCTCACACATGGATTTGCCCCATCAGCTCACACATGGATTTGCCCCATCAGCTCACACATGGATTTGCCCCATCAGCTCACACATGGATTTGCCCCATCAGCTCACACATGGATTTGCCCCATCAGCTCACACATGGATTTGCCCCAGCCAGCTCTCACATGGATTTGCCCCAGCCAGCTCTCACATGGATTTGCCCCAGCCAGCTCTCACATGGATTTGCCCCAGCCAGCTCTCACATGGATTTGCCCCAGCCAGCTCTCACATGGATTTGCCCCAGCCAGCTCTCACATGGATTTGCCCCAGCCAGCTCTCACATGGATTTGCCCCAGCCAGCTCTCACATGGATTTGCCCCAGCCAGCTCTCACATGGATTTGCCCCAGCCAGCTCACACATTGATAATTCCCCAGCTCACATATGGATATGGCCCAGCAGCTCGTGGATGTGCCTCCGCTCACCTGCCGCCGCCGCCGCCGCGTTTGTCTCCCTCTGAGCATGCGTCCGGCGGCAGGAAGCTTGGGCACTCGCCTGGGGGAGCCACGTGACAGCGATCTCGGGAGATCGCGGTCACGTGGCTCCCCCAGGCGAGTGCCCAAGCTTCCTGCCGCCAGACGCATGCTCAGAGGAGACGAACGCGGAGGCACATCCACGAGCTGCTGGGCCATATTCGCTCCATAAGACGCACCCACTTTTCCCCCCACTTTTTGGGGGGAAAAAAGTGCGTCTTATGGAGCGAAAAATACGGTAGTTACTATAGGTCATGTCAGAAAGCTGTATCATACAATGTAACATTTCCTTTGGATTTTAATTTAAAAATCAGAACTGGACAACCTGTTTACTTCATTTTTCCAATGTGCAGTTTCAACCAAAACTTTTTCTTTTGCATATTGCATTTCCTAAATAAGATAATGGGGTTTATACACCAAGCACTGCAAAAACTGGCTGAAATAGTTTGTGTTGTAGTGCCGGGAGACATCGGCACTTCTCAAAACTTAAAGGAACACTCTACTCAAAAATCACCCCCCCCCGTTTTTTTATCCTAATCTATCCCTATTCCCTTAATAAAGCTTTATTTCTTTATTTTTTTTGTGTAACTGTAATACTTACCCTAAAATCCACTTGTTTCCAGCGGCTTTTTTTTTTTATTTTTTTTTATACTCCCCTCCCTCCTCTTCCGCTCCCGTCCTTCTTGCTTCTTCTTGCCTTCTGGTTTACGTGAGATGCGCGCCTCTCACGTAAGCCAGCCAATCGGCAGGCTTCCTCCCGGCTCCCTTTGAGGATTAGTGTTGCGCGCAAGAGGTTGCGCGCAACACTAACCCTCAGCCGCTACTGCGGTGAGTTGGAGACGTCATCGCACTGAAAGCGCGATGACGTCTCCTACTCGGCAGAAGCGGGAAATATGATTCCCGCTCTGCTGACTGACAGCTGGGAGGGCGGAGTAAACTCCTCCGCCTCTCAGCTGTTTTCAGCTTTTTTCTGCTGAACTGCTGAGCGGAGGGAGGGGGGACAGAGGGCGGCCGACTCCAGGCATCATGACCACCTAAAATAGCTTAGGTGGTCATGTTGCTTAGAGTGTCCCTTTTAAACAGTGAAGAAAGAACTGTTCTAGAAAAGCTTTTCTTGTTGCTGTTTTTTATTTATTTTTTTTATTTTATTTTTTATTTTTTGAAGCGCCGGTGTTTTCTGGCACTGCAATACCGACAATTATATATTTGCAAAGCTTGGGGTATAATATATTCTATTGTACTGTACTTGTTTCCTGTGTGGGGAATAATGGTAGCTGCACTGTTCTCTTTGTAAGTGAATAGAATATAAACGCTCAAAAAATGGCTCCAATAAACGTATCAGAGTATGGATACCAATACAGTCAGAAATGGGGTAACCCATATATAGACGTTGAAGGAAAGGAACTCTAGGTAAATAAGTAAAAATTACCTAAGGACCAAAAAACGGCAACCATTGGGTTGATTACCAAGAGGTGGTGAATTCAGTGTAAGCTCGGTGTCAAGCTCATACAGAAGATTTTCAACGGACAACAAAAGAACCAGAAAATTATACAAAAAGGAAAATTAAAAGTGAACACGGTATCTCAGCTGGTTGATTGTACCCAAAACAATGAAGCAAAAACACCCCTTCAATCCTAAAGTGGAGAAAACTCCTATACATAAGTAGGAACCGGGCCTTCTAGGGTCCGTATAGGAAAGATAAGAAGGGTTACTAGGGGTATGGAACAGGTACCAAGGTGATTGTGTATCAAAGAAAGACCAGGCAGGGGGCAGCGCTAAACCTCCATGCCAAGGTAGACAAAATACAGCCTAGAGAAACAATAACACAAACTGTCGCTAGAATTCAATCATGCTGGCAGCATGAGGGTGTAGTAAATGGGTTTAGGCATTGAAAAAATGAGGGATGCACAGATACCGATACTAGTATTGGTGCCGATACTGACATTTGCACGAGTACTTGATACTCATGCAAATGCCCCAATGCCTCAAGCCGGCGCTGTGCCTGCTTGCCGGTATCCACGTGTCTGGGGAAGCTGGCCACATGCGAAATGCATTTGGCAAGCGTTCCCCTCCGGCGGGCCATGTTACCGAGCGGCCGCTGGGCTGTGGAGTCTGTGACGCTGCGGGAGCGTGCCACTGCCCTGTGACTGCTTGGTAATGTGCTCAGCAGCCGGAGGGGAAAGCTGGCAAAATTCTTTGAACTGCATCTGGCCAGCTTCCCCAGCGTCTGGTCTGAGTTCTGTATATAAATGAGTGGGTTTGTCTGGTCTGAGGTCTGATATAGGTATATAGTAGGGTTGTACCGATACTAGTATCGATATCGGTGCCGATACCGGGTACTGCAGGAGTACTTGGTACTCGTGCAGTACCCCCGATATTTTTTTCCGATACCGGAAGCCGGCATTGAGCCGGCTTGCCGGCATCCGAGGGGCTGCGGCGGCTGTCCGAATGCTCTATCGGCATTCGGACAGGCCCAGCAGCTGCTTTCCGCATTGTTTAATATTTACCTTCCTGGGCGCCGCTGGGAAAGTCTTTGCGCGCGCGCTCCTTGGAAGGTCCCCAGCCGCGACCACGTGGGACCATGTGATCGCGGCTGGGGTCCTTCCAACGAGCGCACGCGCGGGAACTTCCCCGGCGCCGCTAAGGAAGGTAAGTATAAACAAAGTGAGGAGAGCAGCTGCAGGGCCTGTCTGAATGCCGATTGAGCAGCTGCAGGGCCTGTCTGGATGCTCTCTTTGTTTATTCTTACCTTCCTGAGCGACGCTGGGAAAGTTTCCGCGCGTGCGCTCGTTGGAAGGACCCCAGCCGCGATCACATGGTCCCACGTGGTCGCGGCTGGGGACCTTCCAAGGAGCGCGCGTGAAGACTTTCCCGGCGTCGCTAAAGGAAGGGAAGTATGAGCGGAGGGGGGCAAATCCATGTGCTGGGGGGCAAATATCTATGAGACCTGGGGGCTTTATATGAGGTCTGTTCTTATTGGGAAGCGTCACGTGACATAAAATAAAAGTATCGGTACTTGGTATCGGTGAGTACTTGAACAAAAGTATCGGTACTCGGTCTTAAAAAAGTGGTATCGGTGCATCCCTAGTATATAGGTATGTCTGGTCTGATCTATCTATCTCTTAGGGATGCACCGATACTAGTACTTAGTACTCGTGCAAATGGCCCGATACACCCCCCTGATACCGGAAGCCAGCGCTGGGTCGGCTTGCCGGTATCCACGGGGCTGGGGAAGCTGGCCGCGTGCATGAAAAGCACTCAGCCAGCGTTGCCCTCCGGCGGGCTGCAATACTCACCCCTTGCGAAGGTCCGGTCGCACGGCTGTGACGCGTTCATGCGGCCGCCGGGCGCCTCTGTGACGCTGCCTCCAGCCGAGAGGCAGAGGCGCACGGCGGCCACGTGATCGCGCCACAGCTGTGCCACCGGACCTTCAGAAGGGGTGAGTATTGCAGCCTGCCAGAGGGGGGACGCTGGCCGAGTGCTTTTCATGCACGTGGCCAGCTTCCCCAGGTCTGTGAGAGCTGGAGCGTATGGTACGGTATGGTATGGTATGGTATGGTATTTTTTATGAGGTCTGTTCTTATTGGAAAGCGTTCACATGACCTAAAATAAAAGTATCGGTTCTCGGTCTTAAAGTGGTATCCGGGGGGGGGGGCATGACCGGCTGCTCATGAGAGCAGACGTGTGTTACAGGAGCTCCGCACGTCTGCTCAAAACGGGGGCATTTAACGGACTTTCACTGTGGAGTTTACGCTTGGCAGGGTCCCTGAGCGGCTGGCTGTCAGTATTACGCTGTCCGGAGGCCGCTTGGTTCCCCCCTCCGGACCAGAGACTGGAGTCAGTGCAGACGACTGCTGCCTCGTGGTGACGGCAGCCATTTTGCGGCCTCACTTCCAGCTCCGGAGGCCTCCCGATTTGGATGGTCGGGCCACCCTGAACTGGACTGTTTCAGCGGTGGAGATGGAGGGCCCACATCTCCTGGCTGACACAGCTGGTGATCCTGCGATTTGGAGGTGGTCGGATCTGCGGAGGAGAAATGGGAGAGCTCCCCCCTCCCTACAGGAGGTGAGAGTGTCCTGGCTTCTGGCCTCGATGCCTGTTTGCTGATATTGGAAGAGGAGGACGAGGATGGCCCACTTACCAGGGGCGTCTGGCATCGGATGTTGATGGCTCTGAGAGGTTACCAGGAGGTGAAGACCCTGGGAGTGGGGGAGTTGGTGGCCTGCTCGGGATTAGTGCATTTAAGGCCTGCTCGCCCACCGTGATCATCCAGGGGAGCTGTGACGAGTGTGTCATACCGCCGGAGGTACCGGATCGACAACCTCGGGGGTGACCCGGGCTCTGCGTGTACGAGGCGGGCTGAAGTTAAGGAGACCCCGGGAGGTGGTAGACCTTACCGGGTCGTCGACGGCGGACCACTATCTGAGGTCTACAGAAGTGGATCCCCTCCTTCACAGATTAAGTTGGTGTGGCTCTGGCATCGCGACCGACCGAAATACGAGCTAGCGGAGATGAGCTCTATGGTCTGCAGGGCAATCGATTTCTCGGCTGTGAGTTTACTGCACCTCGGAGTCATGGCCTGTTCTGCTGTGCGCAGCCTGTTCCTGGGCCTTTGCTGCTCCTCGACACTGGATGAACTACCGGCGGACTGTTTCTCGCATTTGCCTACGGGAATATTGTTTTTGTCTCAGTGAAGTACAACAAAAAAAAGCGTCCTTAAAGGAGACACTTATGCGATTTATTATTGAGGCCTTTTTGTGTCTGTTACCCGGCTGGGGACGTTTTTATGTGAGTCACGTTTTAGTTTTCCTGATGACTCTTTTTCCTTTACAGAGGACTTCATTTATGTTACAGCAGATGACGTACTCCGACACCTCGTAGCTATTGCTTTTTCTTGTTTTAAATATCTCTTTACAGCTGCCGTTTCTTTCGCTATGTTTCTACCCCCCTCCTTTTGTTATTTTTGGCTATTTCGGGATATCTCGGGAGGCACAGACGTGGCCTGATGCCCGGCTTTGCCCCCGAATGCCCGGGCCTAAGTGCCATTTTTTTCCCCCGTGGTCTTTTTGGCCGCATGGGTATTCGCCAGGGCAGGCACAATTTTGGTTTGGCCATCGCCATCCTCCCTCCCCCCCCTTCCTATGTTAGATGCCTATAGCTGACTTCCTCTTAGTGTCCTGTTCTCATGCAGTGCATATAATGGTTTGCTCGTTATTTTTGAGACTATATTTCCTAATACCATTTATTATATTCTTATAGCTCACATATGCTGGTCCTGCGCGACCATTTCTCATTTCACCCAGAAGACCTGTATTGGCCCTGCGAGGCCCTTTTACCAGGTGTGCATTTTTTTGACTATTGTGATAATAAAAATCTTAATACACCCCAAAAAAAAAAGTGGTATCGGTGCATCCCTAATATCTCTTAAAATTTCTACTCGCACTTGGCGAGTGGAAATTAAATGAGGGCGAGTGGGAATGCACACGCAGGCAGCAAAATAAGTTTTTATTTTGTGCTGCATATTCCGGCAGTGCCACTGTGCAGCCCCCCATTCCCCAAGCTGCACAGTGGCAGGGATCAGCTGCCTAACCTGACCCAGTTCGTTTCGGTCACTGGCAGGGGGGTGGAGAGCTTTCCTGCCTCCCCGCTCTGCTCACACTGGGATCTGATGACTGGGTATACATGTATCTAGGGTCTGATGTCTGGGTATTAATGTTATTTTTGTAACTTTATTCCAAATCAAACCTTTTAACAGTGTAATTTCATAAGATAACTTAAGGGCTGGGTAGGGGTTAGGTGGAGCAACTGGTGGTGAGTAACTCTTACTCACGGTCTCACTGCTTCCCTGATGAAGCCGGTAGTACTAACCGGTGAAACGCTTTGAATTTACACCCTCTACCTTATTAATTTGAGCATTTATTCAATGCCTAAACCCATTTACTACACCCTCATGCTGCCACCATGATTGAATTCTAGCGACCGTTTGTGTTCTGGTTTCTCTCGGCTGTATTTTGTCTACCTTGGCATGGAGGTTTAGCGCTGCCTTCTGCCTGGTCTTTCATTGATACACAATCACCTTGGTACCTGCTGCATACCACCTTATCTTTCCTATCCTATACGTACCCTAGAAGGCCCGGTTCCTACTTATGTATAGGAGCTTTCTCCACTTTAGGATTGAAGGGGTGTTTTTGCTTCTTTGTTTTGGGTACAATCAACCAGCTGAGATACCGTGTTCACTTTTAATTTTTCTTTTTGTATATTTTTCTGGTTCTTTTGTCAGTTGAAGATCTTCTGTTTGAGCTTGACACCAAGCTTACACTGAATTCACCACCTCTTGGTAATCAACCCAAGGTTTGCCATTGTTTTGGTCCTTATGTTTTTAATTATACATAACACTGGTCGACAACAAAAAGATAAAAAATTTCTGGCATGGACTTTTGCAGCTGTTTTAGACTAATTTCAGGGTGCTGATTCTAAATCTGATTTGCTCTATCACATCTCATTTTTATGCTATCGGCATACCAAATTTTCATGGATTTTACCCATTAACTCTGTCATTTATGATTGCAAGTTGTTGCGAGTCAGTGACTTCTTTAGTGTTAAAATATGGTGTATTTTTAGGATAATTTATTTATAATCTAGTTTTATGTAATTTCCACATTTATTTAACCCCTTAGTGACCGGGCGGTTTTACAAAAGTCTGTCCTTTAGTGCTCGCTGCTGTTTTTATCTGTCTGCGCTGTTGTTTAGGTCAAATTTTCCTCTTACTCGTTTATGCAACCCACACATTATACACCGTTTCCCCCGCTATTAAATGGACTTTCTAAAGCTACCATTATTTTCGTCATATCATATAATTTACTATAAAAAATATATCTGAAATATGATAAAAAAAATAAATGGAAAAAACAACTTTTTTGAAATCGAATCCCCAAAATCTACAACCGCCAATCTATCTCCACTTGGCAGCTAGGGGGTTACCTAGCCCACTGACGTCCTCACACATATGGTGAGGATGTCAGTGGGTGGGAGGTGACCCGGAGGCTTGGCTGACATCCAAGATGTCAGCCACCTCCCAGGTTTGAATAGTGATTTGGCACCGAATCGTGATCCAGCAGCAAAATAGTTAATGCTATACACTGCTGAAAAGGGGAGACTCTCTCCTTTCCAGCGGTGTAATTTCCCCCCCCCCCCTAAGATGTATGGTTGGGCTCCTAAGGAGGCGTCCTCTCCTTCCTGATTTTTACTGCAGGGACCGGTGGGTGCCTGCCGATGACGTCATTGCACCTGCTGGCCCCCCTAAATAGGCGGGGCCGGCTGCCAGACTGGCGAGGGAGGTTAGCAGACCCCTGATGTACCATTTCATCCGCGGGTCTAAGGGAGGCTTCCCGATTGGACGTACATGATACGTCAGCAGGAAGGGGTTAATATTTTACTTTTGCAGGGCATGATCTAACAATGGCTACAACATTCGAAAAAAGGAAATGCAGTAATGACTATACTATATATATCAAATATAATCGTCCTGCTGATGCATCGCGATGCTGCCTCCCACGATTCTGCATCGATTTAACTCAGGCTGCTAATCGATTCATGGCCATGCCCCCTCAAGCTCCTCCGTTCTTTCCAGGAAGCGCTGGCTCTCCTGAGTCTCCTAACATGCAGCAGAGGCTGAAATCCACCTCCCATGTCTGCCTCTGAAGCTGCTTTGAAAGGTATTAGAGCAAACAGTGTCTGCTTAGGCCGGCTGCACACTAGACGTTAATTTTTGCGCACTAACGCGCGTTAAAAACGACGGACCCGTGCGTTAAAAATGACGGAAGAGATGGTAGATGTCAGACGATGCGTTAATTTTGACGCACGTCTTAAAAACGTGAATTTTGTGAGCTGGAGGAAAAAAAAGCTGGCCATAAAATTAATTTAATAAAGTGCGTTCATTTGACGTTCCCACGCGGCCAACGTTGTGCGTTGTGCGCATGCGCGATGAATTTGACGCGCCAACGTCGCGTCGATCCTAGCGCACAAGCTAGGTGTTTCTGTAAACGCACGTCCAACAGCGCGCGTTATGCGCAGCGCGCGGTAGCATGTGTTGTGCTCTATCGCCGTTAACTGTTGGCAGTAACGCACGCCGGTAACGCGCGTTAGAGCGCAGAATTTAACGTCTAGTGTGCACCCGGCCTTAAGCCACGCTGGAAGCCCCACCCCTGATCCTCTGCAGCACGGGCTGCAGTCTGTAGGAATTCCTGTATTTAACCCTGTATGTGTCAGATGGACACTGACTCAAGCAGGAGGACGGCTGCCTTTTATTTTTAAAAATATTAAATTAAAAAGGCAGCAGTCCTCCTGCTTGAGTCTGTGTCCATCTGCACAAAACAAACAAAAATGGCTAAAGCCCAATACTTCAATGAAAATGTAAACAATAACATATCAAACCCTAGAAATGTTTGGAAAATCATAAGTAACATACAAGCACCCCCTGTCCACTTCCAACCAGCTGCTGTCAAAGTAAACAACCAAACTGTACAACACCCCCTAGATGTAGCAAATGCCTTTTAATAGTTATTTTGTTGGATGCGCCACCACCCTGATTGCTAAGCTAGGTAATGACACGCGATCAGAAAGGCCGCATTCAGGTCAGGCCCCACCAACTGTGCAAAGACCCTGTAACACAGGGAAATTCGGTTTTAGACCAGTGCCTGCCAGTATCATCACTAAACTTCTCCGTAACCAAAAAATGAAATACCAGTCTGGACCTGATCAAATTCCAGCAATGCTGCTGAAAATCAGTGCGCCGGCAATTGCAAATTCTGTCGCAACCCTAATCAATGAATCACTGGCGACTGGATACATACCCAAACTTTGGAAGACTGTAAGGGTGGTACCTATCCATAAAGGTGGAGACAATACTTTGGTATCTAATTACCGCCCGATGTCACTGCTCCCTGTAATGTCAAAAATTCTGGAAAAATGTGTCTACACTCAAATTACGTGATTATTATCAGGTATCAGAACTATTTAACCCCAGATCAATCAGGCTTTCGTCCAAATCATTCAACTACAACTGCCCTTTTAAAAGTTTGTAATGATATCCAAGCTGGCATGGAACAAGGTAACCTAACTAGAGCCATCTTCCTTGATTTTGCCAAGGCCGTTGACACAGTAGACCATGGCATCCTATTGCAAAAACTTAAAAACGCCAGTATTGGTGATAGCACGCTAACCTGGTTTCAATCATATGTATCTGATCGGTCACAATAGGTGTCCATTTCTGACAGCTCCTCCCTCCCCAGTCACATGCGGTGTACCCCAAGGCTCAATACTCGGCCCCCTGCTATTCACGATATTCATAAATGATCTGCCCAATGTCTGCAAAGCCTCAACTGTACGCAGATGACACCGTAATCTATACCAGCAAACCAAATCTGCCGCAGCTGGAGGCAGTGCTGCAAGAACAATTCACAAGGGTAGAAAAGTGGATCGCAAATAACAAACTTTTTCTAAATCCTGACAAAACTGTAACGATGCTCTTTGGAACAGCCCCTAAACTACACAAATTGCAAACACCCCATCTATGTGTCAGGACAAGATCAAATGACACGCTGACTACAGTCACGTCTCTCAAATATCTAGGTATGTGGTTAGATCCAAATCTATCCTTTGGGGTAAATTTTAGATGAGTTTTTCGATGTGGGGGCCAAACTAGGTGCCATGTACAGAAACAAATCCTGCCTGAGCCCCGTGGTAAGAAAGCCGATTGTACAATAAATGCTTATGCCAGCCATTGAATACGGAGATGTAGTGTATGCAGCTGCCCCTCAAACGCACCTCCAGAAACTTACTACATTGTATAACTCATTCTGCCGCTTTGTGCTACAATGTAACTACATGACCCACCATTGTGACATGTTAAAATAACTAAACTGGCCATCACTGGAATCTAGACAGACCCTTCACCTTTCCAACCTGGTGTTTAAGAGCTTTTCTGGGAAGCTCCCACCCTACCTGACTAGGCTGCTTCCCCTAGCAGTTCCCTCATCCTATAACCTCTGATCCAGGACCTGCACCTTACTTGCAATACCATAATAGAAAAAGAAAGTAGCTCGATCCTCCTTTTCCTAAAGAGCACCACAAATATGGAATAACCTCCCAGACGCCATCAAATCTTCCCCAAATCTAAAGACCCTTAAGAATTCCCTATTAACATACCTCAATACGGAATGCACCTGTAAACATGTGACATGACTTTAACAGAAAAATAAATATGTAGGAAATACTCCTGTAGATTTTGTTTTTGTATTTCTGTGGCATGTTCTTGAACCCAGGACATACTTGAAAACGAGAGATATCTCAATGTATCCTTCCTGGTAAAATACTTTATAAATAAATAAATCGGTTTCCCACTGGTGAAACTACTGGGAGAAATGGTTAAAAATTATTATTTTTTTCTATTTATAATTTCCAATAAACTTAAATATGTGTGACTTGTACTTAATAAAAAACGCCATATAAAGTTGGGCAGTGGAGTGACCAAAGTGAAAACATTTTTATCAAAGCAAAATATCCTTTTAGGACAATTTTTATGAGGTTGTCAGAATATGCAAACCCAAACATTGTCAAAATGAGCTTCAAAAATTATGGTCCATTGATCATATTGTCATTCTAACTAATTACAGATCCTTTTCAGTTCAATTTTACGTAACCTGAAGAACAGAATGAAATAATTATTGATAAAACATTTGGATTGTGTTCTCCTCTAGACCAGGGATGGCGAACCTTTTTTGAGCCAAACTGGATCGCTGAACCAACTTGTGTCTCAAAGTGCCAACCCCGCAATTAGACCTGAATACGGATTTATTTTAGAAAAAACACTTCATACGACTGTTTGAACTAATTATGTGCTTAAGTCTTAAACGAAAAATACAGTATAAAGAAGATGAATATATTTGCCCCCAGCTCACACAAGGATATATTACCCCCAGCTCACACAAGGATATATTACCCCCAGCTCACACAAGGATATATTACCCCCAGCTCACACAAGGATATATTACCCCCAGCTCACACAAGGATATATTACCCCCGGCTCACACAAGGATATATTACCCCCGGCTCACACAAGGATATATTACCCCCGGCTCACACAAGGATATATTACCCCCGGCTCACACAAGGATATATTACCCCCGGCTCACACAAGGATATATTCCCTCCGGTTCACTCATGGATATAATTGGCCCCAGCTCACACACGGATATAATTTGGCCCCGGCTCACACACGGATATAATTTGGCCCCGGCTCACACACGGATATAATTTGGCCCCGGCTCACACACGGATATAATTTGGCCCCGGCTCACACACGGATATAATTGGCCCCGGCTCACACACTGATATAATTGGCCCGGCTCACACACGGATATAATTGGCCCCGGCTCACACACGGATATAATTGGCCCCGGCTCACACACGGATATAATTGGCCCCGGCTCACACACGGATATAATTGGCCCCGGCTCACACACGGATATAATTGGCCCCGGCTCACACACGGATATAATTGCCCCCGGCTCACCCAGGTATAGAGTTGCCCCCGGCTCACCCAGGTATAGAGTTGCCCCCGGCTCACCCAGGTATAGAGTTGCCCCCGGCTCACCCAGGTATAGAGTTGCCCCCGGCTCACCCAGGGATAGAGCGTGCGCTCTGACTGCGTTCGTCTGACATTAGCCTTAGAGATCTCTCTTCTCCCCCCCCTCTTGGCCCCCCTCTTCTCTCTCGCTCGCTCTCTCTCTCTCTCCCCCTCTCTCTCTCCCCCTCTCTCTCCCCCTCTCTCTCCCCCTCTCTCTCCCCCTCTCTCTCCCCCTCTTCTCTCTCTCCCCCCTCTCCTCTCTCTCCTCTCTCTCTCCCCCTCTCTCTCTCCCCCTCTCTCTCTCCCCCTCTCTCTCTCCCCCGCTCTCTCTCCCCCGCTCTCTCTCCCCCTCTCTCTCCCCTCTCTCTCTCTCCCCCGCTCTCTCTCCCCCGCTCTCTCCCCCGCTCTCTCTCCCCCGCTCTCTTCTCTCCCCTCGCGCTCTCTCTCCCCCCTCGCGCTCTCTCTCCCCCCTCGCGCTCTCTCTCCCCCCTCGCGCTCTCTCTCCCCCTCGCGCGCTCTCTCCCCCTCGCGCTCTCTCCCCCTCGCGCGCTCTCTCCCCTCGCGCGCTCTCTCCCCCCTCGCGCGCTCTCTCCCCCCTCGCGCTCTCTCTCCCCCTCGCGCTCTCTCTCCCCCTTCGCGCTCTCTCTCCCCCTCGCGCGCTCTCTCCCCCCTCGCGCGCTCTCTCCCCCTCGCGCGCTCTCTCCCCTCGCGCGCTCTCTCCCCCTCGCGCGCTCTCTCCCCCCTCGCGCTCTCTCTCCCCCTCGCGCTCTCTCTCCCCCCTCGCGCTCTCTCTCCCCCCTCGCGCTCTCTCTCCCCCTCGCGCTCTCTCTCCCCCCTCGCGCTCTCTCTCCCCTCGCGCTCTCTCTCCCCCTCTCGCGCTCTCTCTCCCCCCTCGCGCTCTCTCTCCCCCTCGCGCTCTCTCTCCCCTCGCGCTCTCTCCCCCCTCGCGCTCTCTCCCCCCTCGCGCTCTCTCTCCCCCTCGCGCTCTCTCTCCCCGCGCTCTCTCCCCCCTCGCGCTCTCTCTCTCCCCCCTCTCGCGCTCTCTTCCCCCTCGCGCTCTCTCTCCCCCCTCGCGCTCTCTCTCCCCCTCGCGCTCTCTCTCCCCCTCGCGCTCTCTCTCCCCCCTCGCGCTCCTCTCCCCCCTCGCGCGCTCTCCTCCCCCCTCGCGCGCTCTCTCCCCTCCTCCCCTCGCGCGCTCTCTCCCCCCTCGCGCGCTCTCTCCCCCTCGCGCGCTCTCTCCCCCTCGCGCGCTCTCTCCCCCCTCGCGCGCTCTCTCCCCCTCGCGCGCTCTCTCCCCCCTCGCGCGCTCTCTCCCCCCTCGCGCGCTCTCTCCCCCTCGCGCGCTCTCTCCCCCTCGCGCGCTCTCTCTCCCCCCTCCGCGCTCTCTCCCCCTCGCGCGCTCTCTCCCCTCGCGCGCTCTCTCCCCCCTCGCGCGCTCTCTCCCCTCGCGCGCTCTCTCCCCCCCTCCTCGCTCGCTCTCTCCCCCCCCTCCCTCGCTCGCTCTCTTCCCCCCCTCCCTCGCTCGCTCTCTTCCCCCCTCCCTCGCTCGCTCTCTTCCCCCCTCCCTCGCTCGCTCTCTTCCCCCCTCCCTCGCTCGCTCTCTTCCCCCCTCCCTCGCTCGCGCTCTCTTCCCCTCTCCTCGCTCGCGCTCTCTTCCCCCCTCCCTCGCTCGCGCTCTCTTCCCCCCTCCTCGCTCGCTCTCTTCCCCCCTCCCTCGCTCGCGCTCTCTTCCCCCCTCTCCCTCGCTCGCGCTCTCTTCCCCCCTCCCTCCCTCGCTCGCTCTCTTCCCCCCTCCCTCGCTCGCTCTCTTCCCCCCTCCCTCGCTCGCTCTCTTCCCCCCTCCCTCGCTCGCTCTCTTCCCCCCCTCCCTCGCTCGCTCTCTTCCCCCCTCCCTCGCTCGCTCTCTTCCCCCCTCCCTCGCTCGCTCTCTCCCCCCCTCCTCGCTCGCTCTCTTCCCCCCCTCCCTCGCTCGCTCTCTTCCCCCCTCCCTCGCTCGCTCTCTTCCCCCCTCCCTCGCTCGCTCTCTTCCCCCCTCCCTCGCTCTCTTCCCCCCTCCTCGCTCTCTTCCCCCCTCTCGCTCTCTCCCCCCCTCTCGCTCTCTTCCCCCCTCGCTCTCTTCCCCCCTCGCTCTCTCGCGCTCTTCCCCCCTCCCTCCTCCCTTCTCTCTTCCCCCCTCCTCCCTCTCTCTCTTCCCCCCTCCCTCCTCCCTCCCTCCCTCCCTCTCTCTTCCCCCTCCCTCCCTCCTCTCTCTCTTCCCCCCTCCCTCCCTCCCTCTCTCTCTTCCCCCCTCCCTCCTCCCTCTCTCTCTTCCCCCTCCCTCCCTCTCTCTCTTCCCCCCTCCCTCCCTCTCTCTCTTCCCCCTCCCTCCCTCTCTCTCTTCCCCCCCTCCCTCCCTCCCTCCCTCTCTCTTCCCCTCTCTCTTCCCCCCTCCTCCCTCCCCCCTCCCTCCTCCCTCCTCTCTCCTTCCCCCTCCCTCCCTCCCTCTCTCTCCCCCCTCCCTCCCTCTCTCTCCCCCCTCCCTCCCTCTCTCTCTTCCCCCCTCCTCCCTCTCTCTCTCCCCCTCCCTCCCTCTCTCTCTTCCCCTCCCTCCCTCCCTCTCTCTCTTCCCCTCCCTCCCTCCCTCTCTCTCTTCCCCCTCCCTCCCTCCCTCTCTCTCTTCCCCCCTCCCTCCCTCTCTCTCTTCCCCCCTCCCTCCCTTCTCTCTTCCCCCCTCCCTCCTCCTCTCTCTCTTCCCCCCTCCCTCCCTCCCTCTCTCTCTTCCCCTCCCTCCCTCCCTCTCTCTCTTCCCCCCTCCCTCCCTCCTCTCTTCTTCCCCCTCCTCCCTCCCTCCTCTCTTCCCCCCTCGCTCTCTTCCCCCCTCGCTCTCTTCCCCCTCCCTCTCTTCCCCCTCCCTCTCTCCCCCCTCCCTCTCTTCCCCCCTCCTCTCTTCCCCCTCCCTCTCTTCCCCTCCCTCTCTTCCCCCTCCCTCTCTTCCCCCTCCCTCTCTTCCCCCTCCCTCTCTCCCCCTCCCTCTCTTCCCCCTCCCTCTCTTCCCCCCTCCCTCTCTTCCCCCCTCCCTCTCTTCCCCCCTCCTCTCTTCCCCCCTCCTCTCTTCCCCCTCCCTCTCCCTTCCCCCCTCCCTCTCTTCCCCCCTCCCTCTCTTCCCCTCCCTCTCTTCCCCCCTCCTCTCTTCCCCTCCCTCTCTTCCCCCTCCCTCTCTTCCCCCTCTCTCTCCCCCTCCCTCTCTTCCCCCCTCCTCTCTTCTCCCTCTTCCCCCCTCCCTCTCTTCCCCTCCCTCTCTTCTTTCTCCTCTTCCCCCCTCCCTCTCTTCTTCCTCCCCTCTCTCTCTTCCCCCTCCCTCTCTCCCTCCTCTCTCTTCCTCCCCTCTCTCTTCCTCCCTCCCTCCCTCTCCCCCTCCTCTCTCTCTTCCCCTCCCTCCTCTTCTTCTCCCTCTCTCTTCCCCTTCTCTCTTCCCCTCTTCCTCTCTCCTCTTCCCTTCTCTCTTCCCCTCTCTCTTCCCCCTCCCTCTCTCTCCCCTCCCTCTCTCTCTCCCTCCTCTCTCTCCCCCTCCCTCCCTCTCTCTCTCCTCCCTCTCTCTCCCCTCCCTCCTCTCTCCTCCCCCTCCCTCCTCTCTCTCCCCCCTCCTCTCTCTCTCCCCTCCCTCTCTCCTCCCTCCTCTCTCTCTCCCCCCTCCCTCTCTCTCTCCCTCCCTCCCTCTCTCTCTCCCCTCCTCTCTCTCCCCCCCTCCTCTCTCTCCCCCTCCCTCTCTCTCTCCCCCCTCCCTCTCTCTCTTCCCCCCTCCCTCTCTCTCTCCCCTCCCTCTCTCTCTCCCCCCCTCCTCTCTCTCCCCCTTCTCTCTCTCTCCCCTCCCTCTCTTCTCTCCCCCCTCTTCCTCCCCCTCCCTCTCTCCCCTCCCTCTTCCCCCCTCCCTCTCTCTCCCCCTCCCTCCCTCCCTCTTCCCCCTCCCTCCCTCTCTCTTCCCCTCCCTCCCTCTCTCTTCCCCCCTCCCTCTCTCTTCCCCCTCCCTCTCTCTTCCCCCTCCTCCTCTTCCCCCCCTCCCTCTCTCTTCCCCCCCTCCCTCTCTTCCCCCCTCCCTCTCTCTTCCCCCCCTCCTCTCTCTCCCCCTCCCTCTCTCTCCCCCTCCCTCCCTCTCTCTCCCCCTCCCTCCCTCTCTCTCCCCCCTCCCTCTCTCTCCCCCCTCCTCCCTCTCTCCCCCTCCCTCCCTCTCTCTCCCCCCCTCCTCTCTCTCCCCCTCCCTCTCTCTCCCCCTCCCTCTCTCTCTCCCCCCTCCCTCTCTCTCTCCCCCTCCCTCTCTCTCCCCCCCTCCCTCTCTCTCCCCCCTCCCTCTCTCTCTCCCCCCTCCCTCTCTCTCTCCCCCCCTCCCTCTCTCTCTCCCCCCTCCCTCTCTCTCTCCCCCCTCCCTCTCTCTCTCCCCCCTCCCTCTCTCTCCCCCTCTCTCTCTCTCTCCCCCTCCCTCTCTCTCTCCCCCCCCCTCTCTCTCTCCCCCTCCCTCTCTCTCTCCCCTCCCTCTCTCTCTCCCCCTCCCTCTCTCTCTCCCCCCTCCCTCTCTCTCTCCCCCTCCCTCTCTCTCTCCCCCCTCCCTCTCTCTCTCCCCCTCCCTCTCTCTCCCCCCTCCCTCTCTCTCCCTACATATTGCTTATACACTATATTGCCAATAGTATTCGCTCACCTGCCTTGACTCGCATATGGATGGGTGAGCAAATACTTTTGGCAATACAGTGTATATCATGGTTATGTTTCCTGGGCCACTTTCATCACGACTTGCAGAATTCTTTTTTGGGATAGGATCTGGTTGGTTTCAGATACATGAAGTACTAATGATAAACCTCATTCTTGCTTGTCCACATTGTCCATTCATATTTTGCACTTTAACTAATTTTTTTTTTCCCATCTTCTTTTTAGAAATCTTGAATTGCAATCACAAACTTGATTCAACTGTGTTTTTTGTCAAGAATGCAGCGAACAATAAAGTAAGTTTTTATGATTTGTCACCTATAATTTGATTGCATGTGTGTGTGTTCTAGTTGCCATGTGTTTGAGTGGTCAGGAAACAAGAAGACCCTTGTTAGGAGTCATAAAATATGTCTTGAGTACATTCTAGTCACTAAACTTGCTTGAGAGGCAGAGGGGTGGTTCTCAACTTGTGGTACGCGTACCACAAGTAGGGGGTACGCCTAGGGTTCTCTCTGCCCGGTTTTGTGATGATCCTAGCTCAGGGGCTAGACACATTAATAAGGGGTGCAGAAGGTGCGAGGCACCTAGCCCTGCATAGCCCAGGCACCCGGACCCCCCCCCCCGTGCCCCTTGCAATGCATAGCTCCAGCTGCAGAGTCTGCCTGTGTGTTCTCCCTGCGTGCTGGCACCAGGAGCAGGTCCTGACGGTAAATGCACAGGCAGGACTCTGTCTTCCCTCTTTCTCACTCTGCCCGCTTTATTTTATTTTTTTCTCATCGTCCCCCTAATTTGGGATTGTGTGTGTTGGTGTTCGTCAGAGATTGTTCATGTGTTTGTCTGTTATTGTAGCATTCACTTACATTGCTCAGGCACACAAAATAACCTCACATATACTGACATTGTTCACACTGTGACGTTTGGGGGCCCACAGAGCACGTGCACAATGTCTTTCACAAACAAAACCGTTTTATTCACCCTTTCAGGGCGGTCAAAAAGGCAACATAATAAGTACACGCTTTGGTTCAGCGAAATTAAAGCAAAGTCCTGATCTTCAGCACAAATAAACAGAGAAATAATAGTGGCTCACCAACGCTTTAAACAGTCCCAAACCTAGGGAATCCTTTCCCCAGTATGTAGAAGCCTCTCCAGCAAGGCACAGCACGTCTCCTGCTTTTGGAACACAAACACACAGCTTCCACTGATTACTTTCCTTTTCCTGAACTCCCACAATCCTATCTGGGAGTTGCTGGCTTTAAAACTCTTCCTGGACAGGAAGATTAACCCTGTGGTTGCCCTTAAAGGGTCCACAACCCAAATAGGGGTGAAACATATTGTCCATCCAGGACCCAGCCCTGCCGACCTCTACAACACACAAACCATCAATCAATAGAAATTACTTTCTTGACACAGTGGTAAATGGGGATTTTTTTTTTTTTTGACCTGCAGGGGTACTTCTCTGTAAAAGGTTGAGAAACACTGGGTTTAAACAACTTCAGGACCTTGGCTGACATGTCCGAGATACTGAAAATCAGACAAATTCCAAAGACCATTTGCAAGTGAAATTCCTGTGCATTTCTCTAAACCTGTGATGGCGAACGTTGGTACCCCAGATTCTTCTGAACTACATGTCCCATGATCCTTAATCACATATTTGTCTTGCTGGGCACCATGGGACATGTGGTTCAGAAACATTTGTGATGCCAAGGTTCACAATCACTGCTGAAGACTCCGGGTTATTCAGAGAGAGGTGAAAACCAGGAGAATGACTGGAGAAGTGAAAATTCTAGGTCAAAATAGCCAAACCAGAAAAATTCTCCCATTTTATCTCACTTTCCAAATCGGCTATTTTAACCTAGAATTTTCACTTCTCCAGTCATTCTCCTAGTTTTCGCCTCTCTGAATAACCCTGTATGACCAGATCAAGTGTAAGCATTGTTGGGCTGGTGCATGATGTTTTCGACAATGAAGATACTTGATCATAGTAGTGAAGAGTTTACATTTTTTTTTTTTGATGTGATATAGATATATATGAGTATAGCTGTACCTGGTGATACCATTTTTTTTTTATTGGACTAACGTTACACTCTCAAAAGTTGTTGTTTTTTTTAAATGTAACTGCTCTTCCTCAGGTCTAGAAGCTTACTGATCAGTTTCTTGCAATTGAACATTTAAGGGGCACATGGGTGGGGGTAGGTGTCATAAATTTGACTCCCACCCTTTATGACCCCTACCCCCGCCCATGTGCCCCTTAATGATCAAGTCCAAGATACTGATCAGTAAGCTTCCAGAACTGAGGAAGAGAGGTTACACTCTCGAAAGCTTGTCTTTTAAATGTATCACAACGTACTGCTATACTCGGATTTTGGCATACACGGTGTGTATATATATCTACAGTTGCAAGAAAATGTATGTGAACCCTTTCGGATTACGTGGAGTTTTGCATGAATTGGTCATAAAATGTGCTCTGATCTTCATCTAAGTCACAACAATTTGAAGAACACAGTCTGCTTAAAATAATACAACACAAACATATGTTTTCATGTTGTTATTGAACAGAACATGTAAACATTCACAGTGCAGGGTGGAAAAAGTATGTGAACCTTTGGACTTAATAACTGGTTGACCCTCCTTTGGCAGCAATAACCTCAACCAAACGTTTCCTGTAGTTGCAGATCAGACCTGCACAACGATCTGGAGTAATTTTGGACCACTCCTCTTCACAAAACTGTTTCAGTGTAGTAATATTCTTGGGATGTCTGGTGTGAATCGCTCTCTTAAGGTCATGCCACAGCATTTCAGTCGGGTTGAGGTCAGGACTCTGACTGGGCCACTCCAGAAGGCATAGTTTGTTTTGTTGAAGCCATTCTTTTGCTGAATTACTTGTATGCTTTGGGTCAGTGTCCTGTTGCATCACCCATCCTCTGTGGAGCTTCAGTTGGCTTACAGATGGTCTTACGTTTTCTTGCAAAATGTCTTGATAAACTCTGGAATTCATTTTTCCATCAATGACAACAATCCGTCCAGGCCCTGAGGCAGCAAAGCAGCCCCAAACCATGATGCTCCCTCCGCCATGTTTTACAGTGGGGATGAGGTTTTGATGTTGGTGTGCTATGCCTTTTTTTTTTTTCTCCACACAGTGTTGTGTGTTTTTTCCAAACAACTCAATTTTGGTTTCATCTGTCCACAGAATATTTTGCCAGTAGTGCTCTGGAACATCCAGGTGCTCTTTTGCAAACTTCAAACGTGCTGCAATATTCTTTTTGGACAGCAATGGCTTCCTCCGTGGTGTCCTCTCATGTACTCCATTCTTGTTGAATGTTTTCCTTATTGTAGATGTGTCAACAAAAATGTTAGCATGTGCCAGAGATTTCTGTAAGTCTTTAGCTGACACTCTCTAGGATTCTTCTTTACCTCATTAAGCATTCTGCACTGTGCTCTTGCAGTCAGCTTTACAGGACGACCACGCCTAGGGAGAGTAGCAACAGTGCTAAACTTTCTCCATTTGTAGACAGTCTGTCTTACCGTGGACACATGAACATCAAGGCTTTTGGAGATACTTTTGTAACCCTTTCCAGCTTCATGCAAGTCAACAATTCTTGATCGTAGGTCCTCTGAGAGCTCTTTTCTGCGAGGCATAGTTCACATCAGGCAGTGCTTCTTTAAACCAGTAAACCCAAAACTGGTGTGTGTTTTTAAAGGGCAGGACAGCTTTCAGCAACAGATCCAATAATATCACACTGATTGGACTCAAGGTTGTCTCACTCCTGGCTCCAATTAGCTCTTGGAGAAGTCATTAGGCTAGGGGTTGACATACTTTTTCCACCCTGCACTGTAAATGTTTACATGTTTACATGTTCTGTTCAATAAACACATGGAAACATATAATGTTTGTGTTGTATTATTTTAAGCAGACTGTGTTTTTCAAATTGTTGTGACTTAGATGAAGATCAGAGCACGTTTTATGACCAATTCATGCAAAACTCCACGTAATCCCAAAGGGTTCACATACCTTTTCTTGCAACTGTATATATCCCAAAAAAGAACACTCCCTATAAATAACCACATTTTTCCAATTCATTACATCTCAAAAAAAATTACAAAGTATTTTACCAGGAGTCAGCCCCCCTATATGTAATACAACAGTGGACAGGTTGCACTGCGGGTGCATCAAAGACAGTAATACAACATTTAAAAAAAAATAAAAAAATCCATATAAATGATTAAAAAAAAAGTCTTTGCACCTGCTGTTTTTGGTGTGTGTTTTTAGAAAAAACAAATTGGTGCAGCGGCATTGTTACCTTTTTTTAAAGGGCGGGATGCTGCTGCTTTTTAGAACGTACGTGGAGCGTCCTGGGGGAGTATTATTTTATTTTCTTTCATTTCCACGTAAGGTGGTCATGTTTTGATATCATTGGAAAGTCAGACTCTAGCCTTTCCAATGAAACTTCATTGTCCTTGTACAAATCGCTACCAAGATGGTAGAGCGTAACCAATTAACAAAAACCAGAAAAAGATCAAAAATTGAAAAACTGGAAAGTGAAAGGAGTGAGAGACCAAAGGGTCTACCCCTAATATAATTGTAATGAACTTCAATTACCCTGATAAAGGAATAGCCGAGTACTAGTGTCTCTCAGAGACGAAATTAATATTTAACTTTTATTGAACTCGATTTAAAATCAAACAAAATAAACATAAGTAGACAGTGCTCACAAAAACAAGATATCATAAAAACAAATTCTGCAAAAGGGTAGTATATAACGGCAGATGGATGGTCATTGGTCAATACAATACAATAAGTAACCTTCGAGGGTCACTTCAAGGTGTGGAAGAACGTAAGATATTGTTGAAATTGTAAGACCATAAAGTACTGCAGGTATTAGAACAGACAAGAGCAAGATACTTCTGTTGGGGGAAGTGGCGCAATTAGCCCAGTATAAACGTACTGCAAATTGATTGCATAAGTTATCATGTAAAGCACAAAATAAAGATTTGTATATATATTCAAAATTCCAAAAATACGGATTCCCCAGATAGAAACAGAGTTCTTGCCTGCCAGGTGCACCCAAGGGTAGTATATAGCGGCAGATAGGTGGTCAATGGTCGATGCAATACACTAACCTTCGAGGGTCACTTCAAGGTATTGAAGAAACGTGAGATATTATTGAAATTATAAGACCATAAGGTACTGCAAGTATTACAATTATAGAAGCAGAACAGACAAGAGCAAGATACTTCTGTTGGGGGAAGTGGTGCAAATAGCCCAGTATAAACGTACTGCAAATTGATTGCATAAATTATCAGGAAAAACACAAAATAAGGATTTGTATATATATTCAAAATTCCAAAAATACGAATTCCCCAGGTAGAAACAGAGTTCTTGCCTGCCAAGTGCACCCGACGCGCGTTTCGCCGGAATGGCTCGTCAGGAGTGCTTACGGACTGAGGTAGAGGCAGGGCTATTAACAGTTGTGTGGGTTCCGCCCCAAGCGGTAAATTAACCAATGGAACTGGAGAGTGAGAAACTATCAGATTATTCGTCAGCCATAAGGATTGACTCTCAAGGCGTCCAATAGTAATCCATGTTTGGAGTGGTTACCGAGGTGACCAGTGAAGCGAGAAAATCTCGTTATTCATTTCAATGTAGATCCCAGATTATTCATCAGCCATAAAGATTGACGCATAAGGCGTCCAATGGTAATCCATGCCTGGAGTGGTTACCGAGGTAACTAGTAAAACAAGAGAATCACGTTATTGATTTCAATGTAGATCCAAAAATAAAAAGGGGAGGGGATATTTAAATTGTCAACGGTGTGGATACCTAAATACTGAATAATGGAAATGGTTGGGACAAATAGATCATTCAGCCGGATAATTAGCGAAATGTGTATTACCGTCATGATGAAACAAAGGAGGGGGAAGGGGAGAACAATATGAAAATTAGAGACGTAAAAAAGAATGTACGATGGTAATAATAAACAATGGATGATAAATGGAAATTGAAATCAGCAACCTCATTGTGTGGAGTTACTCCTGCGTCAATTAGCAGCTGGAATAGCGCAGAATTGACAAAAGGCGTGATAACTTCAATCAATAATTAGTAATATACTTGAATGAATGACATAGTGACAGATCAAGTCAATTGAAATAAATGAATGAAAGATCAATAAACTAAATTAGAATACCAATGGAAAAAACAAGATTGCAACAAAAGGAAGGGAAATAATGAAAACATAGCTAGAAGGATCTAATTATAAAAAGGTGCCAAAAACATACTGAAGGAGCAGCGTAAAACTAACTAACCTGCCAAATCACGGCTAGCCTAAATGTTATTAAATTGTTGAGTAGCTCCAATGATGTCTAATCGGTATAATAGATCGAAATGACAATAACTAAATATAAATAAACATGTGATGGGACCAAAAGTCTCAGAATCGATAGAAATCACAAAAACAAGATTTGTTAAAAAAAACATGAACATTATTGACAAATTAATGGTTATTTGTAATAACCCGGTAATGACATTGGATGAAATGAATGCTAATATCAAGACGATAAGGAAAATAATCCAGACAACCATTGTTAAAAATAAGAAATATAAATTGACAACAATAATTATTGGTAATGTAGAAGGGAAAATGACTGTAATGAAAAAATGGGAAGAAAAGAGGGGAATGAAATTATAATACAATAGCCCTGATGTTGGAAAGAAATATTAATTATAGAGAGTATGATGAATAAATTATATATATATATATATAACATCTTGTAAAGATAAAAGGAGTCCAATTAGTGTATTCAATTGAATAAGATATTAATTGACAAGAGACTAATATATAAATGAACATATAACGTAATTTATTAAGTTCTGGTAATTCAAATGTAAAGGGGGAATCAGGGAACCAAAATGTCTGAAGAAAAAGGGAACGGGAAGGGGAAAAAAGGGGGAAGAAAAGAACCATATTGGAAAGGCCTAAACCAAAAATCAAATGAATGGTGTATAATTGAAATCTTCATTTAGACCATATGGATATAATGTTTTTAATGTGTAAATCCAAAAGGATTCTCTCTGACAGAGGTTCTTATCAAAGTTTCCTTTTCTAGGTCCAGACCATCATTTCAATGGCCTGGAAAGATAGACATGAGGGATCTGAGTCATGCTGGTTTCGAACATGTCTAGAGACTGAGGTTTCAAGGTTATTGTGAATGGAGTTTATATGTTGAAGAATGCGGCGCCTAAACTGTTGAATCGTTTTGCCGACATACTGTACTCCACATTCACAAGTGATGAGATAGACAAGAATTTTACTAGAACAATTCATGAATTGTCTGTCATAATGGCGCCCTGTGGTATTGCTGGTATATTGTTGTGACTTATTGACAAATTTACAAGCTTTACAGTGAGTACATTGGTAAACACCCTTAGGTTGTTGTAGCCAAGTGCCTGTAGTTTTTTCTGGTCGTAAAAAACTATGAACCAGTTTGTCACTCAAGTTTTTAGTCCTTCTTGCTGTAAACGAAGGGAAGGGAGTAAGAACCCTTTCAAGGGATTTTTCCATGTGTAAAATAGGCCAGTATTTTTCACAGATGGTTTTAACTTTGGGCCAACCATTATCATAATCAGCTATGAATCTTATAAGTGTCTTATCATCTCTTGTTTTTGGGGTCAGAAGTTCATCCCTTGGAGTTAAAAGGGCTCTTTGATATGCTTTCTTTAAGCACTTCCTCGGATAACCCTTAGACAAAAACATGTCCTTTAAAAGGTTTGCTTCGAGTTGAAAGTCTTCGAGGGAAGTACAGTTACGTCTGGCCCTCAGGTATTGGCCTATTGGAATCCCTCTCTTGAGATTTTGGGGGTGATGAGAGGACCAATTCAAAAAGTTATTGGTTGCTGTAGGTTTACGATGAAGAATAGTAGTCAATTCTAAATTTGGGTTGATGGTAATGTTGAGATCAAGGAATTCAATATTATTACCCCCAACCACTAGGGTTAAGCCTAGTCCAATCTCATTATGATTCAAAATAGCCAACCATTCATTCAGCATTTCAATAGGGCCATGCCAGAATATCGTCAATATAGCGCATCCAATTAGTGACGTAATTAGTAAATCTCATCATCTCAGTGGAGAAAACAACCAATTTTTCCCACCAAGCCAAATACAAATTGGCATAACTTGGAGCGCAAGATGTTCCCATGGTAGTGCCACGAATTTGCAAGAAGAATTGATTTTGAAATAAAAAATAATTGTGATTGAGTACGAATTCCAAGAGGATAAGGACAAATTCAGTTTCTTGTTCAGAGTATTTACCACTCAGAAAATATTTGGAAGCTTGTAAACCAAACTGGTGAGGAATGTTATTATACAATGAGATAACATCAAGACTGACCAAAATGGCACCAGGGGAGACAAGAATTTCAGATAGTTTTTGAAGGACATGTTGAGTGTCTCTAACATAAGAGGGGGTACCAAGTACCAATGGTCGTAAATAACAGTCAATGAATTGACTAACACGTTCAGTCAATGAGTTATTACCCGACATTATCGGGCGACCGGGTGGAGAAACAAGAGATTTGTGTATCTTAGGAAGACAATATAGGGTGGGTATAGTAGGAAACCTCGGAAGTAGATATTTAAAGTTGTCATCAGATATTAATTTAGACTGTACTCCTATTGTTAATAAAGTCTCCAAATCTTTGGAAAGTGATCCCACTTTATCCTTTACCAATCTCCTATAGCCGTCTTTGTCATTAAGATGTAACATACACATTGCGATATAATCATTGCGGTCCATAATTACCAAATTACCACCCTTATCAGACTGTTTAATAACAATATTGCGGACATCTTGCAATTCTTTAAGAGCTAGTTGTTCGGACTTGGATAGATTCGATTCCCATGTTAAGTCTTTTATTTTTAATGGATTCAATCTCAGATGTGACTAAGTTGACAAAGACCTCTAGATTAGAGAAGTCAGAAAATGACGGAGTAAACTTAGTTTTCTGTTTGAATTTAATTAGAAAATTTGCTGAGTCAGGTGGACATTCATCTAAAAGGGCTAGGAGATTTTCAAGATGTATATAATCTTCACTGGACACCCCTAGATTTTTTGCCTCTCTCTCTTTCTTTTTCTCCATAAAAATGTGTAGGGCTAACCTCCTCGCAAATAGATTGAGATCCTTTATCCAACCAAATTTGTTAAAATGAGGGGTAGGGACAAAGGAGAGACCCTTTTGTAATAAAGAGCAATGTCTGGGAAGAAGGTGAAAGGCCGAGAGGTTAACAATGGAATTGACTGAGAGATCGGTTACCACTTTTTTGAGGGGTAATCGTTTTGGCGCCTCCCTTTGTATCCCCATTTTTGTCGGTCGCGTAATCTCGCTTCCGACGGGGGATCTGATTTCCAATCGTCTTCCCGAAAAGAAACTTGTTTAAACGAGTTTCTAGATGGTGCTCTACCCCTACTGAAACTAGTAGAGGGACGAGATGGGACCTTTTCAATCTCATTTTCATCAGGTGAGGTCTCACAATCAGTGGTGGAAGCGATATCATTATTAGAGTTACCAAAGGGGCGCCTACGACGGAGACGGTTTTTTTGTGTAAAGATGTTTTTGGTCTTAAAATCATTAATATCTCTTTGAAATTTAAAGTGTTTCTTTTCTTTGATAGTTTTTTTAAAGTTCTCAAGATTTTTCTGAAGTCGCGTTTCCATTTGGTTAAATTGGGGGTCCTGTTTAAATTCCTCAAGGGCCACAATGTTCTCAGCAAGAGACTTATTTATGGTCTCAAGATGTTCTTTTTCTAAATGGTTTAGGAAAGTCATAAGTTTAAAAGAACAGTCTAATAATAAGGAATTCCATTCCTCAACATGTTTGTCTGTAATGATACGATTTGGGTAAGGATATTTCAGGTCTTAGACCTCTAGGTACCAATTTCCGTTCAATGTATTGTTCTAGACTGTTAATTTCCCACCAGCTTTTAATTTGAATTTGATATAGTTTTTGAATGGAATTAAATGATTGACCGATTATCACCATTTTGTTTGCTAGTAGGTAAAGGTACAGTAAACAGCTGTTAAATCATCATTCCAAGTTGCTGTATCACTCAATTTCTTTAAAAGATCAGACATTTTGGTTCAATGAGAAACCTATGGGAAATTATAATTTATACTAGTGATAAATACACATGAAAAAACGTTACTAATTTGGTATTGAAACCACAGTTGAACAAATCGCTACCAAGATGGTAGAGCATAACCAATTAACAAAAACCAGAAAAAGATCAAAAATTGAAAAACTGGAAAGTGAAAGAAGTGAGTGAGAGACCAAAGGGTCTACCCCTAATATAATTGTAATGAACTTCAATTACCCTGATAAAGGAATATCAGAGTACTAGTGTCTCTCAGAGACGAAATTAATATTTAACTTTTATTGAACTCGATTTAAAATAAAACAAACAAAATAAACATAAGTAGACAGTGCTCACAAAAACAAGATATCATAAAAACAAATTCTGCAAAAGGGTAGTATATAACGGCATGTACATACAGATTCGGAGACGCAGGGGTCCTTTGGACACCTGCATCTCCTATGAGTTTCCCCTGCCAGTCGGGGGGATCACCATTTGTGAAGTCATCGCGATTGTGCCTGGGGGGCGGTCCCGCAGAGTGCGCTGGGCAGACCTGTCAGTCCACTGTGGCTGAAGCCCCTGCTCGGAGCCAGATCAGCACCGAGCAGGGACACAACAGAACAGGCGTGGAGCGTCCTCCACAATCGGGAGGGAATACCCTGGATGCTTCGGGCATGTTCACACAGTGCTGGGGCCTTCAGGATACTGGAAGCACTGGTACTCCGCATGTACGTGCTGAGCACCAAAGCTCCGGTATCCGCTCTGAAACCCTGCTGCTTGCCTGCAACAGGACTAAATGCTAACAAAAAACACCTGTCCGGAGCCTGGAACTGCCTGTCCCGTGAGTTGGGCTTTAACGTAAAAGGCAAGGAGTTCTGGAGGTGATACTAAAATCCTGTCTGGACTTGTATGAAGACCGAAGTAAACGAAAGTGCCTAAATCTACAACGCTCTCTGTTTTTGAGTAACCTCCCTTCCAAGTTTCTGTGGGAAAGTACCCAGAGTAATTAATGCTATTTTTGAATGCAAAGGGCGGTTTAAAAAATTTTGGATTTCGATTTTTTTTTTTTTTTTTTTTTTTTTTTTCTTTTATCAATTTTACAAATGCAAAGGGTGTAAACCTACACTATTATCATTTTGCAGTTTGAAAGCATTCTCACTATACAGGTTTTTTCCCCCCCCCACATCTTCCTAAAGCCTTTTGTAAAGTGTGTATTTAATCCAGTATTACAAATTTTACCGAAAACCGTTAGTATTACTGGATTCATGCCATCTAGCATTTGATCCTTCAAGCAGAAAGATTGGTGAAACGCCAGCGTAGGTTATTCGAACAGTAACAATATGTCAAAAAGCGTCTGGTCTTTAAAGCTTCCTGTACAGATATAATTTGAGTCCAGTAGCCTGGTCCTTTCTCTGCCTAATTGGAAATCCAGCAGTCCTTTAGAGCTAATAATATTGCTTGCAACAGTCCTGGATTTGGCATTGCCACTCTCTGTATCTCAGGATGAATAAAAATCCATTTAAAATTTTTATTTTAATTTTCTTTTATAGGAAATCTCTATATAAAGATGTTTTTAATTTAATGTGGCATGTCCCTGTAAGGCTAGGGTCAGACTAACGCATTTTTCACGTTGTCCGTGAAAATGTGCGTTCGAAGAATGGACGTATTTTTTCACGGAATACGCAATAGCGGTCATACGATGCGCAGTTTCATCCGTGATTTTGTACGGATCATCAATAAAACACTTCTTGCATCTGGACGTTATGTTGGCCGGACATGAGCAGCGTCTGATGTCTCCAATTCACTCACACACGCCGCTAGCGGACGCAGCGCACTCTGTACGTCAGTACTAGTGGTTTAACGTTCTCGAAAAAATGCGTTCATTTTCCACTTGCGTTGCGCGGCCGGACTTTTGTGCGACCGTACTTCGTATATTGGCCGTCATTGCCCGTCATCTGCTGCTAGCACGGCCGTGATTAAGTGCGCCAGAACGCGCGTTCGCACTGCCTCAGTCTGACCCTAGCCTTAGTAGATCTAAAACTGGTCAACCATATTGCAAGCCCATAAGCGATGGTATATGTCTGCATAAATATAATTACATTAAATACAGGCCAGCAATCTGGAGTCGATGGGTAGCAGGGCATGCATGAGAAAATTGAAGTCTTTTTGAGGTGGAGTGTGCAACAAACTGGAGCAAAGGCATATTGTTTATTTTCTAAAAATTTGTGTTAAAGCTTTTTTTTCTTTCTTTCTATGAAGATAAAAATTACATATTGGCAATAGGGGAGCTGTGGCTGTTTCTTATAGGCTTGCAGGGACAGTGTGATTGGCTCTTTTGAATTACCCGGTAAGCCTTTACGGACTTCCAGAAGAAACTCCTAACACTAGTAGCCAGGATTGCAAGAGCTGTTTGAGATCCAGTTGGATATCTTCAGGGATGCCAAATGTACATTGTGAAGGTCCTCTTCCGTGACACCTTGGTGGGGTTTGAAATCTGTATTTTTTGAATGTTTGTTAAATTAGAGTATTTATAGATTAAGCTCTTTCAAAGAACGGTCTAAGGATATTGGATATCTTTTTCTCGGTCTCTGTCGGGCGTTTGGATTCAGTGGCTGAAGCGATGGTAAGCAGAGGATGGTGTAATAAAAGGTTCTGTCATCTTTTCTGTGGTGTTTCTTTTATTTTTTTAACCTCTTGTGGTTCATATGAATTGGCCACAGTATGTTTTAAATGGACATTACCACCAAGTAATGAAATGTTAATGTTGCTGATATCTTACATTTAGTTTGATTTTTCTGTATGTTTAGTTAAAATATTTCCCTCCTGTATGAATCCATGTGTGCATCCATTTTGTGTTGTAAACTGCCCCCCCCTGCACAGTATCTTTACAACACTTGCTCCTCACTGTGTGGCATAGGGCATTCTATAATGGAGATTCACTCACACAGGGCAGATCTCCACAAAATTCTCCTCCATAAGGTTTGCATTGCGTGGAGCGTATGCAAATTACATCACCAGGGGTAATATTAAAGTGCTATTCACACTCTATTAGATCTCATTCACCTGCCATCTCTTATCTGGGGGAGCCTAGACAACACTATAGATTAGGGATAGACTGATTATCGCTTTTGCCGATATTCAGAAAATGATGTCAGATGTTTTTGGTTGGAGAGACGTCGATCTCAGTGAGATGCCTCCAGGTATGGAGTGTCACTGATCTCTAGGCAATTTGATATCGATTAGTTAGAAGAAATGACACAACTCTTATCAGCAATACATATAATGTTGCAGATATGATCGGAATTATCGCAGGACCATATTCATCTCATTCTTTTATAACCTCAATCGATTTAATCAATCAAGCCACGCCTTAGCCAATTATTCCAGAAGATCCAGAATGGACATAACTTACATTCGTTTGTATATAACCTGATGTGAAAACCATTGGATATTCAGTCAATTGAATTGTATCAAACACAGATCATTTCCAGCCAGTGATGCAACAAAAGTGTTTTTATTACAACAACATGTGTATATATAAGGGTTGTGGTGGAGGACAAAAAGTGAGATAAAAAGCCTCCACACTATAAGTGTGTTTATTATTGCAGAAGCCACTTGCATCACAGCAATTCGATGAATTGCATCCCAGGAGACATTTTAAACATATCCTATTTTGCCTGACTTGCATATCCACTTCCAGAGTATCTATTCCGCTTAGAAAGTTACGCCAAATTCTAACGAAGACAGTAGAATTTATTATCCACAGCCACTCGCAATCAATTTAACTATGATACATATATTATCTGTATATTATTAAGACTCTCGGTATACAATTATCACGCTGCAGAAAGTGATTTTTGATACCTTCTCAATCTATAATAATAATTAATGATTTATGGAATACGAGTTTGGCTAAAGACAGAAACTCTTTAAGTCATGTTGGTGCAAACTTAACCAGAGCTGTTAACTTAACAGCTCCATAGGCTATAATGGCTCTGGTTAAGTTAGCACCAACTTTGTAATATAGCCCTTTGTCAACTTCCTCATCTAAAATCAATCAATCCTCCTTATACTTGCCTCTGATTCCGTAGAACAGCGGCTTTGAGCAGCGATCAGCCTGCAATTATAATCCTCTCAGGTGTATAATGTGTTGCTGTTTGATCTCTATGGAGATCTGTCGCTGTTCAATTATGGATAGTGGGATACGTAGTGTATCTGAATATCTGGGAATACCAGAGTGAATTAGTGATCCAGTGAGAGTATTAGTCAATTAAGACTTGAGAGTGAATGAGTGAGCATGAGAGTCTCCTTTGTTAGAGAGTAGGTGTCATCCCACTTGCGTGACCCAAGAGTCCGCAGAAGTGCCGTGTGTGAATTACATCGCGCGGTATATCTTCTCAAATCACACCTACTTTTCCATCACTGACCAATCACAAAATTGGTTTCTAAGATTAGAAATCTGTAAAATTTAAATGTTTATTTCTCGTCGCTTGAGGGCAATGTGGTATAACAAATTTTTGTACTACACCTGGTCCCCTAATTGACACTTGTGATGTCATATTATCTAATTTAATCCAAAACAATTAACTTTCTCATCGTTTTAATTGGATTCCCACTTTCAGTGACTGTACTCCCTACTACGGGAACTAGATAATATTAATGAGCAACCAACCTTTGATTTGGCCTTGGAGTAGCTCAGAGAACAGAAAAACAATTCCCTTCTAAATTTCACTCTCTTTCAGTATATTTCCAGTATAAACAGAAAATATCTACTAAACAAACATTTCTTTCTCATATATATATTATATATTCATTATACGCTGGTGTAAATATTCTGGTTATGTATCTTATCTCTGTTCAGAAAACAAAATGGATGCAGACGCCATTTTATCTGCAATAGCCCTTACCCGTCAATTACTGGTATCAACATCTTATTTGCCGATAATTGGACAAGTTGGCTCACTGCAGCGACAACACGCGAGGTCCCACAGAACTGTGTGAATCTGGGACTTCTCCCACATCAGGCTTGTAAGCCTTCATTGTAGGGCGTCCCCTGCTCACTGATGGTATTGCACATGAGCGCGATGACAACAGAAATGGGGATTCCCTCCCATCTGGGAGGGAATTCCCTATGCAGGTGTCTATTTCCTACAGCAGGGGTCAGCAACCTGGGCCCTCCAGTCGTTTTGGAACTGCATTTCCCATGAGACTCCAAGAACCTTATGAGTAGCTGAACATCATGGCAGATGTAATTCCAAAACCTGTGGGGCAATATTACAAAGTCAGTGCTAACTTAACCAGACCTGTTGTAAACTTACCAGAGCTGTTAGTCTATGGGGTTGTTAAGTTTACAACAGCTCTGGTTAAGTTAGCATAAACTTTATAATATAACCTTTTGAAGGGCCGAGGTTGCTGATCCCCTTACATGCAGGGTCATATGAGGGATCATTGATACTGGGGATTGATACTGAGGGATATTTGATACAGTCCTAACCTCAACATCTGAGGAAAGGGATTTAGGAGTTATTATTTCAGAGGATCTAAGGGTAAGTAGTCAATGTAATAGAGCAGCAGGAAATGCTAGCAGAATGCTTGGTTGTGTAGGGAGAGGTATTAGCAGTAGGAAAAGGGAAGTGCTCATGCCACTGTACAGAGCACTGGTGAGACCTCACTTGGAGTACTGTGTGCAGTACTGGAGACCGTATCTCCAGAAGGATATAGACCTCTTAGAGAGAGTTCAGAGAAGGGCTACTAAAATGGTGTACGGCTTGAAGGAGAAAAGCTACCAGGAAAGGCTTAATGATCTTAACATGTACAGCTTGGAAAAAAGACGAGACAGAGGAGATATGATAGAAACATTTAAATACGTAAGGGGAATCCATGAGGTAGAGGAAGGGAGTATATTTAAAAGGAAACAAAGTAGCAAAACAAGAGGACGTAGTCTTAGATTAGAGGGGCAAAGGTTTAAAAGTAAGATCAGGAAGCATTATTTTACTGAGCGGGTGGTGGATACATGGAACAGCCTTCCAGTTGAAGTGGTAGAGGCCAAAACAGTAATTGAATTTAAGCAGGCATGGGATAGGCATAAGGCTATCCTAAACAAAAGATAAATCCAGGGAAAGTATCCATGTAATTGGGCAGACTAGATGGGCCGAAAGGTTCTTATCTGCCGACATTTTCTATGTTTCTATTGAAAAAGCCAAAAGACACGGTCTTGTTTGTAAAAAAAAATAAGTAAAAAATGCTTGTATAAAAATCCTTTTTATATATTTTTATTAACCCCTTGATGCCGTTGGATATTCTATGATGTCTGAGCGACGGTGGGCCTTGAAGATGCGGGGGAATGCAGGTACGCCACGGTGACTTCAATGGGCCGTCTCGGCCCCTCCCCGCAGTCGCCGCCGTGCTCCTTTTGGTTGCAGTGGGACAGCCTGAACTCAGGCCGTCACACTGTAGCCAATGAGGTGCGTCGGCGGGCCAAATTTGTGGCCTGTATCTGTACGCCTCGCCAGCATTAACGCCTGCTTATCGTTAAGGGGTCAAATTGAATAAAGTGGACATGGTGCAATGTTTAAATGTTATTCGGCACATGGAGTTTATGGCATAATGTCAGATTTGAGCTGTTTTTTTCACAAATTTAAATTTACATAATATAGGCACCAAATATTGGCTATCGGCCAGAAAAGTTGCCGATTAATCTGTCTAGCCCTACTATAGATCCCCTGTAGCTTTGTCTAAACATTCACTCCCCCACCTTTTGTCGCCTTTTCACTACTGCTTTATCCTATACCACAGCTGTTAAGTGAAACTTTGGCTAAGATTTTGGTAAATGTTGCATCATGGGAGAAATCCACAAAATGGTAATGGTGAGCTGTTGAAAAAACGTCTTTGGGCCCTATTCCCAAGTGAATGCTAACGTCAGGATAGGTGCATGCCACCCATATTACATCCCTAATGCTAATCAGGGAAAAAAATCAATCAGCGCATCGGTGCTTGCGCAATCTTACTGTATTTTGCACACCCTATAGTTAACATGTGGAAGGCAAACAGTAATTAACACTAGGATTTTGTAGTGCCTTATTCTAACGCTAATTACCGCACCACTGCGGTAACGAAAACTAATAGTCATCTAGAAGCTGGTGTTAACTGATCCCGCTTTTACAGAATCGGCACCAGCTCAGCCCCCCCTTAAATCAGATGCTCACCTCTCATCCCGCGGTGAGAACAATGGCCGATCCGCTGCTTCTTGCCGCCAGGAGCAGAGCGAGACTGGGGACAAATAGTCTCTAGTCTCCGTCTACAATCACTCCCGCAGCACTGCGTGATCTGGCGGCCTGGCAGCGCAACCTTCTTCTGTGGAGTCTTGTGGACTCCAGGAAGTGATACCAGAGGCGGCGCAAAACAGACATGCGCTAGAGCTGCGCTTTCACATCAGTCCATCACTTTGACCGAGCGCTTGTGTATGGTAATACGTGAGTGACAGTCTCCAGTCTCTGCCTCCGTTACTGCTGTTACAGCTTATATACTGTTTTCTTAAGGATCAAAGAGGGTTATTAGGAAAAAACTGAGAGGCGTAACTGTGTGTATACCTACCTGGCTTATGCCAAAGGAAAGGGGCGAGTGAGAATCTTTCCTCACAGCAGAAGCAGATCTACAGGGGGAAGTGGGAGGTGAATACATAGAGGTGCCGCCGTCACTGTGTGAAGAGAATTTTTTTTTTTTTAAGCTCTGCTGTGGGTAAGCTGCAGAGCTAAAGTTTTTTTTTTTTTTTTTCTTCTGTCTTTAGTTGTTAAATCAGCTGCCTGGCAAATTTCCACACCTGGTGCCAACAGTGAATGGATTGACAAAAGTCCAGGTGCCAGGACGCAATTTCTGGTCGCCATGGCAACCTGGGATTTGTCGAGCCCTGGTGTAATGTACGTACAAAAGTTATTTACGCTGCGCAGATTATGTAAGAAAGAAAAATAAAGTTTTTTTTTTCTTTTTTTTTTTATCCGATGAATCGATTGAGATGATTGTTAGTTGCAGCCCTAGTTTGGAGTATTTTGCTGTAAATGTCGATCCTCCTTTTGGGGTCCTGGAGCGAGGGAAGCCTTTTTTTTTTTTTTTTTTGAGATATCCGAGGTCCGTCACACTTCCATTCTAAATTGTATTCACATACTTGCCTTTCATCTGTAGTCATACATTTCCAGGTTTGTGTTCCAATGCTTCTTGTTGGAACTTCTGTGTGAATTCCAGTGACTTGTAAAATGTTAATCATTACTGAAGTATTTCTAAAATGAATGAAATACCAGGTTCGACTCACACTGACTAATAACAAATTCTCGTTTTTACAGGTCATTTTTTCAACCCAAACCTGGGATGGAAGTAAAACACAAAGAGAAAGTGAAACCAGAGGTGATCCAAAATTGTAAATATAGTACTGAGAAAGAGTAAGTCATCTTATCTTCATGGTTTTACAATTTTTTTAAATTGTATTCTTTGTATGATGCAGGAATGGGCAAATCCTACCGCCTGACTCTGGGACCGGCAGTTCCAGGGGCCGGGCAGGTGCCCCTCCCCATATTTAGCCTGCAGCTGTCAAGCAGCAGGGTTGGAGTGGGTAACGGAGCTTTGGCTATGTCAGGGATTATTATTCAATAAATTTATACGAGACACATATCAATCGTTTATATTTCCTAGAAATTCTCCTAAATTCTTTTAATTGTCTGTGTTTTGCTTTGAAGAATACACTAATCAGATAAAAATATATATTTATTACGTATACAAAAAAGTTTCAAATCTCATATCATAGACAAAGATTTATATAGATTTCACATAGAAAACTAGCTTCACAATATATGTATCACCTGTTAGTAACTGCATATATGATTTAATATCATTTATCTTCTCAGTAACTATACACAAATGGTTATTAAACATTTCTGCTTAATGAAAACCATTATTTATATTCCCCAGCAAACCAATGTTTAACAAGCTAGATCTTGTAGAGATATATGTATCTCTCTATACTACGTGGATCAACAAAAGATGAACTATCACTTATTCTATTTTTAGAATAAGTAATAACTTATTTAGTGAATCCTCCCCTAATATCGAGAATTAAACTTCTAATCTTCTGCTTTTTATATTGTAGTTATATAATTCCTTGCTTATTAATTTCAATCACAGTAATTTCCAAATTCTATATATATATATAATATATATATATATATATATATATATATATATATATATATATATATATATTCTCTATCTATCTATCTCTTTGCAACAGTATCTTTAGGATAAATCCTTATATCCGATTCTTCTTCATATCTCAATCTGCAGAATAGAAATATTTTAGATTCTGGATCTATCTGTTGCAAGAAATACTCCAAATATATATAATTTATTAACCTTAAATTTGCTCTCTCATACATTACCTCCAATCTGGATTCAATGAGTTAAAGCCTTGGAATATTCTTTGTTTTGGAATATGTGAAAATTATCAATGTCAGATAATCAATGCATGTGAGTTAGAGATTTGGTGTGATATCTTGAGTGCATTGTGTCCTGGGATGATCTCCTAGTGATAGTCTGCTTGCGTGAATGCCTTATGTCCTGGAATAATCTGACTGCATCGTCGTGTCCTGGAAGTCTGAATGCATTGTTGTGTAAGTCTGAATGCAACGAACAGTGCGGCTTCAATTCTAGTCAATTTGACGTCACTAGTAATCTATTCTCTATATTAAATATAACATTTACTATCCTCAAGAGGGCAGTGTTGCACTTCAGATTAATTCCACCATTTAATTTTTATATCTCTTATCTCAGGTCACAAGGTCAATCTGACTTACAAAGACCCTCTATTTTCAATATAGACTCTGAGTCTGTCCTGTCCAAATTAGATTTATTTTTCCTCTCAAAATCTTTACTAGGTCTCTTTATCAGTTGAATTCCTTTCTCTGTTAAAATCACAGAATCTATTCTTCAGTAATTATACTATTTACCAATCCTATACTCTACAATATTTATTGGAGCATCTATTTTCTACTGTAAATATAATAAAATATACCTTGATTTTTATAAAAATATTTTTCGTGAATATAATCATACATTTTGCAAAAATTCTATCTTTTATTCCTATACCGAAAGAGAAAATATCTTTTTGTTTTAAAGACTTAAGACAAACCAATAAATTTAATTATGACAGGTCTATCACTTAGCTTCAGCATTATATCACACAAAGACATTTTAAGGTTCCCTCATGTCTGGCATTTATAGAAATTTCACCTAGCCGTGACCTATTTAAAAAAAATCTCTCTTCATTTCTAAAACTAGGGAAAATTGAAAAAGAAAAGACTTTCCATTTAAAACAAAATGGCTACAGGCATCCATTTAAATTTTTTCCTTCTAATATACCTGACAGCTGCTCAGCACATGCTTGCGCTGAGCACAAAGTGCTTCTAGTATCCTGGCAGCCGCTGCCCTGTGTGGACGTGCATGGAGCATCCTTGGGATTCCCTCTCCATCGTAGAGGATGCTCTACGTCAGTACTGTTGTGTCCCCGATTAGTGCTGATCTGCTCCAAGCAGAGGCTTCAGCCACAGCGGGCTGAGGGCTGACACATCAGCTCAGCCCAGTCTGTGGGACTACCCCCAGGCGTCATTGCGCATGTGAGCGATGATGTCACAAACAGGGATTCCCCTCCTCACTGACGGGGAATCCCACGGGAGATGCAGGGGTCCTTTGGACCCTTGTATCTCTTGATCCATATGTCCTACAAGTTCAATAGAGGTATCATTGGAAAAGCCAGAGTACCGAGGCATCACTGCTTTCGCAGCATTGAACAAGTGACTAAGGCAGTGATTTAACATCTCTAATAGAAGATACTGGGACCACAAGTAGGAGGGTTGTCTGTGGGGAGAACGGTATGTTCAACGAGGTGAGCTCATTAATATATGCAAACACAACACAAGCACAAGGACTGGACACTCCACCAAATATGTACATAAGTGCCCCTCGACTGCCCACACCTCCAAGTTGGGGGCGTCATAAGCTTATAGTTCTTTTTCTGAACTTTTTTATATTCCGGGACGAATGAAAAGTAATGTGGAATATGTCCGCCCATGCCCCCTCACTCAATGAGGGCAGGAGTTCGAGCTCCCGTTTGGCAGTAAAAGGAGGTAAATCAGGTTATTCCGCTGCCATCAACAGTGTGTAAATATGGGAGAGGAGGGGAGGGTCAATAGTACATAGACATTCAAATGGGGATAAGGGCGGTATGAGGGGTTACGCCATTAAGCCAGACAAAAAATTATTTAAAAGGAGGTAGTGAAACGCATCCAAGGGATAATACTCTCGGTCCTTTACCAACTGCCGCAAATTTAACAGCGACCCCCCCTCAGAGGTACATGCTTGGATCGGCAGGTAACATCCATCATATTCAATGCCTAGGTAGGACATTGCCTGTCCAGGTGGGAAATTGGGATTGTTTGTCACAGGGGTGAGAGGGAAGGGGAGAGCTAAACATAGCCTAGAGCAGTAGCGACGCCTAAGGCGCAGGGTTGGTGAGATCGTGGGATAAGGTGAAGGGCAGAGGGCCGCATAGGGAGCAGTCTGCCAAGGCACAGACACTATGGGGACCCGAAGAAACAACTATTCCAGTGGTACCCAGTTTGTGCAGAGGAGACCTGAACCAATCACTCAGGTGGAGAAGCAGGGCCGCCACGTAATAATATTCCAGATGCAGCGAGCGCAATCCCTCCCCTGCGAATTGGGTCACATAAGTAAAGGCAATTCTAGACTTCTTCCCAGACCAGATAAACCCCACAAACAGTCAGAGTCTACTTTAAAAAGGAGGTGCATACATGAATATGGCAGGTTTGGAACAGGTAGAGGAACTTGGGTAAAATCGACATCTTGAGTATATCTATCCTACCCAACCAGGAAAAGTGAGGCTTGTCCCAGTTGTACAAGTCATGCTTCATCCTAGCCAGGAGTGGTTCAAAGTTGAGAGTATAGACTGAGGACATGTCTGAGGGAAGTAGAATACCCAGGTAGAAGAGAGCCCCAGTAGTCCAGGAGAAGGGGGAAATTGGTGAAATCTGGCCGTGCAGAGCTTCAGGAGTGCCCACCCCAGCGCCTCACCTTTTTAGTGTTCTTCATCTTTAAAATTGGACACCTCAGTATAAAACCGGACTTCTTCAATGAACGTCAGCAAGGACGTCCGGGTCCGTGACTTTTAGCAAAACATCATCAGCAAAGGCTGATGCAAACTAAAGTAATGCAAACTAAAATAGGATCAGAGAGGGTAACGTTAACGCGGAAAAGGGCAGTAGGGTCACTATACAGGGTGGAGATCCACGTGAGCCAGTGAGGACCAAAGCCTAATTTGGACAAAACCGCTAAAAGAAACGACCAATCCACCCGATCAAACACGTTCTCGGTGTCGACCAAAAACACATGAGAGATGCAGTACATTGAGTAATGTGAAATAAGATTGATAGCTCGCAAAGTGTTATCCCTGGCTCCTCAAAGGGGGACAAAGCCCACTTGGTCAGGATGAATGAGTGGGGAGCAGGGGGTTCAGTCTCTGAGCTAGCATCTTTGCCAACAACTTTAATATCATTCTTTATGAGGGAGATGGGTCAGTAATTAGATCAGTATAAAGGATTGTTAACATGTTAATTACCTTTTTACTATCGTCATTACGGTACTAGGCTCCTCTGCTGGGGTTATTACGACTCACAGGAAGTGCTGGGGGAGTCTGTTGTTTGTATCCTGTGTAGAGGAGAGAAGTGGACCCTGCGCGGTGAGAGAGGAATAAAGGGGACTTCTAAATAATAAGCGTCATGTTTATTCTGAGTAACATTGGTAGCAGAGGATGGTTTCTAATTCTAAAGTTCCACCGAAATTTGATGAAACCAGGCCATATAAAAGCTGGAAAAATGAAGTTGGTCACAGACCTCGACAAGAACAAGCAGGCCCTTGCTGTTGCTTTAAGGGAGAGCTCATGAAGTGGCTATGGAGATACCTGTGGAGGACTTGGACAACGATACTGGTATGGAAACATAAATGATGAGGCTGGATAGTGTGTGTTCTAACTTTGACATTATAACAAAGGATAGCTCCGTTTCCATTGCAGACTATATCACATGGTAGAGCGAGACGGAATGCTATCCTGCGATATTGGCAAATAAAACAGCCATTACCAGGCACCAATCCATTGGATAAATACGGCAGGCGTTCCACAGGTGCAATTTGTCAATGTATATTCCACTGGGCTAAAGACTGTCCTCATTAAAAAAACATGATCAAGTAAAACTAGCTGAGGATGCAAACCTGGAGGAATGTAACATTACTTTAATTACTAAAGCTTCTATGTATATTATATTCATGACTGAATCCTTAGGATCAGCGATCATTGACACTGCATGCACCCGCACTGTGTGTGGTGAGAAATGGTTAGAAGATTATATTGATGGCCTCATTGCAGATCAAGTAAACAAGTTACTGCTGACTGAAAGTCCCAGTTGCAGATAATTTCGGTTCGGAGATGGGAATCTGGTGTATTCCACAACGAGTGTAAAACTACTGGCTAAAATAGGCCTGACAAAATGCAAAATTTAAACTGAAGTTGTAAAAGCTGACATTCCTCTCCTGAGAAAGGATCCCTAAAAAATGCTGGGACCGTTCTGGACATGAAAAAGGACAGTGCTGTAATGTTCCAACAATCCAATCCTCTTGAGTTTACTAGTTCTGGGCATTACTGTGTTAATATCAGAGACAGAGAAAGTCTAACTGTCACAGCACAATTGTCTTCAAAAGAAAAATCTAAAGCAAGGGATGCATCGGAATTTCGGCCACCGATAGATTCTGCCGATAATGGGGTTATCGGTTTCGGCCCGAGAGCAAAACACTAGCCGAAAAAGTCAGCTGAAAATTGATGATCCCAGCTGACATTGAGCGAGCACTCTTTCAATGCTGCTTAGCCGGAGATAATTGTAATTGGAGAGAGGCAGGAGCTGCTACACATTTATTTCTGCACACAAAGGGTTAACTGCGTGATTCACAGTATCGGTGCACACAGTACCCTCTGGCCTCTGTGACAAGGAACAAGTGATTTATCACTGACCTCCTGCCAGTGGTGTCTGCTCCGAGGACAAGAGGGGTGGGGTTAATGTGGGAGCTTACATCCATGCCTCCAAAAAGTTAATGAAACGTTTTTCTGCTTTTTTTTTTTTTTTAAAAATAAAGAGAAACAGACTGATGTTTAGGCTCCATCTGAGCCATTATAGATCTATATCTACTTATTTAATTTGTGTTGGAGGGCAAAAAAATTAGATTAACCACTTTGCTGCGGATGACGTGCTCCGAAAATGCACGATGAGCTTGGCTGAAAACCGATACCGACTTTCTATACATGACTATATATATACATAGCTGTCATATCATACATGTCTGGTGTGTGTGTTATATATCTCATACCAATGTGTTGCCTGATTAGAGCCAGCCCGCTGTTACGCTTGAGCCTCCGTGCCGAAACCCCAGGCAAAAATAGATAGCATAGACGGGTGAAGGGATGCACTGGAGGTCTTAGAATATAAAAGTAAAAAATCCTTTATTTAATCTTCATTAAAATAATTCCCAGACAGTTACCCTAAAATATATATAATTATTCCGAAACCGGAAATTACTTTTTTCCCCTACAATTTATTTTAAGAGTTTTTTTGTATAACTGTGTTAATGCTAGACTTTATGAAATTAATCCACATTAAAATGTTTAAGATGATTTTTGTCCTATTTTGGTGGAGTTATTTAGCATCTAGTGCATACATTCATGTGTAAAATTTTTACACACACATTTTATAGTTGCAGAAGACATTTACACATCCCAGCAATTCAGAGAACTCTGCAACTATAAAGTTTATTATTTGTTGTGTGGAGGCTTTTAACTTAAAGGAGTAGATATAGATCTATAATGGCTCAGATGGAGCCTAAACCTCAGTCTGTTCCTCTTAATCTGTTTTTTTTTTTTTTTTAAAGTGCCGAAAAACAACACATTATAAAGGGGCCTTTTAAGATGCAAGCTTTAAGACAAACAATTGCAAAATTAATGTGTATACCTTCCATTAACTCCCCCTCTTGTCCTCGGAGCAGACACCTCTGGCAGGAGGTCAGTGATAAATCACTTGTTCCTTGTCACTGAGAGGCCAGAGGTTACTGATAGTGGCAGTGGCAGTAGCTCCAAGTAGGCAGTTAACCCTTTTGTGTGCAGAAATAAATATGTGTAGCAGCTCCTGTCTCTATCCAATTACAATTATCTCCAGCTAAGCAGCATTGAAAGAGTGCACGCTCAGTGTTAGAAATTTTCGGCTGACTTTTTCGGCTGGTGATTTACTTTCGGGCCAAAACCGATAACCCCATTATCGGCAGAATCTATCGGTGGCTGAAATTTCGGTCCATCCCCGCCTCTCTCCCTCCCGATCGCCGGGGGCCAGCGATCAAAGCCAGGCACGGTTAGGAAGGGCACACACGCTCCGGCGTGTATGCACCTGAACAGTGGGCGGGGCGTGGCGCGGCATGTTGATGCGGCGCCACCGACCTTTAAACCAGGAGCGCGCACATTGAGCCCTCGCCTTGCTGTGGACTTTCATTTCCTGCATCGCTACGCTGAGAACCAGTTTGTATACCGTTACTGACCCTGCTTATTTCCGAGAACCCGATTTGTTGCGGACTTCTGCCTACGATTCGACCATTCTATCAGCTCCTGCCACATACCATAGCGCAGTACAAGTATCTTAACGTTGCTGACCCGGTTCTGTTTAAACGACTACTCTTGATCTGTGCCCCTGTCTGGTAATCCGCTGTCTGTTTCTATTGGTGTATGCTACACATAATGTCATATACTGTTGCGCAGTATATATTCTATATAAAGTATCTATCAGTGTTGCTGTCTCCCCTGGCCTTTGTGGCTGCTAGTGGTTAGGGTTAGCGGTCCTGACCATCCAAAGGATCGGAGGGTTAGTGGTTTGTGCCAGGGATCCTACCAGGTCGGTCTAGGGAACCATTAGATTACAGCAAGGCATAATTATGGATCCAACAGACCTGTCTGTGTTGATATCCAAATTAGGAGACTTGATTAATAAACAGGAGGAGCAGCACCGTAGACCGGAGAAGCAAGACCACAGGATGGGCCAATTTGCTCAGGCTTTGGGGCTATTGTTGAATCCCCCCCTCCAAACCGTCACCTCCCCGTCTCCTGCCATTACCACTACACCCCCTGGTGCTTGTTCTCACGTGAGGCAGAAAACCCCCGGAAGCTATGATGGTACTTCTGGGACATGCAGGGGTTTAGTTATGCAAATGGATAGTGTTTGAGTTGAATCCTGGCATGTCCGGCTGAGTTGCAATGGCCTAATGACGCATTTACTGCTGCATTCCTAGAGGGGGTTACTGACGCTTTAATGTATGAGCTCGCCCCAATGTCGCTACCTGAAGAGCTTGATGATCTTGTCAATTATTGCATTGCTCTGGACGACCAGATCCGCGAGAGGTTTGGCCATGATAAGCCTCGCCGGTCTCTACAGATTTCTTCTTCCACTCCTCGTACACCTCACACCTCCTCACCCCCTAGGGTGGAACAGTCTGTTCCTGAACCCATGCAGCTGGGTCGTTCAGACTTAAGAGAGGGGTTGTGCCTATTCTGCGCAGATAGGGGCCATTTCAGATTACAGTGTCCAAAACAACCCAAGAGGTCTTCTGTGCAGGGAAATGAGCGTGTCTAGAATCCTATGAGACAGCTTCTAGGCATGACAACAGTCTCTCGCTTACCGAAAAAAAAGGAAAAAGGTCTCGTGTGGTGGTTGCTGTGTCTGTTGCTTGCGAGGATCTCAAGCTTGACACAGAGGCACTGATTCAGGTTCTGCAGGGAACTTTCTCGATTCAGGTTTCGCCACAATACATCAGGTACCATTGGTGAAAAGAGATTTCTTTGGTCATTGAGTCTATTGATGGCAGAAACCTGCGGAGACCACACTTTACCCATGTTACAATTCCGCTCTCTTTTCATACAGGCTTCCTACATGGAGATAAAAAATCTAATTCCAAATAATCGAATCACCCACTGTACCCATTGTTCTAGGCTATCCTTGGTTGGCCAAACATAGTCCTGTTATTGACTGGTCCAAGGGAGAGTTGAGTTCATGGAGCTTGAAATGTTGGTCAAGATGCCTAGGCTCGCGTTCCATGCTGGGTAGTTTAAACGTAGCCACAGCACCTCCCCTGTCTACTGAGGTAGCAGAATGGTACACAGACGTTAAGTCTTTGATAAAAAGAAATCTGAGGTTCTGCCTCCATCGCCCGTACGATTGTGCAATAGATTTGTTACCTGGAACCATGCCCCCGAAGGGTCATGTGTACCCCATTTTCTCAGAGAATGAGATTATGGTGGAGTACATTCGTGACAACCTTGCTCGTGGGTTCATACGTCATTCCTCCTCCCCTGCTGGAGCTGTTTTTTCTTTGTGTCTAAGAAAGAGGGTGATTTGAGACCATGTATAGACTATTGAGGTTTAAATCATATAACCATATGCAATGCCTATCCTATCCCTCTCATATCTGAATTATTTGATAGTCTGAGACGCCAAGATCTTTACCAAATTGGATCTTCGTGGGGCGTATAATTTGGTGAGGTTTAAGGAGGGACATGATTGGAAAACTGCTTTCAATACCAGAAGTGGGCACTATGAATATCTTGTGATGCCTTTCAGCCTGTGTAATGCGCCTCCAGCTTACCAAACTTACTTAATGATGTCCTAAGGGACTTCCTGCAAGTGTTTGTGATTGTCTATCTGGATGACATTCTCATCTACTCTCCTGATGTCGAGACCCAGCATATGCATGTACGCACTGTTCTGAAAAGACTGCTGAAAAATGTCTATTTGATATCACGTCCGTTCATTTTCTTGGTTACATAAGTCCCAATGGGTCTGGACCCTCAGAAACTCTCCGCCATCAAGGAATGGCCACTGCCTCAGGGGTTAAAAGCCATTCAGAGATTTCTAGGGTTCACTATTATAGGAGGTTTATATATATAAAAAAAATCCTCAGTGGTTGCTCCATTTACTGCAATGACTAAGAAGGGTGCTCAGTATCAGAAATGGAGTCCTCAAGCCATACAGGCTTTTGAGGAACTCAAAGAGGTGTTCATCACGGTGCCCGTCTTGCAACATCCAGGGCCAGGTGCGCCGTTTCAGCTAGAGGTAGATGCCTCCGAAGTCGGCATAGGCGCAGTCTTGTCACAAAGAGAAAAGTCTGAGAAACCCATGCATCCCTGTGGTTCTTTTCCAGGAAATTGTCATCTGCAGAACAAAACTAGATCGGTAACCAGGAACTGCTCGCAGTAATGGTGTCAGCCCTGGCAGAATGGCGTTATCTGTTATAATAGGATCTTTGGACCCCTCTCATCATTACCAATCACAAAAATCTCATTTACATTGGTGATGCTAAACGTCTAAACGCCAGGCAGGCCAGATGATCTCTTTTTCTGTCAAGTTTCAATTATGTACTCTCATATCGTCCTGGGTCCAAAAATACTAAAGCCGATGCTCTGTCCAGGCAGTTCGACACATACGAACATGTATTTGACCAGAATCCAATTGTTACCCAGGAGAGGATTCTCGCCACCACTCTGGTTTCTGTGTCTTCTCCGCTACTCGAGAGGTTGCAAAGAGTTCAGGGACTTGCTCCTCTCGAAAAGCCACCCTGTAGGCTCTTCATTCCTGAGGAGGACAGAGTGCAGGTCATGTCGGTTCATCATGACCGCAAACCATTTGGTCATCTGGGAATAACTAAAACCCTGGCCACACTGGAGAAACAGTTCTGGTGGCCAGGGATGCGTAAAGATATTGGGGACCATATTGCCACTTGTGAGGTTTGCTGCAGGAGTTAAATCTCCAAAACCTCGCCCCTTGGGTTACTCCAACCTCTGCCTGTCCCCGAGAGACCATGGGCACAATTATCCATGGATTTCATCACTGATCTTCCGGTATCCCACAATAACAAAGTCATACTCACCATTGTTAGGTTTTCCAAAATGGTCCATCTGCCATGGAATTGGTGCCAGTCTTTATCCAAAATGTTGTCCGGCTTCATGGGGTTCCTCTAGGCATTGTGTCAGAGGTACTCAGTTTGTGTCCTTGTTTTGGAGAGGTTTCTGTGAAAACCTGGGTATCCAATTAAGCTTCTCGTCTGCCTACCACCCTCAGACCAATGTGGCAGCCAAAAGGGCTAATCAAAAGGTCGAACAATATCTGCGTTGCTTTGTATCCAAAAAGCAGAATGAATGGTCTGATCTCCTGCCCTCGACAGAGTATGCCTTGAATAATGCAGTCGGCGAGACCACGGGTCATTCCCCATTTCATGCTGTGTATGGTTTTGACCCACCAGTACTTCATCCAGCTTTCGGGATGCTTCTCTACCAGCTCTGAATGGGCACCTGGTTTCATTGAAAGCAACCTGGGAAACGGTTAGGGAAGCCATGGAGACCAGTATAAGATAACGGAAGGAGAAAGCAGACAGATGTAGAAGGCCTGCTCCTGTGTATATAGCAGGGGATAGTCTGCCTTTCCACTCGTAACATAACACTTCTGGTCCCATCTATGAAAATGGCTCCCAGGTTTATTGGTCCGTACAAGGTCTTGCGTAGAGTAAACCCTGTGTCATATGCTCTGGTGTTGCTTCCGCATCTTCACATTCACAATGTGTTCCATGTCGGCCCTCTCAAGCCTCTCACGTGCAACAGGTATACCCGAGTTAATGTGCCTCCTCTGCCTGTTCGATATCAAGGTGAGGAGGTATATGCCATCTTGAACTCGCAAATGGTTAAGGGCACTCTTCAGTACCTGGTTGACTGGGAGGGTTATGGCCCTGAGGATAGAGCTTGGTTGCCTGACAGTGCGCCTTGTTTGGTGCGTCAGTTCCATTCTGCCCATCCCTCTGCGCCTGGGAGTCGTCCAGTGGCTGCCCGTAGGAGGGGGGGGGGGGGTTTATGTAATGTCTAGGGTCCCCGGAGGTTCGCAGGGGGACCCTAAAGGAACATTTCCGCCACCTGGCCGGGTGCCAGGAACTCCGGCGTGTATGCACGAGATCAGGGGGAGCAGCGTGTTGATGCGGCGCCACCTGCCTTTAAACCAGGAGCGCGTGCATTGAGCCCTCACCTTGCTGTGGACTTTCATTTCCCGCATCGCTACGCTGAGGACCAGTTTGACCGTACTTATTTTCGAGAACCTGATTTGTTGCCGACTTCTGCCTACAATTTGACCATTTTTTCTCTCTACTCTCTGCCTGCTCTATCAGATCCTGCCACATATACCATAGCGCAGTACAAGTATCTTAACGTTGCTGACCCAGTTCTGTTTAAACTACTACTCTTGATCTGTGCCCCTGTCTGGTAATCCGCTGTTTCCATTGGTGTATGCTACACGTCCTGTGGTATACTGTTGCGCAGTATATATTATATATAAAGTATCTTCATCAGTGTTGCTGTTTCCCCATGCCTTTTGTGGCTACTAGTGGTTAGGGTTAGCGGTCCCGACCATCCAAAGGATCGGAGGGTTAGTGGTCTGTGCCAGGGATCCTACCAGGTCAGTCTAGGGAACCGTTAGTTTCCCACAATACCAGGGCTGAGACCACTCCATTATCATTGTCTGAGAAATACTGGACGATTGCTTTCGAGAGGTAGTCCACACTTCTTCGATGGAGATTGAGACGCCATTGGTATTGCCGACAGGCAAGTCAGGAATCTCTGGAACCATAGATACAGGTCGTGATCAGACCATGTGATAGTCCCTCTGGTCACTGACTGAACCAGGTGGAGGGTATGGTGGTGCATCAGGAACAGATCCAGGCGTGCGTAAATACGGCGGTGTGGAAGTAAATGGTATAATCGCACCCTGTAGGATGCATCACTCTCCAGCAGTCCACAAACTGAAAAGCTTGTAGCAACTGGTGGAATCCGCATCGTTTAGACTGCTTTGGGCTCTCAGATTGCAGGGCAGACTTCCTAGGGGAGTCCGTAGTGCAATTTAAAATCTCCCCCACATATTAAAAGGCCCTCAGAAAACTTGTCCAATTTTGCGCAACGAGAAACATTGGCGGGTATTCGGGAGGTATACATCCGCCAAAGTCAGAAGCCCTTTACAAATAATGGCCTTGTGGGTCATTTGCTTTGAGAAACACACAGGTAAATAGAATATGAGAAGCTATGAGTGGCCACCCCCCTGGATTTAGAGGTGGTAAAATTACTAAAATAGCCCTGGGTGTAGCATCGAGAGCAGAGGGCCGTGGCCACATCACACCTAAAGTGTATTTCTTACAGGAAGACAATGTCGCAGTCCTGTTTGTAGAGGTCCGTAAGAGTCATCCGTCGCTTCGACGGGTAAATCAACCCCTGGACTTTCAAGGAAGTAATGCGGACCTTAACCGTAATTGGTATCCCAGGCAATTAACCCTTAAGACTCAAGGCTCTTTAAAATCAATGCATTTATAACATAACAGTGTTAATAGATGATAATAGATGGTGAGGGGAGAGTAATATAGAGAACGACCCCTGGACACAAAAAAACTGGCAGTTAGAACTGGGGGGGGGCTTGGATGCCAAGGAAGGAAGATGCATGCTAGCGGAGCTTCATGCTTGGACACCCTGTTAAGGACATTGTTTTAAAAAAAAAAAAAAAGTATTGACTCAGACAGAAACCATAGCTCCATAAGAGCAATGGCATCAATTAAACAAAGCAGTTTACGCACAAATTCTCCAGCAGAAAGTCACAAAATGACAAGTCGAAAACATGGGCGGTAAGCTAACGTCCCATCCCATGAGGAAAGTTCCCAGAGGTATCTGCGTCCCAAATGGCAAACCTTGAAAGAGGGAATCCTTAAATGTAGGCGTCAGTCGTGTGACCAGTGACCACTCCTAGCAGGGTGAGCACAAAAGGAGGTGAAAGAATTAACCAGTCAGAGAAGCGAGGGGGGGGGGAGATGGGTGGGGGGGGGGAGAAGAAAGAAGTAGCAAAAAGAGGGAGGGGAGGGAAGGGTAGGGTAAGTGAACCAATGTCGTCCAGTCCAAGGCGGGCGACTGGCATAGACCGGCCCTAGAACGTCCCAACCACCCTTCGTCATACAAATTCTCACCAAGGTGAGCCGTTCAAACGGCACCAGAGTCGGTAGTGTGTTGGGGTCCTGCCGCCACAATGTGGACATTTTTTTCACCTTCCTGGGCTCCTTTGGCTGTGAGGGGACACTGGGCCTCCCATCTCTGGGTTCCTGATGCCGAGTGACCCGGACCTCTGACTCCTGAAGGGTGGTTATCTTGGGGCATACATGCTGCTGGTGCCCTGCCTGCAATCTGCCGTAGCTACCCCGGCGGTCGCGTTTGTGGTCCAGTGGGAGGGCCCCCATCCCCTGCAAGGTGGCTTGAGTCAGACGTTGGTCTGGCTACGGGATGCTGTTGCCTACAGTAACCGGTTCCTCGTGCCTCTGTTCCTGGGACCATTGAGTCGGACCTGACAGTGAGTGGAGGCCTGTGATTTTCACTGGCCCAGGATGCTTGACCAAGGGTGATCTACGGCTTCTGGTGGAGTTCTGAGAGTTGTGGAGGGCCGAGATTCTGGTGGCCCTGCCGAGAGGACACCTGTAGCGCTGCTGTCCTGAATGGGCGCCTGCATGACGAGCAGGCTAAGGCAACAAGTTTCCGGCTTCACGGACGGGATGGTGGTGCTGGGGCAGGCAGATCCCCTGCCACGTGACAGAGCTGGGGAGTTGATGCCTCCAGTGGTTATCCCCGAGATGCATGCGGAGGACCCTGCTTGGAAGCTGCTGGAGGCCCGATCACCAAGAGTGGTGGTGGAACCTCTAAAGGGCAGAGGCGGCGATTTTCTGTGCTACCTGGCTCCCCGAGTGTGTTTGCGGGTCTTCGTGCTGGGATTGTGGCTCCTGTCGGCCCTGGGTCATTTAGGGATGCAGGGTTAAGATGTTCCCTCGCTGCCTTTTTGTGTACTCTCCTGTGCGAAATCCCCCATTTATTTTTTTTCTGAGTTTGAGACTCTACCGGAGGGCTTTTTTTTTTTTTTAAATTTGACGGGGTGTTACCTCTCTGTGACCCCCCCCCAATGTCTTTTTTTTTCCCCTTTTCCTCACCCTCACCTGCACAATGAGGCCTTGATTTTGTGTTTCTGATGACTTTTCCATGTTTTTGCTTGAATCCCCCCCCCATATCTGAACGGTGAGACTCTAGCAGACTCCTGCTTCGCCTTCTGTTCTGTCGACAGATTTTTTTTCAAGCCCCCCCCCCCTGTATTTGACGGGACACTTTGTTTGCGGACATTACTACTCGTTTGTAGGCATTGGCTACTTAATAGAGAAAAGGAGGGGATCCTAGTGGCGCAGTCCCTTCTGAGGGTAATTTGAGAGGAATAGTAAGGATTCCTATTAGTTCAGAAGCAGCGTGGTCTGAATGACCGTTCTAAAGTGCTGGTTAGAGGGCGGGGCTATAGGCAAGGTGCAGACAAGCTGTGAAGCTGTGAGCAGGTTATACAATAGCAGCCTTCCTAGATCAGGGAAACATTCAAATGCATACAAAGTGCAAAACGTGCGTACAAAAAATGCATGTAAAGTGCAATATGCGAATTGTGAACAAAAACACAATGTGAAAGAGTGTACAATTGCAAAGTAAAATAGGGTACAATTGACCAAGTGAACAGTAGATGCCCTGGTGGCTCAAATGTGCGTACAGATGTAAAAAAATATGGGGTTAAATGTACATAGGAAGGTTATTCAAAATATTAAAAAGGGGGGGGGGAAGTCTTGTTTCTATTGTCCGTAATGGATAAAGGAAAAGTAGAAAAAATTCGGACCGTATATTGCGGTGAAGGCAAGAGATAGCCCGTTCTGATCTCTATTGGAGGGATCTAGTAGTTCCAGGTGCAGTCCTAAAACGCAGTCTTTGCCGTGGTCCTATATAGGCTCCCAATTTCCCAAAAAATGGGAAAAGAAGGAGGGTAAAGAGGAAAGAAAGAGTATATAGTGCAATTATGCTTAATAAATAGTAGGTGCCCAAAAGACAAAGGGACACTTACAGTGTCCAGAGCCTCTTCTACCGGCTCTGGTGTGAAATGCCTAGGGCCTGGTCAAGGGTGGCCACTGCCCTTCTTTACAGGTGCGGGGTGGTCTTCACAGTTGCTATGGGGCAGCCTTCGTCTTTCTTCTGACGATTTAGTTGTTGCCTCCAATACAAAGGGAAGACATCTCCATAGCGCAATGAGTTTAATTATTAAGTGAGGTATATAATAGTCAAGGACAAACTCACCAATGCTGGAGCCATAAATCCAGGCTCAACTTGTAGGCCTATGGTACTTCTATGGTGGGTACCTGCACCTCTTTCAACAGCAGCGCAGCTTCCATGCAGGCAGAGAAACAGAGGGGGGGGGGGGGAAGGGAGAGATCAAGCATAAAAAATGCAAAATAAAATAAAGGATTCCTCAATGGATGTAGATGATTTAGAAAAAAGGGTTTATTAATTAAAAGGAGTATCACAGATACGCGTTTCGGCTATTAAATATAGCCTTCATCAGTCTGTGTGGAGAAAACAGTCTCAGAAAATGGGGGATCCCCCTCCTTTTCTCTGCTCTATCACTGACACATTTCTGTCGAGGTTTTGTGTTGTAATCCCTGTTGGCCGCATAACATAATATATCCACATTTAATTAGCGCCTCCATTGCATTCTCTCTTTACATTGGCTACTTAATAGTCTGTAGAAGCGCTGTTTTTTTCACCCCCCCCCCTTTTTTGCGGTAGGACCACTGGTTGGACTGGTCAAGCCGCTCGAGCGGGCACCATGGCTCTGCCTGTCTCCTTTGGCCCTTGGTCGCCTGGCCCTGTGGCCCCTTGCACAGCATCCAGTTTCCTATTCAGGCCCTGGAGTGAGCCGGGAATGCCACAAATTTCTTGGCAGTCCTCCACCTTCCCCCGTTCCCCTTCTTTTTGGTCTTCCTTTTTTTTGTACGCACCTGTGCCTGGGCCCCTCCCATTGACTTTCTGCAAACTCAGCCGATTCCCCTGCATTGATCGACTGGATTGTTTGGAAGTCCCGCCCCCTCCCTTGTTTTTCTTGTTGCTGACTATCTTATCTTTGTGTACTTTACTGATGGGCCCTGCATGACCCCCCCCCCCTTTTGTCTATTATATTGCTGACCCTTTCTCAAATAAAAAATAAATATTACATACATACATACCTACCTACCTACCACAACCGGTAGTACAGTATGAAAAAAAGGTGTCGGTGTAAGTACTCAAGCCTGGGCAAAGACCGGTGTGGGGTCAAATTGCAGGAATGAAAGCAACTGTTCCATAGGTAGTGAAAAAATTATGAACACAGTGTTGGGAGGGGGCGGTATAAGCCAGATCAGCGAAATGAAACCGAGCATTTCAGCAACAATAGGCAGAGAATAACTAATCTCCACCGCACCTGGGCGTAAAAAAGGAGCAAGCAACCAACAAGTACTCCCCTCTGATTTTATATTAAGGGGCTTAGCTACTTGTCCTGTGGGTGAGAAACAGCAATGGAAAGTCCAGTAACCGCTTAAGCCTCCATAGCAGAGGTATAGGGGGCAAGGCACAAGGCGTCCTGGAGAGAAAATAAAAAAAGGGAGAGGACACCCATAGGCAGGGGCATAGCATCCTGCCATGGCGTCCAGGAGTAGTAGGTTTTGTCACCACCTCTACTCTGGAAGACCCAAGGCCCACCAAGGAGGAAAGCAAACTAAGAAAGCCAGGGGCCACATTGCTGTGAACTAGGAAGGGGGAATCTGAAACTCCCCCCATCGTGGCATGGATTGCAGGGAGACATGCTGCCTCAGAGCAGCCTACCACTTCTGGTGCTGGGGGTTGGGAAATACGCTCGTCCCACCCATACCAGTCCTGGACCTCCACCGGGGGGTGGGGATATCCAGCGCTTGCAGAAAATCTGGGACCTCGCCAGGTTTTGAAAAATGGTCAGAAGCTGGTTATCCTTATTGACATGGACGGCAAAGGGGTAGCCCCAGCGTATCGTATATCAGACCCCCTGAGTGCATCTGTAACCGGCTTTAGTTTCCTGGCCTGCTGGGTGAATCTGGAGAGATCTTGATATATCTCCACTGCATGGCCTGCATGAGAGATCGGGCGCATTTGTCCAGCATCTTTCATGATCGCCTTAAGAGAATATAATTGTGGATCCGGCATATGATCTCTCTCTGATGGGCAGGTGGTGTCGAATAATATTATATCGGGGTATTCGGTGGGTGCTAGATCAAACATTGAACAGGGTCTGCAGGAGACTGGAGATATATTTTGCGTCCTCAGGATCAGGAACACATCAGACCCTGACATTGTTGCGGCAACCCCTATTATCAACGTCATCCACCGTACAGTGCAAGCTGGTAATTGTCATGTCCTCTGCCCCCGCGGCGCTGCCTGGGGGGTCTGGGCGCCCGGTGGCATTGCCGGCTGGCCGGGTGCCGCACAAGCTGACCGATCGGCGTCTGAAGGGGCAGGGTTTGGCGTGATAACGCGTAGCCGCCGGCCTTAAGTACAGGGCACGAGTCTTTGCTCGTCGCCCTGACGTGGAGTTATTTTCCCGCATCGCCAGCTGACTCTTGAGTCGGTCTCTGTGATACTTTGTATTTCGTTGCCGATATCTTACTAGTACGAAGACTTTGCTTCTGTTGTTTGACCCGGACTGCCCACTGACGATTCCTTAACCCCTGTGTGTATGTTCTGTTACATGCTTTTGTTGTACCGCATGATTTCACTTGGGAGGTCTGCCTTGCAGGTTGCTCAGTCTATCCACAACTCGATCTGTGTCTCGAGTACCAGGCCTCGTTATACACTACACTGTATGGTCTGTGTGTCGGCCTGTCCTCCAGCTTGCTAACAACAGTCCAAGTTGCCTGGCAAACATCCAGTCGGATTACAAAACATATTGCGTGGTTTATGATTAAAGGTCTGCCCTGCAGGTTGCAAAACCTGCCAATCTTTCAAGTTATCCATTTAACATCAAGTCTCGGTACAGATCTCGTAACATTCTTTCTGATTGTAGGCCTGCCCCGCAGGGTACCGAATACAGGGAGTATTTACTCTTATACTTGTTCTCAACCATATAGAGTATTACCCCTGTTTATATATCCTGCACATACCACAACTATTACTGGTACCGATCTGGAACCTTCAAATAATCACGCTTGTCTTGTACCAAGTTATGCTCCTATCTCAAATCACTGTATCTACAGGTCCAGAAATATTGGGACATTGACACAATTCTAACATCTTTGGCTCTATACACCACCACAATGGAGTTGGACTGAAACCAACACAATGTGCTTTAACTGCAGACTGTCAGCTTTTTGAGGGTATGTACATCCAACTCAGGTGAACGGTGTAGGACTTAACAGCAGTTTGCAGATGTGCCTCCCACTTGTTAAGGGACCAAAAGGTAATGGGACAGAATAATAATCATAAATCAAACTTTCCCTTCTTAATACTTGGTTGCAAATCCTTTGCAGTCAATCCCAGCCTGAAGTTTGGAACGCATAGACATCACCAGACGCTGGGTTTAATCCCTGGTGATGCTCTGCCAGGCCTCTACTGCAACTGTCTTCAGTTTCTGCTTGTTCTTGGGACATTTTCCCTTCAGTTTTGTCTTCAGCAAGTGAAATACATGCTCAATGGGATTCAGGTCAGGTGATTGACTTGGCCATTGCATAACATTTCACTTCTGTCCCTTCAAAAACTCTTTGGTTGCTTTTGCAGTTTGCTTTGGGTCATTGTCCATCTGCACTGTGAAGCGCCGTCCAATGAGTTCTGCAGCATTTGGCTGAATGTGAGCAGATAATATTTCCCGAAACACTTCAGAATTCATCCTGCTGCTTTTGTCAGCAGTCACATCATCAATAAATACAAGAAAACCAGTTCCATTGGCAGCCATACATGCCCACGCCATGACACTACCACCACCATGCTTCACTGATGAGGTGGTATGCTTAGGATCATGAGCAGTTCCTTTCCTTCTCCATAATAAGCAATCAACGGAGCGCCAGTTACAACTGGTATATATGATTAAACTCTATACATGTCCATCTGTTTTTCTTCTGAATAACCTCCCAGACACCATCATATCTTCCCCCAGTCTTAAGTCATTCGAGCTCATTACGAACATACTTCAATACAGAATGCACCTGTAAACATGTAACATAGTGACTATATTTCCTACATCTTTATTTTCTGTTAATATGTATATTTGTGTTGTTTTTTTAACCCCTTAGTGACCGGGCGGTTTTACACAAATCTGTCTTTTAGTGACCGCTGCTGTTTTTACGTTTCTGCGCTGTTAGTGTTTAGGTCAAATTTTCCTCTTACTCGTTTATTCAACCCACACATATTATACACCCTTTTTCCCGCCATTAAATGGACTTTCTAGAAATACCATTATTTCCATCATATCGAATAATTTAGTATAAAAAAAAATATGAAATATGAGGAAAAAAATGGTAAAAACACACTTTTTTGTAATTTAATCCCCAAAATCTACAACCACCCAAAACTAAATAGGTTCAAAATTTTGTCCCGAGACTAGAAATACCCAATTTTTACATGCGTTTGCTTTTTAACCCCTTCACTGCTGAGACAGTTCACCTATGTGCGCTGCGCTCATTCTGACCATTTTGTGCTAATTATTTTTAGATGACAGCCTAGGTCCTATTTAATTAAACCCCCCCCCAGAATTTTTTTTTTTATTTTATTTAATGTTTTTATTATTTTTTTTTTTTTTTTTTTTTTTTTTAAAACCAAACCTGGTCCTGTTTGGTATCATTTGAAAGGCCATAATCAGGCCTTTCAAATGATGGCAAATATGACCTTCTAGCTGCCGGGAGATAAAGGGATCCTTAGGATATGGTGAGGTTGTCAGTGGGTGGGGGGGGACCTGGAGGCTTGGCTGACATCCAAGATGTCAGCCCCCCTCCAGGTTTGAATCGCGTTTTGGCGCCAATTGGCGCCACAACGTGATCCGGCGGCGAAACGGTTAATGGCTCTCCCCTCTCCAGCGGTGCAAACGGCATCTCCCTAGCTTCAATGGTTGGGGAGATAGAGGGCTCCGAAAGAGCCCCCACCTCCCCTCCATTGAAATGCATGGGGACGCCTGCTGATGACGTCACCACGCAGCGTGGCGACGTCATCAGCCTCGCCTGCCAATGTAAATCACATGGGCAGGCTTCCTCCCTGCCAGATCGCCGTGGGATCCGGCGAGGGAGGTGAGTATCGGGCGGGAGGGGGATTAGGCGCCGCTGACGTACCCTGTACGTCCGCGGGTCTAAGGGAGACCCGAGGACAAGACGTACAGGGTACGTCAGCGGCCCTTAAGGGGTTAATATCTTGCATTGTATTACTTTGTATTTCTGTAACTGTCACACTTCAATGTTCTTGAAGCCATGGACATACTTGAAAACGAGAGAAATCTCAATGTATCCTTCCTGGTAAAATCCTTTATATATAAATAAATCAATTTTCTCCCAGAATCCACTCCTTACAGTGTGTAAATAAACGTCTCTAGGATGAATTGCGTTTATGGGTCTTCAGTTGTGTTCAGGTGCCCATAGACCTCCGGTATACTTGTTATCTTCAGTCGCTTTTCCCCTGCAGCGAATAACAAATAATACCGAAGCACTCCCCTAGTGCAACACCGTTCAAGTGTAATGGAAGTGGATGTTTATAAATGTCACACTCACATGTTAGTGAGCCGCACTTGGCTCCAAGATGGCGCATAAGAATTGTAAGGTAATTCCGAAAACCACCTTTAGAAATATGTACTAGGAAGCAGCAGTAATAAAAAATAAATTTAATACAGAATTAAAATATTACCAGAACGCGTTTCTCTCCTCAGAGCTTCTTCAGCTGGTATCACTAGTCTTGTGTCTGCGTCCTTTCCTTCTCCATACTCTTCTCTTCCCATCACTCAGGTACAAGTTGATCTTGGTCTCGTCTGTCCATAGGATCTTGTTCCAGAACTGTGAAGGCTTTGTTAGGTGTTTTTTGGCAAACTCTAATCTGGCCTTCCTGTTTTTGAGGCTCACCAATGGTTTACATCTTGTGGTGAACCCTCTGTATTCACTCTGGTGAAGTCTTCTCTTGATTGTTGACTTTGACACACATACACCTACCTCCTGAGTGTTCTTGATCTGGCCAACTGTTGTGAAGGGTGTTTTCTTCACCAGGGAAAGAATTCTTCGGTCATCCACCACAGTTGTTTTCCGTGGTCTCCCGGGTCTTTTGGTGTTGGTGAGCTCACCGGTGCGTTCCTTCTTTTTGAGAATGTTCCAAACAGTTGTTTTGGCCACGCCTAATGTTCTTGCTATCTCTCTGAGTTTGTTTTGTTTCTTCAGTCTAATGATGGCTTGCTTCACTGATAGTGACAGCTCTTTGGATCTCATCTTGAGAGTTGACAGCAACAGATTCCAAATGCAAATAGCACACTTGAAATTAACTCTGGGCCTTTTATCTGCACATTGTAATTGGGGTAATGAGGGAATATCACACACCTGGCCATGGAACAGCTGAGAAGCCAATTGTCCCATTACCTTTGGTCCCTTAACAAGTGGGAGGCACATCTGCAAACTGCTGTAAGTCCTACACCGTTCACCTGAGTTGGATGTACATACCCTCAAATTAAAGCTGACAGTCTGCAGTTCATGCACATTGTGTTTGTTTCATTCCAACTCCATTGTGGTGTATAGAACCAAAGATGTTAGAATTGTGTCGATGTCCCAATATTTCTGGACCTGACTGTGAATAGAGTTGACGTGTTTTCGCTTAGCGGTCTCTTGGTCTCGAAACCAATTGGGACTGAGTGGTATTCAGAATCATATATTGCCTCCCTGGTTTGGAATACAAGGTATTACAGTCCTTATTGCTTTGAAATTTCGTACCCTAGAAATATGTCCATAAAGATCCAAACAACGCTGATCTGGGGTGAGCAGCATAGCGCAAGTGACCGTAATATACTTGGGTTGATCATTTATTTGGGCCTGGAGTTTATCAAGGTGAGCCACCGTGACATCCCTGTCCTCTTCAAAGTCCTGTACTCTGTTCGAACATCGTCTCCCTGCTCCGTGAATCTCGCTTCAAACTTGGCCTCCATACGAGCGATAAGGGACTCTGTCCAGCTTGGTGGGGAGGAGGCACAGGGTCTCCCTTACCTCAGTGCCAGGTATGTCACCCAAAAAAGATGCAGGACTCCCTTGCCGATCGTACTTCGACACGTGGTCTCCGACCATCGCCATCTTGGATTTGCGGCATAGCAATGGGGTCGTCGGAGAGCCACGGAGATGGTGCCGCATAGGATATCCTCGCGCCGGGGTTGAGAGGCCGACTCAAGGGAGGCAAATCTCTTTCTGGCCCATGGGAGGTCGTGCAGGCGCACAGTGTGCCATTGTAGCGGAGCCCGGGTGCATAGCTGTTGAATCAGACGGCCATTACCCGCCGCATCCAAACCACATCTCTCTCAGTATATTTTAATATTTTATTTATATTATAACTTTAATGAAATTTGAATAATATACTGCATTTTGATATATGCTTTAATTTCATAAATTTAATTCAAATAAACCGCACACGATAATTGTTTTGGTTTTATTGCTGTGGAGCTCTGATACGCTCATACACAGCGCACAGTACTGTTGGTTTTACTGCGGTGGAGCTTTGGGATACGCTCATACACACTGCGCATTACTGTGATCTGTATTGATTGATGTATTTAATATCGACTATTGTCCAGAAAGGCTGCCAATAATCGGTATTGGCCCATCTATAGTTTAAAAACTGTAGACTGCTGCCAGACTGAGCCACCCCCTCCTGCTTGCATTAGGCCAGTGTTTCCAAAACCTGTCCCCAGGACCCGCTGACACGCCAGCTTTGACGGATATCTAAAGCACAGCGCAGGTGATATAATTAGCTTCTCAGTGATTGCAGTATATTCAGGTCAGGTTTGAGAAACCCTGCTTTTGGCTATCATGTTGCCCAATCTCTCTGACCCCCATCCCTTACCACTGGAATAGTGTACTCTGTAGTACATATCCCGTTCCCTCGGCACCATCTAACACTCTCCCCTACAGTGACTGTTTTGTTGCACACTGCTATAACGCGAACTCTCTCCCTCTAACGCGAACTCTCTCCCTCTAACGCGAACTCTCTCCCTCTAACGCGAACTCTCTCCCTCTAACGCGAACTCTCTCCCTCTAACGCGAACTCTCTCCCTCTAACGCGAACTCTCTCCCTCTAACGCGAACTCTCTCCCTCTAACGCGAACTCTCTCCCTCTAACGCGAACTCTCTCCCTCTAACGCGAACTCTCTCCCTCTAACGCGAACTCTCTCCCTCTAACGCGAACTCTCTCCCTCTAACGCGAACTCTCTCCCTCTAACGCGAACTCTCTCCCTCTAACGCGAACTCTCTCCCTCTAACGCGAACTCTATCCCTCTAACGCGAACTCTATCCCTCTAACGCGAACTCTATCCCTCTAACGCGAACTCTATCCCTCTAACGCGAACTCTATCCCTCTAACGCGAACTCTCTCCCTCTAACGCGAACTCTCTCCCTCTAACGCGAACTCTCTCCCTCTAACGCGAACTCTCTCCCTCTAACGCGAACTCTCTCCCTCTAACGCGAACTCTCTCCCTCTAACGCGAACTCTCTCCCTCTAACGCGAACTCTCTCCCTCTAACGCGAACTCTCTCCCTCTAACGCGAACTCTCTCCCTCTAACGCGAACTCTATCCCTTTTGCCGTTGGGGTACATACCCCCCCCCCTTCCTTTGGAAGTACCGTATTTTTCGCTCCATAAGACGCACCTGACCATAAGACGCACCTAGTTTTTAGAGGAGGAAAACCGGAAAATAAATATTCTGAATGAAATAGTGTAATAATGGATATACTGCCTCAGCTCGTGGATATGCCTTAGCTCACACGTGGATATGCCTTAGCTCACACGTGGATATGCCTTAGCTCACACATGGATTTGCCCCAGCTCACACATGGATTTGCCCCAGCCAGCTCACACATGGATCTGCCCCATCAGCTCATGGATTTGCCCCAGCTCACACATGGATTTGCCCCAGCCAGCTCACACATGGATTTGCCCCAGCCAGCTCACACATGGATTTGCCCCATCAGCTCACACATGGATTTGCCCCAGCCAGCTCACACATGGATTTGCCCCAGCCAGCTCTCACATGGATTTGCCCCAGCCAGCTCACACATGGATTTGCCCCATCAGCTCACACATGGATTTGCCCCAGCCAGCTCTCACATGGATTTGCCCCATCAGCTCACACATGGATTTGCCCCAGCCAGCTCTCACATGGATTTGCCCCAGCCAGCTCACACATGGATTTGCCCCAGCCAGCTCACACATGGATTTGCCCCAGCCAGCTCACACATGGATTTGCCCCATCAGCTCACACATGGATTTGCCCCAGCCAGCTCACACATGGATTTGCCCCAGCCAGCTCACACATGGATTTGCCCCATCAGCTCACACATGGATTTGCCCCAGCCAGCTCACACATGGATTTGCCCCAGCCAGCTCTCACATGGATTTGCCCCAGCCAGCTCACACATGGATTTGCCCCATCAGCTCACACATGGATTTGCCCCAGCCAGCTCTCACATGGATTTGCCCCATCAGCTCACACATGGATTTGCCCCAGCCAGCTCTCACATGGATTTGCCCCAGCCAGCTCACACATGGATTTGCCCCAGCCAGCTCACACATGGATTTGCCCCAGCCAGCTCACACATGGATTTGCCCCATCAGCTCACACATGGATTTGCCCCAGCCAGCTCACACATGGATTTGCCCCATCAGCTCACACATGGATTTGCCCCAGCCAACTCACACATGGATTTGCCCCATCAGCTCACACATGGATTTGCCCCATCAGCTCACACATGGATTTGCCCCATCAGCTCACACATGGATTTGCCCCATCAGCTCACACATGGATTTGCCCCATCAGCTCACACATGGATTTGCCCCATCAGCTCACACATGGATTTGCCCCATCAGCTCACACATGGATTTGCCCCATCAGCTCACACATGGATTTGCCCCAGCCAGCTCACACATTGATTTGCCCCAGCCAGCTCACACATGGATTTGCCCCATCAGCTCACACATGGATTTGCCCCAGCCAGCTCACAGATGGATTTGCCCCATCAGCTCACACATGGATTTGCCCCAGCCAGCTCACACATGGATTTGCCCCATCAGCTCACACATGGATTTGCCCCAGCCAGCTCACACATGGATTTGCCCCAGCCAGCTCACACATTGATTTGCCCCAGCCAGCATGGATTTGCCCCATCAGCTCACACATTGATAATGCCCCAGCTCACATATGGATATGGCCCAGCAGCTCGTGGATGTGCCTCCGCTCACCTGCCGCCGCCGCGTTCGTCTCCCTCTGAGCATGCGTCCGGCGGCAGGAAGCTTGGGCACTCGCCTGGGGGAGCCACGTGACCGCGATCTCCGCGGTCACGTGGCTCCCCCAGGCGAGTGCCCAAGCTTCCTGCCGCCAGACGCATGCTCAGAGGGAGACGAACGCGGCGGCGGCAGGTGAGCGGAGGCACATCCACGAGCTGCTGGGCCATATTCGCTCCATAAGACGCACCCACTTTTCCCCCCACTTTTTGGGGGGAAAAAAGTGCGTCTTATGGAGCGAAAAATACGGTATATATAACACCTCAACCCAGGGGCAGGCAGCACTCTCACTTTACTAAGCACAACAGGCAGGTGCTTCTCAAGCCGTTAATTTATTTTTTTTAATGTTGCCCAGATCCTATTCAATCTTTACATGTCCCTCCCCCCTTCTCATTCTAGTGTTCCTGAGGATTTATTTCACAAAATAAGCAAAACTTCAAATGAAGCAGATTCTCCTGTAAAATCCATTTACAAAAAGCGGATTCATGTCATAGAAAGTGATTCCGATGAGGAACAATTAGAAGAAGGCAAGGTAAAGCATGAAGAATTGTTTGTATGTTATGCTGTTGCCTAAACAAAGTTATTTGGATTCTCCCTTGACTAATTCAATAGAGTAACAACTAATCAATAATGTGAATCTCAGTATTGTATTGACTTGCTACTTCTGGGTATGCCAGCCCCAAGACCGGTAATGGAAGAGCGGCATCTCCGCTGTCACCCAAGCCACCTCCACCAGTAAAAGTACAGACAACGTACATGCATGGAGAGATGCAAAAGAATATCGTGCGTGCTACACTCCCCCATGCCTCCCCCCTCAAGGCAATAAATGTGAAATACAGGTGAAGATTGCAGCCCACCTGTCTCGAATGCGTTCACCTGCACCCTTCCGCTTACCCTGCCAGTATTTGTTAAAGATGCCAAAAATTAGGCTGGGCTTGGAAAGAGACATGCTTGCCCATCTCAGCAGCGTCATCCCAGTACATTATGATTTGTATGTGTCGCAACAAAAAAAAGATTTTTAGACCGCTCAATCAAAAATCTTGGTACTACCGGATGCTAAACCAGTTTCTAGTTTGTTACCGCATCGGTCATTTGGCTCCCTTCCGCGAGCTTTACTGTACTTTGTTCTCCCCCTGTTAGGTATAGCATTTGTAATCAGTAATTGGCGTTAGGTTAAGTAAGGTATTAGAAAATCCTAGCGCTATTTACCGCTCCAATGCGGTAACGAAAGGTTAGCACCAGCTCCAAGCTCTGGTTAACTGATTCCGCTTCTTCTGTAGAATCAGTTATCACCAACTTAAACCCCGTCCTTTCAATAAATCCAATACTCTCCTCCTGCAGCAAGAGCAGTGCCTCAAACGGCTGCTGGGAGCAGAGTAAGACTGGGGACAGAAACTCCCCAGTTTACTCTCCTCGACGCTGCGTGATCTTGCGGCCTGGCAGTGCAACCCTACATGGATTCCTATGGACTCCAGGAGGTAATACACTCAGTAACGTTACCGTGATTGCCATTCAGGATACGGCTGCGTTCCGGGACAGGCTGCTGAATAAGCTCCTGCCCAGGAATATTGTGCATTTTAGCGCACATCAAAGACTAGGGCACATCATCTGGCATTCCCCAGTGACCCTGATAGTCTGCAAACTCTTTTTACCAAAGAAGACTCCATTCCTCACGGGATTTGAAGAGCAATTAATGTTATGGATTTATCCTCTCCACTCAAGCAGGAAATTACACACCAGAGAACCTCCTGATCTTACCAAACATTTTATGTCTTCAATGATGTGTCTGTAAATCGGAGACTTAACCACAGTAATTGTAAGGTGAGCGTCTTAAGCACTGCACCCTCTCCTCACATTTGCCCCTGGGGTGGAAAATAAGTCAGGGCCCTCTATCATTTCTAAATTTTGTCCTACTCTGGAGTTAAGGGTTTTGATTGATCTTGAAACAGCTGTGCGATAAGGAGCTTGTAGGAGCACGTGCAAGGCAAATATGGTTGACGATACCTATGTATTTAAGTAGTTAAACACAAATGGATTAACATTCTGAAGAGCTTATTTTATTTTAAAGTGGTTTTAATTAAAATTTTGCAATACATTTCCAGATACAAAGGCATAATGAGACTTATGTAATGTTCATAAATATCAAAAGAATAGTTTTAACTTATGCAAATGAAATGATGCAACAGAGTTTTAATGCCCTTCTGATAAAAAAATGTGTGCATGCTTTTCAAACTCTTTAGGTTTATAGCAAACTAAGGCTAGGGTCAGACGAGCGGGTTTTCTACGGACTGTGTGCCCGTGCAGTACCGAAGCACTTTTTGACGGAAGACGCAGTAGTGGCCACACAGTCCGTTTTTGTGACTGATATTATTATTGACGGATGTAGGAGGGAAAATAAATTAAACTGAAAAAACATTTTGTCCATCAAAAATGCTGGACGTATAAATGCAGTCCGTCTGACCACGGTCCATCACTCACACACAAAGCTATGCGAACGTGGCGCACTCCGCATGTTCGTTCAAGCAGTATTACGTTCTCGAAAAGTGTGTGTGTGTGTGTGTATATATATATATATATATATATATATATATTTATACAGTGTGGGCGCCTGCTAAAATTAGGATAAAGTGCTAATAAATAGTCAGATGCTGCCTATAACATGGTAAAAAACACACATAAAACAACCAAAATATGTGTCATAAATTACAAAGGAAAGAACAAAACCATACGGCGCATCCAGTTGGTTAATAAGTGAACATGCAAAAGTTCATAGTAAAGTGCAACATTGCTTGAAGAAAATTCAAAATACCATCATTTTTAAAAGTGCACGTGCATAAAGTGAAATTCCAATAGCAAAGTCCAATGTGCGAAATAAAAAGGAGGGGAGATACTCAGGTGTATGATTTTATCCAATACTCAAGAAAAACAGAGAGAGGAATATGTTGGTCTTTAAAGTGCTGGTGTCGAATTCATTTGTTCATCAGTGTTCCTCAAAAAAAGCACATCATAGAAAAACAATAATAGTGCAGATAGTCATCACAGAGTTGGTCAAAAATGTTTTAGCCAAAGTACAGACCACTCACATTTAGGGGAACCCAAGGGTCCTGGCTCAAGGAAAGAAAGCCTATGGCCAAATACAGGGTGGCACTTCCCTTCTTTCGTCCGTAATGGGTACTAAATAAAGCAGAAAGAATCGGGAGACGACACTCCCATAGCGTAAAACTGTATTTATAAAATAATAGAGATAGGGAGAATGGACCACACTCACCAATTCTGGAGCCTCACGATATTAGGCTCAATGAATATAGCCTTGGGCACTCTTAAGGGTGAAGGCCCAGACCCCCTTTATCTCAGCAGCAGACAATCCAGGTATGTCGAAATTGGTTTTATAACCCCCCCACTTGCTACCTTCTCCGACTCTTCAATCTATTTATTTAGATAAATAAGGAGCAATAAAAATGGGACAAAAAAGGTCTACCGGGACGCGTTTCTGCTTAAAAAGCCTTCCTCAGTCGGTATAAGATACTACTTTTTATATGTATATGGACATTGAGTATGAGAATAAAAGTGAAAACGTCCTCTTACAGTGTACCGTAATTGTGCTTCTTCCGGCTGCGTTGGCAAGATGTCCGCTTCCGGTCGTGCAGCTTCCGGTCAGGTGTTTTTACCCAGTAATGCTTAGCGGTTTTACGTTCTCGCCTAACCTGCGTCCATTTGCTGCGGACGTACTCCGTGTGTGGGGCTCCACTTAACACAATTGTATGCTATCACGGACGTACTTATGTGCGGTAACACGGACGTGAACACTGCTCGTCTGACACGTGCCTTAGTCAAGACCGGCTCTAATTTAACCACTTGACTGCTATGGACACGCTCAGCGTGTCCAGCCAAGTGGTTCTCCTGTGCTATGGACGCGCTGAGCGCGTCCATGCACAGGAGGCAGCAATCCGTCGGATTCCGTCGGATTGCTGCACCCCCCCCCCCGGTGCGGGCTGACATCTTGGATGTCAGCCCAGCACTCCGACGCCGGCGGGGCCATTTAGATGTTATCGTTGCGGCGCGATGACATCTAATTCAGGCGCCCCCGCGTGTGCGGAGGAGGCGCCTGAAAGGGAGGGGGGGGAGGTCCTCCCTCCCGATCGCCGGGGGGCACGATGTTAAGGCAGGCACCGTTTGGAAGGGCACAGCCTGCCCTTCCAAGCGGTGGCTGTCATTAACCCCTAGGGAGCCGGATCACGATTCGGCGCTGAAAAGCGCCGGATCGTGATCCTCTCCCGGAGCTGGCCGACATCTTGGATGTCGGCCAAGCATCCGGGAACTCCCCTTCGAGGACTGGCGTCATCGTGCATAGCACGATGACGCCAGTCCTGGAGTTAACCCCTAGCTGCCAGCAATGGTGGAGATAGGGGGTTCCAATGAACCCCCTATCTCCTGATCCGCGACAGCTAGGGGTTAATGTTTGATAATGTTGGATCGGCCAGAGCATGGCCTTTCCAACGATACCAAACATGACCATGAAAAAAGTTTTTTAAAAAAATTAAAAATAAAAGTAACATTTCAGTTATAATGTGAACAATGATGATGCAGTAACGATTTTTGTATGCGGTGTGTTTGTTAAAAATAGCAACATTTTCCCCAAAAAAAAATGTAACGAGTCCCCATTTCTAATTTTTTTAACAAGCGCACCCCATAGAAAATATAACCGCAAATGCTCGCGTGTTAAAATGTGGAAAAAAACCCCACTTTACACATATTAAATTATTGAAAATTCATATTTTATTGCATTTTTTGTTATAATCTACAGACAGGACATGACGAATACATATAATAATGACATATTATGAATCTGCCAAGTCTGCCGGAAAGAACGATCTATAATATGTCTGGGTCATATATCAAAATATGGCTTCAAAACGTGGTTAAACATGATAAGCGAAAGCGGTAAAAATGACCTCTGCACAGAGGTGTGAAAAGCCTCAGCAGCGAAAGGGTTAAGGCTTGATCATTTATCTATTATCTAAATTTTTTTAAATTCTTTGAAAAGCAATTTTATTATTAGGTGCAAAACAAGTTGTACAAAATAAACAGATCCGCAATGTGTTAAAAGTACCAAGGACTGGACGGTATCACCGTTAAAATGCATAGAGATCAAAAGTAGCGGTTGGTATCAAGGAGCATACGGAACGACAAATTTGGAAAGTAAAGCAAATAAGGGGGGTTATGGAGACGAAGGCGTTCAACCAGTGGTGGAGCTTAGAGTCTCTAAAGTCAATCCTCTCCCGACCAATCCTGGGGTAGAGTAGGGAGCTACAAACGCCAAAGGGTGTAAAAATGTTTCAAAACACCATCACTATGTTGTAATGACTACAGACATGACATATGAAATAAAATGGATAATTTATCCAGGAATAAGGATAGGGGCGGGGGCATAGGGAGCTTCCAAACCTGGAGGAGGGTTTTAAGTCCAAATGGTGCTAGAAGGCGTAAAAAGGGGGCGGGATCTTTGACCATGCCGGAAGGATACTGAGGAATGTGAATTCCTTTTGTCAGGGGGAGGGAGATGGCAAATGTGGAGGTACAGTAGAGCTGGAGGCTTTGCCAGAAGCGTAAGACTGTGGAGCATTCTCAAAAGCATTGGGATGTGGGTGTCAGTGGAGCGACATTTCCCACAAAGTGATGGGTGTGTGGGGTTCAATTTGGACAGTTTAAAAGGCGTTAGAAAGGATTGGTGCAGGACATTCAAATTCATCTCTTGATAGGAGATGCCGGGGAGAATCGCATAGGAGCGCTATGCTTTTGCTAAAAACTGCCATGTTAACGAGAGGGTATGGGACAACCAGTCTGAGGGGCCCTTTGGCAGAAGGCCAGCAGTTAAAGCAGTGTTCAGCAGTTTTATATAAAAGATGATATAGAAACGGGTGTTTTGTGGGCCGGAGTGATGGCTTGCAGCAGAGGGCAGTCACAGTCCGTATAGGTCTTGGTGACAGACCCAATGTAATGTGTGAGTTGCATATAAGAATAAGGTCAGAAGGGGGGGCGGAGTTGAACACTGGGGAGAGTGGTTACATGCTGCTGAGCTCCGTCTGAAGGCTTATGAAGAGTTAATTGCGGCCTTCTCTCCCTGCTTTGGTCTTTCAGGGGGCCCAGGATTCCCTCAGGAGTTCTGAGGTTGCCAGCTCAATTTGTTTCCCAGGAGGTTGGTGGTGCGTTTTTGATCCGTGGGACTCGGATCTGCAGCTGCAGCGGCCATCTTGCGGGCCCTGGGGGAGTTTATTGCGGATCGGTGTGGTACTGCTTCTCGGCCGTTGGCTACTTACCTCATCCCAGGCATGGGAAAAAAAGGCACTGAAGCAGAGGGGCATGTCGGACAGCCCCTGCCAACGGCACATTCAGGACTCTATGGGCGACGGGTGCACTTCTCTTGGTGTGGCCCCCTCGTCCACCTGCTTTTCTGCTCTTCGGAGGAAGACTACTACTCTTTGCCCCCTGGGGACAGGTCGGGGATGAACTGGCGTGGCCCGAGTGAGAGGTCAGGTGGCTGCAGGACCTGCCGCGAAGAAGAGGGCACAGAAAAAGCGAAAGGCTCTGGCGGCAGCATCTCAGGAGGCACCCTGTGGCTTGCCGAACAGAGGGGACAAATCGCCACAGCGCCCATTACTCCTGGAGACCCCCGCAGCAGAGGGTTCTGGGTGCCTCTGGGGTACACGGGACACCCCCGGGTGCTGGATCATCTTCCTTGTACCTAGATGCTGCTGACGCTGCGACAGACGATGCACGCCCAACCACGATGGGAGACTGATGTGCATCCCTTTGGACTTGGGGTACATGGGCCTAGAAATGTATTTGAGAGGTGCGGGCCTGTAGTGTCATATTGTTTCCCTGCCCTTTGTCAAAGTCACACTGTATCTTCAATTTTAGATGCAGGGTGTTTGTGTTTTCTGTACCCTATTCCCTGATGTGTGTTCTATTAATATTCCCTTTTTTATGTATGTATTTATTGTGTAGTCCCCTGTGGTATATTCTGTGCAGTTTTTTCCCTTTGTGTGAGTCATAGACTCCTTTGTTTTCACATGCTTCCAGCAACCCCTCCCTTCTCCCAGCAACCAGCGTTAACCAGATCCCTGTGCTACTCCGATACTTTGTTTCAATGCTGGGCGTGTTTCTATTGTCTTATACCTTCACCCTGTGTGTTTGGTTTTCCGAATTGTAAAATGCAAATAAATTTAGTCCCAGTTTGGTTTTCACCCTGCGAGGAGCTCCTGTATTCAGTGGGTTTGGGCCAGAATCAGTACTCCTTCGGAATACCGGTGGCGAGGGGAGCATTGTGCACGTGGGCAGAGACTACCACAGGTTCATCGCAGAGATCCAGGACCATGTGGCCGGGTGACATTTCTGGAGTGCAGGTGCACATGGAGGTGGTGCGCGCCCAGGTGGTGGTGGTGCTGGAGCAGATCTGACATAGCGTTTTTTTATCGCATGGGTGTGCCCTGCGGTCCCTGGTTGACGTCCTGTCACGTTCGGTGGAAACCCTGAGTACTGAAGACGCAACGGTTCGGTCATACTCGTCCTGGAGATGGTGTCCGAGTCGGCCTTTCTTACGTGTCTCGCCTGGCACTCCAGATGTCGGGGTCGCTTTCTGGCTCACCGAAGGTGTTCAGCACAGTGTTTCGGATTTGTTCGTAAGGACACAACGGCCCCCTGGGATGTTCCGAGGGACATCATCGCAATCACCAGTGATGTCGCTGTCATATCAAGGATCATGTCAGCCCTGCTGACACTGAACAATGACTTGCTGTTTGTCACCCTGCTGGCGCGGCACTGGTTTCGAGAGGTGACGGTGTTCGTCTTAAGGGGGTCAGCTACCACTGGGGGCTGGCTGGTTCCCTTGTCACGTACGAGACAGTGCCCTACATCATTTCTGACCTGACCGAGACCTGGCCAGTGCGCTCTGGGGTGGGTCTCTCCCGGGCCCCGGCCGATACCTCTCCAGGTCGAACACTTCTCCTCCTGGTTTATAGGTGCTGCGCTTTATTGGGGTGAAGTCTTGCCCCCCCAAGTTCAGTGGTTCTGAGACCCCTTTCTCTACTGTGCCTCAGAGGACTCTCCCCCCCCCCCCGTGACTTATTTCTTGGACTCTTAACCCCCCCCTATTTATTTTTGGGCATTCTTCTGTAGTTGTTTTTGTTGCCCCTAATTTTTTGCGACCTCCTCTTAGGACACTTTTGATTTCCTGTCAAGTTTTCCTTTCTCAGATGACTTTTTTGTTTTTTTCTTTTTCATGCAGGGAACTTTCCATTTATGTTTTTGAATGTTTTTTTTTCTGTGTGATGCCTTTTGCTTTTCGATTACCTTTTTGTGGTGTTTTGTGATTTTTGCTGTGCTTCATGGAGACTAAGGACAGTTCTGCGAGAGGGGTTCAAATAAAGACGTAGTGAAAGTAAGCTGGCTCCGTGCCAGGATCAAAAGGGGGAGGGGGATACATTGGCAGCGAGTGAAAAACCATAGTCTCAAACACTGAGTCTAAAATACAATAAGTGGGGTGGGGGCCAAGGAGTTTGAGCACTCTGCCAGGTCATGAGGGGGGCACGTAATGGTTGCAGGTAACCAGGTGTGGCAGTGCCTCCTGAGGGAACATTAATAAAACCAGTAAAGACAGAGGGTCCGCCATGTCTCACCTAAGGAGAAATCTGTGTACGTCTCTGAACCGTTAAACCAGTCTACACAGAAACGTAGTAAGGATGCCATGCTGAAGAGTGGGGATATTCAAGCCACTTTCATCCCTACGCAGCGAGCGGGAAATATATCTAATCCAGTTTAGATTGCCAAAGAAAGTCATGGAGCAGGAGATTGCATGGACCTTTAGTAACACCAGTAGTACAGTAATTTGTGGAATAAAATCATTTGGAACATATTATTTGATCCTACCCAGAGTGATGGTGGTAGAGGCATAAAATTGACACTGGTGTATAAACAGGAGTGACATTTAGGAAGCGAGCTATCTAAAATGTGAGGCAGCCCTGCAAAATGAAACATTAGGGAGACCAGAGGGCATGCATGAGGCACCCAGGTGTAGTGCCTCTGACTTTGAATAATTGTAAATCCTGACACACTATACGAAACCAGGTAAGGATACGTAGTATTACAGGGAGACTAGTGATTGGATCATTTATATGGAGGAGGATGTAATCTGCGAAGGCCGTTACTTTAACTCTGGGGGATGTAGCCGTGGGTCTAAAGCAATGTTAAAGAGCAAAGGGGAGTGTGGGCATCCCCGTCAGACGTAGTGGATATCAGCGCTCGCACTGGTGATCAATTCATCCAAATTTCAGTATTACACTGGAAAATTAGGTCTTTACTCCGTGGGGTGTTCCTCGGTAAAACCAAATAAAATGCAATATGAAGACCATTTAAAAGAGATGGTTATCAGGGGTGTGGAAATTCTGAAAAAATCGACTTGTCCAACGGACTAAAGCGGTTGCCCAATCTACTTGCCCCTCATAACCATGTTCTTGCCCGAATATGGAAAACTTATTTCAACAATATCTGCAAGTGTCAGTTTCAAACACAAATGTATAATCCCCATATTCCCGTAACTTGTACAGCGCTGCTTCTCCACCCTTCAGTGGGTGCTAGAAAAGCAGAGTTATTCAAAAAGCTGCACAGCACATAACTAGGTGATAATCGCACTGCACACACAAGGAATGCCGGTGTATTACATCAAATGTGATAAAATCTACAATCCATATAACAAACCTCCCAAACAGGTACATATATATGTATGCACACTAATCATAATGTGAGCATTATAACATAGCAAAGCAGTATGCTAATAAAAATGCAGAGAAGCTTGTAATTGTGTCTTCTTAACAAAGTTTTTTTGTGTAAAATGCAGTGCTTTTTTTTCTGGAAAAATGGGTGGGGGTACTCTCACGCCCGGGGAAAAACTTATTATGACTATTTTCATGTCCTAATAAACAATAGTTGTAGCTCACTTAAAGGAAGACACTATGGGCCATATTACATACTTGGTGCTAACGTAACCAGAGCTGTTGTTAACTTCCCAGAGCCATTATAGCCTATGGAGGTTTTACGTTTACAACCGCTCTGGTTAAGTTAGCACTAACTTTGTAATCTAGCCTGATAAAAGGAAACCATATTTTTTAATACTGTGTTCCTTTAAATGAACTACAACTATTGTTGTACCCCTATGGGGGTTATCCACTAAGTGCCTCCGTTGCAAGAAAAATCTGTATTGCAGGGCTGTTGGCTGTTTTTTTTTTGTTTTTTTTTGGGGGAGGGGGTTTTGCAACAATGGCACGGAGTGGATAATCCCCTAGCATTTGTGAGCACTACCGCAATGAAACTGTCTTGCTGAGTATGTATGAACTCCACAGCAATAAAACTCACAGTAATGCGCAGTGTGTATGAGCTTCACAGCAATGACACTCACAGTAATGCACAGTGTGAGCTCCACAGCAATGAAAATCACAGTAATGTGCAGTGTATGAGCTCCACAGCAATAAAGCTCACTACCGCCTTACAGTGCCAGCTCCTCTGATCCCTCCACTTGCCTGGCAATCCACAGCTCTGACCGATGTTTGTAAACATGCTGCACCCCCCCTCCCCATGCTGTTCAAAGTTTCAGCGGCTGCAGAGAGAGAGGGAAGCAGCCCTCCCTTGTCACTTACTGGGGGAGGTGGTTATCAGGTCCCTACATACACTCCTGACAATCAAAAGCGTTCAGGTGCAACATGAGCTGCCGATTCTCTGCCTGCCACTGCAGGAGGAGGGAGGAGCATCATGCTCTCTCCTGGTGGTGAGTGAGGTGCCGGTACTGAGTACCCCCTGAAAAAAAGCCCTGGTAAAATGTATTTATTGCCATATAACAGCAGAGTATGCAGAAGACCTGAATACAGAAGACCTAACAAAGTTTAGTGTCCTATGCTTCTAAGATAATGCCAGTTTTCTATAAAACAAGAATTAAAAACCATAACCAGTAAATGGTGATCAGCAGATTAGAAGCAGTGTAAACAGAGCTAGAATATCTCACAGTGGGTCCGATATGGGACGACTCAGTAACCGCAAAGTAGTTACCCCTAATTAGACAATCTCAGTAACTGCATCCCCCAGGACACCAGAGGTCGCCCCCCCCCCCCAGGATTGAGTCTTCAACGTTAATGGAGCAAAGGTGGGTCGACCACAGGTGCCAAATCGTATAAAATTGGTCATATTTACCCAGGCTATTATAATGTGCTTCCTCAATTGCCCTAATCCCCTTTACTCTCAGCACCCAGTCCCGCATGGAAGGTGGACATGCCCTTCTCCAGAACACTGGAATCAAAGCTCGTGCTGCCGACAACAAAATCGAGAGTAGGGAATTCCGAAAGGTGGACATTGAGAACGGTAGGAAGTTCAACAGGTATTCAGAGGGGGTGAACTCCAAATCCAATCCCATGGAGACAGGTGTCGAGCAATGTCCGACAAGAAGCGAGCAAGTCCACCATTTGTGTATGTAGTCACCTCTGGCCGCCAGGCATCTCCAACATGTATCTAGTAATGTTGGGTTCATAGTGTGCAGTGTCGATGGCGTGAGATACCACCTCATAAACAATTTACAGTTGGATTCTTGAATCGCCTGACTCCTAGATGCAAAGTAGGTGAGTTCGAAAGCTCCAGCCCAGTCCTCAGCAGAAATTTCCACCCCCAGGTCCCCCTTCCCTCTTAAGTAACAATGGGGAGTCAACCCTGTAGGCCCCCTGCACTTTATACAAGTGTATATATTGGAGATAACCTGGCTTTAGCGGGTTTTATCTGTACAGAAGGTCTCGAAAGGTGCGAGGGGGGGGGGCAGAGCCTCCGTTAACCATGAAGTGGAGCGTATAAAGTGACACAATTGGGCATATTGAAATCTCGTCATCGGCTTGTTCACAACGTTGGGGGTCACCAACAGCTCCAAAGGCATCAAACCGTCAACCACCGCCTCCAGCGGTACATAAGGCGTCGGCAAAATCCTATCCAGGAAGGTAGGTGTCATTCTTGGTGGGAATAGGGGATTGTGTCAAAGGGGCCAAGCGTGAGGTCGGCGTCATCCGTCCCAATGTCAGTCCGTGTTTCCTCCATAGATGTAGCAGAGGGCCCAGCAATGGATGGGTCCTAAGTCCCAGCACTGGCGCCGACTGCCACGGCAAGGAGGACATAGGCCGAGTTACAGCAGCTTGTAGAACATGTTCCCAGAGCTTACCCGCCGTCTTCTTAGGCTAGGGTCAGACTGAGGCAGTGCGAACGCGCGTGCAGGCGCACATAATCACGGCCGCACTAGCAGCAGATGCCGGGCAATGACGGCCAATATACGAAGTACGGTCGCACAAAAGTGCGGCCGTGCAACGCAAGCGGCAAACAAACGCATTTTTTCGAGAATGTGAAACCACTAGTACTGACGTACAGAGTGCGCTGCGTCCGCATAGCGGCGTGTTTGCGTGATTGGGAGACGTCAGACGCTGCTAATGTCCAGCCAACATAACGTCCAGACCCAAAAAGTGTTTTATTGATGATCCGTACAAAATCACGGATGAAACTGCGCATCGTATGACCGCTATTGCGTATTCCGTGAAAAAATACGTCCATTTGTTCGAACGCACTTTTTCACGGACAACGTGAAAAATGCGTTAGTCTGACCCTAGCCTAAGTCAGACAGTAGAGCATAGAGAGTACCACCGACAAATGGTAAAAGTAGACATGGGGCATGCCCAATCCACCCCATCTCCACCGGTCTGGTCAGCTCACTGTAAGAGATCCTCGCCCTCCGACCACGACAAACATAGCCAGTAAATTAATCTCAATCTCAATTCGGAGAAGTAAGATTGGGGTACTGCATTGGGGAGGGCCTGGAACAGCTACAGCAACCGAGGCAGAATATTCATACGTAGGACATTAACCCGGCCCAACCATGAGATATGGGGCAAATTCCAGTCTCGCAAATCTCCTCTAATTTGACCAAGGAGGGGTTGTGTAATTTAATTGAACTAAGTTGTCCAAGGAGGAAGACAAGCGCACTTCCAAGTATTTAAGCCCAACCCACTGCGTTCCAAAATTAGTAGGAATATTCTCTATTGTACCCCATGACATGTGAAAGCCAAGAAACTCGCTCTTGGAAACATTAATTTTATAATTGGAGATTTTAGCAAATGCATTCAATTCTTCCCTCTGGCACCGAGGACATGGGATCTGTCAACGTACACAAGTCATCCGCAAACGCGGCCACCTTGTAATCATGTCCAGGTGTTGCCACCCCGTGAAGTGCCAGGTTATCTCTGATAGCTTGCAGAAGGGGTTCCAGGTACAGCAGAAACAGAAGAGGGGATAGAGGGCACCCCTGGCTGGGCCCATTGCGAATTACCAGTGTGGGCGACATCCGGCTGTTGACACTCACTCAAGCTCGGGGACAATTGTAAAGGGCCCGTAACCACGAGCACCAATGGTCGCCATAGCCTGTGCCCTCCATAATTGCCAACAAATCAGACCAGTCCACCCGGTCGAAAGCTTTTTCAGTGTCTACTGAGAGAACCAGCATCGATATTGTAGCCTCGGAGGCATGGTGCATAAGAGAGACGGTGCGTATTGTATTTTCGCTGGCTTCCCTTCCCAGTACAAAGCCTGTCTGGTCACGGCGGATCAGTGAGGTCAGAAGGGGCTTAAGTCGCAGTGCTAGAATTTTTGTAAATAATTTTAAGTCCACATTAATTAAAGAGCTGGGTCTATAATTAGCACAGTCTAATGAGTCACGGCCCTGTTTCGGTATCACTGATATGGAAGCAAGGAATGTTTCAGGAGGGATAGGAGAGGTTAAAATTGGGAACCTGAGCGGTAATAGAGAAACTTTCATATTGCATACTGAAAAGTACAATTTAGGGTGCCCCCCTCTTTTCTCCGCACTCACAAGATTGTAAAACTTTAACACTTATCGTATCCATGACGATTATCCCACTCTGCTGGTACTGGAACGAAAGACCTGAAGACTCTTGCCGCCACAGGAATCAACTGGACATCTTACTAAGATTAGCAGTAGTAAAGCAGTATTTTATTGGGTAAATTTTTTTTGTTATATATATAATAGATTCCAACGCGATACCAAAGTGGTATCGGTGCATCCCTATTCGCAATGGGTGATAAATCCCAAAACGTTCACCAATAGAGAGATATGTAGGATGTATTGGATATCCGTGCTCGCACTGGTGATCTATTCATCCAATTTCAAGTACTACACTGGAAAATGAGGTCTTCACTCCATGGGGTGTTCCTCGTAAAAACAAATAAAATGCAATGTGCAGACAAGTTAAAAGAGCTGGTTATAGTAGAATATAAAAAGTCTACTCACATTTAATGGTGCCTATTATTCAAGAGGCACCAAATCTCAAGCAGCCGGTGACTCCAAGGGGCACCGGACCCCCTTCTATAAAACACCGCATACGCGGTTCGCTGTGGTCAGCTTCATCAGTCTGACACACCCCACTGATAAAGCTGACCACAGCAAAACGCGCATGCAGTGTTTTATTTATTGTATTGTAAACTTTTAATAAAGTAGTTTTGAACGTTGCCAGCGATTGCCTGTCGATTGCCTGTCCTGTTTTAGTGGATGAATCACCACCACTATCACCACTGAGGACCATATTAACCAAGAAGGGGGTCCGGTGCCCATTGGAATCACCGACTGCTTGAGATTTGGTGCCTCTTGAATAATAGGCACCATTAAATGTGAGTAGACTTTATATTCTACTATAACCAGGAATGTGGAATTGATAGACAGTAAAATTTCAATGTTCTTGAACCCAGAACATACTTGAAAACGAGAGAAATCCTGGTAAAATAGCTAGAGCCCGACTCCGGAGACATGTAGCCTGCGGGCGGAGGCCCTGAAAACTACACGAGGTGAAGCTGCTCTTCCCTCCTCCCTCGGCAAGTTCTTTCACAGCTGCCTGTTTGGTTCCTGTGGCTTCTCCGTGGGCTGCAGAGCTCTTGATTCAGGCCAGCCTTTCATTTGTGAGCTTAATGTCTGTTTTCCTTTATCATCAGTAAGAACCCCCCCCCCCCCATGTCTGCTGAGTCCAGGTCCTGCAAGGAAGGCTCCTTAAAAAAATCTGCAAGCCCACTGATAAGAGGTGATAAGGGGAGGGTCCAGAGGGGCATCAGGACATGTGTGAAAGGCAGCAGTGTTAACCCTTGATGCTCTGTGCTGAGAGCTCATGGGTACTGAACATGCAGAGCAGAAAGACAGGAGTACTGAGGTTAGGCTTACAATAAAAAAAGACATTAGCATGGTAAAAACCTAGGAATATAGATGTGCTGCAAGAAAAAAAAAAATTTTTGCACGCTATAATTGTGCAAAACTCGAAGCCCTCCACACTGGTCCTTCAACTGAGGAAAAAAGCTGCACAGCTAAAGCAAAATAACAATCTTTACTATATAATAAAAAAAAAAGAACAATCCAGTAATGTCAAACTTCAGCAGGTAATATATATATATATCACACACACACACACACACACACACACACACACACACACAAAACAAAGCCTGCAAACACCTGTCATCAAAAATTGCTCAGGTGCAAAAAATAAATAAATAAACATTTAAAAGAAGAAACTTTAAATGGATGCACTCAGGGACTATCAAAAAATGTAATAAAAAAACGTATTTTATTAGATAACCATTTTAATTTGCCTGTAATCATGGTCTGACGTTTCAGCTCTCTAGGAGCCTTTTATCAAGGTTATCTGAGAGAGCCGAAACGAAAGATACGGAAGCACACAGAGACTAGTAAAAAGAAAAACTATTTATACAGTAGCACAAATCTATACATATACACCTTGACCTAAAAAGTACTGTAAAACAAGGCCAGGTGAGCACAGCAGTCCACAGTATGCTAAAAAACAAACAAAACAAAAAAATAGCACTTTGTATTATCGTATTATCTTAACCCTAGGACGTGCTATGCCCTGCTGGTGGCGGGAGGGCTTTGAAGAAGCAGGGCATACAGGTATGCCCCGCTGTCTTTAATGGGGCCGCCTCGGCCCCTCCCTACAGCCTGCACGCGTCACGTCATTGGCTGCACGGGGACGGCCTGAACTCAGGCCAACCCCCTGCAGCCAAAGACGCGCACCGCAATCTGTGCCTCATGACGGCACCGGTCAGCGAGGCATAACTGTACACCTCACCTGCGTTAAGAGCTCTGCAGCCCACTGAGAAGCCACAGGAACCAAACAGGCAGCTGTGAAAGAACTTGCCCATGGAGGAGGGAAGAGCAGCTTCACCTCGTGTAGTTTTCAGGGCCTCCGCCCACAGGCTACATGTCTCGGGAGTCGGGCTCTAGCTATTTTACCAGGATTTCTCTAGTTTTCAAGTATGTTCTGGGTTCAAGAACATTGAAATTTTACTGTCGCTCAATTCCACATTCCTGGTTATAGTAGAATATAAAGTCTACTTACATTTAATGGTGCCTATTATTCAAGAGGCACCAAATTATTATTATTTATAAAGCGCCAGCATATTCCGCAGCGCTGTACAAATCTCAAGCAGTCGGTGATTCCAATGGGCACCGGACAACCCTTCTTGGTTGATATGGTCCTCAGTGGTGATAGTGGTGGTGATTCATCCACTAAAACAGGACAGGCAATCGACAGGCAATCGCTGGCTACGTTTAAAACTACTTTATTAAAAGTTTACAATACAATAAATAAAACACTGCATGCGCGTTTTGTTGTGGTCAGCTTTATCAGTGGGGTGTGTCAGACTGATGAAGCTGACCACAGCGAACCGCGTATGCAGTGTTTTATAGAAGGGGGTCCGGTGCCCCTTGGAGTCACCGGCTGCTTGAGATTTGGTGCCTCTTGAATAATAGGCACCATTAAATGTGAGTAGACTTTTTATATTCTACTATAACCAGCTCTTTTAACTGGTCTGCACATTGCATTTTATTTGTTTTTACGAGGAACACCCCATGGAGTGAAGACCTAATTTTCCAGTGTAGTACTTGAAATTGGATGAATAGATCACCAGTGCGAGCACTGATATCCACTACATCCTACATATCTCTCTATTGGTGAACGTTTGGGGATTTATCACCCATTGCGAATAGGGATGCACCGATACCACTTTAAGACCGAGTACCGATTACTTTTTAAAAGTACTCACCGATACCGAGTACCGATACTTTTATGTCATGTGACGCTTTCCAATAAGAACAGACCCCATAAAAATGCCCCAAGCTCCAATGTATATATCCCCCCTGAGATATATATAATGTATGAATACCCCAGCTCACATGTACCTTGCCCCCAGCTCACATGTACCTTGCCCCCAGCTCACATGTACCTTGCCCCCAGCTCACATGTACCTTGCCCCCAGCTCACATGTACCTTGCCCCTAGCTCACACGTACCTTGCCCCCAGCTCACACGTACCTTGCCCCCAGCTCACACGTACCTTGCCCCCAGCTCACACGTAGCTTGCCCCCAGCTCACACGTAGCTTGCCCCCAGCTCACACGTAGCTTGCCCCCAGCTCACACGTAGCTTGCCCCCAGCTCACACGTAGCTTGCCCCCAGCTCACACGTAGCTTGCCCCCAGCTCACACGTAGCTTGCCCCCAGCTCACACGTAGCTTGCCCCCAGCTCACACGTAGCTTGCCCCCAGCTCACACGTAGCTTGCCCCCAGCTCACACGTAGCTTGCCCCCAGCTCACACGTAGCTTGCCCCCAGCTCACACGTAGCTTGCCCCCAGCTCACACGTAGCTTGCCCCCAGCTCACACGTAGCTTGCACCCAGCTCACACGTAGCTTGCCCCCAGCTCACACGTAGCTATTGCCCCCAGCTCACTCGTGGATTTGCCCCCAGCACTCGTGGATTTGCCTCCAGCTCACATGGATTTGCCCCATCTCGAACGCTGGGGAAGCTGGCAGAGTGCATGAAAAGCTAGTATCGGTAGCTAGTATACTAGTATCGGTGCATCCCTAATTGTGAATACAAGCAGCTGGCACACCAGGATCATCAACACAATCAATAAGAATGTTTTTTTTCCCCCCTTTCCTTTTTCCTCCTATTATGTTACTGTTTCTCCTATCACAAAATCTCACAGATAATTAAAAAAATTGCTGCATTTTATGTATTTATAAAAACATATTATTAGGTCTGATATTAGAGATCACTTTGCTGCTACTATTTAAGCACGTTTTGCAAATTGTTTTTTTTTTTTTTAAATTCAAGGTTTTTTTATTTTTGAAATACACAGCAATACAAAGAAAATGGCCTCGCAGGGCCAAAGCTAGTCATCTGAGAGTACAATAAAATGGCCTTGCAGGGCCGTAATACGTCATGTTAAGGCGAACATGTAAGACCGATGACAGCAATTTCGTCCCCAATTAGGGGGTCTCATCCAAAAAACGAATTGTAAGGCACGAAGGGTTGAAGAAAGTCGTCCGGTAACGTAGAATAATAAAACAAAAGGAGAGTTGGCTAAATACATCTAATACAAGAAAAAAAAAAGAGGGATGAGGTGAGGAGGAGACGGCAAAGGTCAAATCCGTGCCTACCCTGGCAGGTTCCCTGTCGGTTACAAAACCGCAGGGGGGGGGAGCCAAAGGAGGTATATGGCACCAGGCACGGGTACTCGGGGGGCCAAGCTGGGCGCCAGGCCACTGTTGCGTCCCCCGAGACGTCCCGGTTATGCCAAAAGAGGGGGGGGGAGTGTATAATGAAAGGGAGTAGCACCAACAGAACGAAGAACACAAAGTCTGCAACAACAGCAGCAGAAAAATAACAAGTGAGAAGGTAAGAGAAAAAAAAAGAAAGCAGCTTAGAGTGTCTCTAAGAAGCAAAATAGCCATCCCCAGCCAGGGTACATCAATAAAAAAGACTTCATAAAGCAGCTGGGATAGGCTAATAGACCGCAGAGTCAAATAGAAAATTGTCTCACAGGGAAAAGTAAAGTAAGGCATATGGGAATGGTCACGCAGGTCCGTAACAAGTTGTCCAAAAAATCATGCATAAAAAATAAAATAAAAAATACAAAAAAGTCCTCGTAACACCGCTGGATTCAAAGAGTCCTCGAGAACCGCATATAATAACCCTGGGGCGGGAGGGGGAAACAGTCATCAGAAAAAATGTTGCGGAGAGGGGGGGGGAAGAGTCTCAGAAAATAAAGGGAAGACAAAAAGATATGAAATCTCAGCTAGGGAAGGGAAATAAGAGGTCCTCTATGTGGAGGGCGGAATACTTCTGAAAATAGCGGGGGGTGTCAGGGGCATGAAGTCAGCAGAAAAAGATATGCAAAAATGCCCCAGGGGTCTTTTCAACCCGTGTCACGATGAGGGCGCAAGTGTGGGACAGGCAGCTCACTGCATGGAAGGCCCGGGGCATCCGACCACCGCAAGCCCGCGTCTACAGAGCCAGTCTCTGAGTCTCTGCTGGACCCAAGCCACCGCTCGTCTTCTTTCGCCAGAGACTTAGGACTGCACCGTCAGCGGCAGGGGAACATCCTCAATGGGCTGTCGGCAGGGGCCTATCGATACCAGGCCCGACAGAGCTGGCACCTTCCGAACGGCACAGGGCTTCAAACCACCTCCTTCACGTGGGTTCAAAAGCCTCTCCAGGGATCGTGACGTCCGAGGTATGGCGCCAGCCCAGTCATCTCTTCCGTTGTACCCCTGCAAGTTGGCAGCCACATGTAAGCAGGGCTCAGCTTGGCATCAGGCCAGAGCCGCACTGGGGATTTCCGCCCCCTGTATAGACACTTCTCCACCTCGTCGGGTCTCATCTTCCCGGCGGCCGCTCAGTGCGGCCATTACTCTACGCCAGATCCCTCTGGTGAGTGGGCCTTCAGAATTCTCCTCTTCCAAGATCTGCAGGCAGGCCTCCAGGCCGCCGACCACAGCGTCCTCTCCAGTGGGGGGAGGGGACGCGCCCCGCCATCGACCCGCCGGACCGACCATCCCTCCCAGAGAAACATCATCTAGGGCAGCTGGGGGATATGGGCCCTCCATCCTGAAGCTGACGGTGTCAGCATGATCGGGGGGTGGGGTGTTCAGTCCAACAAGGCCGAAAGGCGTCTGGATCGGGCTGAAGGTCGCAAGATGGCGGCCTGCTTCTCGTCTCGGCCACAATTTCGCAGCCGCCAGGGTGGTCTCTGGTCCGGAGGGGGGGGGCAAGCGGGCTCTGGACCGATGGCCAGCTACTTTAGGCACCGCGGTGAACGTCATCTAGAAGCCCAGTGAGGGAGAAGACATGCGGAGCTCCACCTTTTACACGTCCTCTCCCTGTATCGGCCAGCCACGCCCCCGCACATTGATTATTTTGCACATGACTGTTGAGATTTGAGAATTTACAATTTTTTTATTTTTTTTTATACTTTATTTTGGGTTTTGCACAGAAATATAAGTCAAACAGAAAAGTAAATGGTTTTGCAGGACCATAGTATGTCGGCTATTGAATCGCGTAGTAAAACAATAAAAAAGGGTGAAATAAGAAAAAAAAAAAAAAAACATCAGGAAGGGGAAACAAAAATGACAGTAGATGAGAATCTTCCTCATAAGGGGCACAGGGAGAAAAATAAAGAGAAGACCGCAAGCTCTGCTGAGAAGGCCCCAGCCGGGGACATCCAAAACTCAAGCGGGTCAAAAAGGGCTGAAAGTCTTCATAAATGAAACCTAAACAAAAATAAGCGTCAATGAGAGAAACGCAGAAGCGGCAAAAACAAAAACCTAACAAAGGATATAGAACACAAAGGGGTACTGTTAACCAGCGTCCCGGAATGGGATGTCTCGTAAAACAGACAGGGCACCGCCAGTGAGGCCAGTCGTAGGCCCATCCTCGTGAAACCAGGCCTGCAACTCCAGGAGATCCCGAGGCACATAGCGGCCCACTTTGCCAGTCCTCCCAATGAGAGCTGCAGGCAGCGGCTGAGAAGGAGACGGAGATAGCGTCCCAGAACTGGACGCCCCTCCCCGATCAACACAACTGGGCACCTCTTTGTCTCCATGTTTCAGCCAGAGGCATCAGGCCGCCTCCAGCAGGTGCAGCCCGCGGCAGGGATCCACGGTCGACGCGTGCTGGAGGACCACTTGGCGGAAAGCGCCCTGCCACCGGTAAGGCCTACTGCAGTCCACTCTCCAAGTTGCCGCTCCCGCCCTGAGGATCAGCAGCGCTACTCTCCTCAGGCTGCACAGGCGTGCGCGCCTGCCCTCCGACGGAAGCCTCCACGTCATCTCCCGGGACTGGCACTCCTCTCCAGCACCGCAGGACCTCCACGAAGATCCGAAGATCACCCCGAGTCAACAGCCGTCTGTCATCCGCCATCCCCTGCAGCAGTCCTTCCAGGCCGGAAAGCGCAGCCTTCAGGCCGAACATAGGTGGAGGTGATGGAACATGGGACCTCCACCCCTAGCGCTCTCCATCCGCCCCTACCATCTGACCAGTCTCAGCGACCGAGAGACGGCGGCCCTCCTTCTCAGCCCTCCGCATCCAGGCTGAAGTTGGGACAAGGAGCACAGCAGAGGGCAGCAGGCACCACCGAGCCGAGGGGGGAGTGAGTCAGGCAGAATCAGAACTCTCTAGGGGGCACAACGAGAACAGGGGCCTAGAGGTAGGCCCCAAGATGGCCGCCGGCAGCACCCACCCGCAGAGAAAACGTCTGGCAACGGGTGTCTCGGGTCCGGAGGGGGGACAAATTGGGCTCCAGACAGCTCTCCCACGATGGCCAGCCATTCAGGGATTGCAGATGGGGAAATCAGTATGGTAAGCCAGCTAAAAAGTCCCACAACAAGCAGGCCGAGACAGAGCTCAACCAAGGCACATCCTGTCCCTTCCGTAGCCAGCTATGCCCCCCCCCCCCCACACAATATTGCATTTTATACACCTTACAGAATAAACACTAGACCACCAGGTGGCGCCAGAGAAATACTTCTCATCCATCCCTGTTGGACGCCTCTGGCAATCAAAAAGAGTGGTGATTCAAAAGTGCCAGTATGAATCATTGCACGAGGGGAAGTGTGTAGAACTGTATGAGGGATATGAATTTGGGGCCAAACTGGTGGTAAGAGAGCGTGCGATGTAAATGGGCCAGGAGATTTGATCGAAGGCTTTTTCCCTTGTGTTGTTTGTTGTATTTCATTGCTGCGTTCATTATGGGGCGATTGAGAAAGCAGTGTAACAGATTTTCTTCTGCCGACACAATTGGTCATGTCTTTTGACGTTTAATTTTGTGTTTTTTAATTTTTTATTTTATTTTCCCAGTTCTTTAGCGTGAATTGCATGTCTAAATAGTGCTGCAATTAATAGATTTTTTTTTTCTTTCTTTCCATGGCTTCTTGCAGGAAACCGCTTTGAACACCACACACAATGAATCTTCTGAATCCATAATGTCTTCATGCAGCAGCCATTCAGTTGTTAGTTCAGACTCTCCTGAAATGCAATGCGGCATCCCCAAACGTAAAACGGGTAAGCTGATACCATGCATCTTTTTTTTTTTTTAAATCCTTTTGTGTTTTGATATGAATTGATGCTCTTTGATCAAAAGAGCATTTACTGGTGCTGTGACTTCAGATAATTCCTGCAGTGCTTACACGGAGGATGTTGCAGTAAAACTTTGGGTCCCTAAACTGTAAGAATCCATTGACTTCAAGGAAATCCATCTCTAGATCAAAATCGGCGACATCATTCCCATCTTCCTGCTACATTTTTAATGAAGGGAACTGACTCACCCTTGTATAATTCTCCCCTCTGAGGTTCATTTATGTAAAATCCGCACAGAATGACACCTATGTTCTCCCTCCTGCCATGTTTATCCTAGGACTTCTTACATAATCACCCTCAGGCACCTGTAACTCCACCCCTTTGAGGCTGGACAGGCACAGACTAAAACACCTCTGCCTGCCAGCTGTTGCATAGTAATCTTCCTTCAATGTGGGAATAAAAACTGGTCACCTCACATCTGGTTGGGTGGTGGATACATGGAACAGCCTTCCAGTAGAAGCGGTAGAGGCTAAAACAGTGAGTTTAACCAGACATGGGATAGGCATAAGGCTATCCTAAATAAAAGATAAATCCAGGAAAAGAATCCATATAATTGGGCAGACTATATTGGCCGAAATGGTCTTATCTGCCGATCTATTCTATGTTTCTATCCCTAGTTGTGTGGGGGTTTCTTTTTCCTTTCAACTACAGTATTTTAAAGTGTACAAGAGCAGGATGTGCTGTGGCTTTGTTGCTGAATCAACTTTATTGCATGAGAAAAATCCCCCCCCCCCCCATTTTTAAATTCCCAAGAAAATCTTTTGAACCTGGTGTTATCAAAGAAATGTCATACTAGTGGTGCATCAGCTATTGTAAATCAGACATACTGGGATTTCAAAAGCGTCTCTCAAATTAACATTTTTTAAAATTTTAAATTAAATCTCAAAATGAGTTCATACGTTTCTAACAACAATTGTTGAGATCCTAAGATATGAGCGGTAACACATTTGCATGAACAAAAGAAAATAGTGGAATATGAATTTCCAATTTTAGTTTCTACTTTGTTAAACATTGATCCTTTATGAACCATGTCAAAGGCAATTTGTCCAGTTCATAAATTGCTGTTGTGTTACTTTAGAAAATGGTCCCCCCCCCAATAACTACAGAGGCCTCTTAAAGGGATACTCTAGGCAACATGACCACCTAAGCTTTTTTAGGTGGTCATGATGCCCTGAATATGCCCTCGCCTTTCCCCCCTCCCTCCACTCAGCCAATCGGCTGAAACAGCTGAGAGACGCAGAGAACTTTACTCCGCTCTCCCAGCTGTCAGTCAGCAGAGTGGGATTCATATTTCTCGCTTCTGCCGACTATTGCTGAGTAGGAGACGTCATCGCGCTGAAAGCGCGATGATGTCTGCAACTCGCCACAGTAGCTGGCGGCAGCTAGCCGCCAGCATAGTCTGTGGCTGGGATTAGTGTTGCGCGCATCCTCTGCGCGTAACACTAATCCAATTAGAAGAGGAAGCCTGCTGATTGGCTGGCTTACGTGAGAGCTTATCACGTAAATCATTAGCCAATTTACAGAGTTAGAAGAACGGGAGCGGAAGAGGAGGGAGGTGAGTATATATACATATATTTTATTCGCCGTTGGAAAGAAGTGTTTTTTATTTTAAAGAAATAAAAATAAATTAGATAGATAGATAGATATATCTATCTATCTATCTAGGTAGGGAATAGGTATATTTTAATGTAAGAAAAAAAGGGGGGGATTTTTAGCCTAGAGTGTTCCTTTTAAGTATGACTAGTTTTGCCTAAATAAGATTATAAATGTTTTTATACGTAATATTAAGTGCAGTGATGTATCTTGGCCTAGGCCGACACTTTTCATGGGGCACCTGCAGCCGCCGGTTACTAGATCCCCAGCCTCAGCTCCAGACAACCAAGTTTCTCCCTCTAGAGCGCAGCTTCCGGTAAGGCCCGCGTCAGACGAGTGCACGTTTTGCGTCCGTCTGACCGTACTGTTTGCTGTCCGTTGTAGCTTTTCAAAGGCGTCAATAGAGAACAACACACGAAGCATGTGCGCACTTTTTCATGCGCGCGCAACGAATGTTGCAACGGACGTCAAAATGGCGTCAACGTGAAAAAGCTAGACGGGTGTAGAGAAACGACTGCATACAGTTTTTTTTTCTTCTTCTCAACATCAGTCAAAATTAACTGATGCAATGTAACCATAATCTCATCAGTTAAAAAGTACGTCCGATACTGTGCGCAGTCAGTGCACTCGTCTGACCCCAGCCTTAGTGGAGCTGATGGAGGGAAACGCTGGGTTTCCATAGAGATGCTGGTGGGCGGAGCCTCGCTAGTCATGGCAACACCCACCCTGGTCTGAAGGACGGCTGCGGGGCCTCTGGTAGGGGGACATGGACCACGGGGAGATACATATGGGAGTGCCTGGGGGGGCTGTATTGGGGGACTCGATGGGGCGCAGACCTCCTCCCGAGTCGGCTGCCGCGTGTGCTCTGTTGCGCTGGGAGGAAGTGATCACATTACGTCACTTCCTCCCACCACTCCAGCATGATGAACGTGCAGCTGGCATGGTCTCCTCAGAGTGGTTGCATCCAGGACCCATTCCCTCCCCAAGTTCACCAAAGGTAAATTGAACACGGGGGGGGGGGATATTTATAAAGTATTTTACCAGGAAGGATATGAAATTGAGTGGTGTGGGGGGGTATGAAATGGACTGAGTGGTGGGGGTATGAAATGAGTGGGGATGACATGGAAATGAAAAAGGAGAGACTCCCTGCTTTTACTATTCGATGTCTATTGCTGTGGATCCTGTGTACGTTCATACTCATTGCCTTTACTGTGAGAGTTCTATTGCTGTGGTGCTGTAATCTGCTCATCGCATTGCATATTGCTGTTGTGCTGTAATCTGCTCATCGCATTGCATATTGCTGTTGTGCTCGCTGATACGCTCATACTCAGTGCACGTTTCTGTTTTTATTGTTGTGCAGCTCTGTGATACACTCATACATAGTGCACATTTATGTGGGTTTTATTGCTGTGAAGCTCTGATACGCTCATACTCAGTCCACATATCTGAGTACTATTGCTGTGGTGCTCTGAGATACGCTCATACACAGTGCACATTAGTGTGGGTTTTATTGCTGTGCAGCTCTGTGATATGCTCCTACCATATTTGGTAAATGGCTATACACCTTCACTATATGGGTCCTTTGAAATATTGCATACTTGTGTCTGGCAAATGGCCAGGAGGGCTAATTTATTGGACGGGGGGGGGGGGTGTCCCTGTGCTATGAATATGCTTTATAACTGCTGAATTGTGGCATCTGCTGAACAGAACTAGATCCATCATTTGGTCTGCAGAGGAAGTCTGGACCCTTTTTTTTTTTTTTTTAATAATGCGATTGCGATTTTATTTGCGATTTAGCCAATTGTTTTTGCTTTTTCAAACATGCTACATACATTCTAAATGTATTCAGTGCACAAGAAGTGCATAACAAAACATTTCACAATGAATTAACATAGTATTAATAGTTTAATAAACAAAACTGTAGTAAAATTGTCTTTAAAACAGACAACCTAAAATAAATTAACTAAATTCCAGTCATAATAAACTTCAAAACTGTTTTTCAGTGCACACATTTCACAATGAAATAACATACTGTACAGTAGTACTAACTGTTTGAGAAACAAAACTGTAATAAATTGTCTTAATTTATTTCATGTTGTCTGTTTTTAAGATTAACTAATTTCAACTCCAGTCATAACAATAAATAAAAACAGAAATCAAAACCAAAAAACAGATTGCTCTCTTAAAGGTTTTTTGCAAGAAAAACCAGCATGTCCACCATTTCTGGTTTTAAGCATGAACGGTGACATGTCACCACTTTTCCCCCAGTACTAAACACTCTTTCTGAAGGTGAGCTGGTGGCAGGAATACAAAGATACTTTTGTGCAACCCTGCTCATTTTTGGAAAATTCATCTGATAGTCTCCACCATTTCAGAGGATCTTCCTCACTGTCAATGGATGGAGAAAGCAGGTAGCTGTTTAACTCGGAGGCTATGGCTTCTTCAAGTCGCAGAGCTGCTGGCATGGCTCATGTCGTTTTGAAGAACCTTCCTAAGGACCTCCGTGCTTTTTTGCCTGGTGTAGGTAGATCGATGTCAGCATTCTCTCTGCATGTGTTGCTCACAGATTCAAATGTATCCTTTGACATACAGAACAGAAAAAGATTAAAAAGCCATATAAAAGTGTGTTTATCTAAGGAGATGACAGTTTCATCCAGTTTACATAAATTAACTCACCTTGTGTGAACTCCTTTCCATGTCCGACATGACCCTGGCCTTTAATGTTTGGAAGTTTATTCTCATCAGTGTAGCTGGTTTTGAATCTTGGATCCAAAAATGTTGCTGTATCCAGAAGCTCTTGGGTAGTTTCATCCTCATAATGTTTGTTGATGTAGTTCAGAATTTTAGATTTTATAGTCTTTGTCAAGTCAGTATCTTCATCCTCCACTGCAAGAATGTTGGTGTTCAGCAGGTGAAGAACCGGTTTCACATACGACACACTGATGTAGTTTTCACTGGAAAGGGCATCCGTGAACTCTTGAAGTGGACCCAATGCCTTACTTAGGTTATAGAAAATCTGTGTCTTGCCATTGGGGCACTAGGTGTCTTGTTTTACGGTCAGCTGAAAGGACCTGAGACAATGCCCTCTGTTGATCCAAAACCCTGTCTATCATTTGTTGCATTGAGCCACATCTTGTTGGGCATGAGGTTATGAGGGCATGTTGGGGAAGCTGGAGTTCTTCCTGGGCTTCGGCAAACATCTTCTTTTTTTTCCAACTGTGGGAAAAATGTCCCACTAGCTTTTTGCACAAGCCGTTTGCTTGGGAAATGCGAGGTTCATCCTTGATTGCGTTTTCTAAAAAATAAAAAAAATGCAAAACATGATGAAAATGTGTAACACTTTACAATAAGGTGCTATTTGTTAACAGCTAGTTAATAAATTAGCTAAAATGAACTGACAATGAACAATACTAATATAGTATTAATGTTCATGTTAATTTTAGTATTTATTAATACATTATTAAAATCAAACGTCATTGTTAACATTAGTTAATGCACCATGAACTAACATGAATAGCTCTATTGACATGAACTAACCTTAACAAGAATGAATAAATGCTGAAAAAAATTGTTAGCTAATGGATGAGTATTTGTGGCGAGTCGCGACATATATGCAAATTAATTCTCCGCCAGTAGGAGGCGCTTAGAGCGGGACAGAGAGCGGTTTCCTTAAAGCAGCCGAGCGTTGCTTTGTATACAGCGTTATCAGGCATTACATGCAAAATAAAAAGAAAATTACATCCAAAAATTTGAGGACATTTTTTTTTTCTTCAGAAATAACTCCACAAATCATTCAATGTAAGGAAAACACTGCAATTTACTACTGTTAACAAATAGCACCTTATTGTAAAGTGTTACCAACTATGGTACAAGTTGAAAATACTATTACAAAACATTCTAATACGTTTTCATATTAAACATCTTTGCGCAATTTGTTTCTTAATAAAAAAGTGTGCCCTACAAAGTGTAATGTAAAGTATACATTACTTAATGTAATTTGTAAAGTATAATAAAATCTAACTTTCCAATTGCCAAATGCAGTCTGTGTCCGAAGCACTGCAATCGTGTCCAGTTGTTCAAACTAGTGACAGCCTTCACTATATTAGTTCCATTGTCTGTGGTGATAGACACTTGTTGCTCTTCACAAAGTCCCCATGATGCGAAAGCTTCTTTTAAACCGTCAGATATATTTTCTCCAGTGTGCTCTTCTGGGAAGAATGCTGTTTGCAAACATCGACTTTTCATTTCAAAGTTGTCATTATTATATTGGACCGTTAAACTCATGTACGGCTCCATCGTTCTGCTGGACCACATATCTGTGGTCGTGGCGTAGTATTTCACCTGCTTGAGCTCGTATTCAACGCCCGCCTTAACATTTCTTATACATTTCGGGAATAGCAAATCGTGTGAAATGAGTGTGAGATGGCAGCTGGTATCTTTTGTCGAGTGTTTGTATTAGTCTTCGGAAGCCGTCTTTACTGACGATGTGCGCAGGCATCATATCTTTGCATATATGATAGGTGACTGCGTCGGTAATTTCTTTGTGCCGTTTTGATCCTTATAAGTAGGGATGCACCGATACCACTTTTTTAAGACCGAGTACGAGTACAGATACTTTTGTTCAAGTACTCACCGATACCAATTACCGATACTTTTATTTTATGTCATGTGACGCTTTCCAATAAGAACAGACCTTCTATAAAGCCCCCAGGTCTCATGGATATTGCCCCAGCTCATGGATATCCTGACCCCAGCTCATGGATAATTGCCCCCCAGCTCATGGATATGCCCCCCCCTTGCTCATGGATATGCCCCCCCTTGCTCATGGATATGCCCCCCCTGCTCATGGATATGCCCTCCTTGCTCATGGATATGCCCCCCTTGCTCATGGATATGCCCCCCCAGCTCATGGATATGCCCCCCCCCAGCTCATGGATATGCCCCCCCCAGCTCATGGATATGCCCCCCCCCAGCTCATGGATATGCCCCCCTTGCTCATGGATCCCCCCACTCTCCGTTCATACTTGCCTTCCTTTAGCGACGCCGGTAAAGTCTTCGCGCGCGCTCCTTGGAAGGACCCCAGCCGCGACCACGTGGGACCATGTGATTGCGGCTGGGGTCCTTCCAACGAGCGCGCGCGCGGAAACTTTCCCGGCGTCGCTGAAGGTAAGTATGAACGGAGACCAGCTGCAGGGCCTGTCTGAATGCTCTACCTGCGTTCAGACAGGCCCTGCAGCTGCTCACTTTGTTTAATACTTACCTTCCTTCAGCGACGCCGGGAAAGTTCCCGCGCGCGCGCTCGTTGGAAGGACCCCAGCCGCGATCACATGGTCCCACGTGGTCGCGGCTGGGGTCCTTCCAAGGAGAGCGCGCGTGCGAAGACTTTACCGGCGGCGCTGAAGGAAGGTAAGTATTAAACACAGGGCGGAGAGCAGCTCCAGGGGCGGCTGTCCAAATGCCGATAGAGCATTCGGACAGCCGCCGCAGCCCCTTGGATACCGGCAAGCCGGCTCAATGCCGGCTTCCGGTATCGGAAAAAAATATCGGGGGTACTGCACGAGTACCAAGTACTCCTGCAGTACCCGGTATCGGCACCGATATCGATACTAGTATCGGTATCGGTGCAACCCTACTTATAAGGCATGGCGCTTGCAAATGCTTGAACAATGGATACTTGTTTAATCTGTTCGGGTTGGCTTTGATGTGTGTTTTTGTTTGTTTCGATGGACTTTGTCGACATGCACTGATCATGCAGTTTTTTATGGCGCTGTTTTAAGTGTTGGAACAGATTTGTAGTATTGCTCATTTTCGTTGGAATAATCCTTGCACAAGTCTTGCTCTGTGACACATCCTCTCTCCTGAATCCAACATACTCCCAAACGACTGACGTTGAATTTCTCTTTGTCACCAAATCATTTTTATTTTGACCTGCATCCATATTTTATGTTCTTTCCTCCCGCTCGCCTATTCGGTTCTCCCGCTCAGCTTCGTCGTGCGCTGCGTGAGCTCTGATTGGTTAACCTCTTAAAAACATGCGCAATTGCTCACAAGAATTTATTCTGAATAAAAATATAAATGAATTAGGGCTGGTACTGATTAAAAATTTTCTGTTCGATTAATCAAATTTTTTTTAACCGATTAATGATAACGCACCTACGGATCAGAAAAGAAAAACTTAAAAAAAGGATATAACATTGCTCCACAGTAATAAAACTCAGAGCAATGTGCGGTGTGTATGAGCGTATCACAGAATCTACAGCAATAAAACTCACTGATAATATATATATGTTACGGGTAAAGCCCGAAGTGTGGTTAATCCTAGGATTACCCAGGTAATTCTAACATTACCCAGGCCTCATTAGCAAAAGTCCGAATTGAAATGAAATTGCGGACTTTACCCGGGTAATCTGCAAAGTATCCAGAGGCCTCTGGGTACTCCAGTTTTGTGCTCTATTTTAACCGGGTTATTCGCACATTTTTTTTTTTTTTTTTTGAGAAAGGATTTTACCAGGAAGGATACATTAAGATTTCTCTTGTTTTCAAGTATGTCCTAGTGTTGCTGGATAAAGTGTGATGTGCAATGAAACCTCGCACTTTATCCGGGTACTCTGCAAAGTATCCAAACGCCTCTGGGTAGTCCGCTTTTCTTGGGTTTTCAGCAGGTTACAGATGACTGAATTCCGAGGATTACCCGGATAAAGCTGCAAACTGTTATCTGACCGATAACAAAATTGTGTTTTTTTATTTTTAATGAATTTGTATCCAAAGTCACAAACAACACTATTTGATCATTGATAATATCCATAGATAATAGCAAAATTCACTGTTATCCAAGCTGGGTTGGATGGTCTGCAGATTACCCAGGTGGAGCTGTGGATAGTCCTCAGATTACCCGGATGAAGCTTCAGACTTGCACATTATCCGGGTAAGGTGCGCATTTTTCAGCTCTTCCAGACTGTTACCCAAGGGTAGTTGGTTAGTGTCACGACCCGCTAGGCGCGCTGCTGCGCAAATATGCCGGGTTAAACTGCGCACTATCTATCCTAGACCCAGATAATTACGCACACTTATCTACCCATCCCGGCCACACTTTCTCTCACAACAGGCACGTAGAGCACGATATACTGATCCCAGGATTGCAACGCAGTACAAGTCTTCTCCTGAAGCGCGTACTACCTATGTCTCTCACAATCCCGGAGCTCACTTTCTTATTCTATTAGTAACGCTGCCACCAGTCCTCACGGACACTACGCGCGTCGCAACAGGAGACGCAGGGCTTAGCAGCCGCACTATCCTAGACTCGGACAGTGACTACGGATCCCACAATTCCCTGCTGTTTCCTGACGACCGCAACACGCAATTTCTTATATATAACCGAGCTTAAAGCAAATAGTAATACTCCCAATCTCTTAGTTAGCGTGGATTTCATCAGCCAGAGTCAAAACTTAAATACTTTTTGTTTATTTATGATATATAAAGAATCACCGTGCTTGGTTACATAAAAAATTATAACTAGAATAAATCAATTACTTACACACTACACAGCAAAATAAAAAGAAAAAGGTTTAACCATAGAGCGTTACTTACGAAGAACTATTCCTTACGCTAGCAGCCATGGCCTCCTGGAGTCTGGAGATGTAGCATGGACCGATCAGTCCTCTTTCGAAGGTACCCCAAGTGATCAGCCAAAGCACATGGCCAGTGTTCCAAATTTATACACTTCCTGATCTTTCCAGCCCCCACCCACAAATGGCCCAGTGTCCTGGACTCCATTTCCCAGAGGGCCATTCTCGCTCCTGCTCAGTAAGCTTGTCAATTAATCTTTAATTGCCTAAAGGCGTCCCTCTTCCCTCCAGACCCCCCTTAGAGATCAAGGATGTGCTTCCTGTCTTTGAAGATTGTGTCCCCATCTCTTGGTGCCGAGCTGGCTGCCAAGGTGTGATTTTCTATGTTAGTGTACAACAGAAATTCCCTTTTTACAGCTATGTGTTCTATCCTCCCCCCAGGGGAGAAAGCTAAACCTGTTAATTACAGTTCAGCTGTGAACACAGGGATACACTTACCAAATGGCCAGACACAAATATGAATAGCACTCTATATGGAGGAGAGGAGATGTGTATAAACCGGGAGATAGACACATATATACAGGCAGACCCTTATATCGATAGAAATACAGATCTAATCTGCCACAGTCCTAAAATTACCTAGGTAAAGTCCAAAATTTTCATTTTTTTGAGGCTTTACCCAGCGGTTTTGGGTAATGTCAGGATTACCCGGGTAATCCTAGGATTAACTGCACTTCGGGCTTTACCCGTTACATATATATATGTTACGGGTAAAGCCAGGAGTGCGGTTAATCCTAGGAGTACCCGGGTAATCCTGACATCACCCAAAACCGCTGGGTAAAGCTGCAAAAAAATGAGAATTTCAGACTTTACGACGGGTAATCTTAGGACTAACCAACTACCCTTGGGTAACAGTCTAGAAGAGCTGAAAAATGCGCACTTTACCCGGATAATGTGCAAGTCTGAATCTTCACCCGGGTAATCTGAGGACTATCCACAGCTCCACCTGGGTAATCTGCAGAGCATCCAACCCCGCTTGGGTAGCAGTGAATTTTACTATTATTATGTGTCGTGCTATATATCATTTATAACACATAATAACATCAGGTTACTCTTCATATAATATCTTTATCTTCATAAATTAATTTTCAGACAATTAATGCAGAGTAAATTTATGGTTATTTAGTGTGGTTTGTGACCGTGGTTACAATTTCATTAAAAATAACCAAAAACCACAATTTTGTTATCGGTCAGATAACAGTTTGCAGCTTTTATCTGGGTAATCCTCAGAATTCAGTCAACTGTAACCTGTGGAGTACCAAGAGGCGTTTGGATACTTTGCAGATTACCCGGATAAAGTCTGATGTTTCGTTGCACATGACAATTTATCCAACAACACTAGGGTAATGTTTGAATTACCCGGTTTAAATACAGCAGAAAAGCAGGGTACCCAGAGGCATCTGGATACTTTAAGTCCGAAATTTCATGTCACTTCGGACTTTTACTAATGGAGCCTGGGTAATGTCAGGATTACACGGGTACTCCTAGGATTAACCGCACTCCTGGCTTTACCTGTTATATATATCAACTCACAAGATCACAGTGGCACTCCAGGGCTATACAGATTCTTTATTCAATCCGTAAAATCAACGTTTCAGCCTCTCCCCGAGGCTTTCATCACGATATACAAGTAAACAATGTTGTAAAAACCATTTTATACACATAGAACATACAAACATTAATTGGTTAACTCACCACACCCTTGTGTTCGGCGTCTTCCCTGCGCGCATGCGTCTATCTAGTGGCTCGCCCAGTAGTGCGCATCGGGTATCTTACCAACTCTAGACGCTGGACACTTACAGGCTCCTCCCCTCGTACCCGCGCTGTTTACTACCCGGCGCATCGTTGAAGCAAAAAAGGGAAGCACCATGCCGATTCCTGTAAATTTAAAAACAAAAACAAACACTCCAACGAGGCGGGCGCTACGGTTCTGGGGTCACGCACCCCCCTTTGCTTTCGGCGAACGGGAGTGCAGCATTACAACTAATGGTAACCAAAAAACACCCACTCTGGATTAGGGCTGTGCAATTAATTGCAATCGAATCGCGATTTCCGACCATGCAATTTCTAAATCGCATAAGGCTGCAATTTTCGGCTCCCTGTTAACTTCCGGCGGCATGGTGCTTTGGGCGCTCGCAGGGGGAACCACGTGACGAGCCACGTTCTCGCGGCTCGTCACATGATTCCCCCAGGCGAGCGCCCAAGCTCCATGCCGCCAGAAGTTAACAGGGAGCCGAACACGTGGCGCACAGAGGTGAGCTGGGGCAGTATCCACGTACTGGGGCAGTATATCCATGAGCTGGGGCAGTATATCCATGAGCTGGGGCAGTATATCCATGAGCTGGGGCAGTATATCCATGTGCTGCTGGGGCAGTATATCCATGTGCTGCTGGGGCAGTATATCCATGTGCTGCTGGGGCAGTATATCCATGTGCTGCTGGGGCAGTATATCCATGTGCTGCTGGGGCAGTATTTCCATGTGCTGGGGCAGTATATCCATGAGCTGGGGCAGTATATCCATGTGCTGGGGCAGTATATCCATGTGCTGGGGCAGTATTTCCATGTGCTGGGGCAGTATATCCATGTGCTGGGGCAGTATATCCATGTGTTGGGGCAGTATATCCATGTGCTGGGGCAGTATATCCATGTGTTGGGGCAGTATATCCATGTGCTGGGGCAGTATATCCATGTGCTGGGGCAGTATATCCATGAGCTGGGGCAGTATATCCATGAGCTGGGGCAGTATATCCATGAGCTGGGGCAGTATTTCCATGTGCTGGGGCAGTATTTCCATGTGCTGGGGCAGTATTTCCATGTGCTGGGGCAGTATTTCCATGTGCTGGGGCAGTATTTCCATGTGCTGGGGCAGTATTTCCATGTGCTGGGGCAGTATTTCCATGTGCTGGGGCAGTATATCCATGTGCTGGGGCAGTATCCATGTGCTGAATACTGAATACATTTAGAATGTATGTAGCATGTTTGAAAAAGCAAAAACAATTGGCTAAATCGCAAATAAAATCGCAATCGCAATATTCATTCAAGAAATCGCAATATGATTATTTTGTCAATATTGCACAGCCCTACTCTGGATCATCTAATTCTCGCTTAAAGTGAGGGAATTAGTCCCAGTCTACACTATATCAGCATATCTGCCCCTTATTGGGAGGACTTCGCTTGGCGCCATGAATCTATAAGAAACCCCCCATTGCTGTAAAAGGACCCCACCTGGACATATGTGAATTATATTAGAACACAGAGAAAGACAACTTTTCATTAAGTCCATCAGGAGATACAGTGCGCAAGCGATGTATCCATGTCATCTCCCGCTGTAGCAGCAACTGTCCTCGATTACCTCCGCGTGGGGGAATCGGTATGTGATCTATCGCCGTAAATCTAAGCGAAGACAACGGGTGATTGTTCTCTAAGAAATGCTGTGCCACAGGTTTGTCTGATTTTTCCATCCCGGTACGCCGTCCTGATATTGGAACGATGATCCCTAATGCGTTCACATAGCGGTGGCTCTGTCTTACCGATGTAAGCTTTACCGCAAGGACACAATATTTTGTATACGACAAATTCAGTTTTGCATTTAATATTGCGGTGGATCTTATACACTTTCCCTGTGTGTGGATGAGCAAACGTCTTTGACGGCACCATGTGCCCACAAGTGACACACCCCAGACATCTTTTACATCCGTAATTGTGGAATTCCTTCGACTGTCGTGCATAACTCTTTATCGGATCAGTTCGGACAAGTAAATCCTTTAAGTTCTTACCCCTTTTATAACATATCATGGGCTTATTTTTGAACGGTTCCGGTAACGACAGATCTTGCTCCATAATGCGCCAATTATTCCTGATGCTGGAAGTTAATTCCTTCGACGCCGAATTATGTTGGGTAGGGAAGACAAGTCTCTTGTCTTTTAATTTCTTGATTGTGTCAGGCTGTTGCGCCCTCCACAATGCTGAATTCAGCGTCTTTTTGGAATACACTCTCGCTCTGAACCTCCTGCACATTAATTCCAACGGTTTCTCACAATTACTATTATCAGAGTTATTTCTAATCACCCTTAAAAATTGGGCATAGGGTAGAGACTTTTGTATGTGTTCTGGGTGTGCACTTGAAGCATGCAGTAGTGTATTCCGGTCTGTTGGTTTTGAGTACAGCGTGTATTGTAATCGATCCACACCTTTTATAGATCTCCACATCTAAAAATTGAATTCTTGTATCACTAGCCTGTAAAGTAACTTCCACCGGAGTATTGCATCCATTGACATATATTTCCAATTGTCTGGCTTCTTCGACCGTGCCCCGCCATATAATAAAGATATCATCAATGTATCGGATGTACTCAATAATTTGTGATTCAAACTGTGACAAAATATATCTCCTTTCAAATTGATACATGTATGCATTGGCATACATAGGTGCCATAGAGGCACCCATGGAAGTCCCGGTCTTTTGTAGATACCAAGATTCCTCGAATCGAAAGTAGTTGTTCTCCAAGGACAGTGCTAGAAGCTCCAATACGAACTCAATGTGAGGTCCTGTATATTTTCTTGATTCACAGAGCAGCTCTCGCATGGCTTCCACCCCTGCCTCATGTGGTATTATCGTGTAGAGACTTTTCACATCCATAGTTACAAGGACCATGTTCTCCAAGTCTCCCTGTATCCTGGAGATCCTTTCCAGAAACTTCGGGGTGTCTTTCACACACGTTGGGATGTCTAATACTGGACCCTTAGACAAGGAATCCAGCCATCTCGCAATCGGTTCCAAAACACCATCTACTGCGGACATAATCGGTCGCATTGGTGGATTAACTGTATCCTTATGGATTTTGGGGATGCCATACAGAATCGGAGTCCGTGGATATCGTTTCATAAGAAATTGGTATAGCTCCGTATCTATATAATTCATCTGAATCCCTCTAGTCAGACTTTCCTCAAATTTCCGTTGGATCCGGACCGTGGGGTCACTGCAGAGTTTTTCATAAGTGGTTGTATCTTCCTGTAAGAGATGCACAGATTGCGTGTAGTCCAGAATGACAATAGAGCCTCCTTTATCAGCCGCTCTTATGGCTATAGATGGATCATTTGCTAGGTTCCTTATGGCTTGCCATTCTTTCTTGGTTATATTGCTATATCGGAGTTTGTGTGTTTTGATTAGATCCGTTGATTCTTTCTTTACAACCTTCATAAAGGTCTTAATAGATGCCTGGTTGTAAAGGATTTACTTGTCCGAACTGATCCGATAAAGAGTTATGCACGACAGTCGAAGGAATTCCACAATTACGGATGTAAAAGATGTCTGCGGTGTGTCACTTGTGGGCACATGGTGCCGTCAAAGACGTTTGCTCATCCACACACAGGGAAAGTGTATAAGATCCACCACAATATTACATGCAAAACTGAATTCGTCGTATACAAAATATTGTGTCCTTGCGGTAAAGCTTACATCGGTAAGACAGAGCCACCGCTATGTGAACGTATTCGGAATCATCGTTCCAATATCAGGACGGCGTACCGGGATGGAAAATCAGACAAACCTGTGGCACAGCATTTCTTAGAGAACAATCACCCGTTGTCTTCGCTTAGATTTACGGCGATAGATCACATACCGATTCCCCCACGCGGAGGTAATCGAGGACAGTTGCTGCTACAGTGGGAGATGACATGGATACATCGCTTGCGCACTGTATCTCCTGATGGACTTAATGAAAAGTTGTCTTTCTCTATGTTCTAATATAATTCACATGTCCAGGTGGGGTCCTTTTACAGGAATGGGGGGTTTCTTATAGTTTCATGGCGCCAAGCGAAGTCCTCCCAATAAGGGGCGGATATGCTGATACAGTGTAGACTGGGACTAATTCCCTCACTTTAAGCGAGAATTAGATGATCCAGAGTGGGTGTTTTTTGGTTACCATTAGTTGTAATGCTGCACTCCCGTTCGCCGAAAGCAAAGGGGGTAGCGTGACCCCAGAACCGTAGCGCCGCCTCGTTGGAGTGTTTGTTTTTGTTTTTAAATTTACAGGAATCTGCATGGTGCTTCCCTTTTTTGCTTCAACAATGCGCTGGGTAGTAACAAACAGCGCGGGTACGAGGGGAGGAGCCTGTAAGTGTTCAGCGTCTAGAGTTGGTAAGATACCCGATGCGCACTACTGGGCGAGCCACTAGATAGACGCATGCGCGCAGGGAAGACGCCGAACACAAGGGTGTGGTGAGTTAACCAATTAATGTTTGTATGTTCTATGTGTATAAAATGGTTTTTACAACATTGTTTACTTGTATATCGTGATGAAAGCCTCGGGGAGAGGCTGAAACGTTGATTTTACGGATTGAATAAAGAATCTGTATAGCCCTGGAGTGCCACCGTGATCTTGTGAGTTGCATTATGAATATTGAGCCTAGCGGTAGGCACCGGGCACTTTTTTGGACAATAAGCATGAGTGCATGGTGTGTGTGTATATATTTATATTTATATTACCACCAGCGCACTAGCGCTGCGGAATATGCTGGCGCTTTATAAATAAAGAAGAATAATAATAATATTATATATTTCTATATATATATATATATATATATATATATATATCTCCTATATATATTTATATTTCTATATATATTTATATTTCTATATATATTTATATTTCTATATATATTTATATTTATATTTCTATATATATATATATTTATATTTCTATATATATATATATATATTTATATTTCTATATATATATATATAT